>CAWUFW010000466.1:2350000-3004595 GCA_963921515.1 Calotriton arnoldi
CTGTAAATCAAATGCTACTAGTGTGCCTGCTGCACTGATGGTGCCACCGTCATGAGTAGCCCTTCAAACATGTCTCGGGCCTGCCATTGCAGCCTGTGTAAGCAGCTTTAAACTGCCATTTCGACCTGGCAAAAGAAACCTTTTGCAGGGTCCAAACCTTCCTTGTTAACACAAGTGAGTCACCCCTAGAGTAGGCCCCGAAAAGCGCAGAGGGCCGGGTGCAGTGTATTTAAAAAGTTGGACATCTACTTTTAAGTTTTACATGTCCTGGTAGTGAAAAAATGTTACATTCGTTTTTCACTACTTCACTACTGCAAGACCTGCCTCTCCCACAGGATAACAATGGCGTTACCTTAGTACATTTAATAAGCTGTACCTTTTAAATGGGAATGGATATTTTTGTGTAGATTTCTCATTTTATTACAGTTTGAAGTGGACAGAGTCCCAAGGCTGACAAAAACCAAATCAGAAAGGGCGAAGACAAAAGGTTAAGGGGAAGACCACCCTATGGCTGACAGGTCTAACACGTGTCCCCCTCCATTTGAAAGTGGGGAGAATTACCCAGCCTGCTGGGAGTTCTCATCACTAAGGCAGAAAAACCTGGAGAGACTATCAGCATTGGCGTGGTCTAGCCCAGGAAGTGTTTCACAGTAAAGTCCATTCCTTGTAGGGAGATGGAACACCTCAACAATTTGGGGTTCTCACTCCTCATCTGCATCAACCAGCTGGAGCCTGCAGTCTGTCTGAATCCGGAAGCGTGTCCCAAACAGGTATGGTCTCAGCTTCTTCAGTCACCAGACCACAGCAAAGGCTTCTCTCTCGATTGCACTCCACCTCTGTTCCTGGGGAAGTAACATCCTAATAATTAAGGCTACAGGTTGGTATACACCCTCCGCATTTAACTGTGACAATACGGGTCCTATGCCATGCTCTGAAGCATCCGTTTGCACTATGAACCACTAAAAAAAGTCAGGGGTCTTGAGTACAGAGGCTTTACACATGGCCTGTTTGAGTCTTCAAAGTCAGCTCAGTCAAGGGGGCAACAATGGTGCCATATCCCTTGATAAACCTCCTGTAATACCTAGTGAGGCCCAGGTAGGCCCTCACCTCGTTCTGAGTTTTTGGGGGGCTCCCAGGCCATGATGGTTTCTATCTTGGCCTGGAGGGGCTGCACCTTACCCCCGCCCACCAGGTGTCCTAAGTACACCACTGACCCCGGCCCTATCTGGCACTTACTGGCCTTGTTAGTCATGCCTGCGGCCGTCCCTTAAACACCTCCTAGAGGTGAAACAGAAGACAGCTATGTCATCCAGGTAAGCAGCACTGAAGGCTTCCATTTCAGACAGGACCGGATTCACCAACCACTGGAAGGTAGCAGGAGCATTCTTGAGTCCAAAGGGCATCAATTTAAACTGGAATCGGCCCTTTTGAGTGGTAAAGTCAAACCTCTCTTTTTGCCCCCTCAGTCAGGGCGATCTGCCAGCACACAGATGTTGGTGACGAACTTGACAGCCCCCAATCAATCAATGAGTTCATCAGCCCGGGGATGGGGTGAGTATCAGTCTTCGTGACTGAACTGAACCCCCTGTAGTCCACAAAGAACAGGAGTTCTGGGGTGGCACCTGGTGCGGCAGCCTTGGGAACCAGTACTGCTGGGCCAGGGAGTACTGGAATGCTCTATCACTTCCAACTCCAGCGTCTTAGAGACCTCCTCCTTGATACTGGCCCTCACCTTGTGTGACAGTCTGTAGATTTTGTTCTTGACGGGGGGGGACTGTCAACGGTGTCAATGTCATGGGTACACAAGTGTGTAAGCCCAGGGGTGAGGGAAAACAGAGACGCAAACTGCCCCAGTAATTGGTGGCAGTGCCTCTGCTGCTCTGGTGTCAGGATAGGGGAGAGGTGGTTACCTTCCACTGACCCATCTTTATCCATGGATAACAGGAGATCATGTTCTCTCTCCTCCATCATCCATTACCAACAACATGGTGACCTCAGACCTCTCATAGTGGGACTTGAGGCTACTGAAGTGGAGGACCTTAAGGGGTTTCTGGGGGTCTTGAGGTCCACTAGGAAGGTGGAATCCCCCTTCTTCTTCACAATCACCTCATAGGGACCTGTCCATCGGTTTTGGAAGACCCTGGGCTCAACTGGCTCCCTCACCCACGCCGGGCCAGGCTGAAACTCGACTAGAGCCACCTTCTGGTCATACCACTGCTTCATTATCTCCTGACTAGCGTCTAAGCTCTCGGAAGCTTCTTACAGAACTTCTGCATTTGGTTGCAGAGGGCTAGCATGTAGCTAACCACATCCTGAGTGGGTTTCTTGGGGGCTTGTCCCACCCCTCCTTTACCAAACAGATAGGTCTTCTCACAGGGTGACCATAGAGGTGTTTAAAAGGGCCAAACCCTACTCCCTTATGTGGCATCTCCCTGTATGAGCAAGCATAGCAAGAAGATGTCCCACTTCTGCCTCATGGCCTCAGGCAGGCCCATAATCAGGCCCTTCAGAGTCTTGTTGAACCTTCCAACAAGCCCATTAGTCTGGGGATGATAAGGTGAGGAGAACTTGTAGGTTACCCCACATTCCTTCCACATGGACTTCATGTACACAGACATGAAGTTGGTGCCCATGTCAGACACCACTTCCTTGGGGAAACCCACAAGGGTTAATTTCCCCATCAGGGCCCTAGCCGCTGCAGGTGCCGTCACGTTCCTCAAAGGGTGGCCTCTGGGTACCTTGTGGCATATTCCACCAAAACCAGGATAAACCTGTTGCCCAAGGCAGTTTTGCGATCCAGGGGCCCAACAATGTTGATGCCCACACTCTCAAAAGGGGTGCCAACGACAGGCATAGGAGTCGTGGGACCCATAAGCTTCTTCCCACTGGCCTGGCAGGTGAGGCAAGTCCTACAGAAAGAATCTGATGCGGTCTTCATTTGGGGCCAATAAAAGTGGGTGACAAGCCTAGCAAATGTCTTGCATAGCCCCAGATGTCCTGCCAGGGGTATCTTGTAAGCCGGATCAAGTAGGAAGGTCCTGTAGCATTGGGGGACTACAAGCACACATGCTGCCCAATGCTCAGGCACCATAGGCTCACTGTAAAGGAGGTTGTTTCCCAGTAAATAAGGTGATCTCAAGAGGTGTCACCAGCTGCATCGATTTCGGCCAGCCACCTTAGCCCCTCTAGGGGATCTCTGCACCTTGCAGAACTCCTCCCTGAAGGGCCCACCCTCAACTTGCCATCCCGTAAGCTCAGGCAGGGCTCCTAGCGAGACGATATCTTCTCCGATTAGCTCCGGAGCAGTCGCCTTCGACCCCCCCCCGTCCACCGGTACCACAGAAACATCACGGGCTGGTTTCTAATGCCCCCTTTCCTTAACTTTCTTTGCAGCCTACTGGGCTATTCTTCCAGGCTCTCTTTCCTCCTAGGCATAAATCAAAAAATGGGGGAGTAAGTGGATTTACTGGGTTATGACCTCCTCTACAAACTTAATAAGAACCCTTTCAGGGATATTATATTTTTAATATCATAAATCAATAACTGGCGCCTACAGAGTAAACCATGGGGCAACCAAAAAGTTGCCTAAAATAGAATTTCAAAAGACACACAATTGATGGACGGAATGCAGAACAAATCAAAACATTCACCCCCAGTCAAGAGATCTGAGTTAAATCCATCATTCTTTTGCTCATCATGCCACCCCAGTTTAGACCGGCCATATGCAAATCAGTCTTGACCCTGTGCCTCATGGGAACAGTCCAGCCCGAACTGCCAAACCAGGTCCTCCCTGGACCGGAAACAAGCATCCTAGGATCGGTTTCGGGGTTTCACCCCTCTTCAGCCAGGATAGCTTGATTCCAGTGGCATAGTGAGCCCAGAACCCACGTCTGGGCATACCTGGCGCACTTAGGGCGAGAAAGCA
Source organism: Calotriton arnoldi (assembly GCA_963921515.1). Classification (NCBI taxonomy): domain Eukaryota; kingdom Metazoa; phylum Chordata; class Amphibia; order Caudata; family Salamandridae; genus Calotriton; species Calotriton arnoldi. The sequence goes on from CAWUFW010000466.1 coordinate 2,353,926, forward strand.
AAAGACACAATTGATGGACGGAATGCAGAACAAATCAAAACATTCACCCCCAGTCAAGAGATCTGGGTTAAATCCATCATTCTTTTGCTCACCATGCCACCCCAGTTTAGACCTGGCCATATGTAAATCAGTCTTGACCGTGTGCCTCATGGGAACAGTCCAGCCCGAACTGCCAAACCGGGTCCTCCCTGGACCGGAAACAAGCATCTGTCCATCAATTGTTCTTTTTGCATTTGTCACCCCGAGTGGAACGGGTATGCCCAGACGTGGGTCCTGTGCTCTCCATGCCACTGGAGTCAAGCTATCCTGGCTGATGACGGCTGAAAGCCCGAAACCGGTCCTAGGATGCTTGTTTCCAGTCCAGGGAGGACCTGGCCTGGCAGTTCGGGCTGGACTGTTCCCATTGGGCGCTTGGTCAGAACTGATTTGCATGTGGCTTTGTTGTATACTTTATAGGGTGTCCATAAACGGGCTTTCTAGAATCATGACCATATATAGGCACAATCCAACCTGCCCTTATATAGGCATAAAATCCCAGACCCTATTTAGGCATAAACCATGCATACCAAATACAGGCATTGCTTCCGACATCCGTCCACCCTAGCGTCTCAACGAGTCCATGAAAAAACAGACCCTCAGGCTGCGGGAGTTTCCCTTGCCCAGGACTATTGATTTCTTCAAGGACTCATACATTATGCATGAACCTCTATTCCTTAAGGGATTCATTCATGACGTCTTTCGCTACCCAACTCACGTCAATGCTAACATTTTCAGGTATAAATATACCTTCCCAAACCCCTGTAAATCAGAGGAGACCTCGACTTCAGAGGAGCCCGATTCCCGGCCAGACGCACTGAGAAGACACTGTCATTCCTGCACGCAGAGAGTCCAGCTTCCAGTGATCTAACTTCCCTTGCGGGGTGTTGGAGTTCGAGTCCGGAAAAGAGATTCCTACCTCTCTCATTCTTCAGGTATGGAGCAGACTAGAACCTAGAGGGACTCTTGGCATACTAGACTCTTGGCATACAAGGCGTATCTTACTCTTAGTATACTCTAGTCAGGAATACAGCACCTACTTCTACTTTTCCCTACACCTAGGAAAGGTTAGGCACACTGGGTAGAACTAGGATAGAAACGCATCGTATGAGTACTCGCATTTTTAGGCTGTGTCATTTTATGTAAATGCATCTATGCTGAAAAGATAATGCTAACGCAGTATTATTTATTTTTACTGCTCACCTTGTACATCATTTATCTCGCATACTGTCTTGTGATCGTAACAGCACATCTAACTTACAACAGAAACAAGACTGTTCAATAAACCTTTTTATTGAAACGCCCGTCTGTTATTTCTGTGTAACTCTGAGAATAACTAAACCATGCACGACTGAGCTGAGTGAAATAATTATCTATTGTTTCTACGACTCTGGGACACGTCCTGATTCTGTAAGGGAAACACAGTGGTCATGTTTTGCGACTGCCAGAAACTAATCCCTTCTTGTCGTCAAGAAGTTTCTAGTGGCCTCTGAGCTAGCTGGCACAAGTAATTAAGTTTAATATACTCGATAGGGACATACCGACCTTAGTCCTATGTCAAACCTATAGGATATATTATTCCAATGCGCAGAGCCTATAAGGGAAATAGGAGCTACACTACATGGCGCCCAACGTTTGGTAAGGCAGTAATTCAACGTTAGATACTGAGTAACTCAGCCGTGCTTCTTCTTTTCTCTCTCAGAGACCCCTACCCATATACTCCAAAAGACGTCTGGAGTGGGCAGGGATAGTATCCGCCACGGCTACATAGGGCAGTACCCTATATATTAGCTGTTAGGTTTACTCAACGTTGAAGGATACAGTGTTCCACAATATTGTGCACCTTATCTTTGTTTCCTTGAAACTTGTCCTACATTTTTCATAAAACAAAATGTCCTTAAACAGGGACAATCCCGCCGGAAACGGTGTAGCTGCGGCTGATCCAGCCCAACCAGCATTTTTTAACAACACCGGTTTAAATGAAACCGAGGAGGGTGTCATTGACATCGCTCCAAACTTAAGAAGAGCCATTACTCTAAAACTTATAAAACATGGCCTACCACCGAGAGGAGGTAGAGCAGTTTTCGTGATTGAGGCACACGAATCCTTTCAGACAGAGGTATTCTATTCATGGGTAATTCTTCCTGAATCCAATCCAGTAACACACTTGTTTCACTTCTACAAAGAAGATGAACCACCAGAGGAATACATTCCTTTCGAGGATATTGAAATTCCATTAACATACCAGGAGCATCAGATCTGGTTTAAAGGCGCCCTAAAACATAACAAAAATATAACCAGGCTCGGTCCACTAGGTAGACCAGGAGCAACATGGCCGATTCTAGCCGGCTACACACCTCATCCAGACATCGAAATAATGTCAGACGAGGAAATACTTAATCAACTCACAGAGTTAATAAAAATCTACAGACAATTGGTTCAATATGTCATGCGGACTTTCACAGTCCAACAACCATTAACAATTCCAAATCATACTCCTCCACAGGGGAGTACACTAAAAATTACACCACAGACTCTATACGCAGTCATGGGTAAAATGCCCACTAAGCGGGAGCAAATTCCATTCTGGATAGCTCAAAAAATTACTCAAGTCGAAGCAGTATTTCCAAATACTAGCCCACATGAGAAACACAGAATCCTAACCATTAGTTTACCAATGGGGATCACACCACAACTGGAAGACTGCACCACTTGGGGCTCAGTCTTTGCTGCCATCTACACTAAAACACACGGCATTCCATCAATTGCGGTAATACCTGATGTCCTAAAACAAATTCAAAACGAATACGGGGCAGAGCCTGCTTTAAATTTAGGTATGAAATTACTGAAAAATTTCGACCAGGTCTCAACAATAATATTATCAAATATTAAAGGGGAAGCAGCAGCAGTGGCGATCCGACAAAAATTAAGGGAATTTGATGTTACAGAACATCAAACAGAGCTACCCAGAATTATAGAGCAATCTTATGCAGAATTAGGCAGAGATAGTTTGGGTGGGAGACCAGTTAAACCAAAACTATCTGAAAGTCCTGAGAAGGACTCAATTAAACAAACTCCTACATCTTCTAAAAAGAAGTGGGAGTCTACTAAACAAAATTCAAATGAGAAAAGATCTCAATCCCGAGGTAGGTCTCCTCATAAGGAGCCCTCTGAAAGGAGGTACAACCTCAGGAATAGGGATAATTTGAGAAAACCTGATAGGTATCAAGATAATGATACACGTTCCTCTCGTCCCTTTCAGGTCTCATCACAGACTTCGGAAAGAAGAGGACGAACAGAACATAGAGAAGAACGCGTGAAATCGAAAGACGACAAACACGCTCCAAAAATTAAAGTTAAACCTCCATTCTCCAAAAAGAAAGTAGCAGGTCTAATAGTACGACATGCCGAGAATTCTGAGAACTCAACTCAAGAACAGAGAATGGGCTCAGACAATGCTGGACAGTGCAGCAGAAGTCACAATAGTTCGCCAGAACCTGATGGAACTTCTGGAGATAGTGGACTTGAATGAGTACATTACAGTAGAGACTGTAGATACCAGGGTTAGTGCTCCACAAAAGTTATATGACATAACACTCCGGATGGAGGGAGACAAACCTAGACAGGTTAAAGCACTTTTTTGGGAAAAACTATCAAAGGGTTATGACATACTTCTAGCAGAAAAAGATTGGCCACCACAATTTGTCAGAGAGTGCCCACACGGCGAGGACATCATTATGCCTGCCTTCTCCAATCACATACCAATTCACTTAAAATATACATATGCCAGAAAATGGGCAGTGGCCCAAGCTCCAGCATTATATAAAAATCATGTAGGATGGGATGAGGACTCACCTCACCATAAAATAAATCTGAAACATGAACCTACTGCACAGAGGCAGTATCCTATTAAGCAAGAAGCTAAAAAACAGGTCAGGGAGATCTTAGATCAACTTGAATACCAAGGGGTGATTGAAACATGCACCTCCTCCATGAACAATCCTTTGTTTCCTGTCTCCAAACCAGACAATACATATCGTCTAGTTTTGGACTACAGACATTTAAACACTTGTTCTAAAACTTTTGCAGTGCAAAATGCACACAGCACAGCATTAATGAATAACATTGTGCGTAAAAAATACAAAACAACATTAGACATCTCAAACGGTTTCTTTTGTCAAAACATAGCACCTGAAAGTAGGTACTTAACGGCATTCTCCATAATGGGGACCCAGCGTCACTTTTGTCGACTCCCACAAGGGTTCAAGAACAGCCCAGGTTTATTCTCAGCGAGAGTAACGGAGTTACTACAAATTTATGACAACGAGGCATTGTCCTATGTCGATGACATCTATCTGACGGATGATGACTTGGAAAAACACTTGAACAGGGTGAGCACCATTATATTGGGATTCGCCTCTGAGGGCTACAAATTCAACTTTAAAAAGTCCCGAATTGCCCATCTCAATGTCCTATTTTTGGGATATGAGCTTTCAAGTGAAGGCAAGAGCTTGGCAGCTAACTTTCTAGAGAAATGTGCGCTGCTCCAACCTCCAAAAACGCAAAAAAACTTAAAATCAATCCTGGGATTCCTAAATTTTGGAAGAACATACATTATAAACTACGCAGAAAGGGTTAAACCTCTCTACGCATTAATCAAACCTGATTTTCACAATCAAAAACTGGACACAGGAACACACAGAAATCTTGCGTTCACTCCAGGCTAACATGTTAGCAACAAATCACTTACAAACACGCGTAAGTCAAAGAAATTTGGTGATTCGAATAATTTCGGGTCAATGTGGATTCACTTACTTAACCTTTAATGAGGGTGAGAAAGTACCAATCGCATACAAATCACATTTGTATACACAAGCGGAAATGCGCTTCAGTTCAACTGAAAAAATTCTGACAGCAGTTCAAACAGCTGTAGCAAAAGAAAGAGCCTTAGCCCAAGGGAAACGCATAATTGTCGTAACCCCAGTACCGGCTTTAGAAGCGGTCACAAAAGCGAGCATTCCAAATGCTAAAGCTTTACATCCGAGATGGATACAGTGGGTTAATTCTCTTGCTGCAACTGATGTTGAATATGTTTTTGATCCAGATTTAAAAACACAGGCATTTCTCCAATATGAACAAGAATGTCCTCTGCCCACTGAGATTCTGCCTCTCGATCAGTATGAATTCGTAATTTACACTGACGGATCCGCACAGCCCGCAACAGGGAGTAAGCAAGCTTACAGTGCAGCGTGTGCTATCGTTAAAGGTCGCATGCGAGATGGCATCTTCAGACCTATGGTCACAAAAACTCAGTCACTAGGTGATTGTACAGCTCAGCGAGCTGAACTACAGGCATTCAAACTGGCACTTGAGAGTACGGATCGAGAATTCCTCACACTGATAGTGTGCGATTCCTATTACTGTGTTCAGTCGTAAAATGATTATATACGAACCTGGCTTGAAAATGGTTTTAAAGATGCGAAAGGTGGCACAATTAAGCACAAATTGCTTTGGGAACAAGTAGTTCAGTTGAAAAACGAACTACCAAAGGCTCACGTGATTCACACACTGAGTCATCAGCGTGATGGCGTTCACGTTGCAGGGAATTCATTGGCTGACGAAGCCGCAAAGGGGGCTGTTCAGACGGCTTCCGTAGCTGCGATCACTCGTTCGAAAACAAAAATAGACGGTGAGATAATGTTAGCTGTCAATGCTTCAAGCAAAGGCAGCAGTGCAGCGTTACCAAAAAAGTTTCCACTCAAGTACTCTTATGTAATTGATGCGAATAACGTTCCTTTTGCTCGAATCCCTGGAGTGGGGGATAGGGTAATTCCAAACAAGGAACGCAGATTAGGACTAATCCTAGCAGCACACGAGGGGATGGCTTCTGCCCATGCAGGTGTTTCTGCGACAGTATCTTTACTCAAGCAAAGATATTGGTGGCCTGGCATTCGGAAACAAACTAAGAACTATGTTTTAGAATGTGATATTTGTCAACAGATGAAAGTCTCAACAGTGAAACGTCCTGCGCAGACACCCTTGTTAATTTCGGATAAACCATTAGCTTGTGTTTACCTGGACCACTGCGGTCCCTTGCAAAGGGACGGTAATTATAAATACATCATGGTTGCAGTGGATTCATGCTCTAGGTTCCTATGGTTATGGCCTCAGCGCTCGGCTGACGCTCGAACTGTTATAAAAGATTTGCGAGTCTATATCGGCACATACGCAATAGGCACGTTTCATTCTGACCAGGGTCCTGCGTTTAGCTCTAGGGCTTACAAGGAGGCCATGGCCAGTCTGGGCGTTGCATTGCGGTACTCCTCTCCATTCCATCCTGAGGGAAATTCTGTTGTGGAAAGGAAAAACCGGGACATAAAGCAGTCTATAACAGCTAGGGTATTAGGCTCGGGTGATGGGTGGGTCAAACACCTCATTAGCGTTCAGCGCGCTCTCAATAATTTGCCAAGAAGTTCTCTAGGGGGGTCACTCCATATGAGGTCCTATTTGGGACAAGAATGTGGGTTCCAGACTTAGAACACGTAGGCACAGTGGTGGACATGAAACCATTTGATATCAAAGATCGTTTGGCTGTTTTACAGGATCTTAACAAATTAAGATCGAAACAAATCAACATATCCCTGCAGCCAACCACCACTGGGGAAAAATCGGCGGTCCCAGCAAGGCCTGTCTGGATTCCAAAAGTTGGGGATCTAGTCAGAGAAAAAATAGCAGACAAGAAGGAATTTGGACCTTCTTACAGACAACGGTACCTGTTCTAGCTGTTCAAGGAACAAGGACAGTAATTCTGCCGCCCCTTGCTGGAAGAAAGGAGAAAAGATTTGTGTCAATCGACCTGATCAAACCACAGTATGTGGCCAATACTAAGCAGTAGGCCTCGTGGACTCCGACCTAGTAGCAGACGCACTCCTCTTGCTACTATTCAAGAGGTTCAGACTGAAAGACTGATCACGATCGAGAATTCAGCTGTAACGAATGAAAGACTAAGCAACCAGGCTATGGAACTCATCCCTCTTGACAACCAAATAACAGTTCGTCCAAATACACCTGTCTACACCAACGTGACTCGTGAAGAACTGGTTCCTGTGATTTCAACGAATCCTGATGCAATTCCAACAATTGTCAGAACTGCTTCTGGCTATTTCATTGACTTTGATACGTTCTCAGAAGATCCAAGTGAACCTGAAACGACGTCAGCATCATCAAAATTCAAGCAGCAAGTACAAGACTTTATTCACTTTCTGAAAAAGACTTATCTGGTTTCTCCATGGATTGAACTCTGGATTACATCTGGACTTTTTGTTTTTCTGCTCTGGCTAGCTTTGGTAACAACAGTAAGCATGCTTATAAGTGGCAGATACATCCATGTGAACAGTGAAGGAAAAGACGTGAATGTACTTTTGAAACCACATAAATCTTCCCATCATGAAGCAAGAGACTTGTCATCAGTGAACATCACAGCTGTTCCTATACAGGATGGTATAGTGTGGGACAAAACAGATTATGAAATCTTCGGTCCAAGTGAACAATTGAACATTCCACATTTATTTAAAATTTCATTAAGTGATTTAATTACGTCCAGTACCTATTCAGATGATTGGGACTTAGAGACTGTTCAAGATATAATGTTTGATCTAGAAAAATCTGCTGCATTTTCTAAAAATGAATTTTTAGAGGGTTCATCCGATTATGAAAAACTGTATTGTTATAACCACTATGGTCATCATTATTTGCACAAAACTGCATATCCAAGAAATGTGTTTATGTTTAACCAATGGGAACATTGTCCTACACCACCACAAGGTAGTTCGAAAACTTTTGCTAGTAAATTTCCATATTTTTCAGGATATAATACATCTGATCCAGAAACGTTTTACTATAGAAATGTGAACAAAACAGGACTGAAAATTATGTTAACAAATACGAAACAGATTTATTCTGAAGCATTTATTGCCCAACTGTCTACACAGGGTTTCGACTTATGGAAAGACACTATTGAGACAAAATCTGTCTGGGGTAGTAAAGATTGGCAAGTACAGGGTATAGAAGCTTTATTTAGAGCCTGTATAATCCCTGACAAATACTGTTTTTGAATGACACCGTCCAACAGACATCTTGTCTTGGATTAGCCAAGATCAAAGAGATGAAAACACCTTCTGTGCCAACGCCTGCAAGTGATAACAATACACAGGCAGCGGTTACAGTTGACAATATACTACAACTCAACAGAACTCATCCAAATTGGAAGAAATGGTTGATCTGGCCCACAGACACAAACAACTGTCAGGAAAGGTTCTTGAACAAAACTCAGGGCTTTACTATTCATAGGCCAGACCCAAGATATGTCCAAAGACAACATCCGGGGGTAGTAACAACATACAGTGTAGGAAAATTATGCCTCGATTGGTTGCATAAATCTACACTACAGGATGTGAAGCAACACTTAACCTTACTTGCACACGACGCAGATCTTAGGGAATTCTTGCTTGGACCAAGAAAACCGCGTCAAAAACGTTTCATATATGCCGGCATCTATGCTGCTTATAATGAAGCATGGAAAGTGTCACAGATAGAGGCTGCAGAACGAATACGTGAACTTGATCGTATTAATTTAGAGAAAACACTCTCTGTAGTCGACAATGGGTTAACAACTTTGTCCTCCAGAATTTATTCTTTGGATGGCATTGTATCCTCTGCTATCGACATTCTAGAACAAGATTTGGCGATGTTACAACAAGGTCAATATCAATTACGTTCTATAGTGTTATTGACATGGACGCTGCAATTTTTGCGAGCGGGCTATGTGCCTTGGCGTTTCATCAACACGTCGTCTCTGTTTGTAGAATACAATCTAACTGATAAGCAGATCGAATTGGCACAAAGAGGAGCAAGGTATACAGTGCTGAGCATTGAAAAAATGGAGAAATTACCATTTACAGTGGCAGAAAAACCAGCTACAGAATGGGTTATTCATGGCAAAATAACTTTGCCTGTGACAACTTTTCAGTTTCAGTATTGCCTCAGACAGATGCAAGCAGGCAAATATGAAAGGTTGGGTAAGGAATACATTAAGATATCTTGGAAGTTACCATACACACATAGATGTTGGAGTGGGGATCGTGAAGTGTTTCTTAGCGGTACTAACTGTAAACATGCACTGGCCGGTTCACTCATATGTCAGGACATTATTTTACACGGAGCTTGTAATAGTTCTGTGGCAAACTTGTCTTGCCATCAGCGCGGTTCACCAGCTGCTGTGATTAATCCAACGTTTGGACAACTTTCGAATGGGAGTTACCTCATGTTGAATGATCAGAGCTGCTGTGGAATGTTGCCAGGCATCCCATATCTAGTAACGGTCAACTCCAGGGTCACTTGCTGTATGCAAGTATTGTTTCCCCCAATAGACACAGTCAGGGAGTCGCCTTTATGGCCTTCACTGAGCGTCTCTTTTATAAGATTTGATACTTTAAGCAGAATGAAAGCCATGCTTTTACAGCAAACAGTGCCTTTGACCTCGGCCAAAGAAACCTATGATCTACAAGTTGCAAGGACTTCGGCTGAGATACAGACTTTAATACGTACAAACTGCCCTATACATTTCGTAGAAATGATATCACGTATCTTTAACATGTCAGATACAACAGGAATTGTACATGTATTTAAGAGCATTTCCACCGGTCTCTTAGCACCGTTCCAGGCAATACTTGGAATCATTCCGAACTTTGCACATTCGGTGTTTGGTGGCATACCATTAATTCTAGCACTTGTTGCGGGAATTTAATTCATCTGTCTGCTATTGCGCTATGGCCAGCCTCTTCGCCGAAATCACTCCGAGCGAAATGGAGAAAGCTCTCCTTGAAAGAAAGTGCAGAGAGCGAATAGTACAGCTACTAGGCATGACTCGTCTACGGGACCTTAATACCACGTGGTTCCTGTCATTCCGACCAATCTGGCAAGATTGCATCTTACCTGTTCTACGATGCCTGCTATGCGGTGAAGAATGCGTGTTGGATGCTTGTCTAACATATCCATCAGCTGCGCCAAAGGATGTCGATGCTTGGCTGGACCCGATAACGGCCCATGCTCTGTGTTGTCCCCAGAGGCTTCCAATACTGATGTCAGCATTCATTGAGATCTCACAGTCGCCTCCTGCTGCTGCTGAGGTACGAGAAACAACTCCAGGCACACAGGTAACAACGAACGCGAACATTGCTGAGAGCGATGTTTCCCATCTTTGTGCGGTCAATCTTTTACACGAGGTGTTCCAGCTTACACCAACAACAGTGGAAGATGTTTTGTCTATTGAAATAGATGATCTAATGTTTACACCAGACCCGTGAACTGACTCTGATTCGGCATACTGTGTTCCAGTGCGACAGCAACAATTTGGCCTTCATTTTTCAAAACCTTGGAACTTTACCAAATTTGAACTTTTTCCCATTTTTTGATCGAAAAATGGCACTTCAATCTGCTTAAAGTAGAACTAGCCTTATAATACAGACTTGGCAGTACTTCCAGGGACACTTAGTCATCTTGTGTGTCTAAATCAGTTCATTTAAGTTTCATGATAGGAATTGACTTTTGATTTTGAACAAACTTATCGGTCAATTTAGTCATATGTAAATATTGCTTTTATATTACTGTCTGCATTTATTTCATACTTTATGCTGGAAATATGAGGCATTGCTTAAATGATGTACAGCAACCTTTGCATTTTTAATATGTCTTTTAAAGCTTTTTTAGGATATGTTTTAATATGCAGTACTCCATTTTAATGTTTAGCATTTTAAATGTTTAGCATTTTAGTATTGTTGTATACACAAAAGAGGAGTGGGTGTTGTATACTTTATAGGGTGTCCATAAACGGGCTTTCTAGAATCATGACCATATATAGGCACAATCCAACCTGCCCTTATATAGGCATAAAATCCCAGACCCTATTTAGGCATAAACCATGCATACCAAATACAGGCATTGCTTCCGACATCCGTCCACCCTAGCGTCTCAACGAGTCCATGAAAAAACAGACCCTCAGGCTGCGGGAGTTTCCCTTGCCCAGGACTATTGATTTCTTCAAGGACTCATACATTATGCATGAACCTCTATTCCTTAAGGGATTCATTCATGACGTCTTTCGCTACCCAACTCACGTCAATGCTAACATTTTCAGGTATAAATATACCTTCCCAAACCCCTGGAAATCAGAGGAGACCTCGACTTCAGAGGAGCCCGATTCCCGGCCAGACGCACTGAGAAGACACTGTCATTCCTGCACGCAGAGAGTCCAGCTTCCAGTGATCTAACTTCCCTTGCGGGGTGTTGGAGTTCGAGTCCGGAAAGAGATTCCTACCTCTCTCATTCTTCAGGTATGGAGCAGACTAGAACCTAGAGGGACTCTTGGCATACTAGACTCTTGGCATACTAGGCGTAACTTACTCTTAGTATACTCTAGTCAGGAATACAGCACCTACTTCTACTTCTCCCTACACCTAGGACAGGTTAGGTACACTGGGGTAGAACTAGGATAGAAACGCATTGTATGAGTACTCGCATTTTTAGGCTGTGTCATTTTATGTAAATGCATCTATGCTGAAAAGATAATGCTAACGCAGTATTATTTATTTTTACTGCTCACCTTGTACATCATTTATCTCGCATACTGTCTTGTGATCGTAACAGCACATCTAACTTACAACAGAAACAAGACTGTTCAATAAACCTTTTTATTGAAACGCCCGTCTGTTATTTCTGTGTAACTCTGAGAATAACTAAACCATACACGACTGAGCTGAGTGAAATAATTATCTATTGTTTCTACGACTCTGGGACACGTCCTGATTCTGTAAGGGAAACACAGTGGTCATGTTTTGCGGCTGCCACAAACTAATCCCTTCTTGTCGTCAAGAAGTTTCTAGTGGCCTCTGAGCTAGCTGGCACAAGTAATTAAGTTTAATATACTCGATAGGGACATACCGACCTTAGTCCTATGTCAAACCTATAGGATATATTATTCCAATGCGCAGAGCCTATAAGGGAAATAGGAGCTACACTACAGCTTGGTCCAAACTGGAATGGCATGGTGAGCAAAAAAACGATGGCTTTAGGCCCAGATCTCTGTACTGGGCTGAATGCATGACATTGTTCTGCATTCTGTCCATCAATTGTTCTTTTTGCATTTGTCACCCCGAGTGGAAGGGGTATGCCCAGAATTGGGTCCCGTGCTCTCCATGCCACTGGAGTCAAGCTATCCTGGCTGATGACGGCTGAAAGCCCGAAACCGGTCCTAGGATGCTGGTTTCCAGTCCAGTGAGGACCTGGCCTGGCAGTTCGGGCTGGACTGTTCCCATTGGGCGCAGGGTCAGGACTGATTTGCATATGGCTGGGTCCAAACTGGAATGGCATGGTGAGCAAAAAAACGATGGATTTAGGCCCAGATCTCTGTACTGGGGTGAATACATGACATGGTTCTGCATTCTGTCCATCAATTGTTCTTTTTGCATTTGTCACCCCGAGTGGGACGGGTATGCCCAGACGTGGGTCCCGTGCTCTCCATGCCACTGGAGTCAAGCTATCCTGGCTGATGACGGCTGAAAGCCCGAAACCGGTCCTAGGATGCTTGTTTCCAGTCCAGGGAGGACCTGGCCTGGCAGTTCGGGCTGGACTGTTCCCATTGGGTGCAGGGTCAGGACTGATTTGCATATGGCTGGGTCCAAACTGGAATGGCACGGTGAGCAAAAAAAGGATGGATTTAGGCCCAGATCTCTGTACTGGGCTGAATGCATGACATTGTTCTGCATTCTGTCCATCAATTGTTCTTTTTGCATTTAAAATAGAATTTCGTCATGAAGTACAATGTACTTATCGGTTCACCCTCCTCTAATCTGAAGTAATATCACCCCATCACTTCATCAGAAATCTACCGGTATCCAACAGATAATTGACATTACTCAATTATATAATATTTTTTTCACACATCTATCAACATCCAAAATAATCCTACTCTTTTTACTTTTCTTTTCCTGAAACACCTCTACGTACAGTGACTGTAAAAATAAAAATAAAAACAAGATAGCAGAGAACTCCTTCTTTCCCCCCGTGTCCGCTCCAAATGAGCCGGATACAACAATGGAACCGAGTTGTGGTTCCAACACACTCCAGCCATCTTTGTTAGCGGTCTAGTATCAGTTTTTCACAAATGCGCGAGGATGAAACGTCCCCGACGCGCCAGAAACAAACAAAACCTCTCGGCGGACACTGTATCGTCAATGTGCGGTCCCCAGAGCTCTTTCTCGAGTAGGTTGAACGGCAGAGGGTCTGCCTTGATGCGGTTAGTGAGCCATCCAGTAGTTTTGTGACAGCATGGAACACGCAAACAGCTCGAATGTTTTTTTCACACAACAAGCACAAAAGTGCTCCAAGAAGCATTACGATAAATTCCTCGTGATGCTTTTCTTAAACTAAACTGGATATTAATGACAAACGCATGGTAACAGATATACCATTTATTTTTTCCCCCGCATCCTTAGAGTGTGACTACAGGTCACCCTCTACCCCCGGAGGCACCATGATGCATAATTACAGCATCATTTATGTATGTGTTTTTCTTCTCTTTACCAATATATTTGCATGGTATACAGATGTACAGACATACGTGTCAAAATCAGGAGATTTTAATTCTAAAACTTTCTTGTTTAGCACTAACTCTAAACTTTCCTACACAGCACTATATAGTTTCACGGGACACAAATACAGCCATATGCTGGTACACCTAACTCTCCTTTTATATTTTTACAGATTATAAAATAATGACGCTTAAAAGGTGGTAACTGTATATACTTTTTCATTTTTGCATGCAAATTATATGCGCCCAGTGTGAATGGACAGGAGTGGCTTTTCCCACGGTCCTGAAGAAGAGCCAATTATGGGCACGGTTTGAAACATGTTGACCATTTAGGAGAATAGATCCATTACCAATCTCGTATCCTAAAAAAAAACGTATGTTTTTTAACCATACTGACTAGAAGTTGTAATAAATTAAGGAATACCTACTAGCCAGGTATTTTTAGATACACACCATCAACCCCGACTCCCCTTTCCAAGAACAATCACTTTTTCATCGCATTTTAACAAGAGAAAGTGGTCCAGCGTAAATCGTAGGTCGTAGCACGCCCCGTTCCACAGTGGAACAGGATGGACCCAAGGATGAAGCATGCCACCAAGAGGTAATTCCTGGTGGGTGAAGGTTACATAAGAAAATCATTTGTTTTTCTTACATGGAGAGTAGTCTCTCCTCCTAGGCAGGCATGGACAAGTGGTCACGCAGACCCACTCAGGCAACCTAATATCCCAAGGTGTGACCTGGGTTCCACTTCCTTCCATGCTATGTGCTCCAAGTCATTCTCTAGCAAACAATCCACAGGCATTGCCGGGCTCACAGCTACCTTAAGAGAACCTGAGGCCCCTCCCCACTCAAAGGGAATGATAGCCACCGGGTAGTGGCTCTTGCGATTGTCTGCTACCACATCCTGGGGAAATGTATTGATTATCACCTGCTCTGAGGACACCAGATGACACCTGACAGTAGTCATGCTGGCTCCTGTGTCTCTCAGAGCCTCCACCCTCTGCCCATTGAAGGTGACCCACTGCCTATTCTTGGAAGTACTGGAAGGCATGTGAGTTTTAGGCACCATCTCTGTGTCATCCACAGACGCTAAGGAAAACTCAGCTGCCCACCCCCCACTCTGACTCGGACCTTCTCCTCCCCAAGCGCTACACTGGTCAATCCCTGGGACTGCCCACCACTGGATGACTGTGCCCTCTTAGGGCACATAGCATCTCCCTTGATGTGCCCATACGGGTAGCACTCATAGCACTTAGGGACAAACTTACCAGTGTTTTTTCACAAAAACCTTCCTTTTGGTGGCCAGATTGGGAATGGGACCCTTTCCGCGGTGAACTGTTTTTGGGTCCTTGTGAAAACTCTTCCTTGTTTTTATCTCCCCTCTCTTTCTTCTGGTGGGAACCCTGACCACCTTTTGGGAGCCACCCCCCTTCCCTCCCAGGTGCCTTCTTGGATCCTCTGGTGCTGACCCAGAGGACCAACTCCTCAGCATGCTTCCTGGGATCAGTCAGCCTGTTATCCACTGGGTGCTGGTGCAACCATGTAAAAGAAGTATTGAGCATGTGCTCTCTCAAACTTAAATTGTACAGCCCAACATAATTATTAACTTTGCTGCCCCTTACCCAACCATTCAGTGCCTTACTGGAGTAGTCTAGGAAATCCACCCAAGACTGGTTTAGGAGTTTGTGGCTGTCCCTGAACCTCTGATAGTACATCTCAGGGGTCAGCCCAAATTTAGCAACAAATATGGCTTTCATGGCGGCATACTTTGTCTGGTCACCCACCCCAAGTGTGAGAAATGTGTCCCTCCCCGCTGTAGGCATAAGCTTCCATAAGCTATCCATCTCCCCCCAGTACTCCTCTGGAATCTTGTATACTCTCAGAGCTACCTCATAGGCAGAAAAACATTTGTCTATATCATCTCCCACCACAAAATGGGGCACCAGATATTTAGGGATACAGACTTTCTTGTCTCCCTTAGACACTATTGCTGCAGGACTCTGAGGCTTGCCTAGCCTAGAGCTCCAGCTCCTTCAGGCTTCTCTCATGCTCCCTCCTCTGGAAGCTCCTGCTCAGGGCCCACAGCCAGGGTCTCTTCCACTCCTAAATCAAGTTCCCCCTCATCAGGCTCATCCTCATTAAGCTCCTCCTCCTCAGACTCCTCAGGATTGCTTTGCACCCTTGTGAGCTCTTTATAGGCACGGAAGGGTATCTGAAGGTCCATTTCTGGACCCTTCTTTCCTGCACTCAGCCCCCTCTCCTTGAAGAGTTTCTGCAGCTCAGCCCTGCTGAGGCTGTCCACATTGAGCTTAAATTTAGAAAAAGCAGACTACCAGAAACTAAGGAGAATTTTAAAAAAATGCTTGAATTGGTCTCAGATTACGTATTTGGGATTTTCAGTGTAACACAAATCACTGTACAGCACTGCACAAATGCAAGTCCTAATCCTCACCACTGAACATCAATGTAAGAAATTGGGTTACTAGTTGAGAGGGTATAACCGTACTCAAGCAGCAACCACAATTCTGTGTTAGGGTGAAGCCACAAGCAAACCTTGAATTAACCTGTGCTCAACCCTCTGGTAGCTTAGCACAGAGCAGTCAGACTTAACTCAGAGGCAACGTGTAAAGTATTTATGCAGCCAGTCACACAGTAATAAAGTGAAACACAACACAAGGAAAGTCCCAAAACAATTCAGAAAAATAGAGTATAATCTAATAAATGATTGAAGACCAAAACGATAAAAAAAATCAGTAGAACCGGATATATGCAATTTTAAAGATTTAAGTAAAAATAGTGCCTAAAAGCACAAAGCGCCAACTGTGGATATCTGGTTGTGCCGGACCGGGACAAAGTCACAAGTTCAGGCCGACCACGATGGAGCGCAGGCCAGCTAAAGGGACCTAGTGAAGCCCGCTGAACAAAAGTACCTTAAAATCCTAGTTGTAGAACTTTGCGAGGTCCCACATCGGGCATTCGTCGCAGAGCCGAGGAGATCCGAGGTCCTGCTGAAGAGCTGCATCCTGCTGTGGCAGTTCCGAGGTACTGCAAGGCTGTGATGCGAGGTCCTGTGTTGTCGTAGAGAATGCCATCGACGAGAGGCTTGCAATGTGCAGTCCTGTGTTGAAGTTGTGTCACGCATCGGTGGGGTCTTAGAAGCTGCAAGGCTTTCAATGCGGAGTCCTGCGCCATCGGCGAGGCTGCCGTCGACAAGGGGCTTGCGATGCAAAGGCCTGTGTCGAGGATGCATCGTGCAGCAGCAGTCCCAATGAGCTGTTGGCTGCGATGCGAAGT
Source organism: Calotriton arnoldi (assembly GCA_963921515.1). Classification (NCBI taxonomy): domain Eukaryota; kingdom Metazoa; phylum Chordata; class Amphibia; order Caudata; family Salamandridae; genus Calotriton; species Calotriton arnoldi. The sequence goes on from CAWUFW010000466.1 coordinate 2,370,901, forward strand.
CACGAGTCTGGGTTGCGTCACACAGTGTTTCCGATGCGGGTTCTGGGAGGCGATGCTTCACGCACCATCTCTGGTGCAGAGTTTCTGGGAGGCGATGTGTCGCTGCATCCGTTCTGCTGCGACAACAGTTGGGCTGGCAGAGCACCTTTAGGTCCCCTTCCAAGGGTCCGGCTCTGGGTGGCACCAGTTGGGTGGCAAAACTTACAGCAGGCTGAGTCCAGATGCTGGGCTCAAGATGGTTGAAGCCTGTTCTGTCCTGTTTCTGATCAGGAGGCCAGCCAACTAGCCCCTGGAGTCACTCTGGTGGTCCTGAGTTCACGATGCAGGTCAAGTCCTGCTTACTCAGGCAGCAGAAGGGCAGTCCTTCTTGCAGGGCAGTACAGCAGTGCTTCTTTTGAGTCTTCCACAGGTCCAGATGTGAACTGAAGACTTGGGGTCTGAGGTCCAATATTTGTACCTGGTGCCCACTTTGGAGGTGGAAGCCTCCAGAACCTTCTCCTACTTCAGAGGTGTTTGGAATTTCCTGCCTCCCTGTCCTGGCCCTAGATAATCTGGGGTCACAATAGACTAGTGTCAAACCCTTAGTGAGTGTGCTCAGGCAGAGTCTTCGTAATGTGCAAGTGTGGTAGGTGACAGCTCCTCTCCCTCATTAAGTCAGGGTGGCCTATCCTGCCAACACCTATCTTCCCTTTGTCTCATTGTCTGGGAGCAATACACATAGACCAATTGCCAGCCACACCTGGGCATGTGGCCCAGGAAACAGGCAGCAGACACCAAACAGTTAGGACAGGAACATGCCAACTTTCTAAAAGTGGCATTTCCAGAATTGTGACTTAAAATCCGACTTTACCATCAAAGAGTGCTTTAAATCATAATTCTATAAACACCAAATTTGATCTGTCTATCTCCTCCCACTTATTAAATGTAATAAGGACATCTAATGGTATCCTATGGGAGAGGTAGGCCTTGCAGGGGTGAAAACCTGAATTTAAGAGTTTTTCACTACTGGACATGTAAAACTTAAAAGTACATGTCCAACTTTTTAAATACTCAAATACGAAATCAAGGAGTGAGAAGCAAGGGGAGTGGGGGGGATCACTCTACTTCCAACTAGAAGTATCAAAAATATCAAGGAGAGTGAAACCAGAGTCTCATGGAGAATTGAGACCCTCAACAGCTTATTTCTATCAGTGGTATATTATCTCAACTGGTGTACTAATAGCTGGTAGCTTCATCATCGGGTCTTTCCTCCACCAGGAGGCAAACTCTCTGGATGTGGAGACATGGTGTTATCTGTGAAAAGTGCAGTGAGAGTGAAAATAAAATTACCTCTTCTCCCAGAAAAGTGCTATTTATTGAAACTGGGATTGGGTAAAGTTAAAAACAATGTGATGGGATAGAAATTAGTTATATGTCCTTCACATCAAGTGGTCGACTTGTTTCAGCCTACTTGCGCCTGGTTAGGTTTTCGGCTTTCCTCAGGACCTCTGTGTGCCAGATCACAATTGTCCTGGATACAGCAATAACCACTGCAACCTTTTGTGTAAATACACTGATTTACTTAGTCAGCAAAATAGATTGTTATTCCCTAGAAAACAAAGCAGATGATGAATACCAACAGCCAGACTTATAAAATACTGACAAATAGTCTTAGAAAACACTGACAAGTCGGTAGTTGTAAAGCATATTGGTGCACTCTGTGACAAAGAAACTCGTTTATCCTCATAGAATGCATGTATTGCTCTCTTTTAAATGCACTGTACCCTAGGGAGACTCATATGTATTAAAGAGGAAGGTTCAAGCTTGGCATAAGGTTTAATTTGCCAGGCGGAAATGGCAGGCCTGAGACATGTTTTATAAGGCTACTGGAGTGGGTGGCACAATCAGTACTGCAGGTCCACTTGTAGCATTTAATTTATGGGCTCTGGGTACAGGGGGTACCAGTTTGCTAGGGAATTACAAGTAAATTAAACGTGCCAATTGGGCACATGCCAATTCTACTAGGTTTAGGGAAGCAAGCACTAACACTTTAGCACTGGTAAGCAGTGGTAAAGTGCACAGAGTCCTAAGGCCAACAAGAACAAGATGAGCAAAATAGGAGGGGTGAAGGCACGAAGTTTGGGGGAAGACCACCCTAAGACTGACAGGTCTAACAAATATGAACAATGTCCTGTGCACACGTAGTTGGGATAACAGATCAAAGCAAAGTCTCAAAAGTAGCCCAATTCAAGATCAACATCAGTTGTGTGAGTCATAATTATTTAATGATGAAATAAAGCACAAAAAGAACCAGCCGACACGTGTTTCGTCACATTGGGTGGTAATCCCGTGACTCTTCAGGGCCGGAGGGTGGTGAAGAACTGGGCGCAAAGATAGGGACGACTGGAGGGAGAGACCACGGGGTCTGAGAAACAGTTCAAATCCGTGTGGCACGGGAGGGTAGTCCCTGTAATGCCAGGGGGGGGCAGGGCCCAAAAGGACACGCTTGAGTGAAGCTGATTGTGTGTGCGGCAAGGGGAAGGAGAAATAAGGCGGATGAGCCCGGGACCTGCATGAAAATCAGAGGGAAATTGACGTCCGTCTCTCCAATGACTGCCGGATACGGAAAACCCTTCACAGCTTAGCTCCTTAGGTCTAACAAATAGCTTTGCCAGGCCATTTGAACTTCAGGACAAGCAAAACCTAAGACACAGTAAAAGAAGAAAACTAGTGGAGACTGTACAAGGACCTTTCTTCACTTTGGCTAATACACCACTTGTTGAATTCTGGGACAAGAAAGCAAAGCAAAGCCACAAATTCCGATGATGCAGAGGAGTCCACTTTTCAAAAAATATCAGAGAACCTTGTGGCATCCAAATGCTAGAATTGCTTGATGTCATGTGAGGAAACAACTGGAATTACTGTTTGGTTTTAAAAACAAAATGCATTGTGGAAAGCATAATTTGTAGGTAGAAGCAGCACAAAATGTGCTGTGCGTAGCATCACTGGCCATTCTAAGGCTATGTTAAAGCTCTCCTTCCAGAGCTCCATTCCATTCCAGACACAGCCCACTTTGTGCCTTCCTTCTCCTTTCCATTCACATGACTCAGAATTCTCTTTCAAGGGAGTTTAAGTAAAAAGGCAGAATATCTAAGGGCTTCTTCCACTGGCATGTTCCTTGTTTTATCCGATTAACGCCATGAAAGGCTTAGACCCAAGCTTCTAGACCATCCTCTCAGACCTATGCTTCGACAATTTGAAACATATATATATTTCTAAACCACATAATCAATCAATCAATCACGTATTTGTAGAGCGCGGCTTGTCACCCTGGAGGGTATCCAGGTGCTTACTGCTGGTCTCATTCGAACAGCCACGTATTGAGTCTCTTCCTGAAAGGGGTCAGCAATGGGGAGCCGGAGAGGTAGGTCGTTCCAGGCTTTGGCAGCAAGGTGGGAGAAGGAGTGTACTCCGGTGTGGCTGCGTCGTTTGCGTGGTATCTCTGCGACGGTTGCTGAGCGGAGGTTCCTGTTTGGCTGGTGGAAGTGCAGGTGGTGGTTCATGTAGGTGGGTACTTGACTATGGATGGCCTTGTAGGCATGGGTCAGGGCCTTGGAAAGGCATCTCTTCTGGACGGGGAGCCAGTGGAGGTCCTTCAGGTGCTGGGTAATGTGGGATCTCTTGGGCAGGTTGAGTATCAGTTTGGCCGCTGCGTTCTGTATCAGCTGTAGTCTCTGCATGAGTTGGGTGGTGCTGCTGGCATAGAGTGCGTTGTCGAAGTCTAGTCTCCTGGTGACGAGGGCCTGTGTTATCGTTTTCCTAGTGTTGGTGGGGAGCCATTCGAAAATCTTTCGGAGCATGCAGAGTATGTGGAAGCAGGCTGAGGAGACGGCGTTGACTTGCCGTTTCATGGAAAGTTCTCTGTCAAGGATGACATTGAGGTTGTGGGCGTCGTCTTTAGGCGTGGGGGTGGGACAGAGTTCCGACGGCCACCAGGAGTCGTTCCATAGGGTGGCGTGCTTGCTGAAGATGAGGACTTCCATCTTGTCCGTGTTGAGCTTGAGGCAGTTGTCCCTCATTCAGGCTGAGACGTTCTTCATACAGTTGTGGAATTGCCTAAAAGGTGCCCTGGTGCTAAAAACATAACAATCCAGCAGCCTTCCTCACCAGCAATTACGAGATACATAGCCAGGTTTTAAATGGCTTTCTAAACTTGATGAGTTCCACCAACTTTCGAAGCAAATTTGGAAAGCTGCTTCATAAGCGCACAGTTTGAACTGAGAACGCTCTACCCCTGACCAAGAAAGTCTATATTTATGCTGTGTTAGAAAGCTGGCTTCTGTCGATTGCCACAGCCAGCCAGGGCAATACATCTAAAACTCACTTCACAGACAGACAGGATTCATCACATGAAAGGCCCTGTAGACAATACAGAGAGATTTAAAAAGAATCCTCTTCGCTAACCCTTTGCTGTTCCGTATCATCTAAACTACTTATATATATTCCTTGCACAACCTTAGTCTCAGACTAGCACGACTGTGCCTGGGAATAGTCGAATGACCACTAATCTTGTTGCCACCAGAACACTCAAATATCGGCTACATGTTATGTTATTGTTATTTGTAGGGCAGCAGCCTTGCTACAGGGATTCCCCCACTTGACCTCGCTCCCTCCGGTCGTCTCCTCTTTCACACAGGGCACACTGGTATTGGCAAGCTGGCAGGCGCTGGTATAGCAATGCAGCAATCCACAAATCTGTCTGGGGGAATTCCTCTACCTCCACATTCTGCTCCAGTCAGCCCTTGTTCTCCCAAAAGGGAGCACAGAATCCTCTATTGTACCATTCAAAGGCACATAAATCACCCACCACAGGCATACAACACACACGCTCTACACAGCGCTACATACTAACTTGATATAGGCCAATGGTGAGTTAAGCACAGAGCAGCGGGATTTTACATGAGTGAGTCTGTAGGCATCACTCCATTCACACAGGTAAAAAGCCCTATTCACTCCTACTGATCAGATCCTACACTGTACGCTGCCACCACCGGGCTCCTGGTAGAAGCAGTAGCCTTTCACTACCATGAGGGTAGCGCTTCGGACGCCCCTACCAGTCCAGCAAGCCTGCAACCCATCAATCAGGCCTATGGCATGGCACACACGTGTGATCTGTGTTCGCCCAAGGCAATGAAAATCAGCATCAGGATATCCGAATACCAAGACAGTTGAGGCACTCGGGGCAGGGGTACGACAATATGGATTTAGCTATGGGTTAAAAATGCTTCCTGGGTGGACGTATGGGGACGATAGAAAAAGGGTCTTGGTTTACACAGTTCGATTGTTTACAGCTATTTTCTACAAATGACTTGTCATATTAAGACACAAAAGGCAAAGTCACTAGACCTATTTGAACTGATATACTCACAGACACCTGGTCTTAATGAGATGACCAAACACCCCAACACAGCTCCGTAGACATTCATCTTGTTAACACACATCATCACAAATGTCAACTGTCTGACTTATAACATAAGAGGGAATCTGTCACTCAGTTTTCTAAGCAACACTCCCCAGATGTGCTACTAATACAAGAAACCCACTTGTTTGGTACAAATGTAGTTTCTTAGGGTGATTTAGCTACAAAAGGGTCTACCGCTCTGGATTAACCAGAGAGCCCTCTTAACAATCTCTCTGGTTTGAAGTTACCAGCATGGCTGCTACGTATCGCTCTCCGTTAGACTGGAAGGGAAGTGTTGCAACACTGTCAGGGTCTATTCTCCCGAAGATGAGGAAGAGAGTTCTCGGAGGACTTCTAGAGTTAATAGAGAACTTCCTACATGGGTGACAGAGGTAGGAGAAGATTTCAATGCAGTAATGGACAGAGACAAGAATACATATAGGATGCGTGTGGATGGTCCACATACACACACTGTCCTACCGGGGTGCGACACGTCCATGGACTTCGTGATGCATGTTATATAATAGATCTTTCATGTATCTGTCAGCATCACAAGAGTCTCACCAGACTTGACTACTTCTTTGTTCCAGACACTGTTTCACACAAGTTTAAGGGGGATTTGCATCCTCCCTAGGTCTTCCAGATCATTCTCCAGTAGAAGTGTACAAGGTCCAATAACCATGTTTCAGGGACCAAGAATAGCAACACGTTTTGGACAACCTTTCAAAATCAAAAAGATCACCAAAACCAAAAATATTCCATGAAACAATGCAAACCATCCTCTGTTCATGTACTCTGCTAGGTACTAAAATAAGCCTCCAAGTCCCTCCTGGGTGTGTTAGAGTTTCTTGATAGTAGCTGGAAGCTATTGTTTAAAGTAAGGCTCAGAAAGCGGAGCTGTACATGAGGTAATCCCTATATGATCCCTCTGACGCAAGGAAATCTGCCATCAGTTGTCAGGTTAATTACCCAGGATGGTTTTAGTTTGCTTATTAGTCGTATCCCCTCCAATCCTTGGTTTTGGACAAGGATTGAGAATCTAGTTGAGGGTTACAAAGTCCTAAAGATTTTAGCTGTATTTTTCAAACTCTAAATAAAGGCATTAACACTGTAGAATAAAAGTCAATTTGAGTTACTTCCCCAGGCTGATAGCGTTTTACAAAACCAACCAAATAAATTTCAGATGTTTGAAGTTTATTGACGAAAGAAATCCTGTATGTGATAGATAAAAACATAGTCCTGTTCAAAACCCATCCAGCTATAGTGTGCCCAACCCTCATGTTTACCCACTGAGGGTGGGTATCTTGCCCCCCCGTAGAGTAATTTACAAATAGGCGTTAACACCTTTATTCTTCAAAACTCAAGTAATTTGAGGCATTTCTATTTCCCTAACTAAGTTATTGCCTGAGCTTCATGCTAACACTGACCTCCATAGTGTGTCTGGAGCTGTAGCCCTATAGAGACATGCACCTTTGACAGAGTTTGATTCACTAATAAAGCTTCAAGCGACACACACTGCTGCCGGCGCTGTAGCACTATAGAAGCCTCCTGTCTTGTACATGTTTAATAACCTGTATATGAAGAGCCTGGAGAGTAAAAGTTGCAATCTTCACACTGTAAATAGGTTGTATCACTATAGAAGTGACTTAGACTGTGAGACAAGGTCCGTATGTATCTCTGTGCGACCAATCACCAATTCAAATGTGATCTGACATATAACGTAAAGGAGAATTTCATTAACCAAGGTCTCAAGCACTAGATTGGAGGGTTCTGTTAGTCAAGGAATCTCTGGAAATGTCCTGAACACGAGCACAATGTGGCTGTTCTAAAGGTTGCAGCATGACATGGTGCACTTGGCAACCAAACACTTTGAATGCTGACATGTTTTAACCCATATTATTTATAATGGTAGAAGGGACTGAAGTCCCAGAATGCAACATGTTGTTGGATAAACAGCCAGACGCTGCAGAAGGTATCATAAATACTAGTGAACCACATGGCAGCTATGAAAAGATTTTAAGTAGTTTGTTCTCAAAGGTCAGTCTGGCTTTGGATATTTGTTCTGCTTTCCAAACTCGAACAGTGGTCGAATAATGAAAGTAGGATTACGTAAGGCAGCATTGATTACAATTGCTTTCTGCAAAACTAGTGTTGTTTTAAAAACACCCCTGCTGAAGAACACATCGATACTGAGAAGCTCGCCATGTCTGTTTTCAAAGTATGCTGCTGCTTTAAACCCCTTTCCCACACTTTTATAGAGGGTCAGTTCAAAGGGGCTCGACCAAAGCTTCAAAAGTAGCAGCACTGGCAAGGACTATGCAGATGCTCATGAAGCCTCACCCCCCCCCCCCCCAAACCCCCCACCCCAGAGGCCCCCGGATAGAAGAGCCCAGCTCAGCCTGGCTCCTGCAGAGATTCCCTCCAGGATTATTCAGTCTACCAGGTGTTCCCAAAGTGTAGTAAAAGCAGTGCAGTGAACATGGACATCCTCTGCAAGCTCCCTACATGCTGCAGTAAACAGCAGTGCTGTGCAAACACCGCTCACAGTGCAGTAAACAGCAGTGCTGTGCAAACACCGCTCACAGTGCAGTAAACAGCAGTGCTGTGCAAACACCGCTCACAGTGCAGTAAACAGCAGTGCTGTGCAAACACCGCTCACAGTGCAGTAAACAGCAGTGCTGTGCAAACACCGCTCACAGTGCAGTAAACAGCAGTGATGTGCAAACACCGCTCACAGTGCAGTAAACAGCAGTGCTGTGCAAACACCGCTCACAGTGCAGTAAACAGCAGTGCTGTGCAAACACCGCTCATAGTGCAGTAAACAGCAATGCTCTGCAAACACAGCTCACAGTGCAGTAAACAGCAGTGCTCTGCAAACACCGCTCACAGTGCAGTAAACAGCAGTGCTGTGCAAACACCGCTCATAGTGCAGTAAACAGCAGTGCTCTGCAAACACCGCTCACAGTGCAGTAAACAGCAGTGCTGTGCAAACACCGCTCATAGTGCAGTAAACAGCAATGCTCTGCAAACACCGCTCACAGTGCAGTAAACAGCAGTGCTGTGCAAACACCGCTCACAGTGCAGTAAACAGCAGTGCTGTGCAAACACCGCTCACAGTGCAGTAAACAGCAGTGCTGTGCAAACACCGCTCACAGTGCAGTAAACAGCAGTGCTGTGCAAACACCGCTCACAGTGCAGTAAACAGCAGTGCTGTGCAAACACCGCTCACAGTGCAGTAAACAGCAGTGATGTGCAAACACCGCTCACAGTGCAGTAAACAGCAGTGATGTGCAAACACCGCTCACAGTGCAGTAAACAGCAGTGCTGTGCAAACACCGCTCATAGTGCAGTAAACAGCAATGCTCTGCAAACACCGCTCATAGTGCAGTAAACAGCAGTGCTGTGCAAACACCGCTCACAGTGCAGTAAACAGCAGTGATGTGCAAACACCGCTCACAGTGCAGTAAAAAGCAGTGGTGTGCAAACACCGCTCACAGTGCAGTAAACAGCAGTGCTGTGCAAACACCGCTCACAGTGCAGTAAACAGCAGTGCTGTGCAAACACCGCTCACAGTGCAGTAAAAAGCAGTGCTGTGCAAACACCGCTCACAGTGCAGTAAACAGCAGTGCTGTGCAAACACCGCTCACAGTGCAGTAAACAGCAGTGCTGTGCAAACACCGCTCACAGTGCAGTAAACAGCAGTGCTGTGCAAACACCGCTCACAGTGCAGTACAAACACCGCTCACAGTGCAGTAAACAGCAACTGCAGCATGCGCAGATTAAAGTACAGTGTGCGCAGATTCCCTCTTTAACAAAAATTATGATCACATCCCTCCCCCGCCCCAGAGCTGGAAGGAAAGTAGACTCCCGATGTTTTAAGCCACAAATGGCCTATTGTTATCCCTCTCTCGCCTGAAACTGCCTTTGCTTCAATGTATGTGAACTGGGTACAATGAAGTCCGCAGATTGTTTCCGAAATATTCCTGTTTTTAATTTCCAAATTTTGACGTATGTGTCAGAGATTTCCTCCAGGATTATTCAGTCCATTTCTACAAACACATGGAAGGTGCTGACAATCTCCTACCTGAGCAGGGACCTGTGCAGACACTTCCAGGCTCTCTCCTCCTCCTGGTGCGCAGGGGTGCCGGGGTGGAGGGGGTGGGCAGGGGCAGGTCGGGGGGGGCTCTGTGAGGGTCTGAAGACTAAGATAACGGCACCGACAGACAGGGGCTCCTTCCTCCTCAGACAGACAGGGGCTCCTCCCTTCTCAGACAGACAGGGCCCCCCTCCTCTGACAGACAGGGCCTCTCCTCCTCAGACAGACAGACAGGGCCCCTCCTCCTCAGACAGACAAGGACCCCTCCTCCTCCTCACAGACAGACAGGGCCCCCTCCTCCTCCTCACAGACAGACAGGGCCCCCTCCTCCTCCTCACAGACAGAGTTCCTCCCTCCTCTGACAGACAGGGCCTCTCCTCCTCAGACAGACAGACATGGCCCCTCCTCCTCGGACAGACAGGGGCCCTCCTCCTCAGACAGACAGGGGCCCCTCCTCCTCCTCAGAAAAACAGACAGGGCCCCCTCCTCACAGACAGACAGGGCTCCTCCCTCCTCAGACAGACAGACCTCCTCCCTCCTCAGACAGACAGACAGACAGGGCCCCTCCCTCTTCTGACAGACAGACAGGGCCCCTCCTCATCAGACAGACAGACAGGGCCCCTCCTCCTCAGACAGACAGACAGGGCCCCCTCCTCCTCCTCAGACAGACAGACAGACAGGGCCCCTCCTCCTCAGACAGACAGGGCCCCCTCCTCCTCCTCACAGACAGGGCCCCTCCTCCTCAGACAGACAGGGCCCCTCCTCCTCAGACAGACAGGGTCCCCTCCTTCTCCTCAGACAGACAGGCCCCCTCCTCAGACAGACAGACAGGCCCCCTCCTCAGACAGACAGACAGACAGGGCCCCCTCCTCCTCCTCTGCTGGAGTCACCGGAAGTTGCTGGGAGTGACCTTGTCCGCATTCTCTGCTTGTGCTGACTCTGCCGTCACTGACCCGGAAGCGGAAACCTGTCCTCCTGTGCTGCCTCGTGAGCTCCGAAAGTGGCGTCAGCAGTGAGCGAGCAGCGCCACCTGCTGGAGGAGAACAGGATCCCTTCCTCTTTCATCCATCGCCTCGGCTATTGTGGGCCCTTCATTCATTCATTCATTTCTGGTTCTGAAACGATGAGAGGCGCGAATAACAACAGACACAATCCGTGCAAAGGCAGGAAGGATCTCAGGAAGGGTCTCAGGGAGGGTCTCAGGAAGGGTCTCAGGAAGGGTCTCAGGAACGATCTCAGGAAGGGTCTCAGGAAGGATCTCAGGGAGGGTCTCAGGAAGGATCTCAGGGAGGGTCTCAGGGAGGATCTCAGGAAGGGTCTCAGGGAGGGTCTCAGGAAGGGTCTCAGGGAGGATCTCAGGAAGGGTCTCAGGAAGGATCTCAGGGAGGGTCTCAGGAAGGATCTCAGGGAGGGTCTCAGGGAGGGTCTCAGGAAGGGTCTCAGGGAGGGTCTCAGGAATCTCAGGAAGGGTCTCAGGAAGGGTCTCAGGAATCTCAGGAAGGATCTCAGGGAGGGTCTCAGGAAGGGTCTCATGGAGGGTCTCAGGAAGGGTCTCAGGGAGGGTCTCAGTGAAGGTCTCAGGAAGGGTCTCAGGGAGGGTCTCAGGAAGGGTCTCAGGAAGGATCTCAGGGAGGGTCTCAGGAAGGATCTCAGGAAGGATCTCAGGGAGGGTCTCAGGAAGGGTCTCAGGAAGGGTCTCAGGGAGGGTCTCAGGAAGGATCTCAGGGAGGGTCTCAGGGAGGGTCTCAGGAAGGGTCTCAGGGAGGGTCTCAGGAAGGGTCTCAGGAATCTCAGGAAGGGTCTCAGGAATGGTCTCAGGAATCTCAGGAAGGATCTCAGGGAGGGTCTCAGGAAGGGTCTCAGGAAGGATCTCAGGGAGGGTCTCAGGAAGGGTCTCAGGGAGGGTCTCAGGGAGGGTCTCAGGAAGGGTCTCAGGGAGGGTCTCAGGAAGGATCTCAGGGAGGGTCTCAGGAAGGGTCTCAGGGAGGGTCTCAGAAAGGGTCTCAGGAAGGGTCTCAGGGAGGGTCTCAGGAAGGGTCTCAGGAAGGGTCTCAGGGAGGGTCTCAGGAAGGGTCTCAGGAAGGGTCTCAGGGAGGGTCTCAGGAAGGATCTCAGGGAGGGTCTCAGGAAGGGACTCAGGGAGGGTCTCAGGAAGGATCACAGGGAGGGTCTCAGGAAGGGTCTCAGGAAGGGTCTCAGGAAGGGTCTCAGGGAGGGTCTCAGGAAGGATCTCAGGGAGGGTCTCAGGAAGGGTCTCAGGGAGGGTCTTAGGAAGGGTCTCAGGGAGGGTCTCAGGAAGGGTCTCAGGGAGGGTCTCAGGGAGGGTCTCAGGAAGGATCTCAGGGAGGGTCTTAGGGAGGGTCTCAGGGAGGGTCTTAGGGAGGGTCTCAGGGAGGGTCTCAGGAAGGGTCTCAGGGAGGGTCTCAGGGAGGGTCTCAGGAAGGATCTCAGGGAGGCTCGTCTATTGTCATCTGTAATAAATGTATCATTTCAATGGTTAGACTCAAGAAACAAGGAGACTGGCACAGGACAGGCCTCTCCACCCTTCACAGAACAAACCGAGAGGATAGAGCAGGCCTGACGTGACCTTTGGCCCTGTGACGGGTGCCCAGAAGGTTATAAAGGAAATTAAAATATAATTTATGTTGCCCTTCCTACCCTGACGAGGCGTTGAAGCAAGCCGTTAGTGTCACAAAAGCCAATTTCTTATCAAAAGTGGAATCAAATACTTTTGTTAACACATAATTTACAAATATTATAGAGATAGTGTCAAGTTTATGACCTCTGCTGAAAAAGTAAAAGTAATGCTCAGAAATATATCTGTTGATAGATCTAAAATCAGGAAACTGACTGACTGATTAATTTGTTCGCTAACATAACATTACCAAGATCACTGAAAATAGAGGAATTGAAACTATGGGTCCCATTACGATGCGGTTTGAACGGCAACCGACAGCTTGTTGGTTGCGGTTCGATCCGCATCTACTGCTGCGGTCCGACCGACGCATTAGGATACGTGCTGTCAGAGGAAGCAGTCGGAGTCCCCAAACGACGCCTTCCGACGGGCTCAGGGAAGGCTCGGTTGGAAACTCCTCATAATCCATCAAGGACGGCGTTTCCGCCGTCGGGATTGTGATGTCGGTTTCCGACAGCCTTTCCATGTCGGCCTTTCTAACATGGAACGGCTGTCGGAAAGCGACATTGGGAGCCCCTAGCTGGCCCCCCTTCCCGCCGGCCCTCTGCATCTGGGTGCCCCCCTGAAAATCCCTGCACCATGAGGTAGGTGCCTGCCACACGGTGCAGGGATTTTCACAAACTCCCATTTCTCAACAGGAGCTTGGGCTGCGGGCGGTTGCGGTCGGATCGTAATTGGCTGTGTGGAACCGCCGACCTATGGTCAGGCGGTTCCTCCACCGAAACAATCGTAATCAGGACCTAATGTATCTAACTTGTTTCCTAAGCAATGCTGTCATCCTGCTCTCAGCTGAGAAGGTGACAGTGGCATCGAACAAATCAACACATTACTAGCAGTCGATATTCCTGTTGTCTACAAGACATACTTTAAAAAAGATTCAGTGGTATTTTATGTTTTTGTCTGAAAATAACATAGCTGCCAAGTTTTCAGATTGCTTGTGTGTGACATTTCCATTGTTTCTGTGTACGTATGAGTGAGATTCAATGACCAAATGTGTGACACTCAGAGTGACACATTGTGCTGATAGCAGGAGTTGCTGCAGGGCAGGGTGAGGTGCATTGGGAGACCAGGACAGGGTGTGCATTAGCAGAGGTGTGTGCAGTGCATTGTGCTGGTAACAGGAGTTGTTGCAGAGCTGGTGAGGTGCATCAGGAGAGCAGGCTGTGGGTCTTACACTGCATTAGCAGAGGTGTGTGCAGTACATTGTGCTGATAGCAGGAGTTGCTGCCGGGCGGGAGAGGTGCATCAGGAGACCTGGGCAGCGATGCAGTGCATTACCAGAGGTGTGTGCAGTGCATTGTGCTGGTAACAGGAGTTGTTGCAGAGCTGGTGAGGTGCATCAGGAGAGCAGGCTGTGGGTCTTACACTGCATTAGCAGAGGTGTGTGCAGTGCATTGTGCTGGTAACAGGAGTTGTTGCAGAGCTGGTGAGGTGCATCAGGAGAGCAGGCTGTGGGTCTTACACTGCATTAGCAGAGGTGTGTGCAGTGCATTGTGCTGATAGCAGGAGTTGCTGAGGGTGGGGGAGGTGCATCAGGAGACCAGGACAGGAATGTGTGAGAGAAATGTCTCTGCAAGCATGAGTTAGTGTGAGTGAGATGTCTCTAAGTGTGAGTTAGTGTGAGTGAGATGTCTCTAAGCATGAGTTAGTGTGAGTGAGATGTCTCTGTAAGCATGAGTTAGTGTGAGTGAGATGTCGCTATAAGGGTGAGTTAGTGTGAGTGAGATGTCTCTAAGCATGAGTTAGTGTGAGTGAGATGTCTCTAAGTGTGAGTTAGTGTGAGTGAGATGTCTCTAAGCATGAGTTAGTGTGAGTGAGATGTCTCTGTAATCCTGAGTTAGTGTGAGTGAGATGTCGCTATAAGGGTGAGTTAGTGTGAGTGAGATGTCTCTAAGCATGAGTTAGTGTGAGTGAGATGTCGCTGTAAGGGTGAGTTAGTGTGAGTGAGATGTCTCTAAGTGTGAGTGAGATGTCTCTCTCATCTTGGGTCAGTGAGTGACCTGTCCCTAATGGTGAGCGCCTGAGTCGCCTCCGTGTCTAAACATGTTTGCATGATGATGCTCACATGTAGAGCGCATGTCAGGTCGAGGTGGAGCTGTGGAGAGATGACCTGGCCCCGCCAGTGGCATCCTCGAGGTGCACAGCAGCAGAGCTCTGTGTCACTGATGCGCATGCGCCAGAGAGCAGTGTCTCTCCAAGGAGCTCCAGAGATCGACTGCGCATGCGTAAGTAGTGCAAGAGAGCCGTGTCTCTCCGAGGACACGTAGGGCTCGGGTACGCATGCGCACGGCGAATCAAACTAGGCGGCGTGTTTACGTCACGGTTGCGTCACTCTGGGCATGCGTACCTAGGTGGCTGCAGGGTCTTTGCATGCACTTGGCAGCCAAAGGTTCCGCGCATGCGCAGCGCCCGGACCCGGATACTGCATCTCAGCTGTGTGCTAGGCGCTTTTATCTCAGGAGGCGCCGAGTCTGACCTCTAGGCGCTGTGCGCACCGCTAGGGCCAGGGTCCCTTTACAGACACTCTCGGTTCATGCACAGGTAGCAGCAGGGCTCTGATTGAGGGGTGTGTGCTTCTAGGAGCTGTGGGAGCACAGCAGCAGGGCTCTTATTGAGGGGAGGGGTGCAGTGTTGCTTCTAGGCGCTGCGAGAGCACAGCAGCAGGGCTCTTATTGAAGGGAGGGGTGTAGTGTTGCTTCTAGGCGCTGTGAGAGCACAGCAGCAGGGCTCTTATTGAGGGGAGGGGTGTAGTGTTGCTTCTAGGCGCTGTGAGAGCACAGCAGCAGGGCTCTTATTGAGGGGAGGGGTGCAGTGTTGCTTCTAGGCGCTGTGAGAGCACAGCAGCAGGGCTCTTATTGAGGGGTGTGTGCTTCTAGGCGCTGAGAGCACAGCAGCAGGGCTCTTATTGAGGGGTGTAGTGTTGCTTCTAGGCGCTGTGAGAGCACAGCAGCAGGGCTCTTATTGAGGGGTGTGTGCTTCTAGGCGCTGAGAGCACAGCAGCAGGGCTCTTATTGAAGGGAGGGGTGTAGTGTTGCTTCTAGGCGCTGTGAGAGCACAGCAGCAGGGCTCTTATTGAGGGGTGTGTGCTTCTAGGCGCTGAGAGCACAGCAGCAGGGCTCTTATTGAGGGGTGTAGTGTTGCTTCTAGGCGCTGTGAGAGCACAGCAGCAGGGCTCTTATTGAGGGGTGTGTGCTTCTAGGCGCTCAGAGCACAGCAGCAGGGCTCTTATTGAGGGTGTGTGCTAGACGCTGTGAGAGCACAGCAGCAGGGCTCTTATTGAGGGGAGGGGTGTAGTGTTGCTTCTAGGCGCTGTGAGAGCACAGCAGCAGGGCTCTTATTGAAGGGAGGGGTGTAGTGTTGCTTCTAGGCGCTGTGAGAGCACAGCAGCAGGGCTCTTATTGAGGGGAGGGGTGCAGTGTTGCTTCTAGGCGCTGTGAGAGCACAGCAGCTGGGCTCTTATTGAGGGGAGGGTGCAGTGTTGCTTCTAGGCGCTTTGAGAGCACAGCAGCAGGGCTCTTATTGAGGGAGGGGTGCAGTGTTGCTTCTAGGCGCTGTGAGAGCACAGCAGCAGGGCTCTTATTTAGGGGTGTGTGCTTCTAGGAGCTGTGGGAGCACAGCAGCAGGGCTCTTATTGAGGGGAGGGGTGCAGTGTTGCTTCTAGGCGCTGTGAGAGCACAGCAGCAGGGCTCTTATTGAGGGGTGTGTGCTTCTAGGCGCTGAGAGCACAGCAGCAGGGCTCTTATTGAGGGGTGTAGTGTTGCTTCTAGGCGCTGTGAGAGCACAGCAGCAGGGCTCTTATTGAGGGGTGTGTGCTTCTAGGCGCTGAGAGCACAGCAGCAGGGCTCTTATTGAAGGGAGGGGTGTAGTGTTGCTTCTAGGCGCTGTGAGAGCACAGCAGCAGGGCTCTTATTGAGGGAGGGGTGCAGTGTTGCTTCTAGGCGCTGTGAGAGCACAGCAGCAGGGCTCTTATTGAGGGTGTGTGCTTCTAGGCGCTGAGAGCACAGCAGCAGGGCTCTTATTGAGGGGTGTAGTGTTGCTTCTAGGCGCTGTGAGAGCACAGCAGCAGGGCTCTTATTGAGGGGTGTGTGCTTCTAGGCGCTGAGAGCACAGCAGCAGGGCTCTTATTGAAGGGAGGGGTGTAGTGTTGCTTCTAGGCGCTGTGAGAGCACAGCAGCAGGGCTCTTATTGAGGGGTGTGTGCTTCTAGGCGCTGAGAGCACAGCAGCAGGGCTCTTATTGAGGGGTGTAGTGTTGCTTCTAGGCGCTGTGAGAGCACAGCAGCAGGGCTCTTATTGAGGGGTGTGTGCTTCTAGGCGCTCAGAGCACAGCAGCAGGGCTCTTATTGAGGGGTGTGTGCTAGACGCTGTGAGAGCACAGCAGCAGGGCTCTTATTGAGGGGAGGGTGTAGTGTTGCTTCTAGGCGCTGTGAGAGCACAGCAGCAGGGCTCTTATTGAAGGGAGGGGTGTAGTGTTGCTTCTAGGCGCTGTGAGAGCACAGCAGCAGGGCTCTTATTGAGGGGAGGGGTGCAGTGTTGCTTCTAGGCGCTGTGAGAGCACAGCAGCTGGGCTCTTATTGAGGGGAGGGGTGCAGTGTTGCTTCTAGGCGCTTTGAGAGCACAGCAGCAGGGCTCTTATTGAGGGAGGGGTGCAGTGTTGCTTCTAGGCGCTGTGAGAGCACAGCAGCAGGGCTCTTATTTAGGGGTGTGTGCTTCTAGGAGCTGTGGGAGCACAGCAGCAGGGCTCTTATTGAGGGGAGGGGTGCAGTGTTGCTTCTAGGGCGCTGTGAGAGCACAGCAGCAGGCCTCTTATTGAGGGGAGGGGTGCAGTGTTGCTTCTAGGCGCTGTGAGTGCACAGCAGCAGGGCTCATATTGAGGGGAGGGGTGTAGTGTTGCTTCTAGGCGCTGTGAGAGCACAGCAGCAGGGCTCTTATTTAGGGGTGTGTGCTTCTAGGAGCTGTGGGAGCACAGCAGCAGGGCTCTTATTGAGGGGAGGGGTGCAGTGTTGCTTCTAGGCGCTGTGAGAGCACAGCAGCAGGGCTCTTATTGAGGGGAGGGGTGTAGTGTTGCTTCTAGGCGCTGTGAGAGCACAGCAGCAGGGCTCTTATTGAGGGAGGGGTGCAGTGTTGCTTCTAGGTGCTGTGAGAGCACAGCAGGGCTCTTATTGAGGGGTGTGTGCTTCTAGGCGCTGTGAGAGCACAGCAGCAGGGCTCTTATTGAGGGGTGCAGTGTTGTTTCTAGGCGCTGTGAGAGCACAGCAGCAGGGCTCTTATTGAGGGGTGTGTGCTTCTAGGCGCTGTGAGAGCACAGCAGCAGGGCTCTTATTGAGGGGAGGGGTGCAGTGTTGCTTCTAGGCGCTGTGAGAGCACAGCAGCAGGGCTCTTATTGAAGGGAGGGGTGTAGTGTTGCTTCTAGGCGCTGTGAGAGCACAGCAGCAGGGCTCTTATTGAGGGGAGGGGTGCAGTGTTGCTTCTAGGCACTATGAGAGCACAACAGCAGGGCTCTTATTGAGGGGAGGGGTGTAGTGTTGCTTCTAGACGCTGTGAGAGCACAGCAGCAGGGCTCTTATTGAGTGTTGTGTGCTTCTAGGAACTGTGAGAGCACATCAGCAGGGCTCTTATTGAGGGGAGGGGTGCAGTGTTGCTTCTAGGCACTATGAGAGCACAACAGCAGGGCTCTTATTGAGGGGAGGGGTGTAGTGTTGCTTCTAGGCGCTGTGAGAGCACAGCAGCAGGGCTCTTATTGAGTGTTGTGTGCTTCTAGGAACTGTGAGAGCACATCAGCAGGGCTCTTATTGAGGGGAGGGGTGTAGTGTTGCTTCTAGGCGCTGTGAGAGCACAGCAGCAGGGCTCTTATTGAGGGGAAGGGTGCAGTGTTGCTTCTAGGTGCTGTGAGAGCACAGCAGGGCTCTTATTGAGGGGTGTGTGCTTCTAGGCGCTGTGAGAGCACAGCAGCAGGGCTCTTATTGAGGGGTGTAGTGTTGCTTCTAGGCGCTGTGAGGGCAGCAGCAGGGCTCTTATTGAGGGGTGTAGTGTTGCTTCTAGGCGCTGTGAGAGCACAGCAGCAGGGCTCTTATTGAGGGGTGTGTGCTTCTAGGCGCTGTGAGAGCACAGCAGCAGGGCTCTTATTGAGGGGTGTGTGCTTCTAGGAGCTGTGAGAGCACAGCAGCAGGGCTCTTATTGAGGGGTGTAGTGTTGCTTCTAGGCGCTGTGAGAGCACAGCAGCAGGGCTCTTATTGAGGGGTGTAGTGTTGCTTCTAGGCGCTGTGAGAGCACAGCAGCAGGGCTCTTATTGAGGGTGTGTGCTTCTAGGCGCTGTGAGAGCACAGCAGCAGGGCTCTTATTGAGGGGAGGGGTGCAGTGTTGCTTCTAGGCACTATGAGAGCACAACAGCAGGGCTCTTATTGAGGGGAGCGGTGTAGTGTTGCTTCTAGGCGCTGCGAGAGCACAGCAGCAGGGCTCTTATTGAAGGGAGGGGTGTAGTGTTGCTTCTAGGCGCTGTGAGAGCACAGCAGCAGGGCTCTTATTGAAGGGAGGGGTGTAGTGTTGCTTCTAGGCGCTGTGAGAGCACAGCAGCAGGGCTCTTATTGAGGGGTGTGTGCTTCTAGGCGCTGAGAGCACAGCAGCAGGGCTCTTATTGAGGGGTGTAGTGTTGCTTCTAGGCGCTGTGAGAGCACAGCAGCAGGGCTCTTATTGAGGGGTGTGTGCTTCTAGGCGCTCAGAGCACAGCAGCAGGGCTCTTATTGAGGGGTGTGTGCTAGACGCTGTGAGAGCACAGCAGCAGGGCTCTTATTGAGGGGAGGGGTGTAGTGTTGCTTCTAGGCGCTGTGAGAGCACAGCAGCAGGGCTCTTATTGAAGGGAGGGGTGTAGTGTTGCTTCTAGGCGCTGTGAGAGCACAGCAGCAGGGCTCTTATTGAGGGAGGGGTGCAGTGTTGCTTCTAGGCGCTGTGAGAGCACAGCAGCTGGGCTCTTATTGAGGGGAGGGGTGCAGTGTTGCTTCTAGGCGCTTTGAGAGCACAGCAGCAGGGCTCTTATTGAGGGGAGGGGTGCAGTGTTGCTTCTAGGCGCTGTGAGAGCACAGCAGCAGGGCTCTTATTTAGGGGTGTGTGCTTCTAGGAGCTGTGGGAGCACAGCAGCAGGGCTCTTATTGAGGGGAGGGGTGCAGTGTTGCTTCTAGGCGCTGTGAGAGCACAGCAGCAGGCCTCTTATTGAGGGGAGGGGTGCAGTGTTGCTTCTAGGCGCTGTGAGTGCACAGCAGCAGGGCTCATATTGAGGGGAGGGGTGTAGTGTTGCTTCTAGGCGCTGTGAGAGCACAGCAGCAGGGCTCTTATTTAGGGGTGTGTGCTTCTAGGAGCTGTGGGAGCACAGCAGCAGGGCTCTTATTGAGGGAGGGGTGCAGTGTTGCTTCTAGGCGCTGTGAGAGCACAGCAGCAGGGCTCTTATTGAGGGAGGGGTGTAGTGTTGCTTCTAGGCGCTGTGAGAGCACAGCAGCAGGGCTCTTATTGAAGGGAGGGGTGTAGTGTTGCTTCTAGGCGCTGTGAGAGCACAGCAGCAGGGCTCTTATTGAGGGGAGGGGTGCAGTGTTGCTTCTAGGCGCTGTGAGAGCACAGCAGCTGGGCTCTTATTGAGGGGAGGGGTGCAGTGTTGCTTCTAGGCGCTTTGAGAGCACAGCAGCAGGGCTCTTATTGAGGGGAGGGGTGCAGTGTTGCTTCTAGGCGCTGTGAGAGCACAGCAGCAGGGCTCTTATTTAGGGGTGTGTGCTTCTAGGAGCTGTGGGAGCACAGCAGCAGGGCTCTTATTGAGGGGAGGGGTGCAGTGTTGCTTCTAGGCGCTGTGAGTGCACAGCAGCAGGGCTCATATTGAGGGGAGGGGTGTAGTGTTGCTTCTAGGCGCTGTGAGAGCACAGCAGCAGGGCTCTTATTTAGGGGTGTGTGCTTCTAGGAGCTGTGGGAGCACAGCAGCAGGGCTCTTATTGAGGGGAGGGGTGCAGTGTTGCTTCTAGGCGCTGTGAGAGCACAGCAGCAGGGCTCTTATTGAGGGGAGGGGTGTAGTGTTGCTTCTAGGCGCTGTGAGAGCACAGCAGCAGGGCTCTTATTGAGGGAGGGGTGCAGTGTTGCTTCTAGGTGCTGTGAGAGCACAGCAGGGCTCTTATTGAGGGGTGTGTGCTTCTAGGCGCTGTGAGAGCACAGCAGCAGGGCTCTTATTGAGGGGTGCAGTGTTGTTTCTAGGCGCTGTGAGAGCACAGCAGCAGGGCTCTTATTGAGGGGTGTGTGCTTCTAGGCGCTGTGAGAGCACAGCAGCAGGGCTCTTATTGAGGGGAGGGGTGCAGTGTTGCTTCTAGGCGCTGTGAGAGCACAGCAGCAGGGCTCTTATTGAAGGGAGGGGTGTAGTGTTGCTTCTAGGCGCTGTGAGAGCACAGCAGCAGGGCTCTTATTGAGGGAGGGGTGCAGTGTTGCTTCTAGGCACTATGAGAGCACAACAGCAGGGCTCTTATTGAGGGGAGGGGTGTAGTGTTGCTTCTAGGCGCTGTGAGAGCACAGCAGCAGGGCTCTTATTGAGTGTTGTGTGCTTCTAGGAACTGTGAGAGCACATCAGCAGGGCTCTTATTGAGGGAGGGGTGCAGTGTTGCTTCTAGGCACTATGAGAGCACAACAGCAGGGCTCTTATTGAGGGGAGGGGTGTAGTGTTGCTTCTAGGCGCTGTGAGAGCACAGCAGCAGGGCTCTTATTGAGTGTTGTGTGCTTCTAGGAACTGTGAGAGCACATCAGCAGGGCTCTTATTGAGGGAGGGGTGTAGTGTTGCTTCTAGGCGCTGTGAGAGCACAGCAGCAGGGCTCTTATTGAGGGAAGGGTGCAGTGTTGCTTCTAGGTGCTGTGAGAGCACAGCAGGGCTCTTATTGAGGGGTGTGTGCTTCTAGGCGCTGTGAGAGCACAGCAGCAGGGCTCTTATTGAGGGGTGTAGTGTTGCTTCTAGGCGCTGTGAGGGCAGCAGCAGGGCTCTTATTGAGGGGTGTAGTGTTGCTTCTAGGCGCTGTGAGAGCACAGCAGCAGGGCTCTTATTGAGGGGTGTGTGCTTCTAGGCGCTGTGAGAGCACAGCAGCAGGGCTCTTATTGAGGGGTGTGTGCTTCTAGGAGCTGTGAGAGCACAGCAGCAGGGCTCTTATTGAGGGGTGTAGTGTTGCTTCTAGGCGCTGTGAGAGCACAGCAGCAGGGCTCTTATTGAGGGGTGTAGTGTTGCTTCTAGGCGCTGTGAGAGCACAGCAGCAGGGCTCTTATTGAGGGTGTGTGCTTCTAGGCGCTGTGAGAGCACAGCAGCAGGGCTCTTATTGAGGGGAGGGGTGCAGTGTTGCTTCTAGGCACTATGAGAGCACAACAGCAGGGCTCTTATTGAGGGGAGCGGTGTAGTGTTGCTTCTAGGCGCTGCGAGAGCACAGCAGCAGGGCTCTTATTGAAGGGAGGGGTGTAGTGTTGCTTCTAGGCGCTGTGAGAGCACAGCAGCAGGGCTCTTATTGAGGGGAGGGGTGCAGTGTTGCTTCTAGGCGCTGTGAGAGCACAGCAGCAGGGCTCTTATTGAGGGGTGTAGTGTTGCTTCTAGGCGCTGTGAGAGCACAGCAGCAGGGCTCTTATTGAGGGGTGTGTGCTTCTAGGCGCTGAGAGCACAGCAGCAGGGCTCTTATTGAGGGGTGTAGTGTTGCTTCTAGGCGCTGTGAGAGCACAGCAGCAGGGCTCTTATTGAGGGGTGTGTGCTTCTAGGCGCTGAGAGCACAGCAGCAGGGCTCTTATTGAAGGGAGGGGTGTAGTGTTGCTTCTAGGCGCTGTGAGAGCACAGCAGCAGGGCTCTTATTGAGGGGTGTGTGCTTCTAGGCGCTGAGAGCACAGCAGCAGGGCTCTTATTGAGGGGTGTAGTGTTGCTTCTAGGCGCTGTGAGAGCACAGCAGCAGGGCTCTTATTGAGGGGTGTGTGCTTCTAGGCGCTCAGAGCACAGCAGCAGGGCTCTTATTGAGGGGTGTGTGCTAGACGCTGTGAGAGCACAGCAGCAGGGCTCTTATTGAGGGGAGGGGTGTAGTGTTGCTTCTAGGCGCTGTGAGAGCACAGCAGCAGGGCTCTTATTGAAGGGAGGGGTGTAGTGTTGCTTCTAGGCGCTGTGAGAGCACAGCAGCAGGGCTCTTATTGAGGGGAGGGGTGCAGTGTTGCTTCTAGGCGCTGTGAGAGCACAGCAGCAGGGCTCTTATTGAGGGAGGGGTGCAGTGTTGCTTCTAGGCGCTTTGAGAGCACAGCAGCAGGGCTCTTATTGAGGGGAGGGGTGCAGTGTTGCTTCTAGGTGCTGTGAGAGCACAGCAGCAGGGCTCTTATTTAGGGGTGTGTGCTTCTAGGAGCTGTGGGAGCACAGCAGCAGGGCTCTTATTGAGGGAGGGGTGCAGTGTTGCTTCTAGGCGCTGTGAGAGCACAGCAGCAGGCCTCTTATTGAGGGGAGGGGTGCAGTGTTGCTTCTAGGCGCTGTGAGTGCACAGCAGCAGGGCTCATATTGAGGGGAGGGGTGTAGTGTTGCTTCTAGGCGCTGTGAGAGCACAGCAGCAGGGCTCTTATTTAGGGGTGTGTGCTTCTAGGAGCTGTGGGAGCACAGCAGCAGGGCTCTTATTGAGGGGAGGGGTGCAGTGTTGCTTCTAGGCGCTGTGAGAGCACAGCAGCAGGGCTCTTATTGAGGGGAGGGGTACAGTGTTGCTTCTAGGCGCTGTGAGAGCACAGCAGCTGGGCTCTTATTGAGGGAGGGGTGCAGTGTTGCTTCTAGGCGCTTTGAGAGCACAGCAGCAGGGCTCTTATTGAGGGGAGGGGTGCAGTGTTGCTTCTAGGCGCTGTGAGAGCACAGCAGCAGGGCTCTTATTTAGGGGTGTGTGCTTCTAGGAGCTGTGGGAGCACAGCAGCAGGGCTCTTATTGAGGGGAGGGGTGCAGTGTTGCTTCTAGGCACTGTGAGAGCACAGCAGCAGGGCTCTTATTGAGGGAGGGTGCAGTGTTGCTTCTAGGCGCTGTGAGCACAGCAGCAGGGCTCTTATTGAGTGTTGTGTGCTTCTAGGAACTGTGAGAGCACATCAGCAGGGCTCTTATTGAGGGGAGGGGTGCAGTGTTGCTTCTAGGCGCTGTGAGAGCACAGCAGCAGGGCTCTTATTGAGGGGAGGGTGCAGTGTTGCTTCTAGGTGCTGTGAGAGCACAGCAGGGCTCTTATTGAGGGTGTGTGCTTCTAGGCGCTGTGAGAGCACAGCAGCAGGGCTCTTATTGAGGGGTGCAGTGTTGTTTCTAGGCGCTGTGAGAGCACAGCAGCAGGGCTCTTATTGAGGGGTGTGTGCTTCTAGGCGCTGTGAGAGCACAGCAGCAGGGCTCTTATTGAGGGGAGGGTGCAGTGTTGCTTCTAGGCGCTGTGAGAGCACAGCAGCAGGGCTCTTATTGAAGGGAGGGGTGTAGTGTTGCTTCTAGGCGCTGTGAGAGCACAGCAGCAGGGCTCTTATTGAGGGGAGGGGTGCAGTGTTGCTTCTAGGCACTATGAGAGCACAACAGCAGGGCTCTTATTGAGGGGAGGGGTGTAGTGTTGCTTCTAGGCGCTGTGAGAGCACAGCAGCAGGGCTCTTATTGAGTGTTGTGTGCTTCTAGGAACTGTGAGAGCACATCAGCAGGGCTCTTATTGAGGGAGGGGTGCAGTGTTGCTTCTAGGCACTATGAGAGCACAACAGCAGGGCTCTTATTGAGGGGAGGGGTGTAGTGTTGCTTCTAGGCGCTGTGAGAGCACAGCAGCAGGGCTCTTATTGAGTGTTGTGTGCTTCTAGGAACTGTGAGAGCACATCAGCAGGGCTCTTATTGAGGGGTGTGTGCTTCTAGGCGCTGAGAGCACAGCAGCAGGGCTCTTATTGAGGGGTGTAGTGTTGCTTCTAGGCGCTGTGAGAGCACAGCAGCAGGGCTCTTATTGAGGGGTGTGTGCTTCTAGGCGCTGAGAGCACAGCAGCAGGGCTCTTATTGAGGGGTGTAGTGTTGCTTCTAGGCGCTGCGAGAGCACAGCAGCAGGGCTCTTATTGAAGGGAGGGGTGTAGTGTTGCTTCTAGGCGCTGTGAGAGCACAGCAGCAGGGCTCTTATTGAGGGAGGGGTGCAGTGTTGCTTCTAGGCGCTGTGAGAGCACAGCAGCAGGGCTCTTATTGAGGGGTGTAGTGTTGCTTCTAGGCGCTGTGAGAGCACAGCAGCAGGGCTCTTATTGAGGGGTGTGTGCTTCTAGGCGCTGAGAGTACAGCAGCAGGGCTCTTATTGAGGGGTGTAGTGTTGCTTCTAAGCGCTGTGAGAGCACAGCAGCAGGGCTCTTATTGAGGGGTGTGTGCTTCTAGGCGCTGAGAGCACAGCAGCAGGGCTCTTATTGAAGGGAGGGGTGTAGTGTTGCTTCTAGGCGCTGTGAGAGCACAGCAGCAGGGCTCTTATTGAGGGGTGTGTGCTTCTAGGCGCTGAGAGCACAGCAGCAGGGCTCTTATTGAGGGGTGTAGTGTTGCTTCTAGGCGCTGTGAGAGCACAGCAGCAGGGCTCTTATTGAGGGGTGTGTGCTTCTAGGCGCTCAGAGCACAGCAGCAGGGCTCTTATTGAGGGGTGTGTGCTAGACGCTGTGAGAGCACAGCAGCAGGGCTCTTATTGAGGGAGGGGTGTAGTGTTGCTTCTAGGCGCTGTGAGAGCACAGCAGCAGGGCTCTTATTGAAGGGAGGGGTGTAGTGTTGCTTCTAGGCGCTGTGAGAGCACAGCAGCAGGGCTCTTATTGAGGGAGGGGTGCAGTGTTGCTTCTAGGCGCTGTGAGAGCACAGCAGCTGGGCTCTTATTGAGGAGAGGGTGCAGTGTTGCTTCTAGGCGCTTTGAGAGCACAGCAGCAGGGCTCTTATTGAGGGAGGGGTGCAGTGTTGCTTCTAGGGCGCTGTGAGAGCACAGCAGCAGGGCTCTTATTTAGGGGTGTGTGCTTCTAGGAGCTGTGGGAGCACAGCAGCAGGGCTCTTATTGAGGGGAGGGTGCAGTGTTGCTTCTAGGCGCTGTGAGAGCACAGCAGCAGGCCTCTTATTGAGGGGAGGGGTGCAGTGTTGCTTCTAGGCGCTGTGAGTGCACAGCAGCAGGGCTCTTATTTAGGGGTGTGTGCTTCTAGGAGCTGTGGGAGCACAGCAGCAGGGCTCTTATTGAGGGGAGGGGTGCAGTGTTGCTTCTAGGCGCTGTGAGAGCACAGCAGCAGGGCTCTTATTGAGGGGAGGGGTGTAGTGTTGCTTCTAGGCGCTGTGAGAGCACAGCAGCAGGGCTCTTATTGAGGGGAGGGGTGCAGTGTTGCTTCTAGGTGCTGTGAGAGCACAGCAGGGCTCTTATTGAGGGGTGTGTGCTTCTAGGCGCTGTGAGAGCACAGCAGCAGGGCTCTTATTGAGGGGTGCAGTGTTGTTTCTAGGCGCTGTGAGAGCACAGCAGCAGGGCTCTTATTGAGGGGTGTGTGCTTCTAGGCGCTGTGAGAGCACAGCAGCAGGGCTCTTATTGAGGGAGGGGTGCAGTGTTGCTTCTAGGCGCTGTGAGAGCACAGCAGCAGGGCTCTTATTGAAGGGAGGGGTGTAGTGTTGCTTCTAGGCGCTGTGAGAGCACAGCAGCAGGGCTCTTATTGAGGGGAGGGGTGCAGTGTTGCTTCTAGGCACTATGAGAGCACAACAGCAGGGCTCTTATTGAGGGGAGGGGTGTAGTGTTGCTTCTAGACGCTG
Source organism: Calotriton arnoldi (assembly GCA_963921515.1). Lineage (NCBI taxonomy): Eukaryota > Metazoa > Chordata > Amphibia > Caudata > Salamandridae > Calotriton > Calotriton arnoldi. The sequence goes on from CAWUFW010000466.1 coordinate 2,396,871, forward strand.
TGAGAGCACAGCAGCAGGGCTCTTATTGAGTGTTGTGTGCTTCTAGGAACTGTGAGAGCACATCAGCAGGGCTCTTATTGAGGGGAGGGGTGCAGTGTTGCTTCTAGGCACTATGAGAGCACAACAGCAGGGCTCTTATTGAGGGGAGGGGTGTAGTGTTGCTTCTAGGCGCTGTGAGAGCACAGCAGCAGGGCTCTTATTGAGTGTTGTGTGCTTCTAGGAACTGTGAGAGCACATCAGCAGGGCTCTTATTGAGGGGAGGGGTGTAGTGTTGCTTCTAGGCGCTGTGAGAGCACAGCAGCAGGGCTCTTATTGAGGGGAGGGGTGCAGTGTTGCTTCTAGGTGCTGTGAGAGCACAGCAGCAGGGCTCTTATTGAGGGGTGTAGTGTTGCTTCTAGGCGCTGTGAGGGCAGCAGCAGGGCTCTTATTGAGGGGTGTAGTGTTGCTTCTAGGCGCTGTGAGAGCACAGCAGCAGGGCTCTTATTGAGGGGTGTGTGCTTCTAGGCGCTGTGAGAGCACAGCAGCAGGGCTCTTATTGAGGGTGTGTGCTTCTAGGAGCTGTGAGAGCACAGCAGCAGGGCTCTTATTGAGGGGTGTAGTGTTGCTTCTAGGCGCTGTGAGAGCACAGCAGCAGGGCTCTTATTGAGGGGTGTAGTGTTGCTTCTAGGCGCTGTGAGAGCACAGCAGCAGGGCTCTTATTGAGGGGTGTGTGCTTCTAGGCGCTGTGAGAGCACAGCAGCAGGGCTCTTATTGAGGGGTGTGTGCTAGGCGCTGTGAGAGCACAGCAGCAGGGCTCTTATTGAGGGGAGGGGTGTAGTGTTGCTTCTAGGCGCTGTGAGAGCACAGCAGCAGGGCTCTTATTGAAGGGAGGGGTGTAGTGTTGCTTCTAGGCGCTGTGAGAGCACAGCAGCAGGGCTCTTATTGAGGGAGGGGTGCAGTGTTGCTTCTAGGCGCTTTGAGAGCACAGCAGCAGGGCTCTTATTGAGGGGAGGGGTGCAGTGTTGCTTCTAGGCGCTGTGAGAGCACAGCAGCAGGGCTCTTATTTAGGGGTGTGTGCTTCTAGGAGCTGTGGGAGCACAGCAGCAGGGCTCCTATTGAGGGGAGGGGTGCAGTGTTGCTTCTAGGCGCTGTGAGAGCACAGCAGCAGGCCTCTTATTGAGGGGAGGGGTGCAGTGTTGCTTCTAGGCGCTGTGAGCACAGCAGCAGGGCTCTTATGCTGTGAGAGCACAGCAGCAGGGCTCTTATTGAGTGTTGTGTGCTTCTAGGAGCTGTGAGAGCACAACAGCAGGGCTCTTATTGAGGGGAGGGGTGTATTGTTGCTTCTAGGCGCTGTGAGAGCACAGCAGCAGGGCTCTTATTGAGTGTTGTGTGCTTCTAGGAACTGAGCACATCAGCAGGGCTCTTATTGAGGGGAGGGGTGTAGTGTTGCTTCTAGGCGCTATGAGAGCACAGCAGCAGGGCTCTTATTGAGGGGTGTGTGCTTCTAGGCGCTGTGAGCACAGCAGCAGGGCTCTTATTGAGGGGTGCAGTGTTGCTTCTAGGCGCTGTGAGAGCACAGCAGCAGGGCTCTTATTGAGGGGTGTGTGCTTCTAGGCGCTGTGAGAGCACAGCAGCAGGGCTCTTATTGAGGGGTGTGTGCTAGGCGCTGTGAGAGCACAGCAGGGCTCTTATTGAGGGGAGGGGTGCAGTGTTGCTTCTAGGCGCTGTGAGAGCACAGCAGCAGGGCTCTTATTGAAGGGAGGGGTGTAGTGTTGCTTCTAGGCGCTGTGAGAGCTCAGCAGCAGGGCTCTTATTGAGGGGAGGGGTGCAGTGTTGCTTCTAGGCGCTGTGAGAGCACAGCAGCTGGGCTCTTATTGAGGGGAGGGGTGCAGTGTTGCTTCTAGGCGCTTTGAGAGCACAGCAGCAGGCCTCTTATTGAGGGAAGGGGTGCAGCGTTGCTTCTAGGCGCTGTGAGTGCACAGCAGCAGGGCTCTTATTGAGGGGTGTGTGCTTCTAGGCGATGTGAGAGCACAGCAGCAGGGCTCTTATTGAGGGGTGCAGTGTTGCTTCTAGGCACTTTGAGAGCACAGCAGCAGGCCTCTTATTGACGGGAGGGGTGCAGTGTTGCTTCTAGGCGCTGTGAGAGCACAGCAGGGCTCTTATTGAGGGGTGTGTGCTTCTAGGCGCTGAGAGCACAGCAGCAGGGCTCTTATTGAAGGGAGGGGTGTAGTGTTGCTTCTAGGCGCTGTGAGAGCACAGCAGCAGGGCTCTTATTGAGTGGTGTGTGCTTCTAGGAGCTGTGAGAGCACAGCAGCAGGGCTCTTATTGAGGGGTGTAGTGTTGCTTCTAGGCGCTGTGAGAGCACAGCAGCAGGGCTCTTATTGAAGGGAGGGGTGTAGTGTTGCTTCTAGGCGCTGTGAGCACAGCAGCAGGGCTCTTATTGAGGGGAGAGGTGCAGTGTTGCTTCTAGGCGCTGTGAGAGCACAGCAGCAGGGCTCTTATTGAGGGGAGGGGTGCAGTGTTGCTTCTAGGCGCTGTGAGAGCACAGCAGCAGGGCTCCTATTGAGGGGAGGGGTGCAGTGTTGCTTCTAGGCGCTGTGAGAGCACAGCAGCAGGGCTCTTATTTAGGGGTGTGTGCTTCTAGGAGCTGTGGGAGCACAGCAGCAGGGCTCTTATTGAGGGAGGGGTGCAGTGTTGCTTCTAGGCGCTGTGAGAGCACAGCAGCAGGCCTCTTATTGAGGGGAGGGGTGCAGTGTTGCTTCTAGGCGCTGTGAGTGCACAGCAGCAGGGCTCATATTGAGGGGAGGGGTGTAGTGTTGCTTCTAGGCGCTGTGAGAGCACAGCAGCAGGGCTCTTATTTAGGGGTGTGTGCTTCTAGGAGCTGTGGGAGCACAGCAGCAGGGCTCTTATTGAGGGGAGGGGTGCAGTGTTGCTTCTAGGCGCTGTGAGAGCACAGCAGCAGGGCTCTTATTGAGGGGAGGGGTGCAATGTTGCTTCTAGGCGCTGTGAGCACAGCAGCAGGGCTCTTATTGAGTGTTGTGTGCTTCTAGGAACTGTGAGAGCACATCAGCAGGGCTCTTATTGAGGGGAGGGGTGCAGTGTTGCTTCTAGGCACTATGAGAGCACAACAGCAGGGCTCTTATGGAGGGGTGTAGTGTTGCTTCTAGGCGCTGTGAGAGCACAGCAGCAGGGCTCTTATTGAGGGGAGGGGTGCAGTGTTGCTTCTAGGTGCTGTAAGAGCACAGCAGGGCTCTTATTGAGGGGTGTGTGCTTCTAGGCGCTGTGAGAGCACAGCAGCAGGGCTCTTATTGAGGGGTGCAGTGTTGTTTCTAGGCGCTGTGAGAGCACAGCAGCAGGGCTCTTATTGAGGGGTGTGCTTCAGGCGCTGTGAGAGCACAGCAGCAGGGCTCTTATTGAGGGGAGGGGTGCCGTGTTGCTTCTAGGCGCTGTGAGAGCACAGCAGCAGGGCTCTTATTGAAGGGAGGGGTGTAGTGTTGCTTCTAGGCGCTGTGAGAGCACAGCAGCAGGGCTCTTATTGAGGGGAGGGGTACAGTGTTGCTTCTAGGCGCTGTGAGAGCACAGCAGCTGGGCTCTTATTGAGGGGAGGGGTGCAGTGTTGCTTCTAGGCGCTTTGAGAGCACAGCAGCAGGGCTCTTATTGAGGGGAGGGGTGCAGTGTTGCTTCTAGGCGCTGTGAGAGCACAGCAGCAGGGCTCTTATTTAGGGGTGTGTGCTTCTAGGAGCTGTGGGAGCACAGCAGCAGGGCTCTTATTGAGGGGAGGGGTGCAGTGTTGCTTCTAGGCACTGTGAGAGCACAGCAGCAGGGCTCTTATTGAGGGGAGGGGTGCAGTGTTGCTTCTAGGCGCTGTGAGCACAGCAGCAGGGCTCTTATTGAGTGTTGTGTGCTTCTAGGAACTGTGAGAGCACATCAGCAGGGCTCTTATTGAGGGGAGGGGTGCAGTGTTGCTTCTAGGCGCTGTGAGAGCACAGCAGCAGGGCTCTTATTGAGGGGAGGGGTGCAGTGTTGCTTCTAGGTGCTGTGAGAGCACAGCAGGGCTCTTATTGAGGGGTGTGTGCTTCTAGGCGCTGTGAGAGCACAGCAGCAGGGCTCTTATTGAGGGGTGTAGTGTTGCTTCTAGGCGCTGTGAGGGCAGCAGCAGGGCTCTTATTGAGGGGTGTAGTGTTGCTTCTAGGCGCTGTGAGAGCACAGCAGCAGGGCTCTTATTGAGGGGTGTGTGCTTCTAGGCGCTGTGAGAGCACAGCAGCAGGGCTCTTATTGAGGGGTGTGTGCTTCTAGGAGCTGTGAGAGCACAGCAGCAGGGCTCTTATTGAGGGGTGTAGTGTTGCTTCTAGGTGCTGTGAGAGCACAGCAGCAGGGCTCTTATTGAGGGGTGTAGTGTTGCTTCTAGGCGCTGTGAGAGCACAGCAGCAGGGCTCTTATTGAGGGGTGTGTGCTTCTAGGCGCTGTGAGAGCACAGCAGCAGGGCTCTTATTGAGGGGTGTGTGCTAGGCGCTGTGGAGCACAGCAGCAGGGCTCTTATTGAGGGGAGGGGTGTAGTGTTGCTTCTAGGCGCTGTGAGAGCACAGCAGCAGGGCTCTTATTGAAGGGAGGGGTGTAGTGTTGCTTCTAGGCGCTGTGAGAGCACAGCAGCAGGGCTCTTATTGAGGGGAGGGGTGCAGTGTTGCTTCTAGGCGCTTTGAGAGCACAGCAGCAGGGCTCTTATTGAGGGGAGGGGTGCAGTGTTGCTTCTAGGCGCTGTGAGAGCACAGCAGCAGGGCTCTTATTTAGGGGTGTGTGCTTCTACGAGCTGTGGGAGCACAGCAGCAGGGCTCCTATTGAGGGGAGGGGTGCAGTGTTGCTTCTAGGCGCTGTGAGCACAGCAGCAGGGCTCTTATGCTGTGAGAGCACAGCAGCAGGGCTCTTATTGAGGGGAGGGGTGTATTGTTGCTTCTAGGCGCTGTGAGAGCACAGCAGCAGGGCTCTTATTGAGTGTTGTGTGCTTCTAGGAACTGAGAGCACAACAGCAGGGCTCTTATTGAGGGGAGGGGTGTAGTGTTGCTTCTAGGTGCTATGAGAGCACAGCAGCAGGGCTCTTATTGAGGGGTGTGTGCTTCTAGGCGCTGAGAGCACAGCAGCAGGGCTCTTATTGAGGGGTGCAGTGTTGCTTCTAGGCGCTGTGAGAGCACAGCAGCAAGGCTCTTATTGAGGGGTGTGTGCTTCTAGGCGCTGTGAGAGCACAGCAGCAGGGCTCTTATTGAGGGGTGTGTGCTAGGCGCTGTGAGAGCACAGCAGCAGGGCTCTTATTGAGGGGAGGGGTGCAGTGTTGCTTCTAGGCGCTGTGAGAGCACAACAGCAGGGCTCTTATTGAAGGGAGGGGTGTAGTGTTGCTTCTAGGCGCTGTGAGAGCTCAGCAGCAGGGCTCTTATTGAGGGGAGGGGTGCAGTGTTGCTTCTAGGCACTATGAGAGCACAGCAGCAGGGCTCTTATTGAGGGGAGGGGTGCAGTGTTGCTTCTAGGCGCTGTGAGAGCACAGCAGCAGGGCTCTTATTGAGGGGAGGGGTGCAGTGTTGCTTCTAGGCGCTGTGAGAGCACAGCAGCAGGGCTCATATTGAGGGGAGGGGTGTAGTGTTGCTTCTAGGCGCTGTGAGAGCACAGCAGCAGGGCTCTTATTTAGGGGTGTGTGCTTCTAGGAGCTGTGGGAGCACAGCAGCAGGGCTCTTATTGAGGGGAGGGGTGCAGTGTTGCTTCTAGGCGCTGTGAGAGCACAGCAGCAGGGCTCGTGATTGAGGGGAGGGTGCAGTGTTGCTTCTAGGCGCTGTGAGCACAGCAGCAGGGCTCTTATTGAGTGTTGTGTGCTTCTAGGAACTGTGAGAGCACATCAGCAGGGCTCTTATTGAGGAGGGGTGTAGTGTTGCTTCTAGGCGCTGTGAGAGCACAGCAGCAGGGCTCTTATTGAGGGAGGGGTGCAGTGTTGCTTCTAGGTGCTGTGAGAGCACAGCAGCAGGGCTCTTATTGAGGGGTGTGTGCTTCTAGGCGCTGTGAGAGCACAGCAGCAGGGCTCTTATTGAGGGGTGCAGTGTTGCTTCTAGGCGCTGTGAGAGCACAGCAGCAGGGCTCTTTTTGAGGGGTGTGTGCTTCTAGGCGCTGTGAGAGCACAGCAACAGGGCTCTTATTGAGGGGTGTGTGCTAGGGCGCTGTGAGAGCACAGCAGCAGGGCTCTTATTGAGGGAGGGTGCAGTGTTGCTTCTAGGCGCTGTGAGAGCACAGCAGCAGGGCTCATATTGAGGGGAGGGGTGTAGTGTTGCTTCTAGGCGCTGTGAGAGCACAGCAGCAGGGCTCTTATTGAGGGGTGTGTGCTTCTAGGAGCTGTGGGAGCACAGCAGCAGGGCTCTTATTGAGGGGAGGGGTGCAGTGTTGCTTCTAGGCGCTGTGAGAGCACAGCAGCAGGGCTCTTATTGAGGGGAGGGTGCAGTGTTGCTTCTAGGCGCTGTGAGCACAGCAGCAGGGCTCTTATGCTGTGAGAGCACAGCAGCAGGGCTCTTATTGAGGGGCGGGGTGCAGTGTGGCTTCCAGGCGCTGTGAGAGCTCATCAGGGCTCTTATTGAGGGGTGTGTGCTTCTAGGGGCTGTGAGAGCACAGCAGCAGGGCTCTTATTGAGGGGAAGGGTGCAGTGTTGCTTTTAGACGCTAGGAGAGCAGCAGCAGGGCTCTTATTGAGGGGAGGGTGCAGTGTTGCTTCTAGGCGCTGTGAGAGCACAGCAGCAAGGCTCTTATTGAGGGGTGTGTGCTTCTAGCTGCTGTGAGAGCACAGCAGCAGGGCTCTTATTGAGGGGAGGGGTGCAGTGTTGCTTCTAGGCGCTGTGAGAGCACAGCAGCAGGGCTCTTATTGAGTGTTGTGTGCTTCTAGGCGCTGTGAGAGCACATCAGCAGGGCTCTTATTGAGGGGAGGGGTCCAGTGTTGCTTCTAGGCACTATGAGAGCACAGCAGCAGGGCTCTTATTGAGGGGTGTGTGCTTCTAGGAGCTGTGGGAGCACAGCAGTAGGCCTCTTATTGAGGGGAGGGGTGCAGTGTTGCTTCTAGGCGCTGTGAGAGCACAGCAGCAGGGCTCCTATTGAGGGGTGTATGCTTCTAGGCGCTGTGAGAGCACAGCAGGGCTCTTATTGAGGGGAGGGGTGCAGTGTTGCTTCTAGGCGCTGTGAGAGCACAGCAGCAGGGCTCTTATTGAAGGGAGGGGTGTAGTGTTGCTTCTAGGCGCTATGTGAGCACATCAGCAGGGCTCTTATTGAGGGGAGGCGTGTAGTGTTGCTTCTGGGCGCTATGAGAGCACAGCAGGGCTCTTATTGTGGGGTGTAGTGTTGCTTCTAGGTGCTGTGAGAGCACAACAGCAGGGCTCTTATTGAGGGGAGGGGTGCAGTGTTGCTTCTAGGCGCTGTGAGAGCAGCAGCAGGGCCCTTATTGAGGGGAAGGGTGCAGTGTTGCTTCTAGGCGCTGTGAGAGCAGCAGCAGGGCTCTTATTGAGGGGAGGTGTGTAGTGTTGCTTCTAGGCACTATGAGAGCACAGCAGCAGGGCTCTTATTGAGGGGTGTGTGCTTCTAGGCGCTGTGAGAACACAGCAGCAGGGCTCTTATTGAGGGGAGGGGCGTAGTGTTGCTTCTAGGCACTATGAGAGCAGCAGCAGGGCTCATATTGAGGGGAGGGGCGTAGTGTTGCTTCTAGGCGCTATGAGAACAGCAGCAGGGTTCATATTGAGGGGAGGGGCGTAGTGTTGCTTCTAGGCGCTGTGAGAGCACAGCAGCAGGGCTCTTATTGAGTGTTGTGTGCTTCTAGGAGCTGTGAAAGCACTGCAGCAGGGCTCTTATTGAGTGGAGGGGTGGGTGTTGCTTCTAGGAGATGTGAGCGCACAGCAGCAGGGCTCTTATTGAGTGTTGTGTGCTTCTAGGAGGTGTGAGAGGACAGCAGCAGGGCTCTTATTGAGTGTTGTGTGCTTCTAGGAGTTGTGAGAGCACAGCAGCAGGGTTCTTCAAAAGAAAGACTGTGTACATCCTCTTGGAGTTAAGTGAAAATAATTATTTTCCATTGTTTTAATTGAAGGAAAGAGTTGTGCCCGCCTCACAGCGCTGACTTTAGCAGAGGTGTTTCCATCGAAGGGGCTGGCTCTGTGCACCGGAGCTGCCAGATTCAGTTGTTTGCCCTCGGACTCATTGGAGGTACAACTCAGACCTGAAAACCAAAGATTTCACCTGAAAAACTATAAAAATAGTGGAATCGAGATGTACCGCCTGGATTCCAACAAGGTAAGTCATGATGTCTGTTTGCATGGTGGCGACACTGTACCATGTATTAAAACCTTAGAGTATATATGGGATAAAGTACATTTTGTATACATTGTAAGGATACTACAAGACACCAAGGAGCCGAGAGACCACACAGAGGATTGAGGCCGAAGGCAGTGTACCTTCATAATACACTGAACTTCAAGGACTTGCTGTATCATTTTGAGGTTCGACAGGGGGTATTTTATACCTTATAATACATGATCACACCATTACTTTTTCCTACAAAGCTTTCTTGGTCTTTTGCGCCTTCATATGAACAAGAAATTGTGCATATATCTAAAATAAATGTGGAATCTGGAGTGTGAAATTAAACACATAAATAGATCACTAGAAATTTGTTGCCAAACATATTTCATGCAGCACTTTCAAAAGTTAATTTTGGTTTTTAAAGTGTGCAGCAAGCTTTCCTGTTTTTCTGTAATGGCTTCTTTCTGCACTTGCCTGTTTTTTCAGGCAAACAGTTAAGAGGCGCTTGAAAGCTATTTATTGATGTTTACTATTTAAACCACAGACGTAGTTCTGCTTCCTGATCTGCCTTTCATGCTGTCTGCTGGTGACAGAGCAACTCAGCTGTTAAAAGTTGTTGAGCAGCCTTGCCATCTTGTTATTGCAGGCAGCTTGTGACGTCGCAGCTCGACTGTAACAGGAACATTAGAGACACGTTTTTCTAAAGCGATTTCAGGCTTCCATAATTTATTATTGGGTAACACATGGGACGTGCAGCTGATCAAAGTCGATGATTCCTCATCACAAGAGTGGGGTTTGTGGACGTTGAAGCAACTTATCTGCTGCTCTAACTTTAGTCCTGGACTATTTTGAGGAAAGTTAAAATCTGCAAAATATTTATAATGCTGTAATCACCTTTGCCGCCAAGTCGATATAAGGAACCCTAGTTCTAGCCTTTATGTTAAGTCATTAAAGTAAACATCAGAGCTGTTACTCAAAAGCATTCGAAGATAATAAATTAGTGCAGTTTCCTCAGCAGGGGGGTAATATGACAGTTCCAAGATTGTTGGTACAGTAGCCTGGCTGCCTGATTTTGGACCTGTTGGATTCTGCGGTTCAGACCCTTAGGAAGGCCCAAGTAGAGAGAGTTGGCGTAATCTAACCTTGAGATGACCGCTGCAATATTACCTGAGGGAGAGCCTCGAAGGGAAGGAGTTTACTGAACTTTCTAATTTTACGGAGTTGTAAAAAACAGGAAGAAATTACAGCCCCTAATTGAGATTTCATAGACAGATTAGCATCGACCGGTATTCCGAGGCTCTTAACTGATTCCTTGGGCAGAGGCGGAGAGCCCATCGTGGCGGGTCGGAATATGGACCTCCGTGGGACGTGTTTGGTTCTGGTAACGACCATCTCTGTCTTATCGGAATTCAGTTTGTTGATTGTCCTTCATCCAATCACAGATAAATCACATTGTGTTTTGGAAAGAAGTTTTAGCATTCCGGGGAGTTGTCTATAGTGAAGATCCGTTGCAGATCATCTGCGTAATTATAAACTTTGACCTTCATTTGGTTCGAGGCGTGCACCAGTGGACGAATGTATAGATTGAAGAGGTTGGGTGACAAGGAAGATCCTTGAGGAACCCTTCAAGTCAGCCTGACCGTAGAGGAGCAGAAGGTGGCGAGCCAGAACCCCTGGGCGCGGTCTTAAGAAATGAAGTAATCCAGTCCCGCGCCGGTCCCTGGAAGCCTGAGGCCTCGACACGATCCACCAGAATATCATGGTCGACCGTGTCAAAAGCCGCAGAGAGATCGAGAAGCACCAACGCCTGGATGATATCCCTGTCAGCTACCTCACGGAGGTCGTCTGCCACTGAGAGAATGACGGTCTTTGCGGAGTGTGGGGGTTTGGTGAGGATCAAGAAAATTGGTTTTCTCCACGAAAGAGCAAATGCATTCAGCTACTTGAGCCTCGAGTACCTTTGGCAGGTACGGAAGCAAAGATATAGGGCGGTAGTTTTTTAAAATAGATGGATCATCACCAACTTTCTTCAGTAGAGGGACCACAGTCGCTTCCTTAAGAGAACAGGGAACCTAGCCACAGCTCAAAGACTTGTTAAGGAGGGATAGGGCTGGATCAGGGAAGCGAGAAAAGACCATTTTTAGGACCTCAGCAGGGCTCGAAAAATCATAAAAAGTTTACTAGACCTGTAGGTCTAGTAACTTTAATAATCTACTCGACCTAACTGTAATGTACTTGACCCGTGAACTGGTCTCAAATTGTGTGATCCTAGGCAAATATTTTGTCTTATGGAGCCGCCTTTTTCTTTATTATCACATAAGAGAGTACCTGCAAAATGCATGTTCACTATTTCTGCTGTATAAAAACTCTTTTTATTTACTAGACTAAATGTTTGCTCCATGTATAACAAGAATTGAGCCCATATATAGGGTACACATGATCTCTGGCTTGCCTCTTAGTTCACTAATATTGTCATCTGGGCAGGAGCAGTAATATTTCCCAGTTCATGTTTAAAAACTCACTTTTCATAAATATATTACCAAAGCATGACGTGGTAGTGCACTGTCATTTACAGATGGCCTATTTTCCATTGAAATGGCCACAAAACCTTCCTACTAAAATGTAGTTTTACTGATAATATCGCATAAACAATGTTTGGAAATTGGGTTTCATCAAAAATATTTCAAATTTGCACGTCACCAACTAAAGTGTTCTAATTTGTTTTGATCCTATATAAATATTTTTCCACCACAGAATTACAAAAATTGGTCTTCATAACTAGTGAAATATATTTGAAAGGTTTGAACAGTTCACTTAGCTATATCAGTGTTGTGTTAAAAAAAAGCCTGACATCTTACAGCCTTTCATTTCACATGCTTTGCACAGTTCAGTTGTCACACAGTTCACTTTACAAAATCCGCTAACTTTGGTCACAGAAAGAAAACCAAATGTAGGAAGTTTCAAGACAAAGTGACCTTTGTCTCTGAAAGCTGCAAATGTGACAATATAACAAGATTTAAAGTAATCTTTATTGCTCTTTCACTCTGTGAGCAATAAAGATGCCTTTAAATCTTGTTATCTTGTCACATTTGCTCTGCTGTCGGAGACAGAGGTCCATAGGCAGTTGGTCTTCCTACATTTACTTTTTATTCTGTGACTGAAATTAAGAGGATTTTCAACTCGCCAGAAAGGGCGAGTAGTCCCTAAAAGTAGCTCGTCCTGAATAAATCTTGCTCGACAAATGGTTATTATTTATCTAAAATGTTTCCTACATCTTTATTGTTCATATCCCATCGGTATCCTTATACTAATGTGCTTTAATACAAAAATATTATTAATGGAAGCATATTCGTTATATAGTTTGAATAAGGCTGCAACAAAATATATTCTGATCTGAAAGGTCCTTCAAAATAAAAAATTAAATATTAATGGCATGCCAAGATTCAAACACCCAAAAGGTAGGAGTGCATTCATATCTTTACATATAAAATCATCCCTTGGCTGCCTTACCCAGTCACCACGATCATCCTAACAAAATTCCATCACATTTTGAATTATTTGCAATCATATGATAAACGTGATGGGTAAATATTTAAAAGCTTAATGAGTTTAAGGAGTTATAAAAATAGTCATAGCTTGCTCACTATTATCACATTGCTTTATATTAAGACGGAACTGTGGAGACGGAATGTTTCAGGTTACTTTTCTATAGCAGTGCGACGTTCCTCTAGAGTCATGCTGTACATATAGACAGCTCTATTGATGGACGACTCCTGTTACCTTGGAGTGGTATGAATGAACGTCTGACTAGTAGCAATAACCTTTTGGGCATATTAGTAAGCAGAGGTAGGGTGAAATAGTGGAGAGGAGAGGTTTGAGGTGGGACCATAGGAATATATTTCAGTAGACAAAGAGAAGAAGAGGTAGTGGCAGGGAAGGAGATGTAGAGGAGCAAGAACACAAGGTTTAGAGTAGTAAGGTGAAGGAAGATGCAGGCTATTGGAGGGAGGAGGTCAGATGCGGAGGAGAGTGGAAGACAGCTAGGATACATTCGAGGGAGAGGCAAATGAGGGATTGGAATACAGAGCATCAGATATATTGTAGGTGGGGAAGCTGAAGAATAGAAGAAGATCAAGTGTCTGGGTCCAACATTTGCAATTTCTTGTAAATTGTCAGTAGGTCATCTTGGCATCGTATTTCAGCAGAGAGTGAGTTCCGGGAAAAAAAGGCTGCTAGAGAGTAGGATTGGAAGCTGTCCAAATGTGTGTCAAGTCGGAGGATGTCTTTGCTTCCTAATTGATTGTTCCCTCCAGAGATTTTTAAGGTGGATCATAAGTAACCTGGCTGCGTGTTCTGAATGGCTTTGTACGTTTTACAGGCCGCTTTGCATTGGATCATAGCCTCTAGTGGAAGCCAATGTAGCTGTTTTAGAACTAGAGCGATATGGTCAAATTTTCTACTTCCAGTTATGAGTCGAGGTACTGAATGTAGTTGTGAGAGGGGAGAGTGTAGATTAGGGGGTTCCTATAAGGGTGGTGTTTCCCTAGTTTAATCAAGAGATAACTAGGGCTGGTACAGCTAGTCTAAAGTCAAGGTGTGAGTGTTAGGGAGAGTAGTGTTGCCCTAGCTCATTGTGGTGGACCTGTGAGGATATAGAGAGTAATCTATCCAGATTCCAAGGGATTATACTTACTTTTCAGCTGATGGTTCTATCCAGATTCTTAGGGATTATACTTCACTTTCTAGCTGAGGGCTCTATCCAGATTCCAAGGGATTATACTTCACTTTTAGCTGAGGGTTTTATCTAGATTCCAAGGGATTATACTTCACTTTTCAGCTGACGGTTCTATCCAGATTCTTAGGGATTATACTTCACTTTTCAGCCGAGGGTTCTATCCAGATTCCTAGGGATTATACTTCACTTTTTAGCTGAGGGCTCTATCCAGGTTCCAAGGGATTATACTTCACTTTTTAGCTGAGGGTTCTATCCAGATTGCAAAGGATTATACTTCACTTTTCAGCTGAGGATTCTATCCAGATTCCAAGGGATTATACTTCACTTTCCAGCTGAGGGCTCTATGCAGATTCCAAGGGATTATACTTCACTTTTTAGCTGAGGGTTTTATCTAGATTCCAAGGGATTATACTTTACTTTTCAGCCGAGGGTTCCATCCATATTCCAAGGGATTATCCTTCACTTTCCAGCTGAGGATTCTATCCAGATTCCAAGGGATTATACTTCACTTTCCAGCTGAGGGCTCTATCCAGATTCCAAGGGATTATACTTCACTTTTTAGCTGAGGGTTTTATCTAGATTCCAAGGGATAATACTTCACTTTTCAGCTGAGGGCTCTATCCAGATTCCAAGGGATTATCCTTCACTTTCCAGCTGAGGATTCTATCCAGATTCCAAGGGATTATACTTCACTTTCCAGCTGAGGGCTCTATCCAGATTCTTAGGGACTATACTTCACCTTTCAGCTGAGGGCTCTATCCAGATTCCAAGGGATTATACTTCACTTTTTAGCTGAGGGTTTTATCTAGATTCCAAGGGATTATAGTTCACTTTTCAGCTGACGGTTCTATCCAGATTCTTAGGGACTATACTTCACTTTTCAGCCGAGGGTTCTATCCAGATTCCTAGGGATTATACTTTAGTTTTCAGCTGAGGGCTCTATCCAGATTCCAAGGGATTATACTTCCCTTTTCAGCTGAGGATTCTATCCAGATTCCAAGGGATTATACTTCACTTTCCAGCTGAGGGCTCTATCCAGATTCCAAGGGATTATACTTCACTTTTTAGCTGAGGGTTTTATCTAGATTCCAAGGGATTATACTTCACTTTTCAGATGACGGTTCTATCCAGATTCTTAGGGATTATACTTCACTTTTCAGCTGAGGGTTCTATCCAGATTCCAAGGGATTATACTTCACTTTTCAGCTGAGGGCTCTATCAAGGTTCCAAGGGATTATACTTCACTTTTTAGCTGAGGGTTCTATCCAGATTCCAAGGGATTATACTTCACTTTTCAGCTGAGGGTTCTATCCAGATTCCTAGGGATTATACTTCACTTTTCAGCTGAGGGCTCTATCCAGATTCCAAGGGATTATACTTCACTTTTCAGCTGAGGGCTCTATCCAGATTCCAAGGGATTATACTTCACTTTTTAGCTGAGGGTTGATGCCGCCCAGTTGAAGTTCATTAAGCAATTCTTTGTTGAATTTGTTCTCTTGGTTCCTTTGAAGAAGAATGAATTTGGTTTTCTCTGGATTGAGTCTGAGGAAAGTTGTGCCGTTCACTCTCGAAGTCTCATGAGCCATGCTTTTAGGGTTTGAATATCTTGGTGGAGTTTGTTTCCAGATAGATCTTGGTCCTTTTGTAGTATTGGTGTATCTTTACGCCGAGCTCTGCATGAACTTCAGCAGTTGTACGAAAAGGCTGAGCAGCACAGGTGCCACTGTAGAGCCCTGAGTAACAATGCAAGTGGTCGCAGTTGGGTTGGAGGTGGTGGGACCCATTCTGACTCGCTGTTCACAGTTGGCGAGGTAGGAGGAGAAGCGTTTGAGTTCTTTGCCACCAAGGCCCATGCATGCCTCCGGAATCTTCTGGAGTCAGTGATGGTTGAGGGTGCAAAGGCCACAGATAAATTGAGGAGGCAGGCACCACTTTTATCTAAAATACTGTGTATATTATCACTGTTGTTAGGGCATCGGGTTCAGTGCTGCACTCATTATGGAAGTCCGACTAGTACGGGGAAAAGAGCTTTTCTTTTGCAATGTGTGATGGTAGTTGTTTTGTCATGCATTTCTCTGTGGGTTTGCCCATTAGTGGGAGGTTAGAGGCTGGTCTGTAGATTGAGAGATTGTTTGGGTCTAACTCAGGTTTTTTTCAATAGCAGGGCTATTTGATCAGTTTTTAGTATGTGAGGGAAGATGCCCTCATTTAAGAATGTGTTTGTCAGAGAAGAAGGTTCTTATTGATGGAGGTTGGGATGGGGTCATCATCGTATGAGGTAGTGTTTATTTTTTGTGTTATCTTTTGAGTTTATTTCAAATTCAGACAATTGGCTGCATGATTTGAGGGCAAGTTTATTCCCATGGTTGTTTTGGAAGTAGTCTGACTTGAGTAACTGAAGGTTTCTACTTCCTTGAAGAAGAATTGTTGGATTTCTTCACATTTCAAGTTGGTTTGAAATGGATAAGATTTTGTATGAGAATTCTGGTTGTTTGTAACTATTTGGAAGAGTTCTTTAGGTTTGTTAAGTGAGTTGTGAATTTTGTTTTGGAGATACAAGGCTGTGAAGTTTACAATGTCTTGTTAGCATTTTTGTCCTGGTAGCCTTAAGGAATGAGAGAGATTGTGGAGTTTTGCCAGGTCTCCATTTTCTTTCTAATTTTCCTCAGTGTTTTTCTTTTTAGAAGTAACTCTGAAAACTAGGGGTTGCCAGAGTTGGAAGAGGTTTTCTTGTTATTTTAAGGTGTTATTTTGCCGATTGTTTGAGTGATGGCTTTATTAATAAATGGAAAAAGGACTTTGTGAGATTCCTTCTTTGGATATTTGTTGTAGCTGGGAATATAAACAAGTACAAGGGTGCCTAGAGACAAGTCTGAAGAATCCTGTTGGGAATGCTTCTGAAGAGAGGTGTAAGGTTTTGGATGGATTTTAGGTGTGATGTCATTGGTATAATAGTGTGTTGAGACCAATACACTTCTTTTGGTTTGCAGCCTTTTCCACTTATGTTGTCTGTAAATTCTAGGTCAGTTATCTTGCCTTTTTATTGGCAGTAAATTCAGAAAGCTCAAGGTTTGGAAAAAGAAGCTGTGGAGTGAATGGAAGTTTGCATCTTTGGAGTGCTCTGTCAGCGTTCAAGTCACACAGGCAGTATTTTTGTCCAATAGATCTCGTTACTTTTCTGAGAATCCAATAAGAAACTGTTAATCCTTTCTTGGTTACTGGTAGATCATGTGAAGGACACTTCAATCTCACTAAGGAGGGGGACATCCACGCCAGTTTTATTGATACAAAAAAATTGTATAAGCTAGTTTTTTTTCTTTTACATGAGAAAGAATTCCAGTGAATTACTGTGAGTCTTCCTCCTGAGGCATTGTCCTTGTCTGTTCTGATTAATGTAAACCCCGGGGGAAACTAGAATGTCTATGATGACTTGTCATGTGATGGTATGTGTGTTTGTAAAGTGCACTATAACCCCCGAGGGTATCCTGGCGCTCCTCAGGTGTGTGTGCCTTGCCCAGCCTATAGTAGGTAGGTTGGCTAATTGAAAAACCAGGTCTTCAGCTTCTTGCAGCATTCAGGAAGAGTGGAGGAGGCTCTGATGTGGAGTGGGAGGTCGTTCCCAGCTTTAGGAGCGATGTAAGAGAACTCCCCTCCTCGTGATCTGTTACTGTGTATGCGTGGGATGTAAATATGCACAAAGGGAAGGCACTTCAAAAGTTAATACAATACAAATGTGTTGTTGTCATTTCAAATAGTATTATATTCCTAAGTGTCTGTGGTGTTGTATTATCATCAAAACAATATTGTATCCATCCAACAGACTTGAGCACAATCGGTTATTAACATTAAATCTGTGTTTATTCTTCAGTCTTCTTGACTAAACACACATCTTGTCCGCCCATCCCACCCGTTAAGTCCCCAAAAGGCGCTTCGTCAGGAACAGATTTACACCAGTGAATGATTAGAAGAGTTCTCAGCAATAATCCTTCCCAATGTTCCTTGTCCAGCGGACGTGGATCCATGAATGGAGGGATTCTACTCACATCCGCAGAAAGTTGTCATTGTGATCTCATGTTCTTGTACAGGAGCTCTTTACAGTCTTTCTTAGCTAACGAAAGTGTGTTGTCATGCTGCGTACTTCAAGGTCTCTTCTGTTGAGGACCCCATCTCCATTCACTTAAACTTTCGCCTCCCCCTACTTGTTCCTGGTTGGAAGCCAGAGTTTGATACTAAGTCATGCCGTCTCCAGGAGACCCAAGTGTTTCGGTGGATGGCGCTGTAGCTGGGTCTTCTTTAGGACTAGAGGAGACGATTGCCTCATCCAAAAGGAGGGAAGGTCTTTATCCAGCATCAAGTTGGAGATTGCCCTTCTTTATAAAAATAAAAGATAGGCACCTCATCCTGATATTACGTAATGCTGTTTTACAAATCTGTAGTTCACTCTTGGGTAATTTACTGTTGACCTAACTATTAAGATGAACAACAAACAAACTAAAATAGATTGCTAAGTTTTGGACCCTCGTCAGCTAGGAGTGTTTTGCCCACTCCATTTTGACTCATGAGGTTGTGTCCTCACCAGACCTAGATGGTGCAGAGAACTAGCGCAGTGCTTCACCTGTGACGGGTAAAAAGTTGTGCCTTCTCTGGCTTCACTGAATTGTTAGATTGCACTGTAAAACTTGTGGGGCCTAAGAGCAGAGAATGTCCTCCTTCACATGAGAACCTGTATACTGTACATGCAGTATATAATGTCTCTCGATTTGACGTAAGTGTGCCTCGATTCCTACAGGTGCGCGTTTCGTTCCACGATGTTGCAGCCGACTTCTCCGAGGAGGAATGGGAACTCCTGCACCAGTGGCAGAAGAGTCTGTATGAGGCGGTGATGGGAGAGATTTACCACGTGCTGGACTCACTGGGTAAGGTTACATTAAGCGCAGCTTATAACATTTATAAAGTAAACCCCGCCACTTCACGTTTATCCTTTAAACTTTCCTTTCCAATCCATGTGATAATTCTGCATGTTTTTCCTCGGATCTGCAGTTCTATTTTAGGGTTCATTCAAAATGTGGAACTTTGCCTTGATCTAACCTAAAAATTGAAAAACGTTTTTATATCTATTTGTCAATGCATGTAGAAGTTTTGTTATGCAACTGCATCTACCTTAGCGCAGTAGAACAATAAACGTAGGTTATCAGGCCCTGAATGCAACAATTAGGTGCAGCTGAAGGTGACAATGCAAGTACGTAAGGCATAGCAGTGGGTGGAGCATGGCAGTGGGTGGGGCATGGCAGTGGTTAGAGCATGGCAGTGGTTAGAGCATGGCAGTGGTTAGAGCATGGCAGTGGTTAGAGCATGGCAGTGGGTAGGGCATGGCAGTGGGTAGGGCATGGCAGTGGGTAGGGCATGGCAGTGGGTAATGCATGGCAGTGGCATGTCGGTGGGTAAGGTATGTCGGTGGGTAAGGTATGTCGGTGGGTAAGCATGGCAGTGGGTAAGGCACGGGAGTGGGTAAGGCACGGGAGTGGGTAAGGCACGGGAGTGGGTAAGGCATGGGAGTGGGTAAGGCACGGGTAAGGCACGGGAGCAGGTAAGGCACGGGACCGGGTAAGGCACGGGAGTGGGTAAGGCACGGCAGCATGGCTAAGGGTAAGGCATGGCAGTGGGTAAGGCACAGTAATGGGTAAGGCATGGCAATGGGTAAGTCATGGGAGCGGGTACGGTGAGACATTCATGCCAGCTGATAGACCAGGAGACGGCAGGCGCCTCAGATCAGGTTTGTGATGTGACGTTTGATATAGAATGAAAGATTTAGACATTTTAAGAAGGAGGCTACCCATTGAAACTGAGTAACTTATGTCACTGTGTTGGGTGACCAATGTTCATCACAATTAGGTAGAATGATTCTTGTCTTGAGGTCTGTTCGTCTCTGTCTGCTACATAGAAGTATTTTCCTATTCATTTTGGAAACCTTACTCATGGTATTAGTCAGAGCATTCTGCAGGAAGTTCCTACAATATCCTCTCTTTATGCATTTCTTCGTCATTATCGGCTTTGAACTTGTACACTTTCATTACTACTGCATAATTAGTGAGCTGGGACGGCAGAACTCGCTTTAGATGTAGTATTAAAAGATGTCTCTTTCCAAAATATAGCTGCTTCAGTGTTATTGCTTAGAATATCTAACTGTAGAATACCCCGAGTATAGCCTGACGGCAAGATGAATGCTGCTGCTGACGGGCAGTGACAGTTGAAGGAGGGAAGTAAATGTACAGGAATTTCCCAACTCGGAATGTAGCGGGATTCTGTAAACTTGGAGTATAATGAGAGTTGTAAACTGTCAGTGCTTGGAACTCGAACTGTACTGGGATTCTGCAAACGGAGAGTGTATTGGCATCTCCTCTCATGTATGAATGCTGTAAACTGGGAACGGGAATGTACTTCATCAAGCTAGGACACTGCAGCTAATCTGTAAACAAAATCACCTGGTGTTCTGCAGACAAAGATTGCGCTGTGTACCAAGTGTACTAGAATTCTGCAAACACAAAATGCACTAGTGTCTGTAAATAGAGATTGTACAGAGATTCTACAGTCTTTAATGACATGGAATTTGTAAACTGGGAATGTGCTGGTGTTCCGCAAACCGAAAGTGCACTGGGGTTTATCAGCGTGGCAATCTATGTCGTTCTATGAATTAGGAATACACTTGGATGAGAGACAGCTGCCTCAAACTCAACTCCGACAAAGCAGAAGTACTAATCTTCAGGAAGAACACCTCCGTATGGGACCACGGTTGGTGGCCAGCGGAACTCAGGCCAACACCCAGACCGACAGACCATGCACGCAACCTCAGCATCATCCTCGACAGCCAACTGAGCATCGAACAACAAGTCAACGCAGCTGCCTCCTCTTGCTTCCACACCCTTCGCATGCTTTACAGAATCTTCATGTGGATTCTAATCAACTCCAGAAAGACCGTCACACAGGCCCTTGTCACCAGTCGCCTCAACTATGGCAACGCTGTCTACGCCAGAAACCCCACCCAGCTCTTCAAAAGACACCAGACCATGCAGAACACCGCAGCCAGACTTATCCTGGACCTCCCCTGACGGACCCACTTCACCCTCACCTCAGAAACCTCCAATGGCTACCCATCCAGAAGAGATGCCAGTTCAAGATCCTCACGCAGGAATACAAGAACCTACACAACCAAGGACCATCATACATCAATCATCGACTGAACTTCCACCTACCTGCAAGACACCTGCGCTCCGCCTCTCTCGCCCTTGCACACACCCCCTACATCCATCGCAGCTGCAGCGAGGGCTGCTCCTTCTCTTACATCGTGGCCAAGACCTGGAACGACCTGCCCCTCCACCTCAGTACAGCACCTTCTCTGGCGGACTTCAGGAAGAAACTCAAGACCTGGCTCTTTGACGGAGACACATCGCCCAGATACCCCTAGGGGTGACAGTGCTGCGCTATACAAATGCTGATTGATTGATTGATTGAATAATATATAAACAGTAAATTGTAAGGGCCTCCTCTGGGTCTGGTGCTGAGTGTGGGTCAGTCATCTATTTGCACTTTTGTTGTTTACTCTGTTAAAACAATATTTACTTTTAGCAAAGTTAACACACAGATTCAGAATACAACAAGAACAGCAAATGTTCACATTCAAACCGAAGCAGCACAGGAATAGGTTTCAGTTCATCATTTTTCCAAGCTTCAGCGTCTTTCTGTTCCGGGAGCAGTATTCTGTTGTTCTGGTGTATTACAACTCCGTTTTTCGTAGGTATTCCAGCAGTTATTAACAGTGATATTTCCATAAAGGTGATCACGCATTAACGTGAACCTGTGCCTGATTATGTACAGCACATTACCTTAAAAACAGATGTTAGAAGAGTCACTGTTGCTTTTAGGGGGCATCCAACATTGTTTCTGCACTGCAGGGAAGCCCCACTGTGTGGAAAAACCTGTTTCAAAGCCTGGTTAGGAAGAGCCTGAAAGCAAAATGGTTGAGTTATTTTAAAAACGTATTCATCATTGGGAGTCTGCAATGAATACAATATAGGCCATGCCGTCTCCAGGAGACCCAAGAGTTTCGGTAGATGTCGCTGTAACTGGGTCTTCTTCAGGACTAGAGGGGACGATTGTCTCATCCAAAAGGAGGGAAGGTCTTTATTCAGCCCTCAGGCCGTCTGTTAGACCCTTGTTGAGCCAGCCTGCTGTCGGCCTTTAATTTTCTATTGTGTCTTTCTTACTCTTGCATTACCACCTGCATCCAATCTGAATTTCCTTTTACTGATACAGTCAGACATCTTCTCTCTGGAACAGTATAACCTAATGGCTGACCCACAATTAATGTGTTTAGGCGAGATGTGCATACAGCAAAATGCACATCATTTATTACCTACTGGATGAAAACCTCTCACCTTGTAGGGTTCTTCTCCATTGGTAGGTTTATCATGATCCTGCCCAGGAACTTTAAAAGTGCCTCATTGTTTTAAAGCATAGACCAGTGCTTTCCTCCGGATAGGACGGTATGGAGTCAGTCTCTGGTAACGCATAAAGGATACTTGGCGACCAAACATTCTACCTGGCTTCCCATGGTCAGGGTTGGATACCACTGGCATAGTAAAATGCTGAGGCTGCCAGCATGAGTAGGTCTTCGTGTGCTGATAAACAGGAGTTCCACGCTAATAAGCGTGTCACCAGGCAAAATACACGAAGAGTCCTGATTTATACCCTCAGTGGGTCTTCTCAAAAATTGATTTACTTTTAGTGATACATAGAGAA
This sequence comes from Calotriton arnoldi, assembly GCA_963921515.1. NCBI lineage: Eukaryota > Metazoa > Chordata > Amphibia > Caudata > Salamandridae > Calotriton > Calotriton arnoldi. Next base: position 2,418,684 of record CAWUFW010000466.1, read on the forward strand.
GTATAGGTGGCTGGGAGTAACACAAATGAACTCTTATATCGAAACCCCAGTCACTGTGTAGATTAGGTTTTTATGATCCTGAAGAAAAGCCGCTAGATCATTCACATGACTAAATTAGGCGTAAAACATGTCGAACTTCAGCTACCTTAGATAATCACTTCTAGTAGGTAGCACCACATATTTTTACATAGGCAGTAGGACTCAATCATTAAAATATTTCTGTAGAGTACCACCTGTACTATTTTTATCCCACTCTTTCACATATTTACTTAAAATACACCAATCCACTACTTTACCCACACACCCACACTTCACCATACGGCTTATACAAAGATCTCCGGTAAAGAGCCCCATTGAGGGTGCCCGTTGGGCATTGCAGCGCCGGCCCGACATGGAGCAAAACCCCAATGATGAAGCATAACACCCAATGGGTGTGTGAGGGCTTTTGTTCCTACAGAGTAATGCTCCCTGCAGACTCTGTGGAACTTAACTGACCTAAGCAGACAAATCTGTACTTACTAGGAACTGCATACCCCGGGGATCATGATTAGCTAATCGGAGCATGTATGCTGGACCTTTATGTGCTCCGAGTTCCTCCCTCTTGATATATATAGTAAACTGCTACCCAACCTTTGCAGCTGTATAAAATATAGTTGATATTAAGGATATAACATGGATAGGAAGATGGTTGTGTATATTTGAGAATAGGATCAAGGATTCAGGATGATCAGTATTGGGTGCACTTCATGGTTGTAGCGCAGATGAAACGTCTCTTGTATATCAATGCAATGAGAGGCCACTGGGGCTCCTTCCTCTCCCTGTCAATCTAGACAGATACCTATGTGCGCTCACAAACACACAACTCTCCCCACCCCTCCATCGGTGATGCTCCTGTGTTGCATTGGTTTGTATTTTGCCAAAACATGGAAGTTGCATGGAGATGGCCACTGTTCTTTCCTATTGATGGAAGGTAAAATGTGCCAATCCCTTACTCCACCGCACTCACCAGACTGATATACCAGTCCACCCTGGTATGATCTTAGTCGAAAGTGCTCCCCCTTATCAGCACCACACCGGTGGAACACTCTGGCAAGCGCAGGTGGAATAACAAGGGGCTCTGCTGCCCTGGTGAGCTTGTGGACCACATGCAGGGTCAGCTGGTGATTTTGCCACCACATACCAGTACCCAGTAAGAATGTCATCAGCCCACTCCATTCTTGTACGTGAAGACTGTCCCGCACCCCGGTCCCTGGGAGCGGTGGAGCACCATCAAGGCTCTTACCATGCAGTCTCTTTCACTTCTTGGGTAACTGCACATAGATGTTGAGACATCCCTTGAAGCAAGTCTGAGATTCTTTCTGCATTTCTACTTTGAAATAGAAGCCTTAAAACTAACTTGGTTCATCATGAGCTTTGACGTGCCTCCCCCCCCCCCCCCTGAGAATTTGGGGCAGCATCCAACTATACATTTCTGCTTGAGGTTATCCCTCTTTCCTCCAGGTGGCTGCCGTGAATCAAGGACAGTGTGTTTGATCCTGCTGGCACCTGCCGCAGCAGATATATCAGTAGTAAACCGTACTCTTTGTAGCCCATTGTAAACTTCCAATCATGAATGATCATCTATGAGATCTTGGCCCAGCTGCACAGACTCCGATCTGAAACTGCCCCTTTGCTGAAGGTGATCCACTTCTGAGAGGACCGACCTTTAAACTTAAACTCCAGCATCTACCTTCGGCACTGGGCTGTAGTCCTTATAAGCATCATCCCAATCACTGAGAACCCCAGAGCCAGGGCTTCACTCTTTGAGTCATTGGTGGGCTAGCCCATAAATATCTTAACTGCGGGTCACCCAGGAGGAAGAGAACGCTCCTCAGCCACGTTCAATCAGAGTACATCTTCATCGAGCACAGAGCATCAGAACTCTTCTTCTTTGAAGAGAGCGGAGCGCATCATCCTTCATTAGATCATTTCATCCTTATTCAGACCGCTTCACCCTCGAGCGAGATCTCCATCTGCAAACAGAACAACAGTTTTCACCCAGAATGCTCGATCCTCAAGAGAGTGTTTCATCCTCGATCGGAGAACATCAGTCTGCAAACAGAGTGCATCATCCAGAAGCAGAAATGTGCTTTAACATTAGCTGCAGAGAGGTTCAATCAAAGTCCTCATAGGAGAGTCCTGCTCAGTGAGTACAGCCCTTCATCTTACAATGAAATACTTAATCATGAAAGAGAAGCGTGCAAGTGAAAGCAGAGCATGTCATCTTCACGAACTGACTTCACCATCGAGCAGAGTGCGTTCTCCTCAAATGCTGAGAGTTTCATCTTAAAGCAGAATGCTTCCTCTCCAATCACAGCACATTATCCTCGCGCACATCAGTCTCCAATCAGAGTGCTTCATCAATCAATCAATCAATCAGCTCTGGTTCAGCCGAAGAGCCAGGACTTGAGACTCTTCCTGAAGGTGTGTAGCGTAGGGGAGCGTCTGATGTTGACTGGGAGCTCGTTCCAGGCTGTGGCCGCGATGTAGGAGAAGGCTCTTCCGCCTGCTCTGGTTCTGCGGATGCGTGGGGTTTCTGCTAGGGCAAGGTCGGCGGAGCGGAGGTCCCTTTTGGGTGCGTGGAAGGAGACTCTTTCGTTGAGGTATTTGGGTCCGGTGTTGTGTAGGGATTTGTAGGCGTGGGTGAGTAGCTTGAAGATTACTCTCTTCTGGACGGGGAGCCAGTGGAAGTCTCGTAGGTGTTGGGTGATGTGCTCATTTCTTAGGATGCCGAGGACGAGTCTGGCTGCGGTGTTCTGGATGGTCTGGAGTTTGCGTAGCAGGGATTTGTTGATTCCAGCGTAGAGGGCATTTCAGTAGTCCAGTCTGCTTGTTATGAGTGCGTGGGTGGCGGTCTTGCTGGATTCTGGGGGGATCCACTTGAAGGTCTTGTAGAGGATGCGGTGGGTGTTGAAGCAGGTGGAGGCGACGGCGTTGATCTGTCTGGTCATGGTGAGGGAAGAGTAGAGTATGATGCCGAGGTTCCAGGCATGGCCCATGGGATGGTGGGGGGGCCGAAGGCGGAGGGCCATCAGGAGTTGTCCCAAGCTGAAGGGATGAGTCCAAGGATGAGGACTTCCGTCTTCTCCGAGTTGAGCTTCAGACAGCTGCTGCTTATCCAAGCTGCGATGTCTTTCATTCCTTCTTGGAAGCTGAGTCTGGTGGTTTCGGGGTCCTTCGTTAGGGGGGGGGTGACCTGGGTGTCATTGGTGTAGGATACAATGCTGAGTCCATGCTGTCTGACGATGGCGGCGAGGGGGGCCATGGAGATGTTGAAGAGCGTGGGGCTGAGCGATGATCCTTGTGGTACTCCACAGTTGATCTATGTAGCTTCGGAGACGAAGGGCGGGAGTCTGATCCTTTGGGTTCTGCCGGCGAGGAAGGAGCGGAGCCAGTCAAGGGCGGTTCCATGTATTTCGGCGTCGTGGAGTCTGGCTGCGAGAGTGCGATGGGAGACGGTGTCAAAGGCTGCGGAGAGGTCGAGTAGGATGAGGGCTGCGGTGTGGCCTTGGTCGAGGAGCGTGCAGATGTCGTCTGTGGCGGCGAGGAGGGCATTCTCGGTGCTGTGGTTGCTGCAAAATCCGGATTGGGTGGGGTCGAGGATGGAGTTCTCTTCGATGAAGATTGTCAGCTGTGCATTGACGATCTTCTCTGTGACTTTGGCTGTGAAGGGAAGGAGAGAGATGGGTCGGTAGTTCTTCAGGTCCGTCTGGTCTGCAGAGGGTTTCTTGAGGAGGGGCTTGACTTCTGCGCGTTTCCAGTCGTCGGGGAAGGTGCCGGATTCGAAGGAGGCGTTGATGGTGTGACGTAGCTCGGGCGCTATGGCGGCGGCGGCTCTGTGGAAGATGTGTGGGGGGCAGCGGTCCGTGGGGGCTTCTGAGTGAGTGCTCTTCATGGTCCTGGTGGTATCTTCGGTGGTGGCCGGGGTCAAGGCGGTTATGGTGTCTCCGCTGGAGGGAAGGGTGGTTTCTGGAGTCTGCTCGTTGAAGTTGTCGTTGAGGGCCTTGATTTTCAGGTGGAAGTAGGAGCCGAGCTTGTTGCAGAGGTCCTGGGAGGGAGTGACGTCTGTGGCTTCGCTGGGGGGTTTGGTGAATTGCTGGATGATGTTGAAGAGTTCGTTCGAGTTGCTGGAGTTGGTGAGGATTTTGTTCCGGATGAAGGTCTTCTTTGTGGATCTTATGTGTTGGTGGTATTCTGTCATGGCATTCTTGTAGGTGGTCAGGTCTTCCGTGGTTTTGCTGTTTCTCCATCGTTTTTCGAGACGTCTGCAGGACCGTCTGGCTTCTTGGAGGTCGGTGGTGAACACGGTGGCCTTCAGGGGACGTTGTCTGTTGGTGGTGTAGAGGGATGCAAGCTTTTCTGCGCAGTTGGTGATCCACCGGTGTAGTTCCATGGCTGCAGAGTTGGCGTCGGTCGAAGCAGGGGGGCGGTTGTGGATGAGGGTGGAGGTGAGGTGCTCCTCTGTGACCTTGCTCCAGTTCCTTTGCGGATGGCGGGGAGTGGGTTTGAGAGCGGTGGCGGTGTTGAAAGAGAAGTGTACGCAGTGGTGGTCCGTCCAGAGGGGCTGCGTGATGTGGCTGAAGCGGATATTATTCCCACCTGCAAAGATGGGGTCGAGGGTGTGTCCTGCCTTGTAGGTGGGGGTGGTGACGAGCTGTTTCAGTCCGATGTTGGTGAGGTTGTCCAGGGGGCGGTGGAGTTGGGGTCGCTGAGGTTGTCGAGGTGGAAGTTCAGGTCTCCGATGAGTATGTAGTCCACGGAGGCGATGGCGTGGGGTGCAATGAGGTCGGCAATGGTAGAGGCGAACGAAGCGTGAGGTCCGGGGGGTCTGTAGGCGAGGGTGCCGCGAAGTGTGGTTCTAGGGCTGGTCTGGATCTGAAAGTGAAGGTGTTCGGTGGTGGCGGAGGGGTCGCTCGTGGTAGAGGTGGAGAGTCTGAGGGAGCTCTTGTTTGCCATGGCGAGTACTCCTCAGCAGTTGGGACGGTCCTTCCTCTGGATCTTGTAGCCGTTGGGAATGGCGGTGGCGATGTCGTGGGCGGAGAAAGCATTGGTCCAGGTTTCCGTGAAGAAGGCGACGTCTGGCGAGAGGGTGTCGAGGAGGTCCCAGATCTCTATGGCATGTCTGTGTAGGGAGCGCACGTTGAGGAGGGTGCACTTCAGGGTTTCGGTGGTGTTGGCGTCTGGCATTTGGGTGGTGAAGGTTCAGCGGCAGAGGTGGCAGGGTGGTGTTCGGCGTGGATAGCTGGCAGTTGTTGTTCCTTCCGGGGTTGAGTGCGAGGAGGGCAGCTGAGTCGTAGCGGTGGGTAGTCGGAGAACCAGGGTCCCTGGCGCTGGTCGCGGCCGGGTCACGGGTGGGCGCAGACGGGAGTGCCTTTGGCGCGCCAGCGGCCCGGCCACGCAGTGGTCGCCATTTAAATAGGGAATGTGGGAGGGAAGCGCATCTGAGAGGCAGGAGCGGGAACCGGCAGGGGGGAGGGGCCGCAGGGGCAGCAGCGGCGGGAAAGGGAAACGGGAAATGGGCAGAAGTAAACCCAACAAACAGAGAGAGACAAGGCAAACAAATAAAAATACAGAGGCACAATACCTAAAGACAGAAAAACAGGCACAATAACAATCAGAGAGAAACAAACAAAATATGGGCACAATAGCAAAGACTGAAAAATGACAAAAAAACAGGCACAAAACAGCACAGACAGCAGTGGAACCAGCAGAAGAGCAAGGCTCTCCCACTGGACCACCAGGGATGAGGCGCAGGCAGGAGCCTGCGGGTGGAGGAGGGCCTCGAACACCTACCTGCACGGAGCACTGCACAGGGCAGCAGCACGACAGCGGAGCTGCAGGGGGAGAGAGCAGGTCTCTGACCAGGAGATCAAAAGTCTTGCTCTTGCTTCATCCGCAAGCAGAGCACATCAGTCTCCAATTAGAGTGCTTCCTCCAGGAGCAGAGGGCATCAGTCTCCGTTCAGAGTGCTACGTCCGCGAGCAAAGCGCATCAGTCTCCAATAAAAGTGCTCCATCTCTCGGGGGGGTAGCAGTCCTAATCCATCGCAGGGTACTATTTGTCCATGATAAGATCTGGTCAGACCTCCAGGGCAGGTACTTGGTGGTGACAGGTACATTATATGGCGAACGCCTTACTCTTGGTAGTGTATAAGCCCCCCCACCCTTGTCGTGGAACTTAGTGGAGCGCTTGACATCCCTCTGGGCAGAGATTCCACAGGGCTTGACTATAGCCGGGGGAGACTGGAATGATGTTATGTGTCCATTTACGGACAGATGGCGTAGTACAGGACAGCGGCCTGACGTGCGCAAATTGAAACTCCAGACATTGACCCAAGGGATGGGATGGATAGATACCTGGCAGAAACTACACCCGACAGAGCAAGGATACACGTACTTCTCGTGTGTTCATGAGTCGTTTTCTCGCCTTGACTATATCTTAATCTCCGCTCCTCACCTCCACAGAATCGAGACAGTAGAGATATTGCCCCGGGGCTTGTCAGTTCATTCCTCAGTAGCATTACTGATGCGCTTAGACCCCAAGCGCTCCCCGCCCCGCTGGCGGCTCTCGCCATGGCTCCTGCAGGACGAACAGTACCGCCAGCAGATGCATACCGGCATCCTTGAATACTTCTCCCACAATGTGGGCACAGTCGATTCCCCCGGGATCCTGTGGGAAGCTATGAAGCCAACACCAAGGGGGGCAGACATTACCTTTTGCACTGCACGACGTAAGCAACACTGTGAAAAAATGATACACACCGAGGTCCAACTCATTGACTTGGAGTGTGGGAGTAGGGACGAGAATAGTGGCGCTATCCGCCGTCAACTCTGCATGACGCAACAGCGGTACGCCAATGACCTGTTGGACGAAGCCAAAACGTATTGGCTTGCTACGAGTAGCCGGATATATCAGTTGGGGGATAAGTCCAGCGCCCTTCTACACCGCCTTTGCCAGCAGACACTTCGACCCGTGACTCTCCCCGGAGTTCTTGGCCCTGCGGGCAAGGTACTCACTGACCCTGCACAAATTGCGACCAGCTTTGCTGACTATTTTACGGATTTATATGCCCCACGGGAGACCCTCCCAGAGGCCACCATTCACCGGTATCTGGCTGACCTGCCTCCGAAGTCCCTGTCGGACTCGGTGCGGGAAGACCTGGATGTCCCATTCACGACCGAAGAGATTCAAAGTGCCCTAGCCGACATGAGCTCGGGCAAGGCACCGGGCCCGAACGGATTCCCTTGCGAGTTTTATAAGAAGTACCAATCTCAACTGACAGCTCATTACTTAAGAAACTATTCTTCCAGCTCTGCTAGAGGTATTAAACTCTTTGTTATCTAGTGGCCAGGTACCTCTGGCGAGGAAACACGCCATGATAAGGGCACTTTTGAAAAAGCCCAACCTTGACCCAGAGGTATGGAGTAATTATCGCCCAGTCTCCCTGCTCCCCGGGAACAGCAAAATTTTCGAGAAATATGTAAATAAACTCCTCTCAGAACACCTAGAGAATCATTCCCTTCTGCATACTACTCAGACAGGCTTCAGACCTAACCATGGGACAGAAACAGCCTTGTTAGCAGTAGTGGAAGAATCTAGGAAAATCCTGGATCAGGGAGGGACAGTGGCGGTTATTTTACTTGACCTGAGCTCCGCATTTGATACTGTCAATTATAACATCTTGTTTGACAGGCTCAGAATGGTGTGAGTCTCAGGCAAGGTCTTGACATGGATTGAATCTTTCCTGAAAGATAGAGTATTCCAGGTGTTTGAGGGGAACTGCACCTCCAAATGTCTGCCACTCGCGTGCGGAGTCCCCCAGGGCTCATCATTGAGCCCTACCCTTTTTAATATCTACCTCAAACCCCTGGCCGAATTAGTACTACCTTATGGGATTCAAATCATCACATACGCAGATGATACACAATTGGTTGTAGCACTAAAACATCCAAAGAATACACCAATTAATCTTGAAGCCTGTATGGAAACGGTGGCCACCTGGATGGACCAGTCTTGTCTCAAACTCAACGAAGACAAGACGGAGTTAATGATTTTAGACAACCATCCCGGCACCCCAACGGAACCAATGGGATTAAACTGGCCTAAATGTCTAGGTCCAGCACCAACCCCCAAAGGTCAGATAAAAAGTTTAGGCGTCTGGCTAGACAAATCCCTTAATTTCAAGAGCCAAGCAATTAAGTTAGCTGCATCCTGCTTTGGCATCATTAGAATGCTGCGGAAAATCCTCCCATTACTCCCGGTACCAGCACGCAGAGTCATTGTACAGGCATTGGTGCTCTCACGATTAGATTATGGGAATTCCCTATACCTAGGTACCACAAAGGCCACGATAGGGAAATTACAGGTGGTACAGAACTGTGCAGCCAGGTTGCTGCATCACACCCCCTACCGGCAATCCGTCAAGCCGGTTTTAAAAAAACTTCACTGGCTGCCAATAGAAGAACGGATCAAATTTAAAGCTTTGTGCATAGCACATAAAACCCTCTGGGGGACAGGTCCCAAGATAAATCACTCTCTTATGGCCTTCTACCATCCAACAAGATGTCTCCGGTCAGCTAACCAGTTTTTGGCAGCGATACCAAAAATCAAGAGAGTACGATCAGGTGGTCGTATGTTCTCTTACAACGCGGCTAAATTATGGAATACTCTTCCTGTTCAGCTGCGTGCAACTACTCACCATCTATCTTTCCGGAAACAGCTGAAGACGTGGCTCTTCCAGAGACTGCCTTAATGAGGCCACCTCTCTGTGCTTTGGGCTCTGCTTATCTCGGATAGCGCGGGGATGCCTAAGGGTAGCCAGGCGCTCTATAAATATTAATTAATAATAATAATTACTTAGCGGCGCTCCAAGCGTCGGCTGATAACGGCCATCTCCCAGCTGATTGGCGCTATGCGGAAATAGTGATTTAAAAAAAAAAAACGGGCCGGCCCCCAGAACTACACACCTCATATAGACCGATATCCTTACTTAACGTTGAGGCGAAACTCCTAGCTAAAATCATTGCGAACCACATTGTCCCGCATATAACCGAGTTAATCCATCCGGACCAGGCCGGCTTTATGCCCGGTCGTGCCACTCGATATAACATCCGTTTTTCACCTAATGGCATAGCCTCGGTGGATTGGCTGGACGAGCCAGACGCGCTCCTTCTTGCAGATATTGACAAGGCCTTCGATTCCCTTAGCTGGACTTACCTCTTTGCACTTCTGAGCCACCTTAATATCGGCCCCTGACTCACTAAATACATTCGCCTCTTGTACACAGACATTACCGCTGCGGTTCGGGTCGCCGACTCGACCTCGCAGTCATTCCCCATTGGGAGGGGTACCGAGCCGGGAGAGAAAGCATAGCATTTGCACACCTTAACTGTCTGTTTTAAAACGCATTTTTAAAGCAATTTTTATTCATATGATATTGTTTTAATTTGTTGTAAATCTGTCCTAGTAATTGGACTTACTTCTGCTGCCGCATTGCGCTGTTTGAAGGCTGTTGTGTGGGGGTCATAGTACGCGGTACGCTACGTGATTGCGGAACGGGACCTCCATTTTGGGGGTAGTGTAGGTCAGCGGGCTAGTTCTCATACCCCTGACACTACATATGGAGGCGCTTACGCAACCGCGCAGCGGACGCGCGCAGCGGGCGCGCCAAAGGCGCGCCTAAGGCAAGCCCGTCTGCGCCGGGTCGCCGCCAGACGCCAGACCCCCTGCCCAACCTACAGATGCCCCACTCGGGTATTCTCGCGCTGAGCTTTTGTCGTTGGACATTAAATGCCCTACTTCGGTTTAGGTTCCCCCTGCTGGCTCTTTCAAGTGCCAGCAATGTTCCTTCCAACTCCAAATAGAGGAGTCAGACCCACTCCCTCCTGACCTCGTGGAGTTTAAGTTCTTAAGCATGAATTGTCGGTCGCTGGTGAAGCACCATGCTGAGGTCTTTGATTTATTAATTGATGAGTCTCCAGATGTATTATTTTTAACGGAGATGTGGCTCACGCAGGACTCTGTTGCGGAGTCCTGGCTGGCTCTTCCGCAAGGTTTTATCATGAATCAAGTTAACAGATCAGGAAATAGAGGGGGTGGCATTGCAGTAATTTTCAAGGAGACGTACCAATGCAGTTTTATTAAGGAGGATATCCCTGACTGCGAAAGCGCCTTTTAAAATAATGTTAAATCACAATCTCACTGTCACTGGTCTTCTCATTTATCGACCTCCAGGGCCATCTAAAGTGTTCAGGGAAGATTTATTGAATAAAGTTACCCTCTTCGCGAGTAAAGCGGCGAATTTCACTATTTTAGGTGACCTTAATTTACATCTTGAAAACGTCGGCAAATCGGAGATCTCTAGTTTTCTGGCAGATTTAGAGGCCTGTCAGCTGGCTCAATATGTTCCTAAGAGCACACATGTTGCAGGTCACCTGTTGGACCCTATATTTTCTAACTTGGGTTCCTTAAAGGTTTTGTCGCCAATCCCCGTGGTCTGGTCAGATCATTTTCTCATCTCTTTCTCCCTGCGGTGGCAAAGAAAGCCGGTTTTGAACTGCCCCGCACCAGTCTTAAAACGTCCTTGGCACAAGTTAGACATCAATCATTTTTTAGATTTATTGTTAAGCCACAAGCCTCAGCTTCCACCTGACATTGAGGATGCAAATTCGCGATTCCAGGATTGGCTGACGCTAGCTTTGGACAGTTGCATCCCTGCCAAATTGAGTGTAAAAAAAAAAAGAGGGCAGTCTAATCCCTGGTTTGACGACTCGCTGATTAAAGCCAAAAAACACTGCAAACAACTTGAGCGCGCCTGGAGGCGCACTTATGATGCTGAAGCAAAAAACAAATACCGAGCGTCTATTAAGATCTATCATAAACTGGCCCAGAGAACCAGAGCAGAGTTTATAGCCGGAAAAATCTCGGCGAGCAATAACCCCTCCAAAACAATCTTCACCCTGCTCAAGGTCATGAAGAGTTCTGGGTTGAAGGTGAACTCGCCTATCACCTCAAATCTTCAGTGTGATGACCTGGCCAGTTATTTTCTGAATAAGGTGGAGAAGATATATAAGAGCCTCCCTCCGGCCACTGGCACTTATGATCTTGCGGAAAGGCATGGGAACACTGGATCTACTGTGGTTAGTGTACTCTCGTCTTTTCCCTTCTTGTCCCCCACTGATTTTGAGTCCATCTGTCTGAAAATTAAATCAGGCTCTCCAGCCGACCCCTTGACACCTGCTCACTTTCGTCAGTTTCATACCCTTATTTCGCCAGTGAGCAGGGATCTGGTCAATCTATCTCTAACCTCAGCGTCCGTACCATCTGCGTGGAAGCACGCTAAAGTTATACCTCTTCTGAAAAAACCGTCTCTTGATCCATCTGAGCTGGGTAATTACCGTCCTATATCTCAGCTGCCTCTTTTGGCAAAGACGGCAGAATCTCATGTAAATACCATTCTTACTGAGTTTATCGAGAGAAATGAAATCCTGGATTCCTCTCAAAACGGTTTCAGATCTCGCCACAGCACCGAATCAGCTTTATTGGCAGTGACGGAAGAAATCCGTAGTAGCCTTGATGTCGGAAATTCTGCTGCCTTGGTTCTTTTGGATTTAAGTGCCGCTTTCGACACTGTCTCCCACGTGATACTTTTAAATCGTCTTCAGGAGATAGGAATTAGGGGGTCTGCCCTGGCCTGGATTCGTTCCTTTTTGGAGGGTAGGTCTTTCCAGCTCCTGGTGCCACCTTTCCACTCTCGGGAGTACGCCTTGCAACAGGGGGTGCCACAAGGTTCGATTTTAAGCCCCTTACTTTTTAACATTTATGTCCGACCCCTAGCGGTGGTGGCTAAAAGTAGAGGGTTGTCGTTGGTGTTGTACGCTGACGACACCCAACTGGTCATTGCCTTCTCTAAGAATTGTTACCACAACCTCATGAAATTTAAGGAGGATCTGTTGGTGATCGCGGACTGGATGGCTTCAAACTACCTGTAGTTGAATGCCAGTAAGTCAGAAATTCTGTTGTTCGGGAGAGACTGCGATATATGGTCTGAGCAATATTGGCCAGATCGACTTAAACCAGCTCCCCTGCCTAAAGAGGCAGTCAAGAATCTCGGTGTTTGGATTGACAGTGGTCTCTCCTTTGATATCCAATCTAAATCTGTAGCTGGGACCTGTTTTGGACTCTTGCGAGGGTTAAAACCTCTACTTGGCTTTTTTGATTCGAAAATTCGTCAACCATTGTTCAGGCTACGATTTTTATCTAGATTAGACTATGGCAACTCTCTCTATTTAGGCGCCAATAAGTCCAGTATTCGGCGTCTGCAGAGAATACAGAACGCAGCAGCCCGCATTCTCCTGGCGCTCCCGAAATCTTGCTCAGTGTCTAAATTTCTACCTACATTACACTGGCTGCCAGTTGAAAAAAGAATCCAGTTTAAAACCCTATGTGTGGCTCACAGAATTCTGACTCGACAAGCACCACGAGGGCTGGCGGATCTGCTAGCCTTCTACGTTCCTCGGCGTACTTTACGCTCAGCTGACCAAGGGCTGGCTTGTATCCCTCGAGTCCTTAGAGCCAGAGCTGGAGGCTGCTCTTTTAGAACTCTCGCGGCCAGACTATGGAACTCGCTCCCAGCCTCCATCAGAGGGATTCAGAATCATCTTGTCTTTCCTAAAGCCATAAAGACCTGGCTCTTCCCGGCATAACCCCTCTCCAACTTTTTCAAGTCTTTGGTTGCGCTGGGACGCCCCGTTGCTGGGGCAGCCATGCGCATTACAAATCAAAAACAAAATTTCAAAAAAAAAAGTCTATGGCTTTGAGTGGTCTCGGGAGGTCTCTGACCGTATAGCGCTGTATGCAGACGACTTATTATTTTTTTTAACGCACCCTAATAGATCCGCCCCACGTATGCTCTGGATAATGCAAATCTTTGGCGAAAACTCCGGCCTCTATATGAACGCTCGCAAATCGTTTCTGTGGCCTCTGCGGGGAGGAGACCGTCCTTAGTCACTTCCTCTGGGGTGGGGGCTCCGCACGTGTAGCACTAAGAACATGCTTCCAATCCACATACTGTGGGGGTCTTGCAACTCCCGACGTCCAAGCATATCATGCCGCTTCAAATCTCCTCATCTTAAACGACTGGTGGTATGGAGATAGATGTGACCCTGCCTACGTGGTTGAGCACTGGTTAATGGATACTAACTCACTACAAACAATCCTATACTCAAGCTCGACACTTAAATCGCTACCACCCGCAACCAGGATGATCTTTGTGACGTGTCGATAAGCTCTGCGTCGAATGGGATGGTGGGGCAGACTGACTAAGAAACCCCTCTGGCACAATGGCCTCTTACCACAACTGTCCGGGCTGCAGGGTTTTGTGGGCTGGGATGCCATTGGTATTTCAACGGTTGGGGCGGTCCTCCATGGCCAGATCCTGAAATCCTTCCAGGAACTACAATCTGAATTCGACATGCCCCGGTCGCAATTCTGCAGATACCTCCAATTCCGCCATGCATTCTCCCCCTCTATAGCACGACAAGATAATAATCCTGACTTCAACCCTATCGAGGCCAAGGTGTTCATGCACGTCAAATTACAGCATTATACTGCACATTGGTGACCAATAGCCACACCACACTCAACCAGACTAGAGACGCCTGGCAGAAAGATCATGGTCCACTAGATCAGGATGTCTGGGTGGAGGCTCTTGAGTCCCCGCGTGGCCATTGCTGCGCGCCTTCACCTCATACAATTTAAATACCTCCATCGGGTGTACTTCACCCATTGCAGGCTTTGGCAAGCCGGAATGATTGCATCCCCCCTCTGTCTGCGCTGCGGAACTGCAGAGGGCACTCTCCTTCACACGGTATGGCAGTGCACTGTCATGTCGAGGTTTTGGCGTGGGGTGCTGACTTGTCTCTCTGAAGTGTTGGGGTGGGACATTCCACGGTCGCCACGCTTGGTAATGCTCCATATTACTGAGGGAATTGGCGATAATAGGTACAAACGTCATTTTTTCTATCTAGGACTTACGCTGGCTAAGCGGGACATCGCTAGGGCTTGGAAAGCGGCCTCCCTGCCATCCGTGGGAGCCTGGAAACGGGGCCTTGACTTTTCCATGGGGTTAGCAATATCAATTTTTAAGGCTCGGGGATGCCCCCAGAAACACCTGGAGATATGGAAACGGTGGGCGGATTATTGGGGTCTTTATCTTGAACCTATCCCCTCTACATTGCACAATAAAGATGTCATGAAGATCAAATGCAGGGTACCAACATTGATTTTTTTTTGTTTAAATTTGTTTTTATTATAGTTTGCAAATTTTTCATAACATCTGGTATATCTGCAATTCAGCATAATTTGCATATTAAAGCTGTATACACAATGCAGTTGTGGCATTATACATCTCAGCCGTTATCGCCAATTTCAAGTCCAGGGCGCTATCAGCTGGCGTAACGTCTTGGCATTCAGATCTTAACTATAACCAACGTAACATTGATATAACATAACATTTACCCTTCTCCTTGGATCATTTACATTATGCTTGTGCGTCACCTCGTGTATCATGTCTGGTGTTGCTTCATATCGTTTAACTGTCCAAGCCACCCACCTTTGCTCTTACAGTATGTAAATTTAATTTTGTGTGTCTGCCAATACCCATAGTTCCTAATCAATGCGTCTTTTGGGGCCTGAATGTGCGTCGGGTGGGGGGGGGAGAGGGGAGGAACAGCGCCACACCCGCAAGTGAGTTTAGGCGTCGTCAGCTGGGTGCTGGTTACCACACCCCTTTTCGCGTGCCGTATTCGTCATTCTGTTGTCTACCCCTCATCACTCTCAGGCACGTCCGCCAGTGTCTCCGAGTGTCCCTGCCAAGCCTTGCGGAAGTCTGATAAAATTGCGTCCCACACCGTCGCCATTGGCTGCTTTCGCAGCCCCATCACGTCTTCGTGGCGGATCGCTATACTTTCTGCTTGTGCCCAGCATAATAGGGATTGATACCAGGCCTTTGCTGCTGCGGGGGCAGGGGACTTCCAGCGGCGCATGAGTAATCGCTTGGCTCCTATGAGGCCCAGATCTATGTATCTAGACGTCAATTTGTTATTTTTGGGTCTTTGATACAGTCCTAGTATGCATGTTTCCCATGTCCAGTCTAAGGCTCGTTCCGGGCATTGGGTTAAGCCCCTAATGACCGTCCCCAATATGTTTGAATAGCTGTACATGACCATAGCATATGCAATAGATCTGCGCCTGCCTCGTCACACTTCGTGTATTTGGCATCTGCGCGGACAAAATATTTGTTTATTTTTTCCAGCGTCAGATAGGCTCTATGGGTTATATAATATTGGATGAGTCAAAATCTAGCATTGCGGGGGATCCGTGTGGGGCTCCCAAGTATGTTTTCCCATTCCGTGCTGGGTCGCTATAGGTCTGTGTCTCAATGGGCACGGAGGGAGAGTAATTGTGGTGCCGTGTGGGTTCTGAGCGATTCTGCGGCAGGGTACCAACACTGATAATAACTATGCCTGTATCCAACTATCACGATCAGAGTTTTTATATGGTAACTTATATACTGACATCGTGGCACTGATGTTTCTTGTTTCAAATGTTTGTTTGAGCCTAATTCAGATATTTGCATTTTCCAACTTGCGACAACTGTATATTGTAAAAGTTGACATCCTTACCGTTGCCATGATACCCATACAATGTGCTACCATGGTTTTGCCAGGGCTCTTGTGTCTGTCATCAATAAAATTTGTTGTGAAAAAAAAAAAAGTGCTCCATCTGCGAGCAGAGCGCATTAGTCTCCAATCAGAGTGCTCCATCTGCGAGCAGAGCGCATTAGTCTCCAATCAGAGGTCTCCAATCAGAGTGCATCAGTCTCCAATCAGAGTGCATCAGTCTCCAATCAGAGTGCTTCATCCTCGAGCAGAGCGCATCAGTCTCCAGTTGGAGTGCTTCCTCCACGAGCAGAGTGCATCAGTCTCCAATTGGAGTGCATCAGTCTCCAATTGGAGTGCCTCAGTCTCCAATCGGAGTGCCTCAGTCTCCAATCGGAGTGCCTCAGTCTCCAATCGGAGTGCCTCAGTCTCCAATCGGAGTGCCTCAGTCTCCAATCGGAGTGCCTCAGTCTCCAATCGGAGTGCCTCAGTCTCCAATCGGAGTGCCTCAGTCTCCAATCGGAGTGCCTCAGTCTCCAATCGGAGTGCCTCAGTCTCCAATCGGAGTGCCTCAGTCTCCAATCGGAGTGCCTCAGTCTCCGGCAATGACCAGTTGGGTGTCGTCGCTTTATCTTAAGGCGTAGTGCTTTATCTTAAGGCGTAGTGCTTTATCTTAAGGCGTAGTGCTTTATCTTAAGGCGTAGTGCTTTATCTTAAGGCGTAGTGCTTTATCTTAAGGCGTAGCGCTTTATCTTAAGGCGTAGCGCTTTATCTTAAGGCGTAGCGCTTTATCTTAAGGCGTAGCGCTTTATCTTAAGGCGTAGCGCTTTATCTTAAGGCGTAGCGCTTTATCTTAAGGCGTAGCGCTTTATCTTAAGGCGTAGCGCTTTATCTCCAGGCGTAGTGCTTTATCTCCAGGCATAGTGCTTTATCTTCAGGCATAATGTTTTATCTTCAGCGTAGTGATCCATCTTAAGGCTGTTAGACGTCAGGTTCCCTGTACCCTATTCCAGGTATAATTCCAGAAACTACATCTCCCATAATGCCTCAGAAAGGTGTGTTGCTTTGTGCCTTCCCATGCTGCACAGGGACTGATCAGCTGACAAACTCGGCTTATAAGCCGTGAGCACCCAATCTATGATGCTTGGCTTCACTTCCAGTTGGGACCTTGCCCTTTGCCTGTTTGGATTTCCTCGGACCTTCCTGTTCCCGGTAACCACAATCTGCCTCTTCGTGGAATCACCTTTGTGACCGCCAGTGCTAGGAAGCGCGGTGCACAACCTCTGCGGATCGCTGCTGTCAGCGCCTGGACTCGCTACCCTCACCTGGTTCTAATCACAGAAGCCAGCGCGAGCCCGCGCTGTTCCCTTCACCACTCTCCCACCATCTCGAGGAAGCGTGGTGCTCAACCTCTACGGATCGCTTCTATCAGCGCCTTGACTCGCTACTCTCACCTGGTTCTAATTACAGAAGCCAGCGCGAGCCCGCGCTGTTTCCTTCACCGCTCTCCCACCATCTCGAGGAAGAGCTGTTTTTTGTCTTTCCCTTTCTGTTTATTTTTGATTCCTTAACCACAAAACGCGAGGAAGCGTTGTCATACTTCAATTATTTTGTTGTTTCCTATTTTACGGAGTGAAGGGACTCTCACGCCTCCCCCTTTTCCAACACCTTAAAACGAAACCTTCGTCGCAGTGCTCGGACGCGCTGCTCCTGATTTTACGGAGGTAGAGCAACGTGAGTACTTTTAAATTGTTGAAGTGACTTTTGCCAAAACAGAGGTGGCGACGGCTTGTGCCTTGGTGGAGAAACTAGTGGCACATCAAACTCCTCCTGTCTCTTGAAGGCTTGATTTATCTGCTTTCTGCTGTTTGGAATTGGGTATAAAAGCCACGAACAAGTTCCCTGACAATAACCCCCTCGTGAGTATGTGAGAGCACAATGAACACACCTAAGTCTGATAGAAGATATTAGTGGGGAAAGTATAGAGTTTTCCTTAACCTGTTCTTTCTCATTTTCTATTACTGCAGGTTCTTTCATATCTACTGAGACGTCCCCTCTACCTCTGTGTCTTGATTTGGAAGCCCCTGGTGGTCCCTCCCTGTTTCCTCGCTCCCTGGGGATACTGCTCTACCGCTCTGAGTCTATGAATAGACGGAGACAGTATCTCAGGGGAGAGGAGAGATTCTATCTTCGCTCCCGTGGATATTGGTAATTCCGATTTGGGCTCCTAGACCGCGACAGAAAGCCAAGCCCACGGTTATATTATCCCCTGAGCGAAGATGAACACGGGAGCCTCATTTGATACCCTTATGGATGACTCCCTATCCCTTGAGACATCTTTACCCACTATGAATGAGTTAGCGGCAGCAGTTATAAACTTACAAACAGAGCTTAGAGTAATGAAAGGGGAAAATCAGCGTCTGGTTTCTGAGTTAGATGGAATGAAAACACAAAGACAGACTGAAGTCAGAGAGGCTGCCACCTATCCCAAGTTCAAAAAGAGTTACATACAGCCTGCGCATTTCCAAGGCTCCGCTTCTGCCTCTACCTCAGATTCAGTAGTCTCTCCCCCTTCTCCTGTTAGTGTGACAGTTGTAACACCTCCACTGACCCCTTTAGCAATGCCTGAGAGATTCAGTGGAGACACTAGCAAGTACGGAGTATTTATGAACCAGTGTCACCTCCAGTTTTTATGTAGAGCTTCCTCATTTCCAGATGACGCGGCAAAGATAGCTTTTATTATCTCCTATCTCAGTGGGAATGCTGCTCTGTGGGCGGTGCCTCTTGTACAAAATGACGACCCCATTTTGTACAACCTCCCACAATTCAAAGAAAGAATGAGAAGCCTCTTTGCCCGTCACTCTTATATGCAGGCTAGTGACAATGAACTGTTGAGTCTTAAACAAAGTTCAGGGGATCTGTTAACATATATCACCACTTTCAACCGACTAGTGACTGAAACACAATGGCCTGAAGAGAAGAGAACTTCTTTATTCTACAGAGGATTAAAAGACGAACTAAAGGATATATTGTCTCAAATAGTGAACCCGCCTGAAGATTGTCCTTCATTTATAGACCTAGTGGTCAAACTAGACCATAGATTAAGGGAAAGAAAAGGAGAAAAGTCCAAGGGGGAATACACCCGTCTTTTTTTGCCAAAAGCGAGAAGAAAGAGTTAAAGGACACAAGTGAGCCCATGCAGATAGGAGGAGTTAGAGGACCAATAACGGTAGAAGAACGTGAAAAACGACGGAAATTGAACCTCTGTCTTTACTGTGGCAAGGGTGGCCATTTTGCTAGAGAATGTCTTGTCAAACCAAGATCACCTCTGAAGACCCCAGCTAGCAGAATGGGTGCAGCCATGTATCCGGAAAACTAAAAGACTTGGAGAGTACCGAGGTCGCTCTTCCAAGTCCTTCTCCCATGCAGATCTCACACTTCTTGGCTAACACGATGATTTTAGTGCCTAAACACTTCACCATCACCGTGGTAGTTATATTGCCGTCACAACATAGAAAGACTATGCCCATACTATTAGATTCTGGAGCAACCGGAAACTTCCTAGACATCTCATTGGCCAAGAAACTCGGGATTGAATTCGTTCCTAAAACGCGACCTGAAAAGGTGAGAGCTGTTGATGGAACTGAATTGTCATCTGGTTTAATCACCTATCATACCCCTGAACTTGTAATGATGTGTGATAACGGTCATGTTGAATCTATTTCATTTGATCTCATTAACACCCCCAACTTTGGTGCCATTCTTGGAGTCCCGTGGCTACAGCTACATAATCCGCTCATTGATTGGGTCTCTAGGAAAGTTACGCTCCGCTCTTCGTATTGTCTAAAGCATTGTTACCATGAGACAGCCCTATGGCACACTCCTCTAAGTTGTGCAGTATCATTACCGGACTCGACGCCGTTGCCCCCTGAGTATCATGAGTTTGCAGGAGTATTTGACGAAATAAAAGCCGTGGCCCTACCCCCTCACAGATCCTACGACTGCAGGATTGATCTAACGCCGGGTGCAGTACTTCCTGTCAGTAGGATATATGCTCTTACGGAACCTGAGACAAAATATCTCCATGAGTACCTTCAAGACATGTTAAAAAAGGGGTTCATACGCCATTCGACTTCCCCTGTCTCTTCCCCTATTTTTTTTATTCCCAAACGTGAAGGTGGCTTAAGGGCGTGCCTGGACTATCGGGCCTTGAATAAGGTGACGATAAAAATAAATACCCTCTTCCACTCATCTCCAGTCTCTTGGATCAGGTGCGTAAGGCTAAAATCTTTACTAAGCTGGACCTGAGGGGAGCCTATCACTTGATCCGAGTCAGAGAAGGAGATGAGTGGAAGACGGCTTTCCGCACTAAGTTCGGACTCTATGAGTATTGCGTCATGCCCTTTGGATTATGCAATGCCCCCGCGGCATTTCAATTCTTTGTAAATGAGATCTTAAGTGAATATTTAGATATTTTCGTTATTGTCTATATTGACGATATTTTAATCTATTCTCAGACTGAAAACGAACATGTGGAACATGTCAAATTGATTTTACAGCGACTACAAGACCACCATCTGTTTGCTAAATTAGACAAATGTCTCTTTCATGCCCAAAAGGTGGAATTCTTAGGGTTTGTCATCTCTCCTGAAGGTATACATATGGATCCTGCCAAGGTCTCAGCCATAACTGAGTGGAAAAGTCCTAAGACTGTCAGAGAGGTGCAATCCTTTTTAGGATTTGCAAATTTCTACCGGCGATTTATCAATCGTTTTTCTGATCTGGTCACTCCCATCACCAGATTATTGAAAAAAGGAATATCTTTTGAATGGAATGATATTTCCGAGCAGGCTTTTCAAACGCTGAAGAATAGTTTCACTTCCGCTCCCATTATCAGACATGCGGACGAAAATCAGCCATACTATGTAGAGGCCGATGCCTCTCAATATGCAGTTGGGGGGATTCTTTCACAACGTGATTCACAATCAGGAACACTCCATCCAGTGGCCTATTTTTCTAGAACTCTTTCTCAAGCTGAGCAAAATTATACCATCGGAGAAAGAGAACTCCTAGCCATTAAAATGGCTTTTCAAGAATGGCGCCATTATCTTTTGGGTTCACCTCATACCATCACTATTTACTCAGACCATAGGAATCTTCAGTTTTTTAGGTCTGCCCGTGCCCTTACTCCTCGACAAATGAGATGGGTATCCTTTTTTTCTGAATATGATTTTGTTATCACTTTTCGCCCTGGCTCAAAACACGGTAAAGCAGACGCTCTTTCCCGCTTAGGAAAAGATCAGAAATACACAGTGGAAACTCCCTTACCTATTATACCTGAGGATAAAATCATATCCATTAGCGAAAAAACCGACACTTTTGTTTCACAACTAAATCATGCCTTTTTGGCGCTTGATCGTGAGAAGTGGTTGACAGATCCTGTGAACAAAATAGTGAGCGATTTGTTTTATCATGAGGATCGTTTGTTTATCCCTACAAAAGAAACCCAAGACTTGATAATACGATGGTGTCATGCCTTGCCATTGGCTGGTCATCCTGGAGGAGAAAAGACTATTCAAATATGTCAGAGATGGTTCTGGTGGAAAGGCATGACTCAAGATATACTCAATTTTGTCAAAGCGTGTCCAACTTGTGCCCGTCAGAAATCATCACATTGTGCTCCTGCGGGTCTTTTACAGCCTCTGCCCGTCCCAGATATACCCTGGTCATCCATCAGCATGGATTTTATCACAGATCTACCCACCATAAGAGGATTCACCACTATATTGGTGGTGGTGGATATGTTGTCCAAAATGGCCCATTTCATCCCTCTTAAGAAACTACCTAGCGCCAAAGAACTCGTAGACACATTCATTGAAAGCATAGTCAGGCTACATGGGTTGCCCTCAGTCATTTTCTCCGATAGAGGACCACAGTTTGTGTCTAAATTCTGGCAAGGATTATGTAAAATTCTTCATATAGACCATCGTCTCTCCTCGGCTTACCATCCGCAAACGGATGGTCAAACCGAAAGAACGAACCAGACTCTGGAACAATATCTCCGATGTTTAATCAGCACTACTACTAGTGATTGGCTCCAGGCTCTTCCTTTGGCTGAATTCGCGTATAATAATTCCACCCATTCTGCTTCCAAGGTTTCACCCTTTTTCTTCACCACAGGATATCATCCAAAATTTCTTCCCCTCTCTTTCCCTCTCTCAGATGTCCCCGCAGTCACAGACCACTACACTCATCTTTTATCTATATGGGAACAAGCCAAATTAGAACTAACGGAAGCCAAAAACTCCATGAAGTCAGATGCAGATAAACATAGACGTCCTGCCCCAGATTACAAAGAAGGTGGACAGGCATGGCTGTCCACGAAAAACCTCAGGTTACCAGGCCCTCGTAAATTACAACCCAGATATGTAGGGCCTTTCACTATTGTAAGAACGATCAACCCAGTTACAGTAAAGCTAGATCTCCCACCTGAAATGAGGATACATCCCGTTTTCCATACTTCCTTGCTCAAGGAGTATATCCCTCCCTCCTGCCCTGAACCTCCACCCCCTCCTATCGTCGTAGAAGGAGAGTTAGAATATGAGGTGAAAAGCATCTTAGATTCCAGACTATTTAACGGAGAATTGCAGTACCTCATAGATTGGGTGGGGTATGCCCCTGAAGACAGAACTTGGGAGTCTGCAGAGAATGTACATGCTCCTGTGTTATTGAGAAGGTTTCACGCTCTACACCCCTCTAAACCTAGACCGGTGTATAGACCGTTAGGGAGGAGAACTGTTAGACGTCAGGTTTCCTGTACCCTATTCCAGGTATAATTCCAGAAACTACATCTCCCATAATGCCTCAGAAAGGTGTGTTGCTTTGTGCCTTCCCATGCTGCACAGGGACTGATCAGCTGACAAACTCGGCTTATAAGCCGTGAGCACCCAATCTATGATGCTTGGCTTCACTTCCAGTTGGGACCTCGCCCTTTGCCTGTTTGGATTTCCTCGGACCTTCCTGTTCCCGGTAACCACAATCTGCCTCTTCGTGGAATCACCTTTGTGACCGCCAGTGCTAGGAAGCGCGGTGCACAACCTCTGCGGATCGCTGCTGTCAGCGCCTGGACTCGCTACCCTCACCTGGTTCTAATCACAGAAGCCAGCGCGAGCCCGCGCTGTTCCCTTCACCACTCTCCCACCATCTCGAGGAAGCGTGGTGCTCAACCTCTACGGATCGCTTCTATCAGCGCCTTGACTCGCTACTCTCACCTGGTTCTAATTACAGAAGCCAGCGCGAGCCCGCGCTGTTTCCTTCACCGCTCTCCCACCATCTCGAGGAAGAGCTGTTTTTTGTCTTTCCCTTTCTGTTTATTTTTGATTCCTTAACCACAAAACGCGAGGAAGCGTTGTCATACTTCAATTATTTTGTTGTTTCCTATTTTACGGAGTGAAGGGACTCTCACGCCTCCCCTTTTCCAACACCTTAAAACGAAACCTTCGTCGCAGTGCTCGGACGCGCTGCTCCTGATTTTACGGAGGTAGAGCAACGTGAGTACTTTTAAATTGTTGAAGTGACTTTTGCCAAAACAGAGGTGGCGACGGCTTGTGCCTTGGTGGAGAAACTAGTGGCACATCAAACTCCTCCTGTCTCTTGAAGGCTTGATTTATCTGCTTTCTGCTGTTTGGAATTGGGTATAAAAGCCACGAACAAGTTCCCTGACAATAACCCCCTCGTGAGTATGTGAGAGCACAATGAACACACCTAAGTCTGATAGAAGATATTAGTGGGGAAAGTATAGAGTTTTCCTTAACCTGTTCTTTCTCATTTTCTATTACTGCAGGTTCTTTCATATCTACTGAGACGTCCCCTCTACCTCTGTGTCTTGATTTGGAAGCCCCTGGTGGTCCCTCCCTGTTTCCTCGCTCCCTGGGGATACTGCTCTACCGCTCTGAGTCTATGAATAGACGGAGACAGTATCTCAGGGGAGAGGAGAGATTCTATCTTCGCTCCCGTGGATATTGGTAATTCCGATTTGGGCTCCTAGACCGCGACAAAGGCGTTGTGTTTTATCTTCAGGCGTAGCGCTTTAACTGAATGCGTAGCGCTTTAACTTAAGGCGTAGCGCTTTAACTTAAGGCGTAGCGCTTTAACTTAAGGCGTAGCGCTTTAACTTAAGGCGTAGCGCTTTAACTTAAGGCGTAGCGCTTTAACTTAAGGCGTAGCGCTTTAACTTAAGGCGTAGTGATTCGTCTTCAGCCGTAGTGCTTTATCTTCAGCCGTAGTGCTTTATCTTCAGCCGTAGTGCTTTATCTTCAGCCGTAGTGCTTTATCTTCAGCCGTAGTGCTTTATCTTCAGCCGTAGTGCTTTATCTTCAGGCGTAGTGCTTTATCTTCAGGCGTAGTGCTTTATCTTCAGCCGTAGTGCTTTATCTTCAGGCGTAGTGCTTTATCTTCAGGCGTAGTGCTTTATCTTCAGGCGTAGTGCTTTATCTTCAGGCGTTGTGCTTTATCTTCAGGCGTTGTGCTTTATCTTCAGGCGTTGTGCTTTATCTTCAGGCGTTGTGCTTTATCTTCAGGCGTTGTGCTTTATCTTCAGGCGTAGTGCTTTATCTCCAGGCGTAGTGCTTTATCTCCAGGCGTAGTGCTTTATCTCCAGGCGTAGTGCTTTATCTTCAGGCGTAGTGCTTTATCTTCAGGCGTAGTGCTTTATCTTCAGGCGTAGGGCTTTATCTTCAGGCGTAGGGCTTTATCTTCAGGCGTAGCGCTTTATCTTCAGGCGTTGTGTTTTATCTTCAGGCGTAGCGCTTTAACTTAAGGCGTAGCGCTTTAACTTAAGGCGTAGCGCTTTAACTTAAGGCGTAGCGCTTTAACTTAAGGCGTAGCGCTTTAACTTAAGGCGTAGCGCTTTAACTTAGCGAGCGTAGCGGCGTTTAACTTAAGGCGTAGCGCTTTAACTTAAGGCGTAGCGCTTTAACTTAAGGCGTAGCGCTTTAACTTAAGGCGTAGTGATTCGTCTTCAGCCGTAGTGCTTTATCTTCAGCCGTAGTGCTTTATCTTCAGCCGTAGTGCTTTATCTTCAGGCGTTGTGCTTTATCTTCAGGCGTTGTGCTTTATCTTCAGGCGTAGTGCTTTATCTTCAGGCGTAGTGCTTTATCTTCAGGCGTAGTGCTTTATCTTCAGGCGTAGTGCTTTATCTTCAGGCGTAGTGCTTTATCTTCAGGCGTAGTGCTTTATCTTCAGGCGTAGTGCTTTATCTTCAGGCGTAGTGCTTTATCTCCAGGCGTAGTGCTTTATCTCCAGGCGTAGTGCTTTATCTCCAGGCGTAGTGCTTTATCTCCAGGCGTAGTGCTTTATCTTCAGGCGTAGTGCTTTATCTTCAGGCGTAGTGCTTTATCTTCAGGCATAATGTTTTATCTTCAGCGTAGTGATCCATCTTAAGGCGTTGTGTTTTATCTTCAGGCGTTGTGTTTTATCTTCAGGCGTTGTGTTTTATCTTCAGGCGTTGTTTTATCTTCAGGCGTAGCGCTTTAACTTCAGGCGTAGCGCTTTAACTTCAGGCGTAGCGCTTTAACTTCAGGCGTAGCGCTTTAACTTCAGGCGTAGCGCTTTAACTTAAGGCGTAGCGCTTTAACTTAAGGCGTAGCGCTTTAACTTAAGGCGTAGCGCTTTAACTTAAGGCGTAGCGATTCGTCTTCAGGCGTAGCGATTCGTTTTCAGGCGTAGTGATTCGTCTTCAGGCGTAGTGATTCGTCTTCAGGCGTAGTGATTCGTCTTCAGGCGTAGTGCTTTATCTTAAGATGTATCGCTTCATCTACAGCCGTAGAGCTTTATCGTCAGACACTGTGCTTTATATTCACACACTGTGCTTTATATTCACACACTGTGCTTTATATTCAGACACTGTGCTTTATATTCAGACACTGTGCTTTTTATTCAACCAGTGTGCTTTATGTTCGGGCATAGTGCTTTATGTTCAGTCAGTGTTTTATCTTCACACAGAGCTTTTTCTCTCCAAGTAAATGGCTTAATCTTGAAACAAATGGCTTTGTCTTCACGTGGAGCCCTTTAGTTTCAGACCAAGCACTTTATTTTCAGGCAGATCGCCTAACTTTCAGGTATATTGCTTTATCGACAGGTATTTCACTTTATCTTGACACAGAGCTTTTTATCATCAAATAAGGTACAAGAGAATCTTGAGACAAATAAAAACCCTTTTTTGCATTCAAGAGAAGAAAGAATGTTAGGGGCTGTGTGGTCAGGTCTTTCTTACCAACAAAAGAACAACCAGTTGTCCACACCCAGTGGAATCTCCCTTCCTTACTGGGCCACCTAAATGTGGCAGACCCAAGCCATGTGACTCTTGTCATGAAGGGTGATGTGCTTACCTGGAACGGCAGCAGACGCAAGCCATGTGACTCTTGTCATGAAGGGTGATGTGCATACCTGGAACGGCAGCAGACGCAAGCCATGTGACTCTTGACATGAAGGGTGATGTGCTTCCCTGGAACGGCAGCAGACGCAAGCCATGTGAGTCTTGACATGAAGGGTGATGTGCTTCCCTGGAACGGCAGCAGACGCAAGCCATGTGAGTCTTGACATGAAGGGTGATGTGCTTACCCGGAACGGCAGCAGACGCAAGCCATGTGACTCTTGTCATGAAGGGTGATGTGCATACCTGGAACGGCAGCAGACGGAAGCCATGTGAGTCTTGACATGAAGGGTGATGTGCTTACCTGGAACGGCAGCAGACGCAAGCCATGTGACTCTTGTCATGAAGGGTGATGTGCATACCTGGAACGGCAGCAGACGCAAGCCATGTGAGTCTTGACATGAAGGGTGATGTGCTTACCTGGAACGGCAGCAGACGCAAGCCATGTGACTCTTGACATGAAGGGTGATGTACTTACCTGGAAGGGCAGCAGACGCAAGCCATGTGAGTCTTGACATGAAGGGTGATGTGCTTACCTGGAACGGCAGCAGACGCAAGCCATGTGACTCTTGACATGAAGGGTGATGTGCATACCTGGAACGGCAGCAGACTCAAGCCATGTGACTCTTGTCATGAAGGGTGATGTGCTTACCTGGAACGGCAGCAGATGCAAGCCATGTGACTCTTGTCATGAAGGGTGATGTGCATACCTGGAACGGCAGCAGACGCAAGCCATGTGAGTCTTGACATGAAGGGCGATGTACTTACCTGGAACGGCAGCAGACGCTGTTGGGGGTGAGACTCTCCAGAAGCCCACCAGTACAGGGGTTCGCCCTTCTGCGTACTCAAGTCCTTGGACTAACAAATAGAGATTGGCACGGAAGCTGTAATATCAAAGAAATAGTTTATTAAACCTCATGAGTGGAACTACATCTATACAGAACCCCCAGGCAATGTATGAGGTTGTACAAGGAGTACAGAAGCCATGGGCCTTTTATACCCAATTTGTAGCTGAGTAAGCATGAGAGCTCAAAAGGAGGTGGTACAAGTATACACAAGAATAGCTATCCACATATAAGGACTAACAGAAAATACTTAGTCAACAAAGTGGGAGGGGAGACTAAACTGCTTACATCAGTTAAAATAGCCTGACAGTTATATTTCCAACAGGTGCATTCTAGCAGCTACAGGCCTTTCTGAGCATGCGCAGTGCTCTGGCTCAATACTGAAGGAGTTAATTATAGTTCCTGACTCCGGTGAAATCGAGAAGCAGGCAACAGTGAAGACGGAAGAAGCACATGGCGAGCACATGGTTAACTAAAATGGATGCAAAGAACAAAATGGCTCCAGCTCATGCTAACAACGATCTCTGCTAGTTTCCACAACGCAAGCCATGTGACTCTTGTCATGAAGGGTGATGTGCTTACCTGCAACGGCAGCAGACGCAAGCCATGTGACTCTTGACATGAAGGGTGATGTGCTTACCTGGAAGGGCAGCAGACGCAAGCCATGTGACTCTTGACATGAAGGGTGATGTGCTTACCTGGAAGGGCAGCAGATGCAAGCTATGTGAGTCTTATCATGAAGGGTGATGTGCATACCTGGAACGGCAGCAGACGCAAACCATGTGACTCTTGTCATGAAGGGTGATGTGCTTACCTGGAACAGCAGCAGACGCAAGCCATGTGAGTCTTGACATGAAGGGTGATGTTCTTGCCTGTAAGGGCAGCAGACGCAAGCCATGTGACTCTTGACATGAAGGGTGATGTGCATACCTGGAAGGGCAGACATATTCTGCCTTTACTGTGCATTTAAGATTTAATGCCTGTTGGTGTCCAATTCACATTAAGATCTAAGGATACATTTCATTCAGACTTATCTTTGGGGATGCAGTCCACGTTTCTCCAACCCAGGGCATCTCCCACTTCATTTAGGGCTGATGTATGTTTTTTATTGACAGAGGAGCAAAGGTTGGTGAACCTGGTGTTAGAAGGCAGGCCATATCTGCCAGTACTTTTCCTGTCCTGCACCATTGTGTACACCATTGCGGTACTAGACAGCAAAAAACGTTTGTTCACACACACTGGAAGAAACCTCCCAGTGCAGAAGGGGCATTTTTTTCCAAAGGCAGACCCCCCCACTTCGGCAGTCAATCTTACCGTAAATAGAAAAAAAGCAGTGGCGGTTCCTTTATGCTGCAGTGAAGTCCTGCCAAGTACCACGCATCAGGCATACTAACGCATTTCAGTGTGGTGCTCCGCATTGTCACGCATAGCGTCTCAGCTGTCACTTAAGCTAACACTGCCTAAAACTAAACTGGAGTGGCAGCTGGCAGCGCGCCTTGGCGTGTGCGCTCTGCTCCCTCAGACTTGGGGGCTCAGCAGGCTTAGCTAGCAGCAGCTGCTGCAGGCAGTGCTACAATGTATCTCATTAGAAAAGGACATTGATTCCCGCCGCGGTGCAGGTGACGTCACGTCATAATGACAGAGTTGTGGGAGGCTGGCTAGTGGTGTTTGCGGCAAATCACGGCACTGGCAGCAGCACTGCCTGCTTGCACCGGCCGCCGCGTCATGCTCAGCTATCAGCTGAACTGCAATTAAATTCAATGATCAATTCCCATGGTGCTGCCGCGAATTTAATTGCCGAGGGAGACCATCCTCACCACAGAGAGGAGAGCCAGGCCGGTGATCTTTCTTCATTCCTCAATCCCCTGCCCAAGATGGTTCCACGCGCCCGATAATGCCATGTCTGTTCCAGTGCCAACGACAATGATCCGTCTCCTGAGGGATGACCTTAGGCTTCATAGCTTTGGTCTGTGTCCTGAGGGACGACCTTAGGCTTCACAACAATGATCTGTCTCCTGAGGGACGACCTTAGGCTTCATGACAATGATCTGTGTCCTGAGGGGCGACCTTAGGCTTCACAACAATGATCTGTGTCCTGAGGGACGACCTTAGGCTTCATAGCAATGATCTGCGTCCTGAGGGACGACCTTAGGCTTCACAACAATGATCTGTATCCTGAGGGACGACCTTAGGCTTCATGACAATGATCTGTGTCCTGAGGGGCGACCTTAGGCTTCACAACAATGATCTGTGTCCTGAGGGGCGACCTTAGGCTTCACAACAATGATCTGTATCCTGAGGGACGACCTTAGGCTTCATGACAATGATCTGTGTCCTGAGGGACGACCTTAGGCTTCACGACAATGATGTGGGTCCGGAGGGACGACCTTAGGCTTCATGACAATGATCTGTATCCTGAGGGACGACCTTAGGCTTCATGACAATGATCTGTGTCCTGAGGGACGACCTTAGGCTTCACAACAATGATCTGTGTCCTGAGGGACGACCTTGGGCTTCACGACGATGATCTGTGTCCTGAGGGACGACCTTAGGCTTCACGACAATGATCTGCCTCCTGAGGGACGACCTTAGGCTTCACGACAAGGATCTGTCTCCTGAGGGACGACCTTAGGCTTCATGACAATGATCTGTGTTTTGAGGGACGACCTTAGGCTTAACGACAATGATCTGTGTCCTGAGGGACGACCTTAGGCTTCATGACAATGATCTGCGTCCTGAGGGATGACCTTAGGCTTCATAGCAATGATCTGGATCCTGAGGGATGACCTTAGGCTTCATGACAATGATCTGCGTCCTGAGGGACGACCTTAGGCTTCAGGACAATGATCTGTGTCCTGAGGGACGACCTTAGGCTTCAGGACAATGATCTGTGTCCTGAGGGACGACCTTAGGCTTCATGACAATGATCTGTATCCTGAGGGATGGCCTTAGGCTTCAGGACAATGATCTGTGTCCTGAGGGACGACCTTAGGCTTCACGACAATGATCTGCCTCCTGAGGGATGCCGTTAGGCTTCACGACATTGATCTGTGTCCTGAGGGACGACCTTAGGCTTCACAACAATGATCTGTGTCCTGAGGTATGGCCTTAGGCTTCAGAACAATGATCTGTGTCCGGAGGAATGACCTTAGGCTTCACAACAATGATCTGCGTCCTGAGGGACGACCTTAGGCTTAACGACCATGATCTGTGTCCTGAGGGACGACCTTAGGCTTCAGGACAATGATCTGTGTCCTGAGGGACGACCTTAGGCTTCACGACAATGATCTGTGTCCTGAGGGACGGCCTTAGGCTTCAGGACAATGATCTGTGTCCTGAGGGACGACCTTAGGCTTCAGGACAATGATCTGTGTCCTGAGAGACGACCTTAGGCTTCAGGACAATGATCTGTGTCCTGAGGGATGACCTTAGGCTTAACGACCATGATCTGTGTCCTGAGGGACGACCTTAGGCTTAACGACCATGATCTGTGTCCTGAGGGACGACCTTAGGCTTAACGACCATGATCTGTGTCCTGAGGGACGACCTTAGGCTTCACGACAATGATCTGTGTCCTGAGGGATGACCTTCGGCTTCACAACAATGATCTGTGTCCGGAGGGACGACCTTAGGCTTCAGGACAATGATCTGCGTCCTGAGGGATGACCTTAGGCTTCACGACAATGATCTGTGTCCGGAGGGACGACCTTAGGCTTCACAACAATGATCTGCCTCTTGAGGGATGGCCTTAGGCTTCACGACAATGATCTGTGTCCTGAGGGACGACCTTAGCCTTCAGGACAATGATCTGCCTCCTGAGGGATGACCTTAGGCTTCACGACAATGATCTGTGTCCTGAGGGACGACCTTAGGCTTCAGGACAATGGTCTGTCTCCGGAGGGATGGCCTTAGGCTTCACGACAATGATCTGTGTCCTGAGGGACGACCTTAGGCTTCACAACGATGATCTGTGTCCTGAGGGACGACCTTAGGCTTCACGACAATGGTCTCTCTCCGAAGGAATGACCTTAGGCTTCACGACAAAGATCTGTGTCCTGAGGGACGACCTTAGGCTTCACGACAATGATCTGTGTCCTGAGGGACGACCTTAGGCTTCACGACAATGATCTGTGTCCTGAGGGACGA
Organism: Calotriton arnoldi; assembly: GCA_963921515.1. Lineage (NCBI taxonomy): Eukaryota > Metazoa > Chordata > Amphibia > Caudata > Salamandridae > Calotriton > Calotriton arnoldi. The sequence goes on from CAWUFW010000466.1 coordinate 2,449,805, forward strand.
CCTTAGGCTTCAGGACAATGATCTGCGTCCTGAGGGATGACCTTAGGCTTCAGGACAATGATCTGCGTCCTGAGGGACGACCTTAGGCTTCAGGACAATGATCTGTGTCCTGAGGGACGACCTTAGGCTTCAGGACAATAATCTGTGTCCTGAGGGACGACCTTAGGCTTCAGGACAATGATCTGTGTCATGAGGGACGACCTTAGGTTTCACGACGATGATCTGTGTCCTGAGGGACGACCTTAGTGTGGTGTTCTTACCCTTCCCTGTCATTTATATGCTATGCTATGACTCCCTTCTATTCTGTATTCTGTTCTATGTTGTTACCATGGAGCTACGTGGAGAATCTTAGAATGTTACTGCTTGAATTGTAGGTCAGTTTCTTAAGTCGGTTGTAGGATGAGGTCTGATTACTAGGAGCTGCAATAAAGACCCCATCTAAGAGCTTACGCCTGCCTGCCTGTCTTTCTTCGGTGTTGGTCATCACCTCATTTTGGCGACGAGCGGAAACCAACCCACCGGCTCTACAAACCTCAACTCAACCCAACTATCCAGAAGTTTACCTGTTCCACACTGTTGCTGTCTTCTTTGGACTCCCGCCCGCATCGCACTGGATTCTGAGGAGTGTTTCATTTGCCTCGCTGTTCTGCGATTTGTGCTTCATTCGCCGTGGCGGGTCTGCTTGGTGCTGGTTCAGCCCTCCGATCATTGTTGCCTAGCAACCCGGCCTACTCTGCACTCTTGCGGCCTTCTCTGCTCCAATTCTACGCTGCCTGACAACCAGCCTGATGAAGCCTGACTCCAGCGTAGGGGTCTCCCTACCTACGTCATCGTCTCCCTGGCAACCTGACTACACTTCTCGTGCTTCTGCCTGACCCTCGTCGAGACTTTGGTGCGGCCATCTTTGCCTGTGCGTGGCACTGGCAACCTGACTACACTTCTCGTGCTCCTGCCTGACCCTCGTCGAGACTTTGGTGCGGCCATCTTTGTCTGTGCGTGACCCTTCCACGTCACTATTAGGTCAACGCGCAACGCAACAGCGGCCATTTTTGTCAATTTCACCGTGAACTCCAACACAGAGACGTCGGCTTTATTTCATTCCTCTGCTGCATGTCTCATCTAGCGGGGAGTTCCGACTGACCTTCATGTGGATCGCCACAACATCAGCATCTGTAACGATAAGGTTTGCCTTTCTCCACCTTCTATGAAAATCGGGTGGTAAGTTACCTTTGTTGGCTTTAGCTCCTCTGCCGCGCTGATCGTCACAGCCACTTTCTCCCCTCTCAGCTCATGCGGCGCTTACTGTTGTCCTACTTCTGATTCCACTGCGCTGCCCTGCTGACTCTTCGTGCTCCAAGTTCTCCAATCTCAGCGCGCTGATCAGCACAGCTTGACTGTTCACAAACTGGTGTCATTGTCCTGCATACCTTCAATGCTGATCGCGCTGATCAGCACAGCTTGTCTGTTTGCGAACTGTTGGCATTGTTCTGCGCATCCTCCACCCTGGTTACGCTGATCAATACTGCTTGTGTTTACGCTGATCAGCACGGCTTGTGTGTTTTATGCTGATCTGTATTTCTTGTGCAATTACGTGGATCGGGACTGCTTGTTTTAATACTGTTTAGTGCACCTGTCTATTGTACTGCAGATTTGTCGTGCTTCCATGCTACACGCTGATCTGCACAGCTTCGTTTTATAATTGTCTGCTACATACGTTTGTGGGTTGTACGAGTTTGGTTATTCTACACAGTGATTCTTTACTTTATTTTTGTGTGCTACCCATAAGTAATACCTCCCAGGGGCCATGCAAAACGTCACTCCTCCTCCGTTTTTTCTCTCCGCCCCTGGTGATCCTCCCATACCCTGGCTAAAGTGGAAAAAGGTTTTCTCTAGCTATGCAAGGGTTTGCGGTACATCACTAAGTGCAGAGAGGAAATCTTCCCTCTTTCTACATTGCCTGGGTTCGGAGGGGCAGGAAGTATTCGAACACCTACCAGACCTTCTTGACAGTGAAGCTGTCTCTCTCAATGAATACGAAATCTGCATAAAAAAAATGGATTTGCATTATCTTCCCAAGGTGAGCATGATTTTAGAACGCTATCACTTTGGGAAGAGGATGCAGAGGCACGAAGAGTCTGTTGAGCAATACGTCACAGCTCTACGCAAGCTTGCTTCTACATGCTCATTCGCTGGCAGTCTGGATGAAAGACTAAGGGACCAGCTTATGCTAGGCTGTTCTATGGATAAGGCAAAAGACAGTCTTTGGCAAAAGGACGACCCGCCTCTTCAAGAGGTGGTTACCACTATGAAAATGCATGAACACTCCAAAGCCTGCATTGAAGCTATTCGTAAGGATACAGAAAGTCATAAGACTACCTCCACTGATGTAAAAGAGGTTAAAACCTCATCGGCAGACAAATCACACAAATCCAATCCACAAACTTCTCCTTTAGTGTCTAAGTCTACACATTCCTTTACAAACATCAAATCCTTTTCGGTAAAATGCTTCCGTTGTGGGAACCCGGGTCATGTAGCTAATTTTAAGGATTGTCCTGCCTGGAAGACTGTTTGTTCTATCTGTAAGAGGAAGGGCCATTTTTCGAAATGCTGCAGATCAAACAGAAATCAAAAGAAAGTAAAGGAGGTGGATATTTACGAGCAAGATGATGACGATGATCTGATTATTTGTCAAGTCAATGATCGAGAGGTTGAGGGTCCCATGGAACATGTTCTAATTAATGATAAGTCAGTTAAGATGTTATTCGACTCGGGAGCTAAAATTACCCTTGTGCCTAAAATATTTTATGAGAAGCATTTGTCTGGGAAAGTAAAGCTTTTTAAACCAGACATTGTCCCAAGAGGCTATGGTGGAGAAATAATTAATTTGTTGGGTTATCTTATGGGAACCATAGACTTTAAAGGAAGAATCACGGGGGGGAAAATATACGTATCCATGAAAGGAGATTCACTTATTAGTTGGTCTCATCAACGTGATCTTGGGGTATATCTTTACCCGAATGAGTCTCCTTCTGTTTGTTTAAGAGAACCTCCGTCAGTGGCTGCGGTCACTGATCGCAACATGTGGATTACTAAGTTTCCAGGTGTGTTTGATAATACGCTGGGTTGTCTTAAAAATTATGCACACATGATCAAGTTGAAACGTGATTCCGCACCTAGGGTGGCGAAGGTTAGGAATGTACCTTTATTAGTTAAAGACAGAATGAGGTCCGAATTAGATAAATTGTTAAAAAATGGTGTCATACAAGAGGTTGAAGCCACTGAATGGGTCTCTCCGGTGGTGATGGCCCGCAAGGCCAACGGGGAGGCAAGATTATGCATTGATCTCAGGGAGCTCAACAAAGCTGTGGTTGTCGATCGTTATCCGCTACCGAATATTGCTGAAATGTTGTCCTCTTTGGGTGGTGCCTCCCACTTCTCCACGTTGGACCTCTCCTCGGCCTACCACCAGGTCAAACTCCATCCCTCGTGCCAAGATCTGACCACCTTCATCACTCCGTTCGGAACCTTTAAATTTCTCAGGATGCCGTTTGGCTTAATATCGGCAGCCTCAGTATTCCAAAGGGTGATGGAGAATATTTTGGGTGGCATTGAAGGTGTCAAAATCTATCAAGACGATGTGCTTGTTCATGGTGTAAATTTGCAAGAGCATGATTCTAGACTGAAAGAGGTTTTGTCCAAGTTGCAAAACTCAGGACTCACCCTCAGGTTAGATAAGTGTAAATTCGATGTCAGGGCAATTGAATATCTGGGTCATCTGGTGTCTGGTTCAGGTATCAAACCTAAACCATCCTTAGTTGAAGCCATCTCCAATCTCAACTATCCTGTGAACAAGGATGAGCTTGTCAAATTTTTGGGGATGGCAGAATTCTATAATAAATTTGTCCCTGGTTTTGCACAAAAAACGGAAAATGTAAGGGCTCTGCTTAAGAAAGGACGTGAATTCACTTGGGACAAGTCATGTTGTGACGAGTTTGATCTCATCAAGAGTTGCTTGAACAAGGCTCCTAATCTATCTAGCTTTGATCCTGCAAAAGAATCGTTCGTCATGACAGACGCTAGCTGTAAGGGGCTGGGAGCTGTTCTCTTGCAACCTGGTGTACACACTGACAACACCATTCTATTCATTTCCAGGCCACTTAGAGGTGCAGAGTGTAACTACTCTGTGATAGAAGCTTTGGCTGTCTACTGGGCAGTTCGGAAGCTCAAAAAGTTTCTTTGGGGCAAGCATTTTTCTCTGGTCTCAGATCACAAACCTTTAAAAGAAGTGTTTGAAAAAAAAGGTATTGATTGTGTTTCTCATAGAATTAGGAAATGGGTAATTGCTCTGCAAGATTTTGAATTTCATGTCTCTTACTTACCTGGGGCAAGTAACATTCTTGCGGATTGTTTGTCTAGGCTCAGTGGTTCTGCTATTCCTGATGGTTGTGATGATGACTGTTTTCTTGGTGAAGACTCTGGGGAAGACCTGAAAGTGTGTGTTGTGACTGAAGGCGTTGACAGAGGGTGATTGGAAGGCCAGTCTGGTGAGTGATCCCATCTTACAGCGGGTCATCACCTATGTACGTGATGGTTGGTGCGAGAAGCGCGATTGTGACGACCAGGTTAAAGGGTTTTGGTGTGTGAAGGAGGAGTTGTCGTGTTCAAACGAGTTGCTATTCAGAGGAAGTCGGCTTGTGGTTCCCTCAGACCTGCGTGACAAGCTTGTGGAGTGTGCCCATTCTAGTCACATGGGCATTGCCAAAACAAAGGAAAGACTCAGGGAAACATATTGGTGGCCTGCGATGGATGTTCAGATTGAGAGGTTGGTGCGCTCTTGTTCACAATGTGCCAACAGTGATAAGATTCTTAAGTGTAGGACTCAACCCATGGTCATCAGACAGCAAGCTAGTGGTCCCTGGGATGATGTCGCTGTGGATATCCTGGGTCCTGTGAAGGTCAGAACTCAGGATCGTTATGTATTGGTGTGCGTGGATATGTTTTCCAGGTAGCCTGCAATTAAACTAGTTAATTCGGTGGACTCGTCTTCTGTGATCAGTTTCTTAGATGATCTCTTTTCTAGTGAGGGGTTGCCTGCCTCTGTGTTAACAGACAATGGTGTGCAATTTACCTCCGGTGCGGTTGAAGAATTTTTGGGTGAAAGGGGGATTACGCATAAGCGCGCCGCCCTCTATCACCCTGAATGCAATGGTGTGGTCGAAAGATTTGTGAGAGTGCTCAAGGAAGCCATGCAATTGGCTGTTGTCTCTAGTTGTGACTGGGAGGAAGCCATAAAAAAAAAAGGTATGTGAATACAGGTTTACCCCACATTCATCCACCGGTGTTTCCCCTTTCACGCTGTTTAAAGGAAGGGTGGCTAGTACTCAGGTCAATCCTCTCTGGGTTACCTCTAGAAGAATGGAAGTTGGGGGTGTCATTGACCGCACTGTGGGATGGAAGGATCGCGAACTGCAGAAGATGGAGAAAAGGAAGCAGGAGTTTGATGTGAGGAACGCTGTGAAGAAGACTATTGTTCAAGTTGGGGACTGGGTTAGGAGTGAGACTCCCTGATAGAAGGGTTGGCAAGTCAAAGTTTGGACAACCAATAAGGGTTACTAAACTTCTCGGGAACGCAGTAAAAACCCAAGATCACAGAGTATGGAACCTTAACAGGATTGTTAAGGGTCCTTCCAAATGTGTTGAGGAGAACTCCTCCAGTGGGGCATCTGCTCCTCCTGTTGCTCCTCCATGCCCTGTGGAAAGAAGACCAAGTAGGGTGAGGAAAATTCCTCTTCGTTTAAGAGATTATAGTTAGTGTATTTTGTGCATTCATTAACTGCATGTGGTGTATTTCACTTGTTCAATAACCTTGCATTATTATTATTATTATTATTATTTTTTTTTTGGGTAAAAAAAGGGAGGTGATGTGGTGTTCTTACCCTTCCCTGTCATTTATATGCTATGCTATGACTCCCTTCTATTCTGTATTCTGTTCTATGTTGTTACCATGGAGCTACGTGGAGAATCTTAGAATGTTACTGCTTGAATTGTAGGTCAGTTTCTTAAGTCGGTTGTAGGATGAGCTCTGATTACTAGGAGCTGCAATAAAGACCCTATCTAAGAGCTTACGCCTGCCTGCCTGTCTTTCTTCGGTGTTGGTCATCACCTCACTTAGGCTTCAGGACAATGATCTGTGTCCTGAGGGATGACCTTAGGCTTCAGGACAATGATCTGTGTCCTGAGGGGCGACCTTAGGCTTCAGGACAATGATCTGCGTCCTGAGGGATGACCTTAGGCTTCAGGACAATGATCTGCGTCCTGAGGGATGACCTTAGGCTTCAGGACAATGATCTGTGTCCTGAGGGATGACCTTAGGCTTCAGGACAATGATCTGTGTCCTGAGGGGCGACCTTAGGCTTCAGGACAATGATCTGCGTCCTGAGGGATGACCTTAGGCTTCAGGACAATGATCTGCGTCCTGAGGGATGACCTTAGGCTTCAGGACAATGATCTGTGTCCTGAGGGACGACCTTAGGCTTCAGGACAATGATCTGTGTCCTGAGGGATGACCTTAGGCTTCAGGACAATGATCTGTGTCCTGAGGGGCGACCTTAGGCTTCACAACAATGATCTGTGTCCTGAGGGACGACCTTAGGCTTCAGGACAATGATCTGTGTCCTGAGGGATGACCTTAGGCTTCAGGACAATGATCTGTGTCCTGAGGGGCGACCTTAGGCTTCAGGACAATGATCTGCGTCCTGAGGGATGACCTTAGGCTTCAGGACAATGATCTGCGTCCTGTCGGATGACCTTCGGCTTCAGGACAATGATCTGCGTCCTGAGGGATGACCTTAGGCTTCAGGACAATGATCTGCGTCCTGAGGGATGACCTTAGGCTTCAGGACAATGATCTGCGTCCTGAGGGATGACCTTAGGCTTCAGGACAATGATCTGTGTCCTGAGGAATGCCGTCAGGCTTTACGACAATGAGGTAATGTGTGTACATTTATTTCAGTGCGAATAAGCGTGTTTGCGCTTCGCTCACCTGAACAGTTCTAACGCAGGCTGTGTGCATCGTAAACACGGGCATCTGCAATGTCCTTACTGAGATGCACCTATAAAAAGTTACTAGTAGAGAAAAGCATGATCAGCGGTCCACTGCAGGTCTCAGGTTTGTTCCCCTCACTGCCGAATATATTTTAATTGTCTTGTCTTGATCTTAAGAGGTGCGCTTTCCTGAAATGATCAAGTTGGCACGAAATGCGATCCGTGGACATTTAAAGACATTTTAATTCAGCAAATACTGAATAGCGGGGACATGTATTTATTGGCAGCGAGGTGCTCCTCGTGCACTTTAAAAAGTACCGAGTCTGCCGGCGTCGTGTGTACAAGAATGCAGCTGCTCTCGTGCTGGCCATCGGCGCGGCCGTAGCTGCAAATTAATCTCAATTAAGTGTGTGCCTAGGGTTATATAAAGCGTTTTGATTAGGGTCTTGTTCGCCCTATAGAAAACAGCGAAAGATAAATGAACGTGTAACTTGGTTACCGAACCTCAGAATGCTAAACTTAAACACCACGAGGCCTGCGGCACTAGATAGCCGGAGGCCTGCGGCACTAGATAGCCGGAGGCCTGCGGCACTAGATAGCCGGAGGCCTGCGGCACTAGATAGCCGGAGGCCTGCCGCACTAGATAGCCGGAGGCCTGCCGCACTAGATAGCCGGAGGCCTGCGGCACTAGATAGCCGGAGGCCTGCGGCACTAGATAGCCGGAGTCCTGCGGCACTAGATAGCCGGAGTCCTGCGGCACTAGATAGCCGGAGTCCTGCGGCACTAGATAGCCGGAGTCCTGCGGCACTAGATAGCCGGAGTCCTGCCGCACTAGATAGCCGGAGTCCTGCCGCACTTGATAGACGGAGGCCTGCTGAGCAGGGAAAGCCTTAAACTGGAGCCAACAGTCGGAGACGGGGTCTTGTGCACACAGAGTCTGAACCATGGGGTTAATGATGCCAAATCTGAGGCGTGCAGCACACAGAGTTTGAGTCCTGGGCGCACTGTATGCAGACTGAAGCTTGCTACACACAAACATCCATCCTCATGTAGGCAGAGTCTGAAAGATGAGACCTGAGGCATGCTATCTAAGGTCTGCTGCACACAGCTATACTGTGCACACAGACGGAAGACTCCTGCACCCATACAGCATAGCCACAGCTACACTGTGCACACAGACGGAAGCCTCGTGCACGCATACTGCATTGCGCACAGCTACACTGTGCACACAGACACAAGCCTCCTGCATGCACATAGCATCGCGCACAGCTACACTGTGCACACAGACGAAAGCCTCCTGCACGCATACAGCATTGCGCACAGCTACACCGTGCACACAGACACAAGCCTCCTGCATGCACATAGCATCGCGCACAGCTACACTGTGCACACAGACACAAGCCTCGTGCACGCATACTGCATTGCGCACAGCTACACTGTGCACACAGACGAAAGCCTCCTGCACGCATACAGCATTGCGCACAGCTACACCGTGCACACAGATGAAAGCTTCCTGCACGCATACAGCATTGCACACAGCTACACTCTGCACACAGACACAAGCCTCCTGCACGCACACAGCATCACATGGCTGCAGACTCTGTGGTGCCCACTGCTACACACAGAACGAACCTGCACAGACAGGAAGGCCTGCTGCCAAAAGGCAGCGCAATGACTGCTGGAGAGTTTGAGGTCTGCTGCACACGTCTCCGAGACCTGATGCCTACAGTGCTCTAAGTCAGGCAGAGATCGAGGGCACACCGAACTCTGCAGTTCTTAGTCTGTCTGTAGTCTGCAAAGTTGTGTCACTAATTTAATTTACTTTTAGATGAGCGCGTGAATGTAATTTCTGATATTTATGTTTCCCTTGTCCTCTTTGCTTGATTTTGCTCGCGAGATTGTGTCACTCATAGTCGTTGAAATGTCACTCAAAATTACACTGAAATTATGAAGATGTCACACATAGCAATCTGAAACCTTGGCAGCTATGGCAGTGTTGTGGCAGATCTGTTGCTAGTATGTTTTTTTTTTTTATTGGAGCAGCTCCTGCCATGGAAACAGGAGATACTTAGGGGAAATAAACACAAGCACAAATATGGTGGGAAAGACGTGGCCGGTTTGGTGGCTGAAGTGTCTCCTCTGCCCCACCTAGCTTGCCAAGGCCCATCAGTTATTAGCAACCTGATGTTTCCAGTAACTCTGTATCTTGGAAAACGTTGAACCTACTTTCTCAGGAAAAGTCTGTAGTGCAGCTGCAATGTTCTTGGTGAGTTCTCAACTTGATTATTGGAATTTGTTTTAGTTATTCATTTTAGTGGTTTTGAATTGTAGTGAAATGTGTCAGCTGGCAGCCACATCAGAGCGCTAGCTGGTGCTACTATTTTTGTGTGGGGATTGTAACTTGTTCGAATGTTTGCCAGTGACCATCCCTCGATAGACATTCAACAGCTCTTTGTCCTGCCAGTGCAGTGTTCCACGTGCCAGCACTTCCATAGTGTGTAGCCAGTGTCTTCCTCCTCTAGATACAGTGGGCTCAGGTCCGACTGCCTCTGGGTTTCAGATTGTCTTAATAAACCCTTCTTAGAAGTCTTGTCACATCTCATATTCTGTTGCTCGAGTGGAGCTCTTGGTGGTTACTATCACTGCCTCCTTTAGTGCCATGCTGCTGTTCTTGGTATACTTCGCCTACACATTGGAGCTCCAGGTTACTTACATCTTTCTTGCTTACTTTTATCCAGGTCCTGCGATTGCCACCTCAGTCTTTTCATTAAGAGCCACAGAAAAGGAAGCTCTGTACCCAATGGATGATCCAGACACCGAGAGAAGATACAGTAAGATGGATTCCCCAGGTGAGTGAAAAGGCGCAGCGTCTCCACCAGTGATCTCACAAGGACGGACATGTTCTCCTCTCAGAAACGTTTATTTACCTTCACTGCCAAATACTGTGCCTACAGACGCAAGCACTGACACAAACAGTCTTCACATCAGCCTGTCAACATCATAGCTCTGAGGCCCTACATCCTGGCCACACCACTACTTTGTCTCTTTCTCTGTGATAGCCCCTCACTTTGAACGGAGTTTCTGCCCCCTGCTGTACCTGCGTACTCCCTGGCTGGTAGCTGCATCCTGTCCTTCCATTCACTGGCGACCTCTGACGTTCTCGGTGTAGCAGATATTGGATGGAGGCTGCAGCTTCCCAAGGTGTATGTGTTCATAAAGAAGCGAGCCATCCTCACACCCGTTATTTCCATAAAAAGGAGGAAACCAGAGGAGGTGAACTGACTTTTAAGATCAACTAGATACACGAAATCAAAAGGTTCGAGGAAAGAAATACACTGCCTTAAGAGAAGTGGGGCTGAGCACATTGTTACATGGAAACTGCTAACATTTAAGACCGAGAGCAACAAAGGTTCAGGGCCCACCCTCTGAAAGCGAGTGCAAGGGATGGTGTCACAAGGGTAACTGGAGATAGGCTCCCATGCAACGTATCTGGTTAGAGAAAAGAATGCAACTGTCGATTGAGGGCTTGATGGGGGGGGTGCAGCCGGATGGACGATCCAAATCTATCGAAGTATTAGGGACAAAGTAGTGGATTAAACCTTTCTTATTATGAAGGATGTGGATGCAGAGTCAAGATGGGCGTCCTTTGAGTTTTTGGTAGGTTAAGATACTATTTGTTGAGGATATGAAGACATCCTTACAGTTGCACAGGCAATGTGATTGTCATTGTCTTTTCACTTTTTACCACTTTACTCCAAAATCAGTGAACATTACCCAGGAGTGACCGGCTACTAACACATCCCCAGATCTCAGCTACCTTTGAGGTAAGAGATCAAATACCAGAAGATGGGGCTGTGGTCAAAAGGACCCTGCAACCCTTCCCTGTACCAAGTGGTGGGTAATGGACCTTCCGTGCATTCCATCTGTCTGTCCACAAAGACTTGGCTAAGATGCAGTTCTGATAATGCTTTAGTGTTTTGTGGACTGCCTGCCATTGTTTATGGCCTGAAGTCCTTTTAATTTTATAACTGTCACTTATTTTGCTATATTACAATTATTACTACTTTGTAATTGACTCTGCTGGTTCTACAACCATCAGGCACTGCTTTCCTGAAGCTTGAAGTTTACTTGGCATTAGTCCCATAGACAACTGCTGACTTTGGAAGCTGTAGCAGGGTCCCAGAAGAGGCCTAACCAGTTAGCAAAATCACCTTCATAGAAGCAGCTATTAGATCAGAAAAGGACAGTGCTGTAGAAGGGACTAATGAGGTGAAATTTAGGCTTGTTCTATTTGAGTCCAGCTTAAGACTTGAGGCTCGAGAACAACAACTGGATCTTATTACCAGAGGCCCTGACTGGGGGCAAAAGCTGTGAAAAGTTCAAGGGAAGCGACTAGATTTGGAGTACACAAGTCGGTGAGATAATGTGTGCCTTATGGGAGTACCTGAAGGGCTAGATGAATCGGACATGCTGCCGTTCCTGATGACATTCTGACCGTAACTGCTCCAGTTGAGTACTCCCTGTTTGAGGACCCACAGGGCAAGCGGGGGCTACTGGGCCTCGTCTGTCGGGGTGGAGGTTGTTTGTGTCCAGTGCCCCTGGGCCCACCCTACTATGCTCCGCAAACTGGGCCAAGTACAACCCCTTCAGCACTGGACTCCGAGATGGCGATGCTGAGCAGTCACAGGCTTCTCAGGGAGGTAGTGTGGGGGTGCTTCAGGCTCAGGACTCGACAAACAAACATTAGTGCAATAATTGAATGTGCTCCCCAGAGCTTGACTTTCAAGAAAAGTACTTCAATGTCCTCTAGAACTAGATGGTACCGGGCATGATCGAAGTGCAGCTCAGCGTCCTGGTGGTTAAGGTGGCCTGTGCCAGTTCTCCCTTTATGGCCCAGGTGGCTCCCTCCTGGGGTCGATGTCAGCGTGATGAGGCCCAGGTGCAGATTACCCCTTGTACTCTCTGTATGCACACTCTTTCTTAGAGTTCACTTCATCTCGCAAGCACGTTCTCTCAATCCATTAGAGTTGGATGTACTAGAGCCGCCAATCGGCTCCTCCTCCACTCGTCCACTGCCCCACTTCTGGGAGCACGCAGTTTGACAGTTACCATTGGTACCTTTCTGATGAAGGTGACTACTCCATATCTTCTGGTTAGTCAGCAGCTCATCGCAGATGGGGACAGATGCCCAGGGACACTCTGGATCACACACTGGCTGCATAAGCAGGTGCTCGATGCAGCCCCACTTTGACCGATTGGTACAGGTTGGTGCAGCCACACCCAGGCCGATTTCAGACATATGGCCAGAGTTAGCAAAGGCCTTACTCTCTGGTGAAAGTGGCTCAAGTTGCGTCACAATCTTTTTACTGTACAGCAGCTTCAGACCACGTCACAACTTCTTTTCTGGCACAGCAATTTCCTTTGGTTTCAAGACCTTCACAGATGTTTGAAAAGCCTTAGAAATTCACTGAACAGTATTCAGTTAAAGTGAAGTTATGGTTCAACCCAGGACACCAACCTCACTCTCAAGGAACACATTGCCAAAAAACAAAGTCGGCCTGGTACCGGCTCTCTCTTCTAAAAAAAGTCCAATCATTTCTTCCAGAAAGAGATTATTTCAGAACTGCTTTTAAGCCCTCATACTCTGGTATCTTCATGGTAGAAATGCCATATTCCATGGCCTCCCAGGCTCCACACCGGCACTCTTTAGCGGCATCCTACATGCTGCCTAACATCTCATCCAGAGCTTGAAGAAATATCATTACATCAACCCCATTCTGATAAAATGCTATTGGCTCCCCTTGCTGACCCACACCATCTTCAAGACCAGCTGCATCATTTACAAAGCTATCACGACCAGCACCCTGCATATCTTACAGACAAGCTCACCATCTCTGGTGGTTTTCAGCACACCTGATGCTTGGACTCCATCAGACTGCAGACTAAGCAAGGCTGTCGGTCTGTTCTATCAACGCACCTAGGATCTGTAACAACATCCCCGTAACCATCAGGACCGCCTGCTCCAATTTAGCAAAGAGTTGAAGACGCACCTCTTTAAAGAGCACTACATCACAACGCATTAACCATCCTCAAACCCGCTTCCTCTCCTTTTACTTATTGACTTTATGCTCGTCTTTGAAGAGGTGCAGCGTCCCGCTGCCTTTTGGCTACGAAAACAAAACCTCAAAACCACTGAAATTCTCAATTTTTGTAAACTGACCATAAGTCCTGTCCCCATCTAACAGTAATTATGACTTCACATATGACATCACTCATGACCTGTTGAATGACATCATTGATGATATTACTCGTGACTTTACTGATGCAGTGAGCATCGCAGTGACAGCCCTAAGTACTGGCAGTTCTCGGTCTTGTCCTTCAAACTACTATCTACCCCCATATGTTCGCCAAACTCTGGCCCCATCGTGGTAGTTTTCAACAAAGAGGGAGTGATGTTCGTCTGTATTTAGACGCTCTTCTGGTTCATGCCCCATCCCAGGACTGGTATTTTCAGGATATCTGGCAAAGAGTTCAGTTTCATTGCTGTATCATCAACCATCTTTAATTTCACCTTCAGCTGAGCTGAGATGTACCTCAGTGTTGGGTTTTAGTCCAGATTGGAGATGGTCTTTTTGCCCCCAGCTCTTGCAAAGAGCTGCGGTCGTAACCGTTGCTCCTCTTGATCAATCAATCAATCAGGGGATTATAAGCGTGCTACTCGCCCGTGAGGGTCTCAAGGCGCTGGGGAGGGGGGAGAAACAACAGTTCCGTTCAGTAGAAGAGCCAGGTCTTGAGTGCCTTCCTGAACGTGTTCAGGGAGGGGGCGCGTCTGATGTTGATGGGGAGCTCATTCCAGGTCTTGGCTGCGATGTAGGAGAAGGCTCTACCCCCCGTTCTGCCTTTGTGGACGTGCGCGGTTTCGACTAGGGCGAGGTTTCGTTTGGGTACGTGGAAGGTGATTCTTTCGTTGAGGTATTTAGGTCCTGTGTTGTGGAGGCATTTGTAGGCGTGGGTGAGTATCTTGAAAGTGACTCTCTTCTTGACGGGGAGCCAGTGGAGGTTCTGCAGGTGTTGGCTGATGTGTTCGTGTCGGGGGATGCTGAGGACGAGTCTGGCTGCGGTGTTCTGTATCGTCTGGAGCTTGCGGAGTAGAGATTTGTTGATGCCGGTGTAGAGGGCGTTTCCGTAGTCCAATCTGCTGGTTATGAGAGCGTGGTTGACTGTCTTCCTTGACTCCGTGGGGATCCATTTGAAGGTCTTTCGGAGGATGCTGAGGGTGTTGAAGCAGCTGGATGTGACGACGTTGATCTGCTTGTTCATGGAGAAGGAGGTGTCGAGTACGATGCCGAGATTTCTGGCGTGGTTCGTGGGGGTGGGTGGGGTTGCCGAGTGAGGTGGGCCACCAGGTGTTGTTCCATGCTGATGGGGTGGTTCCGAGTACGAGGATGTCTGTCTTCTCCGAGTTGAGCTTCAGGCAGCTGTTGCTCATCCAGGATGCGACATCCTGCATTCCTTCCTGGAAGTTGAGTCTGGTAGTGGTTGGGTCCTTGGTGAGGGAGAAGATGAGCTGGGTGTCGGCGTAGGATACTATGCTGAGGCCATGCTGTCTGACGATGGCAGCGAGGGGGGCCATGTAGATGTTGAAGAGGGTTGGGCTTAGTGATGATCCCTGCGGCACTACGCAGTTGATTTCCGTTGGTTCGGAGAGGAAGGGTGGCAGTCTGACTCTTTGGCTTCTGCCGGTGAGGAACGAGCGGATCCATTCGAGGGCGGTTCCTTGTATGCCGGCGTCGTGTAGTCTGGCAGCGAGAGTGCGGTGGGAGACAGTGTCGAAAGCGGCTGATAGGTCGAGCAGGATCAGGGCTGCGGTGTGGCCTTGGTCGAGGAGGGTGCGGATGTCGCCTGTGGCGGCGAGTAGGGTGGTCTCGGTGCTGTGGTTGCTGCGGAATCCGGATTGGGAGGGGTCGAGGATGGAGTTGTTCTCTATGAATTTTGTTAGCTGTGCGTTGACTGTCTTCTCTGCGACTTTTGCAGTGAAAGGGAGGAGAGAGATGGGCCGGTAGCTGTGGGTTTCTTGAGCAGGGGTCGGACTTCTGCGCGTTTCCAGTCGTCGGGTAAGATGCGGGTCATGAAGGTGGCGTTGATGGTGTTTTGTAATTCTGGTGCGATGGCGGCTCTGTGGTAGATGTGCGGTGGGCAGGGGTCTGTGGGGGCCCCCGAGTGGATGCTTTTCTTGGTGGAGGTGGTCTCTTCGGTCGTGATCGGTGTCCAGGAGGCGATGGTGGGCTGGCTGGTGTTGCTAGAGGGCGGGGTGGTTGCGAAGTCGGGTGTTTGGTTATTGAAGTTGTCGTGGAGGTTATTGATTTTCAGGTGGAAGTATGATCCGAGCTTGTCGCAGAGGTCCTGGGAGGCGGTGATGTCCGTGGTTTCGCTGGGGAGTTTGGTGAATTGCTGGATGACGGTGAAGAGCTCCCTGGAGTTGCTGGCGTTGGCGAGGATTTTATTGTGGATGAAAGTTCTTTTGGTGGTTCTGATGTGTTGGTAGTATTCTGTTATGGCATCTTTGTAGGTGGTGTGGTTTTTGGGCGTTTTGTTGTTTCGCCAGTTCTTCTCTAGGCGTCTGCAGGTGCATCTGGCTTCTTGGAGGTCGGCTGTGAACCAGGTGGCTTTCCTGTGGCACTGTCTGTCGCAGTTGCGTAGCGGGGCAAGCTTGTTTGCGCAGCTGGAGATCCAAGTGTGGAGTCCCTTGGCTGCGAGGTTGGCGTCGGTGGTGGGGGTGTCGCGGTTGAGGGTGGAGTTGAGCTGCTCCTCGGTGACCCTGCTCCAGTTTCTTCGCGGCGGGCGCGGGATCGGCTTGGGTTTGTTGACGAAGAAGTGTACGCAGTGGTGGTCAGTCCATGGGGGTTGCGTGGTGTGGCTGAAGTGGGTTCTGTTTCCCCCTGCGAAGATGGGGTCGAGGGTGTGTCCTGCCTGGTGGGTGGGCGTGGTGACTAGTTGTTTCAGTCCAATGTTGGAGAGGTTGTCGAGGAGGGTGGCGGAGTTGTGGTCACTGGGGTTGTCGAGGTGGAAGTTAAGGTCTCCGAAGAGTATGTAGTCCGTTGAGGCGATGGCGTGCGGAGTGATGAGGTCGGTGATGGTGGAGGCGAAGGGGGCGCAGGGGGTCTGTAGGCGAGGGTGCCGCGGAGTGTGAAGTTGGGGCTGGTCTGGACCTGGAAGTGTAGGTGTTCGGCAGAGAAGGCTTTGCAGGAGGTGGAGAGGCAGAGGGAGTTTTTGTGCGCAATGGCGAGTCCTCCTCCCGGGTGGTTGGGGCGATCCTTCCTCTGGATCTTGTATCCGTCCGCGATGGCGGGGGCGGAGGAGGCGCTGGTCCAGGTTTCTGTTAAGAAGGCTACGTCTGGTGCGAGGGTGTCAAGGACTGGGTGAAGGCATCGAGTTCTTCCAGGTGCAGGCAGCTTAGTGTTTGGTACTGGAGGAATTGTTGTTCCTTCTTCGTAATGTATTTTCTGTCCTGACCAGCTTGTCTGTTTTACATCTGCAGACTGCCTGGGTTTTTGTGGTGCAATGAACTTGTCTGCACGTGGCTGCCTGGGCCAGAGTATTATATAAAATAGCTCTAGCGGGAAAGATGTATATTGAACAAAACTAGTGGCCCACTTTTATTTGTGGTCTCTGGCAGACTAACTCGCCTGCTGTAATTATTTTAATTATTTTTGAAAAGGACATATGACATTAACTTAATGCAATTTGTTAAGGAATTGCTGCGCTGTATCAAGAGGGAGGCAAACTTCAAGATGACATTCTTCAGAGTTTTTACTTCATAAAACTATAGGTACTAAATCACAATCCATAAATTAATATTACGCACAATAACACACAAAATGATAACAAAAAATATGATAACAAATATAATGCAATAGGTGAAATAGATGTCCGCAAATGAGGATAATGAACAGTCTACGGGTACCAACAACAAATTCGAAATAGACCATCTAGTGCTTTTGACAAATCAATTGGCTGCAACGTTGATTTTGTGGTCTTCCTCCAATGTTTTTTCTTTTTTCTTAATGCTGAATGGTGTTGGTCCTAGATGGTAAGGGTTGACGCGTTTCGGCCTCCAAGCTTGGCCTCCTCAGGAGACGATGTGGGATCGAAATCACCCAAGTTTTCAAAGGAATATAATGAGTGAGTTTATAATATATAGTATTTTGTTAACACACTAACATAAATAATGAAAAGTGAAAGAATAAAGAAAGTAGAAAGTAGGTCTGAAGTGAATAATCTTGTTAAATAGCCCCTTCCAAGAGACCAATGTGCGAAAATAGCAATTAAAAGTGGATTATATCTAAAATGTGTCAGATATATTAAACCAGAAAGCGAGAAGTGACAAAAATCATAATCTGAGCGCAGATCAGGTTTCCGGAACACCCATCAAATAAAAAATGAGCAGTGCCTTCGTGGTGCACTGTAAGCTACGATAGACGGGACCCACGTCCGCAACTGGACATGCAATGGGCAAGAGTTTTCTGCTGCATTTGAGGTCTGCATTGGAGGACTTCAAAGCTGCCTCCCTTTATTAAAGGACTTCTGCGGACAGCGTCTGTGGTGGTTGTTACCCGTTAGTCTGGTTTGCGGGCATCCTCCTCTCCCTTCAGCTCGGGCCAGTGAACATCCAATGATTTCCGAAGGGAATGATCGGTCATGCAGAGAGCTCTCCTCAGTTTTTGCCCATGAGTTCAAGGAGAGTCCCATTGTAGTTGGCAGTGAAAAAACTGAACCCGTTGGGTGGTTCTTGATCCCATTCATTGCCAGAGCAGGTGGTGGTTTCCGTTGAGGCAGTTGACATACAGGGAGTGGGCAATGCCAAGGTGGAGATCTTTTTTTTTTCTTAACTCTTTTTATTGAAAACAACATATCCATTATACATACACAGTCGGTTGGCATCAAGGTTAAGCGGACTTTATACAAATAATGCTTGAATGGTGTTTATAAGCAATACAGTTATTACTGATTATTGTCACGGTGATTTACAATTACAGGGTCGTCTGGGAGGATGGGGGGGAAGAAGGGGAGCACATATATTTCCACGATAAGTATTCCATTTCAAGGTGGAGAACTTGAGTCAGTGTTTCCCTTTTCCCGGAGCGTACTCAGGCCTGGTCTATCTTGCAGGAGATCTGCAGATGGTTCAGCGCACCAGTGGTGGATTTGTTTGCAGACCAGCACAATGCCTTCTTATCATAGTTCTTGATGTTTCATTATGCAGTGGCCTTGGGAATGGGTGATGTACCAAGCCCATGACCACCAGGGCTGATGTATCCTTTCCTGCCCCTCTCATTTATTCTGATTCCTGGTGAGGGTGCAGCAGGAAGTGACTGTCATGATTGTGTCTTTCTTTTTGGTCCAATACGCCCTAGGTTTTCCTTCTCCATCTGATGTTGATGGACCCAGAATAGGTTCTTCCAGTGACACTGTATCCGATGTGCCATCCATAACTGATCTCTGCCTCCTTTTCACGTCTGAACCTGTTGGTGTGGAGGATAAGAGGCTGAGCCATCAGTGTCTTTCCCTGCCAGTGTCCTTTTCTATTCAGGCATCTGTAGGCCATTCACACATCATCCCCCTGACCTCCTCTGGGCTCCTTTCACCTTTAGTGTCTCCTCAGAGGCCTGTTACTTCTATAATGTGCCCTGGAACTACAGGAAGGATTTGTTTAGGCCTCTCAGTCCACCATCTGAGCTTTTCTAGAACCAGGAAGGGTCCACCATCTGAGCTTTTCTAGAACCAGGAAGGGTCCACCATCGGAGCTTTTCTAGAACCAGGAAGGGTCCACCATCGGAGCTTTTCTAGAACCAGGAAGGGTCCACCATCGGAGCTTTTCTAGAACCAGGAAGGGTCCACCATCGGAGCTTCTCTAGAACGAAGAAGGGTCCACCATCAGTACTTTTCTATAACCAGTAAGGGTCCACCATCGGAGCTTTTCTAGAACCAGGAAGGGTCCACCATCGGAGCTTTTCTAGAACCAGGAAGGGTTCACCATCTGAGCTTTTCTAGAACCAGGAAGGGTCCACCATCGGAGCTTTTCTAGAACCTGGAAGGGTCCACCATCTGAGCTTTTCTAGAACCAGGAATGGTCCACCATCGGAGCTGCTCTAGAATGAAGAAGGGTCCACCATTGGAACTTTTCTAGAACCAGGAAGGGTCCACCATTGGAACTTTTCTAGAACCAGGAAGGGTCCACCATCGGAGCTTTTCTAGAACGAAAAAGGGTCCACCATCGACGCTTTTCTAGAACCAGGAAGGGTCCACCATCGGAGCTTTTCTAGAACCAGGAAGGGTCCACCATTGGAGCTTTTCCAGAACCAGGAAGGGTCCACCATCAGAGCTTTTCTAGAACGAAGAAGGGTCCACCATCGGAGCTTTTCTAGAACGAAGAAGGGTCCACCATCGGAGCTTTTCTAGAACCAGGAAGGGTCCACCATCGGAGCTTTTCTAGAACCAGGAAGGGTCCACCATCAGAGCTTTCTAGAACCAGGAAGGGTCCACCATCAGAGCTTTTCTAGAACCAGGAAGGGTCCACCATCTGGCCTTTTTGAGAACTGTATGGTGGTCTCCCATCCACTGAGGTACTAGTGGTTCAGTTGCTCTGGAGTTTTGCCTTGTCACACGATGTTTAGGTATTGCCCCTCTCTTTAGCATCTTGCCCATGTCATTCAGCTCTTCGGACCCCTCTATTTGAGCCTTTGGAGGAAGTCTTGGACCACTCAGTAACAGTTAAATGTGGTTTTCTTGTGACAATTGCATCTGTTTGGAGGTTGGAGAGTTGGTTCTCTTCAGTGTCTTATTCTCGACTCTTGAAGATCAGACGTCCTTGTGGTTGGGTCCTCGGTGCTCTTCCCTCTTGTTTGCCGCACCCTTCCTCTGATGGGAAAGCTTGGCTGCATTTCCTCGATATGCAAGGGGCTGTCTGAAGTGTCCTCCGTATGTTGGCTAACTGTAGGAAGTGTGATAATTCTTGTTAAATTTGGTGTGGTACAGCTTGGTTTTTGGTCCTCCACAGCTAATCTGGGTCACTATGGGTGGTCAGCGATTTTCCTTTCATATGGCCAACCGCGGCTGTCCGTCTGTAAGGCTCAGGTTTGTTCAACAAGGTGTATGGCGGCATCCTGCTCAGAGGTTGGAGGGTTGAATTTAAGACATCTGCACGGAGGCCACTTGGGCTACCCCTCCCATCTTTGTTTCTCACTGCGGACTAAGTGTGGCACAGGACTCTGAACCTGTGTGCACAGGACTCTGAACCTGTGTGCACCGGACTCTGAACCTGTGTGCACCGGGCTCTGAACCTGTGAGCACCGGGCTCTGAACCTGTGAGCACCGGGCTCTGAACCTGTGAGCACCGGGCTCTGAACCTGTGAGCACCGGGCTCTGAACCTGTGAGCACCGGGCTCTGAACCTGTGAGCACCGGGCTCTGAACCTGTGAGCACCGGGCTCTGAACCTGTGAGCACCGGACTCTGAACCTGTGAGCACCGGGCTCTGAACCTGTGAGCACCGGGCTCTGAAGCTGTGCGCACCGGGCTCTGAAGCTGTGCGCACCGGGCTCTGAAGCTGTGCGCACCGGGCTCTGAAGCTGTGCGCACCGGGCTCTGAAGCTGTGCGCACCGGAGTCTGAACCAGTAAGTGGCACGCGGTAGTGCACCAGTAAGTGGCATGCGGTAGTGCACCAGTAAGTGGCATGCGGTAGTGCACCAGTAAGTGGCACGCGGTAATGCACCAGTAAGTGGCACGCGGTAATGCACCAGTAAGTGGCACGCGGTAATGCACCAGTAAGTGGCACGCGGTAATGCACCAGTAAGTGGCACGCGGTAATGCACCAGTAAGTGGCACGCGGTAATGCACCAGTAAGTGGCACGCGGTAATGCACCAGTAAGTGGCACGCGGTAGTGCACCAGTAAGTTGCACGCGGTAGTGCACCAGTAAGTTGCACGCGGTAGTGCACCAGTAAGTGGCACGCGGTAGTGCACCAGTAAGTGGCACGCGGTAGTGCACCAGTAATTGCCACGCAATGAATGAATGAATGACCGGTATTTATAGAGCGCACAGCTACTCCAGCTGGAGTGTCCTGGTGCTAACAGGTCACATATAGCTGCGCTACTAGGAGGCTTAGTTCTTAAAAAGCCATGTTTTCAACTGTTTTTCATAGTGCGCCAGTAAACGGCACGCGTTGCATTACATATGATGGTACTTGTTCCATTTTCTTCCTTTGTGATGGATGGCGACTAAGTCCGGCCGCTTGAGTACATCATAAAGACTGGGGCAGCCAAGGGGTAAAGTGTGGATTGCTTACTGGTAATCTTCTTTCACTTCTCCCTTCCCACCCTCGATCCCAGAGGTAAAGTAAAAAGGTTGGGGGGCTCAGTTGCCCTTTATGCTCCTGAGACACTCACGGGTGAGTAGTTTGCGCTTTATAAGATTACTGATTTATTGATTGATTGACTGAGAAAGGCAGGACATCGTTCACTCACTGGAGCTTCCTCCCAACTAAACCTGCACACTTCTTCTTTCTGCCAAATCTTTATTAAACATTTTTGAAGCTTCATTTGTCCCGTCCCCATGTTTTTTCGTAGAATTGCTTGTTGTTTGCATTAATGCAACATATCCCCCTATCCAATGAACAGTTGTCCTGCTATTCAGATACACGTTGTTTTATTCCACAGAATTTCTTCTGTTTATTATATAACACTATGTAAAATCGATTTGTTTGTCATGTCGAGGGTTGTGCCAAGTTTGCGACCCTGTGTCCGATTCCCATCTTGATTTTCCAAGAAGGGCGAGTGAGATGCTCCTCGTCACCACCTCATTGAGGAGCTGCTCTCATCTCTGAACCTGTGTCACCAAGTCTTGAGAGTCATCTTAGTAATTGTCACGCCATGGCCTGAGTGATCAGTTGTGCCACCTTTGTACTTGTCAGAGGAAAGCTTGATTGATAGCACGTAGTCAAGATCGGCTCTATTTCCTCCCAGTGCCAAGTGGTGGTTGTGAATGATTAACATAACATGATATGTCTTGGTGCATCAGATAGAACACCAGGATACCCTTGCGGGTGATAGTGCCCTCTATTAATACACATAACATAACATGCAGAGTGTGGGTGCACACAATCGCTCCCTGGACTCACCATGTTTTCCCATTTAAAAGTCCGATTATCTGGTGGAGTAGCAGAGAGAGCGTATATGCAGAGCACCAAATCTGCATCTCCGACTGTCCTGCATACGTAGGATTTTGAAAACACATATTGCAAAACACACACAAGAATTGAAACAGTTTCGATATTAGTTTATGAACACATTACACCAATCAATTATACAATGGTTTTTTCTAAGGTGCTCAATGATAAGTGCAGAAAGTCCTTGTGCAGTGCAAAGGTTGGTGCAAAAAAATACAAACAAAATACAGGCATAAAAACAACAATTCGGTTTATTCAATATGTGAGCCTGTTCCAAACACATAATTCATGAAGTCTCTAAAGTTGGGACATTTCCAGTTAATTTCCAAGGGTTACATTGGCCCAACTTAAGTCCTTTAGGTACGGTCAAGAGGCTTGGACTCGTCGACGTTTCGACCCCCTGAGAAGTTGTGTTAGTTGAACATCATAGCGGGTCTTCTTCAGGATAATTCAAAAGGAACACCCATGTAGTCTGACAATTGGGCTTCGTGAGATCCAAATACGAGTTAAGGAAAGCCAGTGATTGAAGGTACATAAATTACCCAATATACCCTGTGCCTTTAGAGGAGCCCAACCGGTCAGACTTCTGCATACAAGTTAAACGATTAGCAAGAGGCATGGACTTGTCGACGTTTCGACCCCCTGAGAAGTTGTGTTAGTTGAAAATCATAGCGGGGTCTTCTTCAGGACAATTGAAAAGGAACACCCAAGCTTTCTGAGATCCAAATATGTGTTAAGGAAAGCGAATGATTTGAAGGTACATAAATTACCCAGTGCAGGCTCATCCGGGCAAGATCTAGAAGATGCGCAAAATAATTTCAAATACATGTAGAAAAGTCACATCCATCGTTTAACTTGTTTGCAGAAGTCTGAGCGGTTGGGCTCCTCTAAAGGCACAGGGTATATTGGGTAATTCATGTACCTTCAATCACTGGCTTTCCTTAGCTCATATTAGGATATCGCGAAGCCCGATTGTCAGACTACTTGGGTGTTCCTTTTGAATTGTCCTGAAGAAGACCCGCTATGATGTTCAACTAACACAACTTCTCGGGGTCAAAACGTCGATGAGTCCAGGCCTCTTGCCTGTATCTATAGGACTTAATTTGGGCCAATGTAACCCTTGGAAATTAATTGGAAAATGTTCCATCTTTAGAGACTTCATGAATTATGTGTTTGGAACTGGCTCACATATTGAATGAACATGAATGTTGTTTTTATGCCCCTTTTTGTTTGAATGTTTTTACACCAACCTCTGCTCCTGCAGAAGGACTTTCTGCACTTATCACGGGGCACCTCAGCAGAAACCATTGTATAATTGATTGGTGCAAAGTGTTCATAAACTAATATCGATGCAGTTCCAACTTGTGTGTGTGTGTGTGTGTGTGTATTTTTTAATATGGGTTTTCAAAATGTTCTTTTCATACATATTAAGTGAAGTCAACAGAAGCACTTTATATGAGATGACATTTTGAGCCCAGATTCTTAGGAACACAGGGTAATCCCGTTATAGATATCGGCCTGTGTACACAGGGATCACACAGTGACATTTCTGTTCATGCAGGACACAAGAACACCGGAGAAGTGACATCACCAGCCAGCATTAAAGATGAAGCCGAGGCCCACCACATGAGCTGTCTGGACACTCAAAGCTCAGGCTGTTCCACAGGTAAGAAGGCATATCACTTCCGGAATGATGTGATCTCTCTTCCCTCTCCTACCTGCTGTTTTTCTGTCTTCCCTGGTAATTATCCTCCCTTCCTGCAGTCTGGTCCCTGGCCTGGCTCCAGGCGTTGTGGGGCTGGCATTAGAGTTGGGCACTAATGGAATCCTCCAGTTTGTGTGAAGCTGCTGGCTCCTCTTCTGCACGGGTATCCACTGGTATTGCATCATCGTGCAGACGTAAATCTCCCAGACGGATAACGTGACGTGGTAGTTCCACCAGAGTCTTGCTCACCAGTGGATAGCCCTCCAAGGAGTGCGATTGCCTCTTCCTTCACAAATCGCAGATCGTCTGGTATCAGTCGCATCTACTTAAGGCTCTTTGGGTCCGATTCGCGTATCGCTTGGACTCCACTGTGAAGATACTCCGGTTTACGAGTGTAAATCTACTTTGAGTTAACATAACTGTGAATATCCATCTGTTCCTTGACTTGTTGTCAAACTATGATGGAGCAGGTTTGCATCCATTGTTGTGTTAAAGAAATTGTAGGACAGGACTGTGAGCCTGAGGTGGCAAACATGCAAGATTGTAGGTATTCACCTACCAGCCCCATCCCCTCCCTGGATACGGTGCATGTTTACAGTCTGGAAGTAGGGTGGGGTTTGGGAGGGCACAGCCAGAACCCTGGCAAGGCTTTGTGGGAATGGGTGTTGTCACTGGAGTATCCATTGGAGAAAAACATTAACATATAAAGGTACGCATTCTACATTTATTCATATTTGTACATGTGACTGTCGTGGAAATCCTAAAAGAATTCCAGAACTGCAGCCGATAAATTGTCAGTTTCCCCAGAGCACCCCTTGAATTCACTGGTAAACATAATCCGATATTTGCTCCTCAATTCTGCAGGAACATTTAGATTGAAGCCATTGTGGTTTTCTTTAATGGAGTGAGCTAAAAACAAGTCTTAGGACCGGATTTAGAGTTTGCGGACAAAGGACTCTGCCACAAATGAGGCAGACACCCACCCTGTGCGCCCAACTGATGGTCCGTCTGCTCTGTTTTGAGTCTGGCGCCCGTCATGTTCCCAACAGAAGTGCCCCTGTTGGATCTGCCATCAGCAGTCCGACACCAATGGCCAACAGAGATGGGGGCCCTCAGCAAAATTATCCCCACATTCTGGGAGAAAACTTCCATGGTGTCTGGGTCAAATGTTTTGTTATTGAAAAACAAACTCCCACTTTGGAAGTTTGTTTTTGAAAAACAAAAAAGTTTGATAAGCGACCACCAGAAACATGGTGGCTGTTGCCCAAACTTTCAGTGCCTTCAGAAGCGCCACTGTGACCGTGGCTGCTGTGAACGCGCAGGGATATCCGCAGGGCCCGTGGAGGTCTCTTCTTGTGGTGGGTGGTAGCCAGGGTACCCAGCCAGGGGAGCAGAGGAAATATCTGTCACTGATGAACGGAGGGCCGCCTGTCAAAGTCTAAATCAGGTCCTTTGTGTGAATTCTGTGCTAAAGAAGAATCGTGTAAGCGGCGTATTCCAAGGAAAGGAGTAAATCAATTAAAGCCAGATCTTGTCCCGTAAACACGCTTTTATTTAACTGTGACCTATTGTGGTTCTTCACCAGGATTACTTTTCCGTCTGTCCGAACCTGAAGTGCGGGTTATGAGTCACAACAATGGCAGAGGCGAGGGCAGCACTACCATCAACTCAGGTAATTACACATTTTCCACCTGCCTCACACCGCTGGTGTTTATTCAAACCACTCAGCTAAACTGTTCATAGACATTTCAATGAGGAATGTCATTTACCAAGCAATGGAAACCAGTTCATAGAATGAGGTCTTCAATCTCCCTTTTGTGGAAATGCAAGTAATCTTTAAATTGTTCCTTTCTGTTGATTTTCCTATAAGGTATAGATGCATCCTTTCACCGTCCATGCCTTTCCTGTCCAAACTTTAATTTGGTATCCAGGGCATTAGCCCACCAGCCCAGCTGCCATCTTCCCACTGCATCCCCTGCCCTCGTTACTTGTACCTTCCCCCTCTTGATCCTTCCTTCTCCTTTGCTTTGTTTTAGGGAAAGGAGGCCTCCAAAGCCCCTTCTTTACCCATTTCCCACTCCCTCCTGGTCCTCCATTTTTCCTCTTTTGTTGTGGTTTCCCATCTGTAATCTTACTTTTTATCTTAACACTTTGCCTACTTTTTTTCTACCATTTAGCATTAGAACAATGGGTCTTAAGTACTAAACTATTTTGTAGTTGCCATACATGTGCTTATCAAAATCTCAGACTTTGCACCTGCAAAACAATGAGTTGCAAAGTCTACCTTGCGACCCGTTGTAATTTGGTAGAAGCAGGGGGCATAAAAGGTGCACCGCCCAATGACGTGTCCGAGGTTTGCAAAGCATTGATGAAACACTGACTTGTCTCTCCATGCGAGTCAGCCTCCACTATCTGGATGTCGGCCAGTAGCCCCTGGACCGCCACCGGCTCCCCAGTATCATTCATTGAATGTCAACATTTTGTTTTAAAAGTTGTCCCTGTCACTTTAAGGGACTGCTTTAAACAAGGATTGGCAAGGCCAATAGGTCTCGCCTTTGGGTATTATTGGTTTTACCAGTAGTTTTTGGCGATGCTGTATTCTCATTGTTGAGCAGCAGGGCTAAAAGAGGAAAAGAAGGTACTGTGATGCAACGCGGCCATGTCATGTTGTAGTCGTGCACATGCCTCCCCACTCAAGCGCACATCTACAAAATGATGCAGGCAAGTCTTTTTATTTACTGATCAGAGAGGGAGTGGTTCAAAAAAATAAAAGTTCAAAAACGTTTCTAATTTTTTTTTCAAATGCGGGTGGAGGAAGCAAGCAACACCGGGCACGGGTGAGAGAAGCAGGCAAAACAGAGCAGGGGTGAAGGAAGCAAGCAACACAGAGCACGGGTGAGGGAAGCAAGCAATACAGGGCACGGGTGAGGGAAGCAAGCAACACAGAGCACGGGTGAAGGAAGCAGGCAACACAGAGCACGGGTGAAGGAAGCAGGCAACACAGAGCACGGGTGAGGGAAGCAAGCAACACAGAGCACGGGTGAGGGAAGCAAGCAACACAGAGCACGGGTGAGGGAAGCAAGCAACACAGAGCAGGGGTGAAGGAAGCAAGCAACACAGAGCAGGGGTGAAGGAAGCAAGCAACACAGAGCACGGGTGAGGGAAGCAAGCAATACAGGGCACGGGAGAGGGAAGCAAGCAACACAGAGCAGGGGTGAAGGAAGCAAGCAACACAGAGCACGGGTGAGGGAAGCAAGCAATACAGGGCACGGGTGAGGGAAGCAAGCAACACAGAGCACGGGTGAAGGAAGCAGGCAACACAGCACGGGTGAAGGAAGCAGGCAACACAGAGCACGGGTGAGGGAAGCAAGCAACACAGAGCACGGGTGAAGGAAGCAGGCAACACAGAGCACGGGTGAGGGAAGCAAGCAATACAGGGCACGGGTGAGGGAAGCAAGCAACACAGAGCACGGGTGAAGGAAGCAGGCAACACAGAGCACGGGTGAAGGAAGCAGGCAACACAGAGCACGGGTGAGGGAAGCAAGCAACACAGAGCACGGGTGAGGGAAGCAAGCAACACAGAGCACGGGTGAGGGAAGCAAGCAATACAGGGCACGGGTGAGGGAAGCAAGCAACACAGAGCACGGGTGAAGGAAGCAGGCAACACAGAGCACGGGTGAAGGAAGCAGGCAACACAGAGCACGGGTGAGGGAAGCAGGCAGCACAGAGCACGGGTGAGGGAAGCAAGCAACACAGAGCACGGGTGAGGGAAGCAGGCAGCACAGAGCACGGGTGAGGGAAGCAAGCAATACAGGGCACGGGTGAGGGAAGCAAGCAACACAGAGCACGGGTGAAGGAAGCAGGCAACACAGAGCACGGGTGAAGGAAGCAGGCAACACAGAGCACGGGTGAGGGAAGCAAGCAACACAGAGCACGGGTGAAGGAAGCAGGCAACACAGAGCATGGGTGAGGGAAGCAAGCAATACAGGGCACGGGTGAGGGAAGCAAGCAACACAGAGCACGGGTGAAGGAAGCAGGCAACACAGAGCACGGGTGAAGGAAGCAGGCAACACAGAGCACGGGTGAGGGAAGCAAGCAACACAGAGCACGGGTGAGGGAAGCAAGCAACACAGAGCACGGGTGAGGGAAGCAAACAATACAGGGCACGGGTGAGGGGAAGCAAGCAACACAGAGCACGGGTGAAGGAAGCAGGCAACACAGAGCACGGGTGAGGGAAGCAGGCAGCACGGAGCACGGGTGAGGGAAGCAAGCAACACAGAGCACGGGTGAGGGAAGCAGGCAGCACAGAGCACGGGTGAGGGAAGCAAGCAATACAGGGCACGGGTGAGGGAAGCAAGCAACACAGAGCACGGGTGAAGGAAGCAGGCAACACAGAGCACGGGTGAAGGAAGCAGGCAACACAGAGCACGGGTGAGGGAAGCAAGCAACACAGAGCACGGGTGAAGGAAGCAGGCAACACAGAGCACGGGTGAGGGAAGCAAGCAATACAGGGCACGGGTGAGGGAAGCAAGCAACACAGAGCACGGGTGAAGGAAGCAGGCAACACAGAGCACGGGTGAAGGAAGCAGGCAACACAGAGCACGGGTGAGGGAAGCAAGCAACACAGAGCACGGGTGAGGGAAGCAAGCAACACAGGGCACGGGTGAGGGAAGCAAGCAATACAGGGCACGGGTGAAGGAAGCAAGCAACACAGAGCACGGGTGAAGGAAGCAGGCAACACAGAGCACGGGTGAAGGAAGCAGGCAACACAGAGCACGGGTGAGGGAAGCAAGCAACACAGAGCACGGGTGAGGGAAGCAAGCAACGCAGAGCACGGGTGAGGGAAGCAAGCAACACAGAGCACGGGTGAGGGAAGCAGGCAGCACAGAGCACTGGTGAAGGAAGCAGGCAGCACAGAGCACTGGTGAAGGAAGCAGGCAGCACAGAGCACTGGTGAAGGAAGCAGGCAGCACAGAGCACTGGTGAAGGAAGCAGGCAGCACAGAGCACTGGTGAAGGAAGCAGGCAGCACAGAGCATGGGTGAGGGAAGCAGGCAACACAGAGCACGGGTGAGGGAAGCAGGCAGCACAGAGCACTGGTGAAGGAAGCAGGCAGCACAGAGCATGGGTGAGGGAAGCAGGCAGCACAGAGCACTGGTGAAGGAAGCAGGCAGCACAGAGCATGGGTGAAGGAAGCAGGCAGCACAGAGCATGGGTGAGGGAAGCAGGCAGCACAGAGCACTGGTGAAGGAAGCAGGCAGCACAGAGCACTGGTGAAGGAAGCAGGCAGCACAGAGCACTGGTGAAGGAAGCAGGCAGCACAGAGCATGGGTGAGGGAAGCAGGCAACGAGCATGGGTGAGGGAAGCAGGCAACACAGAGCACGGGTGAGGGGAAGCAGGCAGCACAGAGCACTGGTGAAGGAAGCAGGCAGCACAGAGCACGGGTGAGGGAAGCAGGCAGCACAGAGCACTGGTGAAGGAAGCAGGCAGCACAGAGCATGGGTGAAGGAAGCAGGCAGCACAGAGCATGGGTGAGGGAAGCAGGCAGCACAGAGCATGGGTGAGGGAAGCAAGAAATACAGAGCAGGGGTGAAGGAAGCAGGCAACACAGAGCACGGGTGAGGGAAGCAAGCAACACAGAGCAGGGGTGAAGGAAGCAAGCAACACAGAGCACGGGTGAGGGAAGCAAGCAACACAGAGCACGGGTGAGGGAAGCAGGCAGCACAGAGCACGGGTGAGGGAAGCAAGCAACACAGAGCACGGGTGAAGGAAGCAGCCAACACAGAGCACGGGTGAGGGAAGCAAGCAACACAGAGCACGGGTGAGGGAAGCAGGCAGCACAGAGCACGGGTGAGGGAAGCAAGCAACACAGAGCACGGGTGAGGGAAGCAGGCAGCACAGAGCACTGGTGAAGGAAGCAGGCAGCACAGATCATGGGTGAGGGAAGCAGGCAACACAGAGCACAGGTGAGGGAAGCAGGCAGCACAGAGCACTGGTGAAGGAAGCAGGCAGCACAGAGCACTGGTGAAGGAAGCAGGCAGCACAGAGCATGGGTGATGGAAGCAGGCAGCACAGAGCATGGGTGAGGGAAGCAGGCAACACAGAGCATGGGTGAGGGAAGCAAGAATGACAGAGCACGGGTGAGGGAAGCAACACAGAGCAAGGGTGAAGGAAGCAAGCAACACAGAGCATGGGTGAGGGAAGCAAGCAACACAGAGCACGGGTGAAGGAAGCAGGCAACACAGAGCACGGGTGAGGGAAGCAAGCAACACAGAGCACGGGTGAGGGAAGCAAGCAACACAGAGCACGGGTGAGGGAAGCAAGCAACACAGAGCACGGGTGAGGGAAGCAGGCAGCACAGAGCACGGGTGAGGGAAGCAAGCAATACAGGGCACGGGTGAAGGAAGCAGGCAACACAGAGCACAGGTGAGGGAAGCAGGCAACACAGAGCACGGGTGAGGGAAGCAAGCTACACAGAGCAGGGATGAAGGAAGCAGGCAACACAGAGCACAGGTGAGGGAAGCAGGCAACACAGAGCACGGGTGAGGGAAGCAAGCAACACAGAGCAGGGGTGAAGGAAGCAGGCAACACAGAGCACTGGTGAGGGAAGCAGGCAACACAGAGCACGGGTGAGGGAAGCAGGCAACACAGAGCACGGGTGAGGGAAGCACGCAACACAGAGCACGGGTGAGGGAAGCAAGCAACACAGAGCACGGGTGAGGGAAGCAAGCAACACAGAGCACGGGTGAGGGAAGCAGGCAGCACAGAGCAGGGGTGAAGGAAGCAGGCAACACAGAGCACGGGTGAGGGAAGCAGGCAACACAGAGCACGGGTGAGGGAAGCAAGCAACACAGAGCACGGGTGAGGGAAGCAGGCAGCACAGAGCACGGGTGAGGGAAGCAAGCAACACAGAGCACGGGTGAGGGAAGCAAGCAACTCAGTGCACGGGTCAGGCAAGCAAGCAACACAGAGCACGTTTGGGAGAAGCAACACAGCACTGTTGGGAGAAGCAAAAAATACAGAGCATGGGTGGGAAAAGCAAGAAACACAGAGCACAGGTGAGGGAAGCAAGCAACACAGAGCACGGGTGAGGGAAGCAGGCAACACAGAGCACGGGTGAGGGAAGCAAGCAACACAGAGCACGGGTGAGGGAAGCAAGCAACACAGAGCACGGGTGAGGGAAGCAGGCAGCACAGAGCACGGGTGAGGAAAGCAAGAAATACAGAGAACACGGGTGAGGGAAGCAGGCAACACAGCAGGGGTGAGGGAAGCAAGCAACACAGAGCACGGGTGAAGGAAGCAAGCAACACAGAGCACCAGTGAGGGAAGCAAGCAACACAGAGCACGGGTGAGGGAAGCAAGCAACACAGAGAGCACAGGTGGGAGAAGCAACACAGAGCACAGGTGAGGGAAGCAGGCAGCACAGAGCACGGGTGAGGGAAGCAGGCAGCACAGAGCACGGGTGAGGGAAGCAGGCAGCACAGAGCACGGGTGAGGGAAGCAGGCAACAGAGCACGGGTGAGGGAAGCAAGCAACACAGAGCACAGGTGAGGGAAGCAGGCAGCACAGAGCACGGGTGAGGGAAGCAGGCAGCACAGAGCACGGGTGAGGGAAGCAGGCAGCACAGAGCACGGGTGAAGGAAGCAAGAAATACAGAGAACACGGGTGAGGGAAGCAGGCAACACAGAGCACGGGTGAGGGAAGCAAGCAACACAGAGCATGGGTGAGGGAAGCAAGCAACACAGAGTACGGGTGAGGGAAGTAACACAGAGCAAGGGTGAAGGAAGCAGGCAACACAGAGCACGGGTGAGGGAAGCAAGCAACACAGAGCACGGGTGAAGGAAGCAGGCAACACAGAGCACGGGTGAGGGAAGCAAGCAACACAGAGCACGGGTGAGGGAAGCAAGCAACACAGAGCACGGGTGAGGGAAGCAAGCAACACAGAGCACGGGTGAGGGAAGCAGGCAGCACAGAGCACGGGTGAGGGAAGCAAGCAACACAGAGCACTGGTGAAGGAAGCAGGCAACACAGAGCACTGGTGAAGGAAGCAGGCAACACAGTGCACTGGTGAAGGAAGCAAGAAATACAGAGAACACGGGTGAAGGAAGCAAGCAATACAGGGCACGGGTGAAGGAAGCAGGCAACACAGAGCACAGGTGAGGGAAGCAGGCAACACAGAGCACGGGTGAGGGAAGCAAGCAACACAGAGCAGGGGTGAAGGAAGCAGGCAACACAGAGCACAGGTGAGGGAAGCAGGCAACACAGAGCACGGGTGAGGGAAGCAAGCAACACAGAGCAGGGGTGAAGGAAGCAGGCAACACAGAGCACTGGTGAAGGAAGCAAGAAATACAGAGAACACGGGTGAAGGAAGCAAGCAATACAGGGCACGGGTGAAGGAAGCAGGCAACACAGAGCACAGGTGAGGGAAGCAGGCAACACAGAGCACGGGTGAGGGAAGCAAGCAACACAGAGCAGGGGTGAAGGAAGCAGGCAACACAGAGCACGGGTGAGGAAGCAGGCAACACAGAGCACGGGTGAGGGAAGCAAGCAACACAGAGCACGGGTGAGGGAAGCAGGCAGCACAGAGCACGGGTGAGGGAAGCAAGCAACACAGAGCACGGGTGAGGGAAGCAAGCAACTCCGTGCACGGGTCAGGCAAGCAAGCAACACAGAGCACGTTTGGGAGAAGCAACACAGCACTGTTGGGAGAAGCAAAAAATACAGAGAGCATGGGTGGGAAAAGCAAGAAACACAGAGCACAGGTGAGGGAAGCAGGCAACACAGAGCACGGGTGAGGGAAGCAGGCAACACAGAGCACGGGTGAGGGAAGCAAGCAACACAGAGCACGGGTGAGGGAAGCAGGCAGCACAGAGCACGGGTGAGGGAAGCAAGCAACACAGAGCACGGGTGAGGGAAGCAGGCAGCACAGAGCACGGGTGAGGGAAGCAAGAAATACAGAGAACACGGTTGAGGGAAGCAAGCAACACAGAGCAGGGGTGAAGGAAGCAAGAAATGCAGAGAACACGGGTGAAGGAAGCAGGCAACACAGAGCAGGGGTGAGGGAAGCAGGCAGCACAGAGCACGGGTGAGGGAAGCAGGCAGCACAGAGCACGGGTGAGGGAAGCAGGCAGCACAGAGCACGGGTGAGGGAAGCAGGCAACACAGAGCACGGGTGAGGGAAGCAAGCAACACAGAGCACAGGTGAGGGAAGCAGGCAGCAGAGAGCACGGGTGAGGGAAGCAGGCAGCACAGAGCACGGGTGAGGGAAGCAGGCAGCACAGAGCACGGGTGAAGGAAGCAAGAAATACAGAGAACACGGGTGAGGGAAGCAGGCAACACAGAACACGGGTGAGTGAAGCAGGCAACACAGAGCACGGGTGAGGGAAGCAAGCAACACAGAGCACGGGTGAGGGAAGCAAGCAACACAGAGCATAGGTGAAGGAAGCAAGCAATACAGGGCACGGGTGAGGGAAGCAGGCAACACAGAGCACAGGTGAGGGAAGCAGGCAGCACAGAGCACGGGTGAGGGAAGCAAGCAACTCAGTGCACGGGTCAGGCAAGCAAGCAACACAGAGAGCACGTTTGGGAGAAGCAACACAGCACTGTTGGGAGAAGCAAAAAATACAGAGAGCATGGGTGGGAAAAGCAAGAAACACAGAGCACAGGTGAGGGAAGCAAGCAACACAGAGCACGGGTGAGGGAAGCAGGCAACACAGAGCACGGGGTGAGGGAAGCAAGCAACACAGAGCACGGGTGAGGGAAGCAGGCAGCACAGAGCACGGGTGAGGGAAGCAAGCAACACAGAGCACGGGTGAGGGAAGCAGGCAGCACAGAGCAGGGGTGAAGGAAGCAAGAAATGCAGAGAACACGGGTGAAGGAAGCAGGCAACACAGAGCAGGGGTGAGGGAAGCAAGAAATGCAGAGAACACGGGTGAAGGAAGCAGGCAACACAGAGCAGGGGTGAGGGAAGCAAGCAACACAGAGCACGGGTGAGGGAAGCAGGCAGCACAGAGCACGGGTGAAGGAAGCAGGCAGCACAGAGCACGGGTGAAGGAAGCAGGCAGCACAGAGCACGGGTGAAGGAAGCAAGAAATACAGAGAACACAGGTGAGGGAAGCAGGCAACACAGAACACGGGTGAGGGAAGCAGGCAACACAGAGCACGGGTGAGGGAAGCAAGCAACACAGAGCACAGGTGAAGGAAGCAAGCAATACAGGGCACGGGTGAGGGAAGCAGGCAACACAGAATACGGGTGAGGGAAGCAGGCAACACAGAGCACGGGTGAGGGAAGCAAGCAACACCGAGCACAGGTGAGGGAAGCAAGCAACACAGAGCACAGGTGAAGGAAGCAAGCAACACAGGGCACGGGTGAGGGAAGCAGGCAACACAGAGCACAGGTGAGGGAAGCAGGCAGCACAGAGCACGGGTGAAGGAAGCAAGCAACACAGGGCACGGGTGAAGGAAGCAAGCAACACAGAGCACTGGTGAGGGAAGAAAGCAACTCAGTGCACGGGTCAGGCAAGCAAGCAACACAGAGAGCACGTTTGGGAGAAGCAACACAGCACTGTTGGGAGAAGCAAAAAATACAGAGAGCATGGGTGGGAAAAGCAAGAAACACAGAGCACGGGTGAGGGAAGCAAGCAACACAGAGCACGGGTGAGGGAAGCAGGCAACACAGAGCACGGGTGAGGGAAGCAAGCAACACAGAGCACAGGTGAGGGAAGCAGGCAGCACAGAGCACGGGTGAGGGAAGCAAGCAACACAGAGCACGGGTGAGGGAAGCAGGCAGCACAGAGCACGGGTGAGGGAAGCAAGCAACATAGAGCACGGGTGAGGGAAGCAGGCAACACAGAGCACGGGTGAGGGAAGCAAGCAACACAGAGCACGGGTGAGGGAAGCAGGCAGCACAGAGCACGGGTGAGGGAAGCAGGCAGCACAGAGCATGGGTGAGGGAAGCAAGCAACACAGCACGGGTGAGGGAAGCAGGCAGCACAGAGCACGGGTGAGGGAAGCAAGCAACACAGAGCACGGGTGAGGGAAGCAGGCAACACAGAGCACGGGTGAGGGAAGCAAGCAACACAGAGCACGGGTGAGGGAAGCAGGCAGCACAGAGCACGGGTGAGGGAAGCAAGCAACACAGAGCACGGGTGAGGGAAGCAGGCAGCACAGAGCACGGGTGAGGGAAGCAAGCCACACAGAGCACGGGTGAGGGAAGCAAGCAACACAGCAGGGGTGAAGGAAGCAGGCAACACAGAGCACGGGTGAGGGAAGCAGGCAACACCGCACAGGTGAGGGAAGAAAGCAACACAGAGAGCACGTTTGGGAGAAGCAACACAGCACTGGTGAGAAAAGCAAGAAACACAGAGCACAGGTGAGGGAAGCAGGCAGCACAGAGCACGGGTGAGGGAAGCAAGCAACACAGCATGGGCGAGGGAAGCAGGCAACACAGAGCACGGGTGAGGGAAGCAGGCAACACAGAGCACGGGTGAGGGAAGCAGGCAACACAGAGCAAGGGTGAGGGAAGCAGGCAACACAGAGCAAGGGTGAGGGAAGCAGGCAGCACAGAGCACGGGTGAGGGAAGCAGGCAGCACAGAGCACGGGTGAGGGAAGCAAGCAACACAGAGCACGGGTGAGGGAAGCAGGCAGCACAGAGCACGGGTGAGGGAAGCAAGCAACACAGAAAGCACAGGTGGGAGAAGCAACACAGCACGGGTGAGGGAAGCAAGCAACACAGAGCACGGGTGAGGGAAGCAAGCAACACAGAAAGCATAGGTGGGAGAAGCAACACAGCACGGGTGAGGGAAGCAAGCAACACAGAGCACGGGTGAGGGAAGCAAGCAATACAGGGCACGGGTGAGGGAAGCAAGCAACACAGAGCACGGGTGAGGGAAGCAAGCAACACAGAGAGAACGGGTGAGGGAAGTAAGCAACACAGGGCACGGGTGAGGGAAGCAGGCAACACAGAGCAGGGGTGAGGGAAGCAAGCAACACAGAGCACGTTTGGGAGAAGCAACACAGCACTGTTGGGAGAAGCAAGCAACACATAGAGCACGGGTGGGAGAAGCAAGCAACACAGAGAGCACGGGTGGGAGAATCAAGCAACACAGAGCACAGGTGAGGGAAGCAAGCAACACAGGGCACGGGTGAAGGAAGCAAGAAATACAGAGAACACGGGTGAAGGAAGCAGGCAACACAGAGCAGGGGTGAAGGAAGCAGGCAACACAGCACGGGTGAAGGAAGCAGGCAACACAGAGCACGGGTGAGGGAAGCAGGCAACACAGAGCACGGGTGAGGGAAGCAGGCAACATAGAGCATGGGTGAGGGAAGCAAGCAACACAGGGCACGGTTGAGGGAAGCAGGCAGCACAGAGCACGGGTGAAGGAAGCAAGAAATGCAGAGAACACGGGTGAAGGAAGCAGGCAACACAGAGCACGGGTGAGGGAAGCAAGCAACACAGAGCACGGGTGAAGGAAGCAAGCAACACAGAGCACCAGTGAGGGAAGCAAGCAACACAGAGCACTGGTGAGGGAAGCAAGCAACACAGAGAGCACAGGTGGGAGAAGCAACACAGAGCACGGGTGAGGGAAGCAAGCAACACAGATAGCATAGGTGGGAGAAGTAACACAGCACGGGTGTGAAAAGTAAATAATACAGAGAGCATGGGTGGGAGAAGCAAGCAACACAGAGCAGGGGTGAGGGAAGCAAGCAACACAGAGCATGGGCGAGGAAGCAAGCAACACAGAGCATGGGCGAGGAAGCAAGCAACACAGAGCGCACGGGTGAGGAAAGCAAGCGACAAAGCGAGCACAGGTTGGAGAAGCAACATAGATAATGGGGGAAACAACAAAGAGGGCTGAGGGAGAAGAACCCGGGCAGGAGAGAGCAGTTTGGAGCTAGGGGAAAGAAGCACAGAGGCAAGGGAGAGCAAGTGGATGGAAAGAAGCACATGGGAGAGAGAGGGTTGTAGACCCTGTTAAGGAGGCGAATGGGAAGGCAGGGGCTACCAAACCACAACTGTGGACATTGTGGTCTTTTGCCACTTTTGACCCGGGGATGCCTTACCATGGCTCTGCAATTGGGCCAATATCAACCCTTTACGCACTTGACTCAGTGGTAGGGAGGTGAACAGTGTCAGGCTTCTCAGAGAGGTGCACCGTACTCGGCAACACGAGGAGCGACGTCCGTGTGTGGGATCAAACTACTAAGAAATAAGATTCTGGACTTCTGGGACATACAGGGATCCCTTGGATTTAACATTGAGAAGTGAGACGTCGCGAGATATTGAATCCCAGTGTGGGTTGGAATTAACACCACTAATAAAGGTTATACACAGGAAGACAATAGCCTTGATAAAGTCGTGGGATTAATTCCCATGTAAGCGACTGAAACACGTGTCGGCTGTCTGAACATCGGAAAATAAAAAGAAATAAGAACTTACCTACTTGTATTTTACTTATGCTCACATCAAGCATGTTTATGTATATTGTGACATAACAGACGTGTGCTGAGGAATTCCTTTGTATATCTGTCAATTGGCCAAGGCCATTTTGTGTTTTGAGGAGGTCAGTGGTTCTCTTCACCTTGCAGCACCGTGATCAATACAGCAAGTAAATATCAAATATTTGTGTTATCTCTCCCGAGTGGCGCCTTCATTTACCCAACTAAATACCACTGCTCATTAGGTGCTCAGAGGTTTGCTTAAGGATCAGTAACATCCCCCCAGAACTCAGTCTGTAGGGCCTGGGCCCGTTCAGTCTCACACCATGTTAGTAGCAGCAGGGCTGGGCCAGGCACGGCCTCCAATGGTCGAGGATATCATCGGTATACGGAGGCCTCAGGTGGCATGTGATAGTCTTCTTTGGGGTTGCGCGGCCGCAGTGTGTCGATCAATGGGTCGTGGCAGGAGCAGAGGCTTCTGGTCTGGCTCTCTCTGGATACAAGCTGCAGATCGCAGCTCACTCCTGCTCTTCAGTGAGTATTTCATTCATGGTTTAGCTCACTTTGATACTCAGATAAGTTCTTGGTGCTTTTTCTTGCAAGTGACAGTCATACACCTGCAGATGAAGATTCTTCGGTGCAGTGGAATCTAGACCCTATTTTTGGCGCACAGTGCCTCGAGGGGTCCACCTTGATTTTTCTAGATGCACCTCGGTGGGACCTCTCAGGTCACTTAATATTCAGGGCTGGTTCCGACCCAATAACATACTTGGCAGTTTCACGGTCACAGAGTCCACTTGTGGGGCAAACGGGCTACCATTCGACTCTTAGCCTAGCTTCAGTTGAGCCTACCAAACGGGCACACTGCTCCAAGTGTTTGGTGACTACAACATGGATAAATGGCGATGGTCATACTGCACAAACCAACGGGGCCATGAGTCTTTCGGGGCACTTGCTGAGCTAGTCTCTGTCAGATGGTCCCCAAGTGAAGATCAATTACAGCAGTCCCTTCCGTGACCCGCTCCTTCTTCAGGGTTCACGCTTCCTTTTCTTGGTCACAGGCAGGACATCTTGGCACCCAGGGCAGTCCAGTAATTCCTCCTTCAAATCGGGCTCCAGGCAATGTTCCCTCGCCTCTAGGGAGTTATTTGTCAATGTAACACCAACCCTTGGCTGTATAGGAGTCCCTGACCCTGTGGACTCTGCGGAGCACCTTTTTCAAGTAGAAGAGACCACAACAACGAACAAGGATGGGTCTTGAGCTCCCATCTTTTATACCTATTTTGCCGATAGAGAATGCATATTCCAGGTCTGCCTCCTTGGAACCGGTTTGGGTTGGTTCCCTTTTTGTGTGTTTGGGCCTGGCCACCTTCCAGGCCTGGCCTTTGTCTGCTATGCTGCTCTGACCTGCAGGACACGTCTCCAGGTCCACCACAGAAGTACAAAGAGGTGAGAGCAGGCTGCAAGCACTATTTACGACACCTCTGCACAGAGCTTAGGAAGAGAGACGGAATCTGTGCCCCTTCAAAGGACTCGTTACCCTAACAACAGATACTGGAGGCCTCGCTCTGTACCCCCCACCATCAGGGTCATTTACAGCCCAACGTTTCAGGAAGGGCCTGGCCCTTCTAAGGAAAGCCCGTCTCCTTTTTTCTCCCCATCGGGTCTGGCTCCCTCCTCCCTTATAGGACATGTTGGCAGCTCTCCTTCTCTGTTTTTTTTGTTCAGTCATTTTTATTGATATTTTACTTTCCTGGATAACCAGGAAGAATGTGTCGGGAAGTTGCGGGGGTGGGGACGGGGGTGGGGGCAGGGGTGGGGGCAGGGGTGGGGGCAGGTGTGGGGGCGGGGGATGGGGGTGTGGGTGGGGGCATGGGGGTGTGGGTGGGGGCCGGGGGGACGGGGGTGAGGGCGGGGGCGGGGGTGTGGGCGGGGTGGAGGGGTTGCTACAAAGGAGGGTGGGTCCCCACATTTCAAACCATCCTGGCTGGAGTCACGAGTGATAATCGCAGTTGGTTCGTTATCGACTCAATGGGGAAGCTTATCGTCTCCAGGCTCCTCCCCCAGGGCAGTCAATTATGTGCCCCACGCCTCAGCTGTTGGACATTTCTGAAGGTCTCTGTTTTCATCTCTGTGTAAAGCCTTCCTTTCGACCAGGGTCCAGTGCAGGGCCTCTGATCGCCAGGTACCCAGTGGGGAACCGACGGTGACTTCCATCTACTATGATCACCCTCTTTGGTACAAGGAGGCCCAGATCCAAGAAGCTTCTATTGGGCGATGCGATATCTCGAGTGCGCAGCTTCCCAGGTGGATAACGAGGGTAGACCGGTGCAGGCGGCCAGGGTCGAGCAGATATAAGACCCATAGGGAAAGAGAGATGGGCCCAGATCCAAGAAGCTTCTATTGGGCGATGGGATATCTCGAGTGCGCAGCTTCCCAGGTGGATAACGAGGGTAGACCGGTGCAGGCGGCCAGGGTCGAGCAGATATAAGACCCATAGGGAAAGAGAGATGGGCCCAGATCCAAGAAGCTTCTATTGGGCGATGGGATATCTCGAGTGCGCAGCTTCCCAGGTGGATAACGAGGGTAGACCGGTGCAGGCGGCCAGGGTCGAGCAGATATAAGACCCATAGGGAAAGAGAGATGGGCCCAGATCCAAGAAGCTTCTGTTGGGCGATGGGATATCTCGAGTGCGCAGCTTCCCAGGTGGATAACGAGGGTAGACCGGTGCAGGCGGCCAGGGTCGAGCAGATATAAGACCCATAGGGAAGAGAGATGGGCCCAGATCCAAGAAGCTTCTATTGGGCGATGGGATATCTCGAGTGCGCAGCTTCCCAGGTGGATAACGCAGGGTAGACCGGTGCAGGCGGCCAGGGTCGAGCAGATATAAGACCCATAGGGAAAGAGAGATGGGCCCAGATCCAAGAAGCTTCTATTGGGCGATGGGATATCTCGAGTGCGCAGCTTCCCAGGTGGATAACGAGGGTAGACCGGTGCAGGCGGCCAGGGTCGAGCAGATATAAGACCCATAGGGAAAGAGAGATGGGCCCAGATCCAAGCAGCTTCTATTGGGCGATGGGATATCTCGAGTGCGCAGCTTCCCAGGTGGATAACGAGGGTAGACCGGTGCAGGCGGCCAGGGTCGAGCAGATATAAGACCCATAGGGAAAGAGAGATGGGCCCAGATCCAAGAAGCTTCTATTGGGCGATGGGATATCTCGAGTGCGCAGCTTCCCAGGTGGATAACGAGGGTAGACCGGTGCAGGCGGCCAGGGTCGAGCAGATATAAGACCCATAGGGAAGAGAGATGGGCCCAGATCCAAGCAGCTTCTATTGGGCGATGGGATATCTCGAGTGCGCAGCTTCCCAGGTGGATAACGAGGGTAGACCGGTGCAGGCGGCCAGGGGTCGAGCAGATATAAGACCCATAGGGAAAGAGAGATGGGCCCAGATCCAAGCAGCTTCTATTGGGCGATGGGATATCTCGAGTGCGCAGCTTCCCAGGTGGATAACGAGGGTAGACCGGTGCAGGCGGCCAGGGTCGAGCAGATATAAGACCCATAGGGAAAGAGAGATGGGCCCAGATCCAAGCAGCTTCTATTGGGCGATGGGATATCTCGAGTGCGCAGCTTCCCAGGTGGATAACGAGGGTAGACCGGTGCAGGCGGCCAGGGTCGAGCAGATATAAGACCCATAGGGAAAGAGAGATGGGCAACTCCATAGCATATGTTCACAATCTGCAGCTAATAGAGCACAATATGAACAAGAAGCGGTGGCGTCAGGGAATAGTCTGTTTATTTCGTCAGGGTATAGGTAGGGCTGGTGCAGAGTAAAGAACTGGATTAGTTTAAATCTGGTGTTGTGAGAAATGATGTGTGGGTATTCCAGAGCCCTTGACCCCTCCTTCTCATGCAATAC
Organism: Calotriton arnoldi; assembly: GCA_963921515.1. Taxonomy (NCBI): domain Eukaryota; kingdom Metazoa; phylum Chordata; class Amphibia; order Caudata; family Salamandridae; genus Calotriton; species Calotriton arnoldi. Next base: position 2,491,132 of record CAWUFW010000466.1, read on the forward strand.
CCTTCCTAGCTCAGCCTCCCAGATATCTCATCGGTGCTGTTGCTGGGTTAGCAACGGGGTATTTATGGAACCCGCAGGCCTGTATCACCTGTGCATGGCACACTATCATGTCTACCACACGCACACGTACAACGCATAGGATGTTGCATTTAGTATTCTGGCTTCATCGTGAATGGGCTGTAAGCATGCATTCATGTGTCACTAGAATTCACCATCATGCTCCATGCGTGGAACCCATGACTGGGACAATTGTCTCCTGCCACTATGAGGGAGACGCTTGATACATCCCTCCCCGCTCTCTGGGGCTGCGTCAGTGCATGCACACTTGATTCATGTGTGGCATGACCAAAAATCAAAGAACCAAGACCACAGATATGCAGTGCAGGGGAGAGCGCACTGTAAATCATGCAGGGAACATTCCTGTCCCAAGAGGGGCAACACAGAATGGGAGGAGGGAGAGAAGCAAACGAGGAAGGAAGATGAAAATACATGAACTTTATGGAGTGTTTAAGGAAAAAGAAAAGAGAAGCTCTCAAAGTGAGCAGTGAATGGAGGAACAGAAGTAAAGAGGCCAAGCCCCGGGGCGGGGCAGACACAAGATGGACAAGGCGAGTATAAAAGCAAGAAAATAAAAGTGAAAATAATGGCAACCAATAGTAAGCTGTGGGCAGACTGTAAGCCCACTGCAATCTGACAATAGGTCTAAGAAATGGGCAGCTTGCACGGTCTGGTAGGCCAGACCTAATTTGTTGCCAATCGGGATATGAGAATGCAGGGACGGAGGTCTGGCCCTCCCAGGCCTCAATCTTTGCATCTGCAGGTATTCAGCTGGAGTTGCAAAACCTCCTGCCTCATTAATATGCTTATGTATATTGTGTTTTCATTGTTTGCCCTTTGTTTAGAGCTATGAATTTATTTTCCAAACTAATCCTGAACTGGTAAAGCTTTGTCCTTGATAGATCAAATAATCCATACAAGCAGCTGAGAATGAGGGTGTTACACGCCTGATGCTTTAAAATCTCATTTCTATCTGCATCACAGAGATCAAAATATTTTTGCTCGTGAAGATTGTTGTTGGTTTCCAATTGAAATTAAACCGGTAAACCATATCATTTTCTTTTATTAGTTATGTAATCATTTTTACTCCATTTTACAGAACTCACATCTTTTCCTTCTGGTGACTTTTCAAGGAAGGGAGAAGAGCAAAGGACCATTTTGCTGGATTACATTGGTGCAGAAGCACATAAAAGAAACACTGGTGCCAGCTCAGGTAAACCACAAATGAACTGTGAACAAACAATCTGTGGCTGTTTCAACTTCACAGCCCCAGTAAATTACACATGACCCAAAGCAGACAGTGCACGTCCTTCACAGCTCCAGTAAATTACACGTGACCCAAAGCAGACTGCATTTCCTTCACAGCCCCAGTAAATTACACGTGACCCAGAGCAGACCGTGCACGTCCTTCACAGCTCCAGTAAATTACACGTGACCCAGAGCAGACAGTGCACGTCCTTCACAGCTCCAGTAAATTACACGTGACCCAAAGCAGACTGCATTTCCTTCACAGCTCCAGTAAATTACACGTGACCCAGAGCAGACAGTGCAAGTCCTTCACAGCTCCAGTAAATTACACGTGACCCAGAGCAGACAGTGCATTTCCTTCACAGCTCCAGTAAATTACACGTGACCCGAAGCAGACTGCATTTCCTTCACAGCCCCAGTAAATTACACGTGACCCAGAGCAGACAGTGCAAGTCCTTCACAGCTCCAGTAAATTACACGTGACCCAGAGCAGACCGTGCACGTCCTTCCCAGCTCCAGTAAATTACACGTGACCCAGAGCAGACAGTGCACGTCCTTCACAGCTCCAGTAAATTACACGTGACCTGGAGCAGACAGTGCACGTCCTTCACAGCTCCAGTAAATTACACGTGACCCAAAGCAGACCGTGCACGTCCTTCCCAGCTCCAGTAAATTACACGTGACCCAGAGCAGACTGCATTTCCTTCACCGCCCCAGTAAATTACACGTGACCCAAAGCAGACTGCATTTCCTTCACCGCCCCAGTAAATTACACATGACCCAAAGCAGACTGCATTTCCTTCACAGCCCCAGTAAATTACACGTGACCCAGAGCAGACAGTGCAAGTCCTTCACAGCTCCAGTAAATTACACGTGACCCAAAGCAGACTGCATTTCCTTCACAGCCCCAGTAAATTACACGTGACCCAGAGCAGACAGTGCACGTCCTTCACAGCTCCAGTAAATTGCACGTGACCCAAAGCAGACTGCATTTCCTTCACAGCCCCAGTAAATTACACGTGACCCAAAGCAGACTGCATTTCCTTCACAGCCCCAGTAAATTACACGTGACCCAGAGCAGACAGTGCAAGTCCTTCACAGCTCCAGTAAATTACACGTGACCCAAAGCAGACTGCATTTCCTTCACCGCCCCAGTAAATTACACGTGACCCAGAGCAGACAGTGCAAGTCCTTCACAGCCCCAGTAAATTACACGTGACCCAGAGCAGACAGTGCAAGTCCTTCACAGCCCCAGTAAATTACACGTGACCCAGAGCAGACAGTGCAAGTCCTTCACAGCTCCAGTAAATTACACGTGACCCAGAGCAGACAGTGCACGTCCTTCACAGCTCCAGTAAATTACACGTGACCCAAAGCAGACTGCATTTCCTTCACCGCCCCAGTAAATTACACATGACCCAAAGCAGACTGCATTTCCTTCACAGCCCCAGTAAATTACACGTGACCCAGAGCAGACAGTGCAAGTCCTTCACAGCTCCAGTAAATTACACGTGACCCAGAGCAGACAGTGCAAGTCCTTCACAGCTCCAGTAAATTACACGTGACCCAGAGCAGACCGTGCACGTCCTTCCCAGCTCCAGTAAATTACACGTGACCCAAAGCAGACAGTGCAAGTCCTTCACAGCTCCAGTAAATTACACGTGACCCAGAGCAGACAGTGCAAGTCCTTCACAGCTCCAGTAAATTACACGTGACCCAGAGCAGACAGTGCAAGTCCTTCACAGCTCCAGTAAATTACACGTGACCCAGAGCAGACCGTGCACGTCCTTCCCAGCTCCAGTAAATTACACGTGACCCAAAGCAGACTGCATTTCCTTCAAAGCCCCAGTAAATTACACGTGACCCAAAGCAGACTGCATTTCCTTCACAGCCCCAGTAAATTACACGTGACCCAAAGCAGACTGCATTTCCTTCACAGCCCCAGTAAATTACACGTGACCCAAAGCAGACTGCATTTCCTTCACAGCCCCAGTAAATTACACTTGACCCAAAGCAGACTTCATTTCCTTCACAGCCCCAGTAAATTACACGTGACCCAAAGCAGACTGCATTTCCTTCACAGCCCCAGTAAATTACACGTGACCCAGAGCAGACAGTGCATGTCCTTCACAGCTCCAGTAAATTACACGTGACCCAGAGCAGACAGTGCACGCCCTTCACAGCTCCAGTAAATTACACGTGACCCAGAGCAGACAGTGCACGTCCTTCACAGCTCCAGTAAATTACACGTGACCCAGAGCAGACAGTGCACGTCCTTCACAGCTCCAGTAAATTACACGTGACCCAGAGCAGACAGTGCACGTCCTTCACAGCTCCAGTAAATTACACGTGACCCAGAGCAGACAGTGCACGTCCTTCACAGCTCCAGTAAATTACACGTGACCCAGAGCAGACAGTGCACATCCTTCACAGCTCCAGTAAATGACACATGACCCAGAGCAGACACTGCGTGTTCTTCACAGCTCCAGTAAATGACACGTGACCCAGAGCAGACACTGCGTGTTCTTCACAGCTCCAGTAAATTACACGTGACCCAGAGCAGACCGTGCACGTCCTTCACAGCTCCAGTAAATTACACGTGACCCAGAGCAGAGAGTGCACGTCCTTCATAGCTCCAGTAAATTACACGTGATTCAGAGCTGACAGTGCACGTCCTTCACAGCTCCAGTAAATTACACGTGACCCAGAGCAGACAGTGCACGTCCTTCACAGCTCCAGTAAATTACACGTGATTCAGAGCTGACAGTGCACGTCCTTCACAGGTCCAGTAAATTACACGTGACCCAGAGCAGACAGTGCACATGTGACCCAAAGCAGACAGTGCACGTCCTTCACAGCTCCAGTAAATTACACGTGACCCAGAGCTGACAGTGCACTTGTGACCCAGAGCAGACAGTGCACGTCCTTCACAGCTCCAGTAAAGTACACGTGACCCAGAGCAGACAGTGCACACGTGACCCAGAGCAGACAGTGCACGTCATTCACAGCTCCAGTAAATTACACGTGACCCAGAGCAGACAGTGCACATACTTCCCAGCTCCAGTAAATTACACGTGACCCAAAGCAGACTGCATTTCCTTCACAGCCCCAGTAAATTACACGTGACCCAAAGCAGACTTCATTTCCTTCACAGCCCCAGTAAATTACACGTGACCCAAAGCAGACTGCATTTCCTTCACAGCCCCAGTAAATTACACGTGACCCAAAGCAGACTGCATTTCCTTCACAGCCCCAGTAAATTACACGTGACCCAGAGCAGACCGTGCACGTCCTTCACAGCTCCAGTAAATTACACGTGACCCAGAGCAGACAGTGCACGTCCTTCATAGCTCCAGTAAATTACACGTGATTCAGAGCTGACAGTGCACGTCCTTCCCAGCTCCAGTAAATTACACGTGACCCAGAGCAGACAGTGCACGTCCTTCCCAGCTCCAGTAAATTACACGTGACCCAGAGCAGAAAGTGCACGTCCTTCCCAGCTCCAGTAAATTACACGTGACCCAGAGCAGACAGTGCACGTCCTTCACAGCTCCAGTAAATTACACGTGACCCAGAGCAGACAGTGCACGTCCTTCACAGCTCCAGTAAATTACACGTGACCTAGAGCAGACAGTGCACATGTGACCCAGAGCAGACAGTGCACGTCCTTCACAGCTCCAGTAAATTACATGTGACCCAGAGCAGACAGTGCACATGTGACCCAGAGCAGACAGTGCACGTCCTTCACAGCTCCAGTAAATTACATGTGACCCAGAGCAGACAGTGCACGTCCTTCCCAGCTCCAGTAAATTACACGTGACCCAGAGCAGACAGTGCACGTCCTTCCCAGCTCCAGTAAATTACACGTGACCCAGAGCAGACAGTGCACGTCCTTCACAGCTCCAGTAAATTACACGTGACCCAGAGCAGACAGTGCACATGTGACCCAGAGCAGACAGTGCACGTCCTTCACAGCTCCAGTAAATTACATGTGACCCAGACCAGACAGTGCACATGTGACCCAGAGCAGACAGTGCACGTCCTTCACAGCTCCAGTAAATGACACGTGACCCAGAGCAGACACTGCGTGTTCTTCACAGCTCCAGTAAATTACACGTGATTCAGAGCTGACAGTGCATGTCCTTCACAGCTCCTGTAAATTACACGTGACCCAGAGCAGACAGTGCACATGTGACCCAGAGCAGACAGTGCACGTCCTTCACAGCTCCAGTAAATGACACGTGACCCAGAGCAGACACTGCGTGTTCTTCACAGCTCCAGTAAATTACACGTGATTCAGAGCTGACAGTGCACGTCCTTCACAGCTCCTGTAAATTACACGTGACCCAGAGCAGACAGTGCACATGTGACCCAGAGCAGACAGTGCACGTCCTTCACAGCTCCTGTAAATTACACGTGACCCAGAGCAGACAGTGCACGTCCTTCACAGCTCCAGTAAATGACACCTTATTCAGAGCAGACAGTCCGCACCTGTCATGACTGCAGTAGATCGCTTTGTCGCTCAGATAAAGTCCAGGTGACTGATAGTGCATGAGTTTACGTAAATTGTGAGTGTGTGGCTCGTAACAGCTCTGACAACTTACGCATGACTCCGAACAGACGCTGCTTGGCACTTCTCATCTCTGACCAATTACATCGCCCAGAAAACGTCCTTTTTAGGTCTCGCCTAGCGTTGCAGCGCGCATGCGCTGCTCGCTCTGCGAGGCTTCTTGTAATCGAGTAGATTTCAGAAGTGGAGTTTAAGCCCCGCCCCTTCTTTCCAATGGCTTGCGTCATAGTTCATGCTAAACACTGGCTTTCCATTGTGAATGAGGCTTCTTAGTCCCTCCTTGTTACCGCCCTGTCTCCTTTTGGCCCCGCCCACCCGGACTGGATCGTTTACTTGCGGCGTTACACTGTCTCCTTTATTAGTCGGTCGGCACGCACTATTTGGAAAATGGGGACAATGGCTATGCGCTCTAAATTGTGTGTTTTTTATTTATTACTTTAACGAGCGCGGCGCCCGCTAGGGACACCGTGCTCACTTTATTTATTTATAATTTACATTTATGTTGCACTCTGTTTTTTCACTAGAAGTGCTGCCCATCATGTGCTCGGTGTTAGACACAAGCTGAGAGAGCCACAGAAGTTCACGGGAGAGCCGTTCGGAAGTGCACGCCGACGTCTAGGCACAGAGCGCTTGGGGGCGCTTTCAGGGCGCTGAGAGTGTTTAGATGAGGGGGTACACACAGCAACGTGTGTGAGGACTTTTCACTTATTTACAGATAGGTTAATGGCACGTTTGTTGTCTGGACGTCCTCTTCTGCATGCTTAGGGGGGATATATTTGGAGTGGGTGGAAGCCAGGCAGGAGCCAAGCCTGACTGTGGTCGGGGCTTACTGAGGGAGGAACCCAGAAAAACGCTGTCATTCTCATTGCTCCCCAGTGTCGTGGAGGGAGCAGCGTGTAACCCCTGTGTGTGCCTTGCCAACGCTCAAGCAATAATAACCGTGCTTCAAGACTCTTGACTGAGTACATCTAATCAGTACGTGTTGCTCCTGAGTGGCAGGCGGAGGGAGTCTCGAACGCGCCATCCCTCACCCTCTCATTGTGTTAACTTGGTGACTGGGAATGTATACACACACCAGGCAGTGAGTAATGGCGCTCACTAAATTCCAATTAACAGCAGGCCCGAGCGTCCTGATGAACGGAGTTGGGAGGGAGCTCCTGGAGACGGTTGTACGAGGATAACACAGACTTATTCTCTAGACCAGAGACGTGATTGCATTATGCGGCTCGTGCAATGCTCCAAGCGCCTCGCGCCTAACTCAGTGACCCCCTCCTGTCAGACGACAGCACTCAGGCCTGAGGCGCCATCACAAGTGCCGCTCGGACCACCAGTAATTATCTGCGTCCAAGTTTATGTTGTTGACTATACAGACTGATTTCCGTGCCAAGTTCTCAGCCCCACCACCCAAACTCAGTCCATAGTCAAGTAACAAGGGCACGAAGAAAGAAAACATGAGAAAACAGCACATCCCTTTTTAGGCCAAGCAGCACTCACGATGAAATTGTGACACTCACAAGGATATTGTCGCTCACGATGGAATATTTCCTGTTTATGAGGAGTATGTGCGAGTAGTAGAATGTAGGAAAAGTGACTCATTGCTATTGGGTGTGTACAAAATGTGTGCAGTTGCCTTTTGCAAGTTCCCTGAAGAGTTTTAGCAAAACCTGCAACACTTAGGAAAGTAAAGCATTAACAAATAATTGGAGGTAACAAATCCTGAAAGAATAGATTTTGCAGGGAAAAAAAATTCTCAAACCCTACTTACGTTTTTGGGGGGTGGGGCGGGTGGTGGGCGCACTATAATGTTTAACAATAACCAGCCTGATAACTGGACACAATGAATGTCACCTAAGCTAATCAGCAGCGTATCTTAACAAGCGGTTCATGCGTGGTTGCTTTCATCTTTTTTCTTTTTCCAGCTTCGAAATAAACAAGCATTTGCAACGCAATAGGTCTCGCATTCTACGCGAGTTTAAGCTATTGGCATTGTAAATGACAATGCCTTTATGTATGTTTTAAAACCAAAACTTAAAAAAGGCATTGTCATTTACTTTTTTTTTTTTTCTTTGCAGTGAACCCAGAATACATAACATAGGAGGCAATGATACAATGTGTAGCAACCCCCCCATCCCCTCCCCCCCAGGGCTGAGAATATATACAACGAGTGCCAGGTCTTTAAAAACCTATAATAATGTATCATGTTAGAGCACAAGTATCATAGAGCAAAATATCCAATTACGATGTAAAATGCTGCAGCGAGCAGTTGGGTAGAAAAAAATTGATCATTATGGCTAAAAACATGAGATAAAGTGACCAGTGCGACAGTACATCATTAAAAAGAAAAGCACCACAGCAGAGTAATTATTAATCAATGTGGCTAAAAAACATGAGAAAATATGACCAGTTCGACAGTATAGTGAGTGGTCAGCACCTCTAGTGAGTGGTCAGCACCTCTAGTGAGTGGTCAGCACCTCTAGTGAGTGGTCAGCACCTTTAGTGAGTGGTCAGCACCTCTAGTGAGTGGTCAGCTTTTGTATCAATGTCATCTCTTTGCCAGTTTGGAAGCAATGAGGCCGAGGGCCACAGTTTCTCTTGTTTGGACGCGAAGTCTAGTAGCAAGTTGCAAGCTCTCTCCTCAGGACCATCCTGGCACCTGTGAACAGGCACCAGGAGCTGCTGCCAGCAGCCTACACCGATTGTCTTTATTTTCTGTGGGTCTTGTAACGCCCGTCAAGGCTCAAAGCCTCCAGAGGGGGAGTCGCGCCCACAGTTTGAAGACGTCTGCTCTACGCTGACCTCAATGCCCTCAACCTCTCCCTTCTATGGGATATAAGATAATATTTTACAGAATTGGTTGCCTGATATTTTTAACTCACATTTACGGAGCAAATTCCTAATAATCTCATTGTGTCATAAATAAAATATTTTTATTCCGTGGTGTATTTTATTATAGCCTCGCCAGGAAAGAGGAGAGACTAACGGGACTAAAACAAGATTGCATTTAGGGCAGTAGTAGTGTGTGGGCTCCGCTCCGAAGGACAGGATGAGGGAGCAGGACTGTGGGTGATTGAATGCCTCAAGTTGTGTAGGTTTGTGGAACACTTTGTATTTACTCATGAGATGCCCTGTGTTTTTTTGTTCTAGTGACATCATTCCTGGTTAAACAAGAGGGTGATGCCAATAGCATGGGCCCCCAGCTCTCGAAGAAAGCAGATGACCACATCAGACATCCACGTGAGTAAATGATAGTCTGTCTCTCTCTCTCTCTCTCTCTCTCTCTCTCTCTCTCTCTCTCTCCTCTCTCTCTCTCTCTCTCTCTCTCTCTCTCTCTCTCTCTCTCTCTCTCTCTCTCTCTCTCTCTCTCCTCTCTCCCTCCCTCTCCCTCTCTCCCTCTCCCTCTCCCCTCTCCCCTCTCCCCCCCTCTCCCCTCTCCCCTCTTCCCTCTTCCCTCTTCCCTCTTCCCTCTTCCCTCTTCCCTCTTCCCTCTCTCCTCTTCCCTCTCTCCTCTCTCCTCTCTCCCCCCCTCGAAGTCCTGCATCTGACATCGCGCAGATGAGGCACTTCACTTCATCGTACCACTTGAAAACGATGTTCTCGCATACAGCAGTCTGTTCACATCTTTTGTTCCGTGCACCTGGAATCGCTTGGAAAAGAGTCTGTAATGGATACAGAATGATGCATTATGCCTGCTCCTCCTCTTCTTCCTCCTCCTTCTGCTTCTCCTCCTCCTTCTTCCTCCTCCTGCTTCTCCTATCTGAAAGAGACACGTTAGTGATAGATTCCTTACCTTAGAATATCCCCAGGCGTCAGGCTGGATCCGGAAAGTTTTGCGTAGCAGTACCCTTGCGCGTCGGTAGGCGGCGTCGTGCGGCTCCGCGTCCGTCGTCGGCGTCGTGATCGCCGGGATGACGTCGCGGGCAGCACTTAGGCGCCGCCCCTGCGCGCTGACGTCAGTTCTTCTTTTTCCGCGCCAGCAAGCGCAGATCCGGGAAGAGCAGTGCCCTGGTCAATTTTTGACCATTATTTTTGGTGATTTTTTCACTGTTTTTTCCATCTTAAGGTGTCGTAGGGATGCCCGGCTTCAAGCGATGCGGCGCCTGTGCGCGGATGATGTCCGTCACCGACCCGCATTGGGAGTGTCTCTTCTGCCTCGGCCGAGGCCACGACACCGAGTCTTGTCCCGAATGCCAGGCCCTCAACCCGAAAGCTTTGCGAGAGCGGTCTCGAAGCTCCTCGAGGCCCGGCATTCGGCTCCACGGAGGCCCCGGTCGCGTGAGAGGTCCAGGGGTCGCTCGCGGAGTGCACACCGGTCGTCGGCGTCGAAGTCTTCTTCGTCCGGTAAGTCTAAGCACAAGAAGTCCAAGAAGCATCGTCGCTCTCGGACTTCGCCTCGCCGGTCTCGCGACTCGGCTGAGGCCCCTCCCGGCACCGTCCGCCCCGCGGCCCCGGACTTGCCTGTGGAGTCGCCCCGTCATACCCGCCCTTCCCGGGTTCGGGGGCGGATCCGGCCAAGGTACAGGAGTTCCTGTCGGCCATGGCCCGCCTCTTCGGGCCTTCAGGCCCCTCCGTGCGCCTTCGGGCCCCGCGGGCCCTGATGGGGTTGCTCCGGCGTCGCCGGCGGCTCCGGCTCCGGCGTCGCCCGAGCCTCCAGCCTCGATCCCGGCTCCGGCTTCGGCCCCGGCCTCGATCCCGGCTCCACAACCCCCATCGACGCCGGTCGACCTCACGACACCTCCGCCGGCGCCGATGTCTCCGGTGCCGTTCTCGACGCCGCCCTGGGCTCCGGGCGGCGTCGTCCCCCAGTTCCTTCCGGCTCCGGACATGGACCCGGAGCGACGCCGCCGACGCCGGCTCCGGCGCCGATGGGACCTTGGGTCCCAAATGTCCCTCCTCCTCCTTATTTTGCACCAGAGGAGGACCAGGAGGACTGGGAGGGTCTGATGACCCTCTGACTCGCAACTGTCAGTATGATGAGGACTGGACAGAGAGTCTAGGGGAGGCCAGTGGTCTGGATACTTCTCCTGACACTGGCATGCTGTCTCCCTCCCGTGGCTACGGAGGAGGGGGCCAATTTTGGTACGGTGTTGCGTAGGGCTGCTGGGGCCTTACGTCTCCAGCTCCCTACTTTGACGGTCAAGCCTAACATCTTGACAGAGGTGCTTCCAGCCGGCAGCCTCCTCTGCGGAGACTGTGCTGCCGTTTAACGACGCCCTCACAGACGTTCTTTTGGGCGCCTGGTCCAAGCCCAACACAGGGGCTCCTGTGGATCGGAACGTGTCACGACGCCATCGCCCCGCTCCGGGCGACCCCCTGTTTCTTTCTGTCCACCCCACTCCTGAGAGCTTGGTTGTCCAAGCCTCCGCTTCCCAAACCGCCTTCCCTACCGCTCCTCCGGATAGGGAATCCAAACGCCTGGATCAGTTTGGGAAGAAAGGTTTTTCTTCCTCCAGTGCTGGCTTGCGGTCCGTTAACACCGCTTGTCTTTTGGGCCGATATACCCACTCTCTGTGGGATTCGGTGGCGGATGTTTTGCCCCAGTGCCCTGAGGAGGTCCAGGCACTGCTTTCCCGCGCCATTGCGGAAGGAAGGGATGCGGCCAAATACACTATCCGTTGTGGCCTTGACACCGCCGACTCGCTGGGCAGGTCGATTGCAACGACAGTGGCGCTCCGCCGCCACGCCTGGCTGAGAACCACTGGTTTTTCAGGGGATGTCCAGAATACTCTCATGGACATGCCCTTTGATGGAGTCGGTCTTTTTGGGTCCAAAGCAGACCATGCGTTGGAGCGCTTTAAGGACTCACGGGCTACTGCCAAGTCCCTGGGCCTTTCTGCTACACGCCCTCCGCTGCCTTCTGCTTTTCGCCCCTATCGTGGCCACGGTAGGGGCGCCCTTCACGTCAGCAGCCCAGCCACCGGCCCGCGCAGCAGGCGTCTTCGCGTGGCCGAGGACGTGGATTCCGCCGTGGCGGATCGGGCAACCAGCGTGCGGGTCAGGCCACCACCTCCAACCCGTCCGCGGCCTCCAAGCCCTCCTAGTCCCTCCTTTCAGGTGCACGGCACGCCAGTAGGGGGCAGGGTCCGCCATCACCTTCCCCACTGGCGCACCATCACCTCGGACAGGTGGGTCTTGGACATTGTCCGAAGGGGCTACTCCCTCCCCTTCGAGGCCACCCCCAGCCATGCCACCTCAATTCCACCGCATGTCAGGGGATCACTTGGTGCTTCTACAGAAGGAAGTCACGGCCCTCTTGACCAAGAGGGCCATCGAGCATGTTCCGACCCCAGAAGTAGGGCGTGGTTGCTACTCCCACTACTTTCTGGTGCCCAAAAGGACAAGGAGGACATGCGTCCTATCTTGGACCTCCGGAACGTCAATCGCTTCCTCCGGAAGGAGAAGTTCAAGATGCTCACCCTAGCTCAGGTCTTGACTGCCCTCGACCCAGGAGACTGGTTGGTAGCGTCGGACTTGCAGGACGCGTATTTCCACATCCCCGTCCTGCCGGCCCACCGGCGTTACCTTCGGTTCACGGTAGGCCCCGAGCATTTTCAGTTCACCGTGCTCCCTTTGGCCTTACAAGTGCCCCTCGGGTGTTCACGAAAGTGATGGCGGTGGTCGCAGCTCATCTGCGCCGGGCAGGGGTTTCAGTCTTCCCCTACCTCGACGACTGGCTGCTGAAGGCGGGCTCGTCCCAGGCAGTCGTCTCCCACCTCCAGACTACGGCCGAACTCCTGCACTCGCTGGGGTTCTCCATCAATGTGCCGAAGTCGCATCTGATTCCTTCTCCACAGCTCCTTTTCATCGGAGCAGTTCTGGACACGACGCAGTTTCGGGCCTATCCTCCCGAACAGCGAGTCCGGGATATTCAGGCTATGATTCCGATCTTTCGGCCTTTATCCTGGGTTTCGGTAAGGATGACCCTGAGGCTGCTGGGCCTCATGGCCTCCTGCATCCTGCTGGTCAATCATGCCAGATGGCATATGCGGGCTCTGCAGTGGGACCTGAAGTTCCAGTGGGCGCAGCACCAGGGCAACCTGTCCGATCACGTCCAGATCTCGGAGGGGACTGCAAAACAGTTGCAGTGGTGGCTCTCGAACCGGCAATGGGTCATGGGCAGATCACTCTCCCTTCCCCAGCCAGAGCATACAGTTGTGACGGACGCGTCCCTTCTGGGATGGGGCGGTCACATGGGAGAGGCGGAGATCAGAGGCCTCTGGTCTCCGGCGGAGTCCCGGCTCCATATCAACATTCTGGAGCTCCGGGCGATCCGGCTTGCACTCAAGGCATTCCTTCCCTCTGTCACAGGGAAGGTAGTGCAGGTGTTCACAGACAACACCACCGCCATGTGGTACTGCAACAAACAGGGCGGGGTGGGGTCTTGGACCCTTTGTCAGGAGGCTCTGCGCCTCTGGACATGGCTGGAACATCAGGGCATGTTCCTGATGGTTCAACACCTGGCAGGTTCTCTGAACGCCAGGGCGGACGAACTCAGCCGCAGGTGCATGATGGATCACGAATGGCGTCTTCACTCGGAAGTGGCGCAAGGACTCTTTCTACAGTGGGGAGAGCCTTGGTTAGATCTATTCGCCACCGAAGAGAACGCGCAATGTCATCAGTTCTGCGCGTTGGAATTTCCAAGGCGGCACTCGCTCGGCGACGCTTTCGTCGCGAGTGGAGTTGCGGTCTGTTGTACGCCTTTCCGCCTATACCACTTCTACCCAGAGTGTTGAAGAAGATTCGGCACGACCGGGCCCAAGTCATTCTTGTGGCTCCGGACTGGGCTCGAAGAGTTTGGTATCCCGAGCTACTCAATATGAGCATAGATCCCCCGATCCGTCTGCCTCTTCGGGAGGATCTTCTGTCGCAGCAGCAGGGGACGGTCCTCCACCCGAACCTGTCCAGTCTACACCTGCTTGCGTGGAGATTGAGCGGCGGCAGTTGATTCCTTTCGACTTGCCTCCCGAAGTTTGTGATGTGATTCTGGCAGCCAGGCGTCCCTCCACTAAGGTGGTATACGCCTGCAGGTGGAACAAATTTGTGGCATGGTGCACAGCAAAGGCTGTGGATCCCCTTTCTGCCCCTCTTTCTGAGGTCCTTCTGTTCCTTCTCTCTGGCCCAACAGGGTTCTGCCCTGGGTACCATCAAGGGTTATCTTTGTGCTATCTCGGCCTTCCTCAGGCTCCCTGATCAGCCCTCCCTTTTCAAGTCCCCTGTTGTTAACAGGTTCTTAAAAGGCATTACTCACCTCTTCCCTCCTGTTCCGTTTGTAATGCCTCAGTGGGACTTGAACTTGGTTCTTACCTTTTAATGTGCGCTCCCTTTGAGCCTCTGCATAACTGTCCTCTTCGTCTTCTGACTCTAAAGGCAGCCTTTCTGGTGGCCATCACCTCCGCTCGGCGGGTGAGTGAGCTCCAGGCTCTTTCTTGCAAACCTCCCTTTCTGTCTGTTCATCCAGACAAGGTTGTTCTTCGGACGCGTCCGTCCTTCTTGCCAAAGGTGGTTACTGCTTTCCACATTGGGCAGACCATCACTTTGCCCACCTTCTTTCCGCCTCCGCATCCTTCCAGAGAGGAAGAGAGGCTCCACCGTCTGGACCCAAAACGTGCGCTCTCCTTCTATATCGACCGCACAAAACACTTCCGGGTGGATGACCAGCTCTTTGTTGGCTACGTGGGCGCCAAAAAGGTCGGGCGGTGCACAAGAGGACCATCTCCCGCTGGGTTACCTTGTGCATCAAGACCTGCTATTCTTTGGCTAAGAAGGAGCCTCCTGTTGGGCTGCGTGCCCATTCCACCAGGGCAACGGCTGCTACCACGGCCTTGGGCCGCGGTGTTCCGCTGCCGGTTATATGTCAGGCAGCTACGTGGGCCTCGCTGCACACGTTTACAAAGCATTACTGCCTTGACAGTCAGGTCCGGAGGGACGGCTTCTTTGGCCGTTCTGTCCTCCAGGACTTCCTTGTCTGATCTTTGTTCGCAGACCCACCACCGGGGTTGGTATTGCTGGGGTATCTATTCTAAGGTAAGGAATCTATCACTAACGTGTCTCTTTCAGATGCACAAGTTACTAACTTGTGTAACGATATATCTGTAAGAGACAGTAGTTAGTGATAGATTCCTTACCGCCCACCCATCCTCCCCGTTCTGCGAACTGATTTCTAGGGTTAAGGACATCCCTTTCAGGGCCCTAGTATTTTTCAGACACCTGTGTCAGCTTCTTGCATGGCTCTGCGTTCCTGGCGCGGAAAGTCGTGTACAGAACTGACGTCAGCGCGCAGGGCGGCGCCTAAGTGCTGCCCGCGACGTCATCCCGGCGATCACGACGCCGACGACGGACGCGGAGCCGCACGACGCCGCCTACCGACGCGCAAGGGTACTGCTACGCAAAACTTTCCGGATCCAGCCTGACGCCTGGGGATATTCTAAGGTAAGGAATCTATCACTAACTACTGTCTCTTACAGATATATCGTTACACAAGTTAGTAACTTGTGCTTTCCTGCTTCTCCTCCTCCTCCTCCTGCTTCTCTTCCTCCTCTATCTCCTCCTCTATCTCCTCCTTCTCCTCGGTTGCAGAGCCTGAGCATGCTTTGTCTTTGAATCTCTGCACCACCTCTTAGGCTTCTCTTTGGTACTTCAACCTGCCCAACTTCACCACTTACTTAAACCCTCTTCATAGGGAGTCCAGGTAGAGAGAGGGAAGATTATGGGGGCGTCTTCCGTATTTGAGCCTGTTATGGCATGGGAAGTGCCTAGAGCCAGGCTTGTGTCCCCGCTCCTTTGCCTTCGGAGCCCTTCCCCTTTATCTTCTGCAAACTATCTGAATTTCTCCCAAAAGGCTACTTACTGAAGCCTAAAGGCGCTGTCTCAGGGCAGCACTTCCTATGGTTGGTCATGACCATACTTCTTTTGGGTGGCCCTCACATACCTAATACTGTGGGTGTCTGCTTATTGCTGGTCGTGGAACATCCACCCTGGGGGGGCGCTCCCAATAGACCTTTTCAACTGTAGTCATCCTAGATCTTGACATCTCCACTTCTGGGTAGATGCCTTCGGACAACTTTAGTTTGTCTAGATTTATCCTTAGTTTGCTTGAGCGGATGCATAACAGTAATGCAAATGGATTCTGACGACTCGCACCTTCTGTCCCAGACTCCGCGAACAGCGCTGCTAGCGAATGGAAACTGGATTCCGTTCTTGTTGTGACATTGAAGCTTCTTTGATGACCCCAATGAGATGACATCAAAACTGCTCTTGACTTCAGTTGATTAGCAGTTCTCCTTCTACTTGACCGTTCATCAGCCTTTGATACACTTCATCCTACCTAGCAATATGGTCAGAACAAAGACTTTGCTGTGGCTTCTTCTTGATGCAGTAAGCAGATGCCATAAAACCCTTCTCGGATGTTTAGAATAGGTTCATCACTATTCGGTGTCAGTCGCGCATCCAGCCCTTTTGAGGCTCTCCCGTTCGCTGCACACATGGATGTTCTGCCAGGAACGCCAGCTGCACCAGGCAATTTAGCCAGAGCCAGGAAGTGCGAAGACATGGATCAGTTTTTGGCAGCTTCACTGACTTTTCTAGGAAGTCCTAATCAACATTCAGATGCCTTTGCTTCGTGCACAAGGTGCACTGTGTAGAAAAAGCATCCTAGGAACTGGACCGGCTGATCATCCTTGGACTGTCCTGCTCCCCCCGAGTAGCCTCCAATCTCTTCAGTTCAATAAACATAACTCAGATGGCAGCTGTTTCTCAAATATTGTCCATGTTGAGGTTACCCGCTCCCTGCTGACACCCCACTAATGGATGTCTTTCTGGAAACCGGTCTCACAGATACTCACTGTTCTCTGGCTCACAGGGTAATCCACAGCTTGGACATGGTCTTCTTTTCAGTGGCCCGGGTCCTGATATCTAAGCCGTACTATTGAGGCCACAGCAGCAATTCTTGCCCAGGCCAACATTGTTTACAGACAGTCCTATTTAAAGATAGTTCAGTCCAAGAGCAATGTTGTAAATATTGGGCAATGTGTGCACAATTTAAACATGTCATAGATGCTAATATTTCTGTTTTGTACACATTTAAATATCTGGATACATATTGATTTGGAATGTTTAAATCCTACAGGTGATGGTAGCATAACCACAGAAATGAAAGTGAGATGCTCGGTGGTTTCTGCTGAGAAAACTGGAGAATTCAAAGCATTATGCGGACAAGAAGGCACTGTGGGACCACAGTCTAAAAGTTACACTTGGCCAGAAATAAATCTGGATTTCGAAGTGGAGAAAAACGCCCAGCATGAAAGTGGCTCAAGTCATCAAGTATACAAGGGGCATCTTCGAGACGGGGCTTCCAATTTTCATAGTGCACAAAAGAGTGACGTGAATACTGAAAATATTCTTGCATACCAATCAAAGACACAGAAATACTGGAAATCACACAACCATTATGAGGTAGAGAGGACATTCGCTATGAAGCGCCCTCTTGGACATCGGTGCACACATACTGCCAAGTCTAGTGGTGCTAACTGTGAAAAATGCTTCACGAGGAAGGGATCCCTTTTTGAACACAAGACAACCCTTGTGGTGGAAAGACCATATCAATGTACTGAATGTGAGAAAACCTTCAAGCACAAGGAAAACTTTATTGAGCATCAGCGAACACACACAGGGCAAAGGCCTTATCAGTGCACCGACTGTGGGAAAAGTTTCATTCGAAAGAGAACGCTCATTGCCCACCAGAGAATACATACGGGCGAGCGGCCATATCAGTGTACTGGATGCGGCAAAAGCTTTAGTCTAAAGCATAATCTTAATACGCATCAGAAAACATGTCGACATTTTTTATGAGAGAAAAGATGCATCTCGGCCTAATGTATACACTCTATACAATGCAGTCAGTGAAGGGAAATGAGAGATAGCGTCACTTGAAGGCTGAGCTTATTACAGTTCATGAAACATGCCTGAGCTGATGGCCGGCATACCCGAAGAATAGCTCCTGTGGCATTGTGGGAAAAGGAGACCAAGGCACACTTGTTTAATTTGTACCCATCTGTTTACAATAGTTATGCTTTATATTTTTTAAAATGTGTTTCATTTAACTTGCTAGAATTGTCTCTACATATTTAGGGCCCGATTTAGAGTTTGGCAGAGAGGGTACTCCGTCGCAACAGTGAGTACCCTCTCTGCCAATTTATGGCTGGGCAAATCTACAGTTTTTCGATGATAGAGCCTACTCCAGCTTAGTCACCGACATTCTCCTCTGACGGCCTAGCAGAGTTTGGCAGTGAGAGGTAAGCCATCCGACCTCCTGCCCAATTTAGAATGGGCGGTCGGGTTGATTTTTAATTATTTTGTTGTCCGTCACCGCCAGGAAAACCTGGTGGTGAGAGACCGTATGGGTAAAAATTCCCATGGTGTGAGTACTATTAGTTTTACATTTTTCTGAAACAAACTCCCGCTTTGGGAGTTTGTTTTTGAAAAATTTAAAAAACGTTCATAAGTTTGGTGTAAGCGTCCATTATCAATGGTAGATACACATCAAGTTTAGAAAGGCCCGCCTTTATGCTCTGTCAGGAGAACGCAATTGGAGGTGACCTGCTGCACATAACTGATCTTTGGCACTCCTTTGGTTCGGCAGTTGGAGGGTCGTTGAGCTGCTGAATGACCTCACCTCGGCTGGTGTGGGGCAAGTCTAATCCTAAATGTTGGCAACGCAACCTTGATTTAATCTTCCATAAACTCTCACTGCGACATCAACCCCCTCTGCATCTCCCAAGGCGTTCTATGGCAAAACAGGTTACATTTACTAGTAAGTACCCAAATCCCAGTTAACAGGGTCACCGCTCTGCATTACAGTTGTAAGGTCAGTTGCTCTTCCTTCATGAAATAATTGCTTGTTCCTGAGCATGTTTTTCAATCATTCATGTTGCCAATTCCCACAGCATTTGGGTTTTACCAGAAAGAACAATCGGAATAAATGACAGCGGCTGATTCTCAAGACTTTCTCCAGTATTTCTGTACAATATGAGTATTATGGATGATGAACTCTGGAAGAAAAATGGTAGTAAATGATTTGGACGTAGGGACTGGGTAACTGGAAATGCATGTGTGTCTTCCCTCTGCGTGTCTTCCCTCTGCGTGTCTTCCCTCTGCGTGTCTTCCCTCTGCGTGTCTTCCCTCTGCGTGTCTTCCCTCTGCGTGTCTTCCCTCTGCGTGTCTTCCCTCTGCGTGTCTTCCCTCTGCGTGTCTTCCCTCTGCGTGTCTTCCCTCTGCGTGTCTTCCCTCTGCGTCTCTTCCCTCTGCGTCTCTTCCCTCTGCGTCTCTTCCCTCTGCGTCTCTTCCCTCTGCGTCTCTTCCCTCTGCGTCTCTTCCCTCTGCGTCTCTTCCCTCTGCGTCTCTTCCCTCTGCGTGTCCTGCTCTCTATAGTGCAAACATTGTTGGGCAGCAGCGAGGCGCCGAACACTGGTGGAGATGCTGCAAGACGATGCAAGACTCTGTACTCCACTTGGGGATTTACACACTTCAGTTTCACAGTGACTTTACATTTAAGCTTGTGGCATTACTCATACAGTTACAATTTTAAGCACAGGGATATTAAGGGATTTCCTCTGAATCACACTATTTTAACTCAAGCGCCAGGTCAGCAGCCTAGTCACAGTCCCATGATCATTTATTGCCGCTCTCAGGGCCGGCTTTAACACTGGCGGTGCCCTGTGCGACAATGTTTGTTGACCCTCCCCTTCCCCAATGACCACCTCTGCCACAGATTCCCTCACTACCACCATTTGACAACGACCCTCAAGTCTCCAGAACCACTGTCTCTCGGATTCATTTAGTTTTACAGCACCACTCATACCAGTGTAAGGTGTCAGAGCACTTTACATCACACACACACACACACACACACACACACACACACACACACACACACACACATTGCACAGAGACAATCATATGTGTGTAAATCAGTGTATAGGAAATGTTACATCAGACAGGACTACAAGGTGTAGTGTAGGAGTGGCATGTCATCGATACTGGTAGGCAATATAGTTTGAGTCCTTATTCTGGAAAAGCACAAATTCAGAATTTAAAATGTAACATCATTGTTAGGGGTTCTGTTTAAAAATAAGAATTGTTTTCTACCCAAATTAACCCTTTTGGCAAGATTAGGATGATGAAAGACTGGGCAAAAAAACATGTAGCTCTAACTTATACCTTGCAGTTTGCAGCAGCTCTTTGATCACAGTTAACAGCTCAATGTTCTATATTAGGATTTTGAGTTATAAACGACAAGTAACACAAGGAGCTCTCGCACAGAAGCCGTAACCCACTGACCTGCTTAGTCATCTGCATGGTACACGTTCTCTTACAGAAGCCGTAACCCACTGACCTGCTTACATTATATGCACTTTGTCATCTGCATGGTACACGTTCTCTTACAGAAGCCGTAACCCACTGACCTGCTTACATTATATGCACTTTGTGATCTGCCTGGTACACGTTCTCTTACAGAAGCCGTAACCCACTGACCTGCTTACATTATATGCACTTTGTCATCTGCATGGTACACGTTCTCTTACAGAAGCCGTAACCCACTGACCTGCTTACATTATATGCACTTTGTGATCTGCCTGGTACACGTTCTCGCACAGAAGCCGTAACCCACTGACCTGCTTAGTCATCTGCATGGTACACGTTCTCTTACAGAAGCCGTAACCCACTGACCTGCTTACATTATATGCACTTTGTGATCTGCCTGGTACACGTTCTCTTACAGAAGCCGTAACCCACTGACCTGCTTACATTATATGCACTTTGTGATCTGCCTGGTACACGTTCTCGCACAGAAGCCGTAACCCACTGACCTGCTTAGTCATCTGCATGGTACACGTTCTCTTACAGAAGCCGTAACCCACTGACCTGCTTACATTATATGCACTTTGTGATCTGCCTGGTACACGTTCTCTTACAGAAGCCGTAACCCACTGACCTGCTTACATTATATGCACTTTGTGATCTGCCTGGTACACGTTCTCTTACAGAAGCCGTAACCCACTGACCTGCTTACATTATATGCACTTTGTCATCTGCATGGTACACGTTCTCTTACAGAAGCCGTAACCCACTGACCTGCTTACATTATATGCACTTTGTCATCTGCATGGTACACGTTCTCTTACAGAAGCCGTAACCCACTGACCTGCTTACATTATATGCACTTTGTGATCTGCCTGGTACACGTTCTCTTACAGAAGCCGTAACCCACTGACCTGCTTACATTATATGCACTTTGTGATCTGCCTGGTACACGTTCTCTTACAGAAGCCGTAACCCACTGACCTGCTTACATTATATGCACTTTGTGATCTGCCTGGTACACGTTCTACCCACTGCTACCTTTGGATGAGTCAAAACTTCTACTAGACAAACCTGTCTCTTTCCAGGAAGACATTAATCACCGGAGTTATCTTGACATTTTAATTGATGCCTGATAATTGCTGGAGGCCTGGAACGCCGCAGCAGGTGCTTTTTAAATGACCATATACTTGCAAGAATGATGCCCCCACCACAAGTCAGCGCCCGGTGCGGTGGCACCGATCGCACCGCCCTAGAGCCAGCCCTGGCTGCTCTAGCCAGTTTACCCTTGGGGGAGAATGGAGCAAGACACTTATAGACTGGTAAAGATCTAGGGGGCATATGTACAAGGAAATGTCGGAGCGCGGTGCTGCGCCAAATTTGGCAGCGCCGCACTCTAACGTTTCCAAAGCGCAGGGATGCGCCGTATTTACAAGGATATGGCGCAGCCTTGCATTTCCCCCTGCGCTGGTGCTAAAATTAGCTATCTAGTGCCAACACAGGCACCCTTGCCCCATAGTGCAAGGGTGCCTGCATTGTGGGAATGATTGTTTATGTACAGGAATGTGTCCCTTCCGGCACATACACAATCCATAATGGCAATTTGCTACTTCAATGGCAGAACAAAACAGAAGTAGCAAAAAGCCATTATTTAATGATTGCTATTGTGCAGGAAGAGACAGACACCTTCCTGCACATAACAATCATTTATGGCGTTTTGCTCTTTCTAAGAAACAAGCATTTGCAATGCAACAGGTCTCGCGTTATGAGATTTTGAGCTATTGGCATTGTAAATGACAATGCCTTTTATTTATCTGTTTTGATAATTAACACTTAAATAAAAGGCTTTGTCATTTACAATTCCAATAGGTCAAAGTTTTAAAAATGCGAGACCTATTGCATTGTAAATGCTTGTTTTTACTTGCAGCAGGTGCCACTTTATACCTGATTAACCCCCTTCCTTTCCCTCCCATCTCCTTTTCTTGCCACACCCACCAATACCGGCCATTCACACCACCAACACAGCAGTAGTGTGATCAACCTACGCTGTGAATGAATAAGGATATGTGGGGGAGGTGCCGAGAAGTTTGTGCTTAGAGGCCAGTCACTGCTTAGATGTGTGGCTGACCTGTGAACACACAATGAACCTCCTTCTGCCTCTTTATGCACCAGCTGTCACGAGTGCGCCAAATTTCTATCAGCCCAGGGCCCTCCCTGTCCAAGCACAGGCCGGCTCTGGCTCCTGGCGCCAAGCAGGGAGAGCACGCCGCTAAAGCTCCTTGAAGCTCTTGCTTCGTAGCAGGCACATTCCACGCAGCTCCTTCAAGCCCGTGCTGCAGAAAGAGCCCAGGCCACTGTGCACAGGCAGTGCCGCTCCTTCAAGCTTATGCAGACCTGGGGGCACAGGTTGTACAGCTCCTTGAAGCCAGACAGAGAGCACAGGCAGCTGCAACTCATTGAATCCATTACACAGGTGGCTGAAGCCCCTTGAAACCCTTGCTACCAGGAGGGCACAGACCACTACAGCTCATTGAAGCCCTGCTGTCCAAAGTGCATTACCGCCTAGAAATCGCCCACCGCGGCCGGACAACGCAGGCCATGCAGCTCTTTGAAGCCCTTGCTACTAGGAGGGCGCACACGATTACAGCTCCTTGAAGCCCTGCCTGCCTATAGAATCTTTGGTCTGAAACCCCTTCTAGTCCGTACTGCAGAAACAGCACAGGCCTCTGTGGCACTTTAAAGCCACGCTGCCAAGGAAACAAAGGCTACGCAAAGAGCACTATATGCTGCAGCTCCTTGAAGCCAGGATGCCTAGAGAACATAGTGCTGCAGGATAGAGGGCACAGGCCATGAAGGACTAGCGGCCTAGTGAGCACCAGTTGCAGCGGCTACTTGAGACCTGTGCTGCTCATTGACGCCCGTTGCTGCCTACTAAACTCAGGCCCCATAGCTCCTTGAAGCCCCTGCTGCCTAGAGAGCTCCAGGCTGCTGCATCCCATTGAAGCCCGGAAGGTAGGCTGCTCCAGCTTTTCCACTCATCTCGCGGCCCTGTGAATAAATGCAGGCCGCAGCAACGCATTGAAGCCGGCACTGTCTGCCTACAAAACACAAGGCGCTCGCTGCAGCTCCTTGAAGCCGGCACTGCCTGCCTACAAAACACAAGGCGCTCGCTGCAGCTCCTTGAAGCCAGCACTGCCTGCCTACAGAACACAAGGTGCTCGCTGCAGCTCCTTGAAGCCGGCACTGCCTGCCTACAGAACACATGGCGCTCGCTGCAGCTCCTTGAAGCCGGCACTGCCTGCCTACAAAACACAAGGCGCTCGCTGCAGCTCCTTGAAGCCGGCACTGCCCGCCTACAGGACACAAGGCGCTCGCTGCAACTCCTTGAAGCCGGCACTGCCTGCCTACAGAACACAAGGCGCTTGCTGCAGCTCTTTGAAGCCGGCACTGCCTGCCTACAGAACACAAAGTGCTCGCTGCAGCTCCTTGAAGCCGGCACTGCCTGCCTACGGACACAAGGCGTTCGCTGCAGCTCCTTGAAGCCGGCACTGCCTGCCTACAGAACACAAGGCGTTCGCTGCAGCTCCTTGAAGCCGGCACTGCCTGCCTACAGAACACAACGCGCTCGTTGCAGCTCCTTGAAGCCGGCACTGCCTGCCTACAGAACACAAAGTGCTCGCTGCAGCTCCTTGAAGCCGGCACTGCCTGCCTACGGACACAAGGCGTTCGCTGCAGTTCCTTGAAGCCGGCACTGCCTGCCTACGGACACAAGGCGCTCGCTGCAGCTCCTTGAAGCCAGCACTGCCTGCCTACGGACACAAGGCGTTCGCTGCAGTTCCTTGAAGCCGGCACTGCCTGCCTACAGAACACAAGGCGCTCGCTGCAGCTCCTTGAAGCCGGCACTGCCTGCCTACAGAACACAAGGCGCTCGCTGCAGCTCCATGAAGCCGGCACTGCCTGCCTACAGAACACAAGGCGCTCGCTGCAGCTCCTTGAAGCCGGCACTGCCTGCCTACAGAACACAAGGCGCTCGCTGCAGCTCCATGAAGCCGGCACTGCCTGCCTACGGACACAAGACGTTCGCTGCAGCTCCTTGAAACCGGCACTGCCTGCCTACAGAACACAAGGCGCTCGTTGCAGCTCCTTGAAGCCGGCACTGCCTGCCTACAGACACAAGGCGCTCGTTGCAGCTCCTTGAAGCTGGCACTGCCTGCCTACGGACACAAGGCGTTCGCTGCAGTTCCTTGAAGCCGGCACTGTCTGCCTACAAAACACAAGGTGCTCGCTGCAGCTCCTTGAAGCCGGCACTGCCTGCCTACAAAACACAAGGCGCTCGCTGCAGCTCCTTGAAGCCGGCACTGCCCGCCTACAGGACACAAGGCGCTCGCTGCAGCTCCTTGAAGCCGGCACTGCCCGCCTACAGGACACAAAGTGCTCGCTGCAGCTCCTTGAAGCCGGCACTGCCTGCCTACGGACACAAGGCGTTCGCTGCAGTTCCTTGAAGCCGGCACTGCCTGCCTACAAAACACAAGGCGCTCGCTGCAGCTACTTGAAGCCGGCACTGCCCGCCTACAGGACACAAGGCGCTCGCTGCAGCTCCATGAAGCCGGCACTGCCCGCCTACAGAACACAGGGCGCTCGTTGCAGCTCCTTGAAGCCGGCACTGCCTGCCTACAGAACACAAGGCGCTCGCTGCAGCTCTTTGAAGCTGGCACTGCCTGCCTACGGACACAAGGCGTTCGCTGCAGTTCCTTGAAGCCGGCACTGCCTGCCTACGGACACAAGGCGCTCGCTGCAGCTCCTTGAAGCCAGCACTGCCTGCCTACGGACACAAGGCGTTCGCTGCAGTTCCTTGAAGCCGGCACTGCCTGCCTACAGAACACAAGGCGCTCGCTGCAGCTCCTTGAAGCCGGCACTGCCTGCCTACAGAACACAAGGCGCTCGCTGCAGCTCCTTGAAGCCGGCACTGCCCGCCTACAGGACACAAGGCGCTCGCTGCAGCTCCATGAAGCCGGCACTGCCTGCCTACAGAACACAAGGCGCTCGCTGCAGCTCCATGAAGCCGGCACTGCCTGCCTACGGACACAAGGCGCTTGCTGCAGCTCCTTGAAACCGGCACTGCCTGCCTACAGAACACAAGGCGCTCGCTGCAGCTCCTTGAAGCCAGCACTGCCTGCCTACAGAACACAAGGCGCTCGCTGCAGCTCCTTGAAACCGGCACTGCCTGCCTACAGAACACAAGGCGCTCGCTGCAGCTCCTTGAAACCCAAAGAGAGCAGGCCCCGTAGCTCTTCGAGTCCCGGGTGGCTCTACAGCACAGACGGCTCAGACCTGTCCATCCGGCGGTGACCCGGAGCAAAAAGCGCTCTAGCTCCTTGAAGCCTGTTGCTCATGGCGCTCCTCCCACAGTGTATCCGGATTCTCAGAGCAGCCGTCAGTTTTTGGCTCGGTAACAGCCCGACAGCCTCGCACGGCTATAATTATGCGGGTATTTACAGGGGCGAATTAAAGCGCCACGGGAGCATTTGATGCGGTTTCTATTCTCTCCAGCGAGGTCTGGCGATGACTCCTCTCGGGGGTGGGGGTCAGCGCTTCATTTTCAAGAAGACTGTATGGCGCATTTTATGAACAGAAACCGGGCTTGCTTATTAAATACCTGGCGATCTGGAGAAAGGAAACGGGTGCGGGACAGGCCCGGTTCCAGGAATTTTTATCTGGGTGGGCCAAGGGTGGGCCAAGGGTGGGCCAAATTTATAACAATTCTGAAGGTAGACTACAAGCCCTAGAGTTACGCATGGACATCGATTCACCAAAATGCCAGGGGTAGCGGAAATGACATCACACATCCTTGACCTTAATGACATCACAAGAAGTGACATCATATGACCTTTGACCCTCAATCTTCCTACGAAGTGATGTCACATGACCTTAACCCCTATAACATCACAATAGTTGACATCGCTGTTCTAATAAAAGCCATAATAAAACATGACTAATACAATAACAGAACGTTGACAAATGTGTGTTTAAGATACCACTTGTGTTAGGGTGCTGACGTCATATGAAAGGGGATCATTGATCGTTTTTCTTAGTTTTACATGAAAAATTAAGTGTTCATCTGAAGAGGATAATTCCACATTTATTCTTAGATATGGTCGGACATTTATGATTCCCCTGTGGCTGCTTATGCAATGAGGCGTGCACTGCCACTATGGGAATATTATAATGTATGCCACATCCTACAGTATATTACTGTGTGCATCATACACAGACTAACATACATAAACACCTTCAGAATCCACACACAGAAACTGCCGGGTCTGGTGGACTACTGCGTCCACTGTAGGGGCCTGTGTTCGACCTCATGGTCACAGGTTCAAGTCCCGGCGGGCCCACTCAGCCTTTCAGCCTTCTGAAGTCAATAAAATGAGTACCATTGAGTTGGGTAACAATAAACCTCTGTTATTCAGTGTCAAGATACCCTTGTGTGAACGTGAATTTTACAAATACACATGTTATGTTAGATAATTGAGGTGCAAAAGGACGCTCGCAGGTCTGTGCTCCGGTGCCACTGCACCTGCTGCATCATTGGCTGGTAACATTCTGTCCCCACACCCTCATACACACCACCTAACTGCAGCTTGCCTCCGACATGAGGTACGGTTGCCACATTGCCGTTCTCTTCCGACATGAATATTTTAATGTCTCAGCCAGTGTAAACATAGAGAAAATCGCCCAAAGTCAGCATTTTTCCCCTTTACAGTGCATACTTAGAACAGTATTTATAAAAACAATGCTCTTTAAAATGTGTTCTAGAGGTTCCTTAATTACACCTGACTAGGGTTGCCACCTGGCTCATTTTTTACTGACACCACGGTATGTTCATGTCCCAGCTGGTACAAAAATTAGCAAAACCACCTAAAGCAAGAATTTTTACCCCTTATCTGTACCGAATTCAAACAGCAAATATAAATGGAAAACACTTTTAAATGGATTCTAGAGCTGCAAAGATTCCTGACTATTAAGTATAGTAAAAACAGTCGGAAAAGTCATGGTACAACGGTATACATACAATTATTTTCAAAGTTCTATTTAGTGTCATGTCCATGGCTGTGCACACTCTTAAAACTACAACAAATAGCCGGTGAAAAAGCATCACAATGTTTGGCCTCTTCTGCCGACTGGGTGGGCCACAGGTCATGCTTGGGTGAGCCGGGCCCACCCGCTAGAACCGGGCCTGGTGCGGGAAGGCAGCGCTGGGAGCTAAAAGCGCCAATTGAAAGGGATTAACTCCAATTCCTGCTGGGCGCTACCTCTAGAGGGTGTGGGGGTTCTAAGGGTCCTTCCCAAGAAATACATATTTTAAATGCTTCAAAACTGTTTATTTTATTGGAAAATATTGCAAATGAAACAGTGTAAAAGGCTTAGGGGGTTCAGGTGTTTCTGAATCGGAACCGTGAACTACTCCAGCGCCTCAGTGACTGGCACAATATGCAGGCGCTTTATCTCTCCACGTGAGCGCTTAGCCAAGTTTGTACCCCACCTTGAGGGCCGCTTTGAGGCCCACCGACTCCGAAAAGGGCACCACACTACACCCCAACCTAACAAGGGTTCCCCTGTTCCTCTGTGACACAGAAGTGGTACAATACAGATGTGACATATGGGAGGAAAACAAATCGGCGTGGGAAGAGGCCAGAATGTTGTGGGGAAAGAAAGAAAGAGGCGGGTGCAGAAGAAAAGAATATGTGAGGTGAAAACACAAAAACAACGAGAAAATAAAGAAATCTGCTTTGAAAAATCCAGGAAGTGGTTGGGTAATAAATAAATTAAAAAAATGTGAGGGAGTGGCAGACAGAATGGGCGGCGAAAGAAGAAGGGAACTTGCGCGGGAGGAGAATGGTGTGGAAAATAGAGCTCACGCTTTAACGTGAAAATAGGTATCTCCTGGGGAGAATAACATACAAAAACAAGCCTTGGCAATGCAATCAGTCTCGCCTTTGGGACCTCATATGTATTTAGCTATGCAGCACATTAGCCTTGGTAAAGCACCAAACTGCGTGACCCGCCAGGTATGGGAACACATGGAGAGAAATATTGCCTTTCAGCGGGAAATAGTATAGTCCAAAGCTCTGTTTTTAATATAAAATTAGAGCCTTCGGTGGTCATATCACTGAAAATACAAGATTTGAAAAAAATATTGTCTACGGGTGCTCGTGGAAGACAATTTCTATGGACTGGAATCTAGAGTATGCTAAAGTGATTCTGGTATTTTACTGACCTCTGCTGGTTGTTTTCTATCAAGAAAGTTAAATAGAGGCAGTTGCCAGAAAAATAAACAAGCATTGGCATAGCCAATAGGTCTCGCCTTTGGGACCTTATAAGTGGTTAGCCAGAGGCTTTGTTTTTAAGTTATGTTGTAGTGCAGTGTGGCTGTTGTATAGCATGTTAAAAAATTATAATAAAGAAGACTGGCTTCATTGTTTTGTGGGTACGTGCATGCATTAACATGTGAAATGATGCATGAGCCTTTTTTTACTTTTTTCACAAAGCCCACAACGAAAGAAAAAAAAACACGTTTATGTAGCATTGTGGCATTGGGGCCATTGCTTTGAAATAACGTTATTGGCAATGATTCAAAATTTGCATACAAGGGTTTCACGAAGCCTACAACGAAAAAAAATACACGTTTATGTAGCATTGTGGCATTTGGCAGTGGGGCCATGGTTTTGAAATAACGTTATTGGCAATGATTTGTTGTAGGCTTCGTGAAACCCTTGTATGCAAATTTTGAATCATTGCCAATAACGTTATTCCAAACAATGCCCCACTGCCAAATGCCACAATGCTACATAAACCTGTATTTTTCCGTTATGAGCTTTGTGAAACCCTTGTATGCAACTTTAGAATCATTGCCAATAACGTTATTTCAAAGCAATGGCCCCACTGCCCAATGCTACATAAACGTGTTTTTTTCGTTGTGGGCTTTGTGAAAAAGTAAAAAAAGGCTCATGCATCATTTCACATGTTAATGCATGCACGTACCCACAACATAATGAAGCCAGTCTTCTTTATTATAATTTTTAACTTGCTATACAACAGCCACACTGCTCTACAACATAACTTAAAAACAAAGCCAAAGCCTCTGGCTAACCACTTATAAGGTCCCAAAGGCGAGACCTATTGGCTATGCCAATGCTTGTTTTAAGTAGCACTGGTTACTGGGGTATCTTCAAAATGTTAACAGTATTGGAGTCGAAACGCAGGGATGGAGTTCTGCAGTTCCTTGTGGTCCACCATCACTGCATGGGTAGCCAATTACTGGGGGCCACAAAAGGCAACCTGCCAAATTAATATTCCTAGGCTGCTCATTTTGCTACCCCTCCCTTCAATAGGCATTTGTTGCATCGCATAATTACGGACAGGTGGACCCACTATTTGCGGCCTGTCTTTATCATTCATTTCACACTGGCTACCTGCATGAACTTGAATATTTTCTTATTCTCATTAATGCCTTTGCATGTCCTGAAATCACTTGAAAGTTCAAAGGCTTACCATTTGTTTACATTCCCTAATTTTTAAATGCATCAACACTTCAACTTCCACATCTTTGAAACAATGACCCTGCGTGAAAAATGCTATTCTTAACTTTGTTCATAAGATCAGATAAAAAAATAAAAAAATACATTGCTCCAAGTAGAGTACAAGTGATTAACACGAAGTTGTTCTGGAATAAAGAACATTCGCCATGGAGCTTCAGCGAGATTCTTTGAGTCCTGTCATAACAAATGCTCAAAAATACCTCCTCGCTGTAGATGGAAGCCTATGAACCAAGGCCCGGTAATTCTGCGCTTCGTGGAGGCTGACAACACACTTGTAATTGCTTCCGCCGAGAGTTGTCTCGTCCAATGATTGAAGGTGACAGAAAAGCACTGCCAGGAGAATGACGTGAAGATCAATGTGGCCAAATCAAAGATCAGCCCCTTTCACACATGCTGACGTCTCCTGTTCCCAATAAATGACTAATGTCATAATTGATGTGCTTGACAGCTGTGCATGCATCATTATTTCATTGAATGAGTCTTGGAACACACCCACAGGCTAATAAAAGAAAACGTGGAATGATAAATGAATTGCCCTTGCTGGTCCAATTAGATGCGTCCTCATTTAGACATTTGTATTATCATCGCTAGGAATTGCCCAGTGAAATGATTCCACTAACATCCAGGCTTACATCCATGGTAAGAGATGAAAACAGCCACACGGGAGAGGAGTTGGTTTAACGGCTAGGGCGGTCGACCTCGATTCTGGGGAACCCGGTTCGAGTCTCGGCAATGACGCTGAACATCCTGTTCTTCTGGGCAAATCACTTAAACTTCCCGTGCCTAACAAAAAAAATGAATGTGTCCTCATGTAACGCAACTCGTGCTATGTAAACCCCTCCGATACCGGGTCAAGTTCGCGCTATCTAAAACTCCGTAAAAAGAATAAAGGCAACATCTAAATTATTTTTTGGCACAAATGCGTCACTAACACACGAACAAGTTCAACGTATGCAGTGCAAGGGCAAAACATTAGTACAATGCACTAAATGTTGTCTGTGTCCATTTTCTAATGACAGCGGAATATATACCAATAAAAAGACAGTAGCGCTCAAGATTACCCAAGGGAGAGCTGGAAAGCGCCCAAACCTGCTCTGGGAAATCTTATCACTGCGGGAGTTCTGGCGCTGTAGATTTACTATAAGAGTCAGGCTAAGAATTATACAGTTTGTAAAGTGAAAATTGTTTGCATAACAGTTAGTAAAGCAATAAAACAGATGTTGGTAGGTGAAGCCATGTACACAGACCAGAATATACAACGACACAAAGGTAATCGGGCTCCCATGTTGGAAGCCTTGTAAAAACAAGCATTGGCCGCGCGCTGTGGTGGGGGAGGGGGAGGAGCGGGAGAGCAAGTGACGCACGGCCGTGAAAGTGACACGGCCGCGCGGCTGCTAGACGTGCTCTGGGGAGGGGGAGGGAGAGGAGGGTTGGAAAGGAAAGCCAGATGGCCTGGAGCATGCGAGGAATGCGCGCGTTACTGTGCGCGTACTCGCATGCTCTAGGCCAGGACAAAAAAAAGTGGTCGCATTTCTGAAACCCACTACTAAATGTCTCGCCAGACCAGCGCATGCGCTGGCTCAGGCGAGACCTAAAAAAAGAAAGTCCCTCGGCAGAAAGCAATTCTGGTATTTTACTGACCTCTGCTGGTCGTTTTCTATCAAGACAGTTAAATAGAGGCAGTCGAACAGAAAAAAAAAGTCCCTAAGCGGAAACAGACAAGTCCTAGGGATGATCTCCAGAGCCTACAAAGTACAAACACATATAGGTATATACTAAAATATATACAAGAGGTCTCAAAAGCTCGACCTAATAAACATCTGTGGGCGAAAGGAGATTGTTTTTGAAACAGAGAAATCCGTAGTCGGGGTGAGAGGCTCTCTTGTGTCTGCCGACTGTGTGGAACCAGGATTTATACCGATGTGTGATCTTGGGCTAATTACACCGTCTCCCCTGTCCGTCAGGTCGCACATCTGGAAAAAAATATATTTACAATGCAATAGGTCTCGCAAAATGCGAGACCTGTGGCACTGGAAAAAAGCGGCCGCCATTGTCTCGGCTGCTTACTGAGGGCACGACGTGCTTTGCGTACATTCAAACACGTTGTGCCTGCAGTAAGAGAAACTCAATAAAGAAAATAGTCCTCACAGACTAAACAAGCATTTGCAATGCAATCGGTTTCGCCTTTGGAACCTTGTAAGTGTTTACCCAGAGCTATTGGCTCTGCCAATGTGTTTAAATTATGTTATAAAAAATACTTAATTGAAAAGCTATCAGCGGTCGCCATGGCAACAGTCCTATTTGTCTAAGAGTTCTCCTGTTATTTGCCAAAACTCCATCAAACTTAAAAAAGTTGGGATACAAAGGGTTATTTATGTATTGTTGTATAACAGCATTTCTAGCTAGAACGCTCTTATCTGCCAAAACACGGGCCGAAGGGCATTCAGGGATTGTGTCGAAAAGGTCCGTGCATTTCTAGAGGGGACCACAAGGGATAAATGCTTTCAATCCGAACAAGTAAATACAACAAATCTCATCTCCAGGCACTATTAACGGATGAAAACTACGGCTCTAAAAAGCTAAAAAACAAAAGAAATGACGCCCCCCAGGCACCAAGGACCACTAGATTCCTCTGATAAAACGTTTCAATGCGTTTTCCAGCTGTAGGCCTGTCCAGGCCACCTCTGAATGTATCAATCCAGAAAAACGTTAATACTAAGTACGCTACACAACATATTACATCACCAATAAAATAATGATACATTAATAATGAGTTCTTGTTAGTGGAGACATGGTATTTGCATAGATAGCGCTATTGCCAGATTTCCACAGACACCTTGAATCATGGAGCCCACAACAGCGTCTGGGGCCT
Organism: Calotriton arnoldi; assembly: GCA_963921515.1. NCBI lineage: Eukaryota > Metazoa > Chordata > Amphibia > Caudata > Salamandridae > Calotriton > Calotriton arnoldi. The sequence goes on from CAWUFW010000466.1 coordinate 2,523,830, forward strand.
GTGCTTGTTCCAATCACAATCCATGATTTTATTTTTTTTAACTGAAATCAGTGTCCGTGGCTATTAACACAGACAATAATAGGCTGGGGGAGAAGCCTGAAGGAGAAACGGGTTACAAGGGGCTGGGCTGCAGGCTGGGGTCAGTAGTGTGGGAGGTGGAGTGGAAACAACGTGCAAAAGGTTGGGGCCACAGGAGGAGGAAAGAGGTATGGGAGGCCTGGGGAATATAAGGGTGCAGGGGCTGAGGGCAGGCGAAGGAGCCGCGGACGCAGAAGGAACAAACACGGAACTGGCCTCCCACAGGCGGGTGTGGGACAAGGATTGGTGTCAGGAGGAGGCAGGGAGGGAGGGAGACAAGAGGGGGCCTGGCAGGAGGAGGAGGCAGGGAGGGAGGGAGACAAGAGGGGGCCTGGCAGGAGGAGGGCAGGGAGGGAGGGAGATGAGAGGATGCCTGGCAGGAGGAGGGAGGGCAGGGAGGGAGGGAGGGAGACAAGAGGGGCCTGGCAGGAGGAGGAGGGCAGGGAGGGAGGGAGGGAGACAAGAGGGGGCCTGGCAGGAGGAGGAGGGCAGGGAGGGAGGGAGGGAGACAAGAGGGGCCTGGCAGGAGGAGGAGGGCAGGGAGGGAGGGAGGGAGACAAGAGGGGGCCTGGCAGGAGGAGGAGGGCAGGGAGGGAGGGAGGGAGACAAGAGGGGGCCTGGCAGGAGGAGGAGGGCAGGGAGGGAGACAAGAGGGAGCATGGCAGGAGGAGGAGGGCAGGGAGGGAGGGAGACAAGAGGGGGCCTGGCAGGAGGAGGAGGGCAGGGAGGGAGGGGAGACAAGAGGGGGCCTGGCAGGAGGAGGAGGGCAGGGAGGGAGGGAGACAAGAGGGGGCCTGGCAGGAGGAGGAGGCAGGGAGGGAGGGAGACAAGAGGGGGCCTGGCAGGAGGAGGAGGGCAGGGAGGGAGGGGAGACAAGAGGGGGCCTGGCAGGAGGAGGGGGCAGGGAGGGAGACAAGAGGGGGCCTGGCAGGAGGAGGAGGCAGGGAGGGAGGGAGACAAGAGGGGGCCTGGCAGGAGGAGGAGGGCAGGCAGGGAGCATGGCAGGAGGAGGAGGGCAGGGAGGGAGGGAGACAAGAGGGGGCCTGGCAGGAGGAGGAGGGCAGGGAGGGAGACAAGAGGGAGCATGGCAGGAGGAGGAGGAGGGCAGGCAGGGAGGGAGGGAGACAAGAGGGGGCCTGGCAGGAGGAGGAGGGCAGGGAGGGAGGGAGACAAGAGGGGCCTGGCAGGAGGAGGAGGCAGGGAGGGAGGGAGACAAGAGGGGGCCTGGCAGGAGGAGGAGGCAGGGAGGGAGGGAGACAAGAGGGGGCCTGGCAGGAGGAGGAGGCAGGGAGGGAGGGAGGGAGACAAGAGGGGGCCTGGCAGGAGGAGGAGGCAGGGAGGGAGGGAGACAAGAGGGGGCCTGGCAGGAGGAGGAGGGCAGGGGAGGGGGGAGGGAGACAAGAGGGGGCCTGGCAGGAGGAGGAGGGCAGGGAGGGAGGGAGACAAGAGGGGGCCTGGCAGGAGGAGGAGGGAGGGAGACAAGAGGGGGCCTGGCAGGAGGAGGGCAGGGAGGGAGGGAGATGAGAGGATGCCTGGCAGGAGGAGGAGGGCAGGGAGGGAGGGAGACAAGAGGGGGCCTGGCAGGAGGAGGAGGCAGGGAGGGAGGGAGGGAGACAAGAGGGGGCCTGGCAGGAGGAGGAGGGCAGGGAGGGAGGGAGACAAGAGGGGGCCTGGCAGGAGGAGGAGGGCAGGGAGGGAGACAAGAGCGGGCCTGGCAGGAGGAGGAGGGCAGGTAGGGAGGGAGGGAGGGAGACAAGAGGGGCCTGGCAGGAGGAGGAGGGCAGGGAGGGAGGGAGACAAGAGGGGCCTGGCAGGAGGAGGAGGGCAGGGAGGGAGACAAGAGCGGGCCTGGCAGGAGGAGGAGGGCAGGTAGGGAGGGAGGGAGGGAGACAAGAGGGGCCTGGCAGGAGGAGGAGGGGAGGGAGGGAGGGAGACAAGAGGGGGCCTGGCAGGAGGAGGAGGGCAGGGAGGGAGGGAGACAAGAGGGGGCCTGGCAGGAGGAGGAGGGCAGGGAGGGAGACAAGAGGGAGCATGGCAGGAGGAGGAGGGCAGGCAGGGAGGGAGACAAGAGGGGGCCTGGCAGGAGGAGGAGGCAGGGAGGGAGGGAGACAAGAGGGGGCCTGGCAGGAGGAGGAGGGCAGGCAGGGAGCATGGCAGGAGGAGGAGGGCAGGGAGGGAGGGAGACAAGGGGGCCTGGCAGGAGGAGGAGGGAGGGAGACAAGAGGGGGCCTGGCAGGAGGAGGGCAGGGAGGGAGGGAGATGAGAGGATGCCTGGCAGGAGGAGGAGGGCAGGGAGGGAGGGAGACAAGAGGGGCCTGGCAGGAGGAGGAGGCAGGGAGGGAGGGAGGGAGACAAGAGGGGGCCTGGCAGGAGGAGGAGGGCAGGGAGGGAGGGAGACAAGAGGGGGCCTGGCAGGAGGAGGAGGGCAGGGAGGGAGACAAGAGCGGGCCTGGCAGGAGGAGGAGGGCAGGTAGGGAGGGAGGGAGACAAGAGGGGGCCTGGCAGGAGGAGGAGGGGAGGGAGGGAGACAAGAGGGGGCCTGGCAGGAGGAGGAGGGCAGGCAGGGAGCATGGCAGGAGGAGGGAGGGCAGGGAGGGAGGGAGACAAGAGGGGGCCTGGCAGGAGGAGGAGGGCAGGGAGGGAGACAAGAGGGAGCATGGCAGGAGGAGGAGGGCAGGGAGGGAGGGAGACAAGAGGGGCCTGGCAGGAGGAGGAGGGCAGGCAGGGAGCATGGCAGGAGGAGGAGGGCAGGGAGGGAGGGAGACAAGAGGGGGCCTGGCAGGAGGAGGGAGGGCAGGGAGGGAGACAAGAGGGAGCATGGCAGGAGGAGGAGGGCAGGCAGGGAGGGAGACAAGAGGGGCCTGGCAGGAGGAGGAGGGCAGGGAGGGAGGGAGACAAGAGGGGGCCTGGCAGGAGGAGGAGGGCAGGGAGGGAGGGAGGGAGACAAGAGGGGGCCTGGCAGGAGGAGGAGGGCAGGGAGGGAGACAAGAGGGGGCCTGGCAGGAGGAGGAGGGCAGGGAGGGAGGGAGACAAGAGGGGGCCTGGCAGGAGGAGGAGGGCAGGGAGGGAGGGAGACAAGAGGGGGCCTGGCAGGAGGAGGAGGGCAGGGAGGAGGGAGACAAGAGGGGGCCTGGCAGGAGGAGGAGGGCAGGGAGGGAGGGAGACAAGAGGGGCCTGGCAGGAGGAGGAGGCAGGGAGGGAGGGAGACAAGAGGGGGCCTGGCAGGAGGGAGGAGGGCAGGGAGGGAGGGAGACAAGAGGGGGCCTGGCAGGAGGAGGGGGCAGGGAGGGAGACAAGAGGGGGCCTGGCAGGAGGAGGGAGGCAGGGAGGGAGGGAGACAAGAGGGGGCCTGGCAGGAGGAGGAGGGCAGGCAGGGAGCATGGCAGGAGGAGGAGGGCAGGGAGGGAGGGAGACAAGAGGGGGCCTGGCAGGAGGAGGAGGGCAGGGAGGAGACAAGAGGGAGCATGGCAGGAGGAGGAGGAGGGCAGGCAGGGAGGGAGGGAGACAAGAGGGGGCCTGGCAGGAGGAGGAGGGCAGGGAGGGAGGGAGACAAGAGGGGGCCTGGCAGGAGGAGGAGGCAGGGAGGGAGGGAGGGAGACAAGAGGGGGCCTGGCAGGAGGAGGAGGCAGGGAGGGAGGGAGACAAGAGGGGGCCTGGCAGGAGGAGGAGGGCAGGGAGGGAGACAAGAGGGAGCATGGCAGGAGGAGGAGGGCAGGCAGGGAGGGAGTGAGACAAGAGGGGGCCTGGCAGGAGGAGGAGGGCAGGGAGGGAGGGAGACAAGAGGGGGCCTGGCAGGAGGAGGAGGCAGGGAGGGAGGGAGGGAGACAAGAGGGGGCCTGGCAGGAGGAGGAGGCAGGGAGGGAGGGAGACAAGAGGGGGCCTGGCAGGAGGAGGAGGGCAGGGAGGGAGGGAGGGAGACAAGAGGGGGCCTGGCAGGAGGAGGAGGGCAGGGAGGGAGGGAGACAAGAGGGGGCCTGGCAGGAGGAGGAGGGAGGGAGACAAGAGGGGCCTGGCAGGAGGAGGGCAGGGAGGGAGGGAGATGAGAGGATGCCTGGCAGGAGGAGGAGGGCAGGGAGGGAGGGAGACAAGAGGGGGCCTGGCAGGAGGAGGAGGCAGGGAGGGAGGGAGGGAGACAAGAGGGGCCTGGCAGGAGGAGGAGGGCAGGGAGGGAGACAAGAGGGGCCTGGCAGGAGGAGGAGGGCAGGGAGGGAGACAAGAGCGGGCCTGGCAGGAGGAGGAGGGCAGGTAGGGAGGGAGGGAGGGAGACAAGAGGGGGCCTGGCAGGAGGAGGAGGGGAGGGAGGGAGACAAGAGGGGGCCTGGCAGGAGGAGGAGGGCAGGCAGGGAGCATGGCAGGAGGAGGAGGGCAGGGAGGGAGGGAGACAAGAGGGGGCCTGGCAGGAGGAGGAGGGCAGGGAGGGAGACAAGAGGGAGCATGGCAGGAGGAGGAGGGCAGGCAGGGAGGGAGACAAGAGGGGGCCTGGCAGGAGGAGGAGGCAGGGAGGGAGGGAGACAAGAGGGGGCCTGGCAGGAGGAGGAGGGCAGGCAGGGAGCATGGCAGGAGGAGGAGGGCAGGGAGGGAGGGAGACAAGGGGGGGCCTGGCAGGAGGAGGAGGGAGGGAGACAAGAGGGGGCCTGGCAGGAGGAGGGCAGGGAGGGAGGGAGATGAGAGGATGCCTGGCAGGAGGAGGAGGGCAGGGAGGGAGGGAGACAAGAGGGGGCCTGGCAGGAGGAGGAGGGCAGGGAGGGAGGGAGACAAGAGGGGGCCTGGCAGGAGGAGGGAGGGCAGGGAGGGAGACAAGAGCGGGCCTGGCAGGAGGAGGAGGGCAGGTAGGGAGGGAGGGAGGGAGACAAGAGGGGGCCTGGCAGGAGGAGGAGGGGAGGGAGGGAGACAAGAGGGGGCCTGGCAGGAGGAGGAGGGCAGGGAGGGAGGGAGACAAGAGGGGGCCTGGCAGGAGGAGGAGGGCAGGGAGGGAGACAAGAGGGAGCATGGCAGGAGGAGGAGGGCAGGCAGGGAGGGAGACAAGAGGGGGCCTGGCAGGAGGAGGAGGCAGGGAGGGAGGGAGACAAGAGGGGCCTGGCAGGAGGAGGAGGGCAGGCAGGGAGCATGGCAGGAGGAGGAGGGCAGGGAGGGAGGGAGACAAGAGGGGCCTGGCAGGAGGAGGAGGGCAGGGAGGGGAGACAAGAGGGAGCATGGCAGGAGGAGGAGGGCAGGCAGGGAGGGAGACAAGAGGGGGCCTGGCAGGAGGAGGAGGGCAGGGAGGGAGGGAGACAAGAGGGGCCTGGCAGGAGGAGGAGGGCAGGGAGGGAGGGAGGGAGACAAGAGGGGGCCTGGCAGGAGGAGGAGGGCAGGGAGGGAGGGAGGGAGACAAGAGGGGGCCTGGCAGGAGGAGGAGGGCAGGGAGGGAGACAAGAGGGGGCCTGGCAGGAGGAGGAGGGCAGGGAGGGAGGGAGGGAGACAAGAGGGGGCCTGGCAGGAGGAGGAGGGCAGGGAGGGAGGGAGGGAGACAAGAGGGGCCTGGCAGGAGGAGGAGGGCAGGGAGGGAGGGAGGGAGACAAGAGGGGCCTGGCAGGAGGAGGAGGGCAGGGAGGGAGGGAGGGAGACAAGAGGGGGCCTGGCAGGAGGAGAAGGGCAGGGAGGGAGACAAGAGGGAGCATGGCAGGAGGAGGAGGGCAGGGAGGGAGGGAGACAAGAGGGGGCCTGGCAGGAGGAGGAGGGCAGGGAGGGAGGGAGACAAGAGGGGGCCTGGCAGGAGGAGGAGGGCAGGGAGGGAGGGAGACAAGAGGGGGCTTGGCAGGAGGAGGAGGGCAGGGAGGGAGGGAGACAAGAGGGGGCCTGGCAGGAGGAGGAGGCAGGGAGGGAGGGAGACAAGAGGGGGCCTGGCAGGAGGAGGAGGGCAGGGAGGGAGGGAGACAAGAGGGGGCCTGGCAGGAGGAGGGGGCAGGGAGGGAGACAAGAGGGGCCTGGCAGGAGGAGGAGGCAGGGAGGGAGGGAGACAAGAGGGGCCTGGCAGGAGGAGGAGGGCAGGCAGGGAGCATGGCAGGAGGAGGAGGGCAGGGAGGGAGGGAGACAAGAGGGGGCCTGGCAGGAGGAGGAGGGCAGGGAGGGAGACAAGAGGGAGCATGGCAGGAGGAGGAGGAGGGCAGGCAGGGAGGAGGGAGACAAGAGGGGGCCTGGCAGGAGGAGGAGGGCAGGGAGGGAGGGAGACAAGAGGGGGCCTGGCAGGAGGAGGAGGCAGGGAGGGAGGGAGACAAGAGGGGGCCTGGCAGGAGGAGGAGGCAGGGAGGGAGGGAGACAAGAGGGGGCCTGGCAGGAGGAGGAGGGCAGGGAGGGAGACAAGAGGGAGCATGGCAGGAGGAGGAGGGCAGGCAGGAGGGAGTGAGACAAGAGGGGGCCTGGCAGGAGGAGGAGGGCAGGGAGGGAGGGAGACAAGAGGGGGCCTGGCAGGAGGAGGAGGCAGGGAGGGAGGGAGACAAGAGGGGGCCTGGCAGGAGGAGGAGGGCAGGTAGGGAGGGAGGGAGGGAGACAAGAGGGGCCTGGCAGGAGGAGGAGGGGAGGGAGGGAGACAAGAGGGAGCATGGCAGGAGGAGGAGGGCAGGCAGGGAGGGAGGGAGACAAGAGGGGGCCTGGCAGGAGGAGGAGGGCAGGGAGGGAGGGAGACAAGAGGGGGCCTGGCAGGAGGGCAGGGAGGGAGACAAGAGCGGACCTGGCAGGAGGAGGAGGGCAGGTAGGGAGGGAGGGAGGGAGACAAGAGGGGGCCGGGCAGGAGGAGGAGGGAGGGAGACAAGAGGGGGCATGGCAGGAGGAAGAAGGCAGGGAGGGAGGGAGGGAGACAAGAGGGGGCCTGGCAGGAGGAGGAGGGGAAGGAGGGAGGGAGACAAGAGGGGGCCTGGCAGGAGGAGGAGGGCAGGCATGCAGGGAGGGAGGGAGACAAGAGGGGGCCTGGCAGGAGGAGGAGGGCAGGCAGGGAGGGAGGGAGACAAGAGGGGGCCTGGCAGGAGGAGGAGGGCAGGCATGCAGGGAGGGAGGGAGACAAGAGGGGGCCTGGCAGGAGGAGGAGGGCAGGCAGGCAGGGAGACAAGAGCGGGCCTGGCAGGAGGAGAAGGGCAGGGAGGGAGACAAGAGCGGGCCTGGCAGGAGGAGGAGGGCAGGCAGGGAGGGAGGGAGACAAGAGGGGGCCTGGCAGGAGGAGAAGGGCAGGGAGGGAGACAAGAGGGAGCATGGCAGGAGGAGGAGGGCAGGGAGGGAGGGAGACAAGAGGGGGCCTGGCAGGAGGAGGAGGGCAGGGAGGGAGGGAGACAAGAGGGGGCCTGGCAGGAGGAGGAGGGCAGGGAGGGAGGGAGACAAGAGGGGGCCTGGCAGGAGGAGGAGGGGAGGGAGGGAGACAAGAGGGGGCCTGGCAGGAGGAGGAGGGCAGGGAGGGAGACAAGAGCGGGCCTGGCAGGAGGGAGGGCAGGTAGGGAGGGAGGGAGACAAGAGGGGGCCTGGCAGGAGGAGGAGGCAGGGAGGGAGGGAGACAAGAGGGGGCCTGGCAGGAGGAGGAGGCAGGGAGGGAGCATGGCAGGAGGAGGAGGGCAGGGAGGGAGGGAGACAAGAGGGGGCCTGGCAGGAGGAGGAGGGCAGGGAGGGAGACAAGAGGGAGCATGGCAGGAGGAGGAGGGCAGGCAGGGAGGGAGGGAGACAAGAGGGGCCTGGCAGGAGGAGGAGGGCAGGGAGGGAGGGAGACAAGAGGGGCCTGGCAGGAGGAGGAGGGCAGGGAGGGAGGGAGACAAGAGGGGGCCTGGCAGGAGGAGGAGGCAGGGGAGGGAGGGAGACAAGAGGGGGCCTGGCAGGAGGAGGAGGGCAGGGAGGGAGGGCGGGGAGACAAGAGGGGGCCTGGCAGGAGGAGGAGGGCAGGGAGGGAGGGAGACAAGAGGGGGCCTGGCAGGAGGAGGAGGGAGGGAGACAAGAGGGGGCCTGGCAGGAGGAGGGCAGGGAGGGAGGGAGATGAGAGGATGCCTGGCAGGAGGAGGAGGGCAGGGAGGGAGGGAGACAAGAGGGGGCCTGGCAGGAGGAGGAGGCAGGGAGGGAGGGAGACAAGAGGGGGCCTGGCAGGAGGAGGAGGGCAGGCAGGGAGCATGGCAGGAGGAGGAGGGCAGGGAGGGAGGGAGACAAGAGGGGCCTGGCAGGAGGAGGAGGGCAGGGAGGGAGGGAGACAAGAGGGGCCTGGCAGGAGGAGGAGGGCAGGGAGGGAGGGAGGGAGACAAGAGGGGGCCTGGCAGGAGGAGGAGGGCAGGGAGGGAGGGAGACAAGAGGGGGCCTGGCAGGAGGAGGAGGGCAGGGAGGGAGACAAGAGCGGGCCTGGCAGGAGGAGGAGGGCAGGTAGGGAGGAGGGAGGGAGACAAGAGGGGCCTGGCAGGAGGAGGAGGGGAGGGAGGGAGACAAGAGGGAGCATGGCAGGAGGAGGAGGGCAGGCAGGGAGGGAGGGAGACAAGAGGGGCCTGGCAGGAGGAGGAGGGCAGGGAGGGAGGGAGACAAGAGGGGCCTGGCAGGAGGAGGAGGCAGGGAGGGAGGGAGACAAGAGGGGGCCTGGCAGGAGGAGGAGGCAGGGAGGGAGCATGGCAGGAGGAGGAGGGCAGGGAGGGAGGGAGACAAGAGGGGGCCTGGCAGGAGGAGGAGGGCAGGGAGGGAGACAAGAGGGAGCATGGCAGGAGGAGGAGGGCAGGCAGGGAGGGAGGGAGACAAGAGGGGGCCTGGCAGGAGGAGGAGGGCAGGGAGGGAGGGAGACAAGAGGGGGCCTGGCAGGAGGAGGAGGGCAGGGAGGGAGGGAGACAAGAGGGGGCCTGGTAGGAGGAGGAGGCAGGGAGGGAGGGAGGGAGACAAGAGGGGGCCTGGCAGGAGGAGGAGGGCAGGGAGGGAGACAAGAGGGGGCCTGGCAGGAGGAGGAGGCAGGGAGGGAGGGAGACAAGAGGGGGCCTGGCAGGAGGAGGGCAGGGAGGGAGGGAGATGAGAGGATGCCTGGCAGGAGGAGGAGGGCAGGGAGGGAGGGAGGGAGGGAGACAAGAGGGGGCCTGGCAGGAGGAGGAGGCAGGGAGGGAGGGAGACAAGAGGGGGCCTGGCAGGAGGAGGAGGGCAGGCAGGGAGCATGGCAGGAGGAGGAGGGCAGGGACGGAGGAAGACAAGAGGGGCCTGGCAGGAGGAGGAGGGCAGGGAGGGAGACAAGAGGGAGCATGGCAGGAGGAGGAGGGCAGGCAGGGAGGGAGACAAGAGGGGCCTGGCAGGAGGAGGAGGCAGGGAGGGAGGGAGACAAGAGGGGGCCTGGCAGGAGGAGGAGGGCAGGCAGGGAGCATGGCAGGAGGAGGAGAGCAGGGAGGGAGGGAGACAAGGGGGCCTGGCACGAGGAGGAGGGCAGGGAGGGAGACAAGAGGGAGCATGGCAGGAGGAGGAGGGCAGGCAGGGAGGGAGACAAGAGGGGGCCTGGCAGGAGGAGGAGGGCAGGGGAGGAGGGAGACAAGAGGGGGCCTGGCAGGAGGAGGAGGGCAGGGAGGGAGGGAGGGAGACAAGAGGGGGCCTGGCAGGAGGAGGAGGGCAGGGAGGGAGGGAGGGAGACAAGAGGGGCCTGGCAGGAGGAGGAGGGCAGGGAGGGAGGGAGGGAGACAAGAGGGGGCCTGGCAGGAGGAGGAGGGCAGGGAGGGAGGGAGGGAGACAAGAGGGGGCCTGGCAGGAGGAGGAGGGCAGGGAGGGAGGGAGACAAGAGGGGGCCTGGCAGGAGGAGGAAGGCAGGGAGGGAGGGAGGGAGACAAGAGGGGGCCTGGCAGGAGGAGGAGGGCAGGGAGGGAGACAAGAGGGAGCATGGCAGGAGGAGGAGGGCAGGGAGGGAGGGAGACAAGAGGGGGCCTGGCAGGAGGAGGAGGGCAGGGAGGGAGGGAGACAAGAGGGGGCCTGGCAGGAGGAGGAGGGCAGGGAGGGAGGGAGACAAGAGGGGCCTGGCAGGAGGAGGAGGGCAGGGAGGAGGGAGACAAGAGGGGCCTGGCAGGAGGAGGAGGGCAGGGAGGGAGGGAGACAAGAGGGGCCTGGCAGGAGGAGGAGGAGGCAGGGAGGGAGGGAGACAAGAGGGGCCTGGCAGGAGGAGGAGGGCAGGGAGGGAGGGAGGGGAGACAAGAGGGGGCCTGGCAGGAGGAGGAGGGCAGGGAGGGAGGGATGGAGACAAGAGGGGCCTGGCAGGAGGAGGAGGCAGGGAGGGAGGGAGACAAGAGGGGGCCTGGCAGGAGGAGGAGGCAGGGAGGGAGGGAGACAAGAGGGGGCCTGGCAGGAGGAGGAGGGCAGGGAGGGAGACAAGAGGGAGCATGGCAGGAGGAGGAGGGCAGGCAGGGAGGGAGGGAGACAAGAGGGGCCTGGCAGGAGGAGGAGGGCAGGGAGGGAGGGAGACAAGAGGGGCCTGGCAGGAGGAGGAGGGCAGGGAGGGAGACAAGAGCGGGCCTGGCAGGAGGAGGAGGGCAGGGAGGGAGGGAGGGAGACAAGAGGGGCCTGGCAGGAGGAGGAGGGCAGGGAGGGAGACAAGAGGGAGCATGGCAGGAGGAGGAGGGCAGGGAGGAGGGAGACAAGAGGGGCCTGGCAGGAGGAGGAGGGCAGGGAGGAGGGAGACAAGAGGGGGCCTGGCAGGAGGAGGAGGGCAGGGAGGGAGGGAGACAAGAGGGGGCCTGGCAGGAGGAGGAGGGCAGGGAGGGAGGGAGACAAGAGGGGGCCTGGCAGGAGGAGGAGGGCAGGGAGGGAGGAGACAAGAGGGGCCTGGCAGGAGGAGGAGGAGGCAGGGAGGGAGGGAGACAAGAGGGGGCCTGGCAGGAGGAGGAGGGCAGGGAGGGAGGGAGGGAGACAAGAGGGGGCCTGGCAGGAGGAGGAGGGCAGGGAGGGAGGGATGGAGACAAGAGGGGCCTGGCAGGAGGAGGAGGCAGGGAGGGAGGGAGACAAGAGGGGCCTGGCAGGGAGGAGGAGGCAGGGAGGGAGGGAGACAAGAGGGGGCCTGGCAGGAGGAGGAGGGCAGGGAGGGAGACAAGAGGAGCATGGCAGGAGGAGGAGGGCAGGCAGGGAGGAGGGAGACAAGAGGGGCCTGGCAGGAGGAGGAGGGCAGGGAGGGAGGGAGACAAGAGGGGGCCTGGCAGGAGTGAGGAGGGCAGGGAGGGAGACAAGAGCGGGCCTGGCAGGAGGAGGAGGGCAGGGAGGGAGGGAGACAAGAGGGGCCGGGCAGGAGGAGGAGGGCAGGGAGGGAGGGAGGGAGACAAGAGGGGCCTGGCAGGAGGAGGAGGGCAGGGAGGAGGGAGGGAGACAAGAGGGGGCCTGGCAGGAGGAGGAGGGCAGGGAGGGAGGGAGACAAGAGGGGCCTGGCAGGAGGAGGAGGGCAGGTAGGGAGGGAGGGAGGGAGACAAGAGGGGCCGGGCAGGAGGAGGAGGGAGGGAGACAAGAGGGGGCATGGCAGGAGGAGGAGGGCAGGGAGGGAGGGAGGGAGACAAGAGGGGGCCTGGCAGGAGGAGGAGGGGAAGGGGGGAGGGAGACAAGAGGGGCCTGGCAGGAGGAGGAGGGCAGGCATGCAGGGAGGGAGGGAGACAAGAGGGGGCCTGGCAGGAGGAGGAGGGCAGGCATGCAGGGAGGGAGGGAGACAAGAGGGGGCCTGGCAGGAGGAGGAGGGCAGGCAGGCAGGGAGACAAGAGCGGGCCTGGCAGGAGGAGAAGGGCAGGGAGGGAGACAAGAGCGGGCCTGGCAGGAGGAGGAGGCAGGCAGGGAGGGAGGGAGACAAGAGGGGGCCTGGCAGGAGGAGGGAGGGCAGGGAGGGAGACAAGAGGGGGCCTGGCAGGAGGAGGAGGGCAGGGAGGGAGACAAGAGCGGGCCTGGCAGGAGGGAGGGCAGGTAGGGAGGGAGGGAGGGAGACAAGAGGGGGCCGGGCGGGAGGAGGAGGGAGGGAGACAAGAGGGGGCCTGGCAGGAGGAAGAGGGCAGGAGGGAGGGAGGGAGACAAGAGGGGCCTGGCAGGAGGAGGAGGGAAGGAGGGAGACAAGAGGGGCCTGGCAGGAGGAGGAGGGCAGGCAGGGAGGGAGGGAGACAAGAGGGGCCTAGCAAGAGGAGGAGGGCAGGGAGGGAGACAAGAGGGGGCCTGGCAGGAGGACAAGGGCAGGGAGGGAGACAAGAGCGGGCCTGGCAGGAGGAGGAGGGCAGGCAGGGAGGGAGACAAGAGGGGCCTGGCAGGAGGAGTAGGGCAGGCAGGGAGGGAGGGAGACAAGAGGGGGCCTGGCAGGAGGAGGAGGGCAGGCAGGGAGGGAGGAGGAGACAAGAGGGGGCCTGGCAGGAGGAGGAGGGGAGGGAGGGAGGCAAGAGGGGGCCTGGCAGGAGGAAGAGGGCAGGCATGCAGGGAGGGAGGGAGACAAGAGGGGGCCTGTCAGGAGGAGGAGGGCAGGCAGGCAGGGAGACAAGAGGGGGCCTGGCAGGAGGAGAAGGGCAGGGAGGGAGACAAGAGCGGGCCTGGCAGGAGGAGGAGGGCAGGCAGGGAGGGAGGGAGACAAGAGGGGGCCTGGCAGGAGGAGAAGGGCAGTGAGGGAGGGAGACAAGAGGAGGCCTGGCAGGAGAGAGGAGGGCAGGCAGGGAGGGAGGGAGACAAGAGGGGGCCTGGCAGGAGGAGGGCAGGGAGGGAGGGAGACAAGAGGGAGCCTGGCAGGAGGAGAAGGGCAGGGAGGGAGGGAGACAAGAGGAGGCCTGGCAGGAGGAGAAGGGCAGGGAGGGAGGGAGACAAGAAGACGCCTGGCAGGAGGAGGAGGGAAGGGAGGGAGACAAGAGGGGGCATGGCAGGAGGAGGAGGGAGGGAGGGAGACAAGAGGGGGCATGGCAGGGAGGAGGAGGGCAGGCAGGGAGGGAGGGAGACAAGAGGGGGCATGGCAGGAGGAGGAGGGAGGGAGGGAGACAAGAGGGGGCATGGCAGGAGGAGGAGGGCAGGCAGGGAGGGAGGGAGGGAGACAAGAGGGGGCATGGCAGGAGGAGGAGGGCAGGCAGGGAGGGAGACAAGAGGGGGCCTGGCAGGAGGAGGAGGGCAGGGAGGGAGGGAGACAAGAGGGGCCTGGCAGGAGGAGGAGGAGGGCAGGGAGGGAGGGAGGGAGACAAGAGGGGCCTGGCAGGAGGAGGAGGGCAGGGAGGGAGACAAGAGGGAGCATGGCAGGAGGAGGAGGGCAGGGAGGGAGGGAGACAAGAGGGGCCTGGCAGGAGGAGGAGGGCAGGGAGGGAGGGAGACAAGAGGGGGCCTGGCAGGAGGAGGAGGGCAGGGAGGGAGGGAGACAAGAGGGGGCCTGGCAGGAGGAGGAGGGCAGGGAGGGAGGGAGACAAGAGGGGCCTGGCAGGAGGAGGAGGGCAGGAGGGAGGGAGACAAGAGGGGGCCTGGCAGGAGGAGGAGGAGGCAGGGAGGGAGGGAGACAAGAGGGGCCTGGCAGGAGGAGGAGGGCAGGGAGGGAGGGGAGGGAGACAAGAGGGGGCCTGGCAGGAGGAGGAGGGCAGGGAGGGAGGGATGGAGACAAGAGGGGGCCTGGCAGGAGGAGGAGGCAGGGAGGGAGGGAGACAAGAGGGGGCCTGGCAGGAGGAGGAGGCAGGGAGGGAGGGAGACAAGAGGGGGCCTGGCAGGAGGAGGAGGGCAGGGAGGGAGACAAGAGGGAGCATGGCAGGAGGAGGAGGGCAGGCAGGGAGGGAGGGAGACAAGAGGGGGCCTGGCAGGAGGAGGAGGGCAGGGAGGGAGGGAGACAAGAGGGGGCCTGGCAGGAGGAGGAGGGCAGGGAGGGAGACAAGAGCGGGCCTGGCAGGAGGAGGAGGGCAGGGAGGGAGGGGAGACAAGAGGGGGCCGGGCAGGAGGAGGAGGGCAGGGAGGGAGGGAGGGAGACAAGAGGGGCCTGGCAGGAGGAGGAGGGCAGGGAGGGAGGGAGGGAGACAAGAGGGGGCCTGGCAGGAGGAGGAGGGCAGGGAGGGAGGGAGACAAGAGGGGGCCTGGCAGGAGGAGGAGGGCAGGTAGGGAGGGAGGGAGGGAGACAAGAGGGGGCCGGGCAGGAGGAGGAGGGAGGGAGACAAGAGGGGGCATGGCAGGAGGAAGAGGGCAGGGAGGGAGGGAGGGAGACAAGAGGGGGCCTGGCAGGAGGAGGAGGGGAAGGGGGGAGGGAGACAAGAGGGGCCTGGCAGGAGGAGGAGGGCAGGCATGCAGGGGAGGGAGGGAGACAAGAGGGGGCCTGGCAGGAGGAGGAGGGCAGGCATGCAGGGAGGGAGGGAGACAAGAGGGGCCTGGCAGGAGGAGGAGGGCAGGCAGGCAGGGAGACAAGAGCGGGCCTGGCAGGAGGAGAAGGGCAGGGGAGGGAGACAAGAGCGGGCCTGGCAGGAGGAGGAGGGCAGGCAGGGAGGGAGGGAGACAAGAGGGGGCCTGGCAGGAGGAGGAGGGCAGGGAGGGAGGGAGACAAGAGGGGGCCTGGCAGGAGGAGGAGGGCAGGGAGGGAGACAAGAGCGGGCCTGGCAGGAGGGAGGGCAGGTAGGGAGGGAGGGAGGGAGACAAGAGGGGGCCGGGCAGGAGGAGGAGGGAGGGAGACAAGAGGGGGGCCTGGCAGGAGGAAGAGGGCAGGGAGGGAGGGAGGGAGACAAGAGGGGGCCTGGCAGGAGGAGGAGGGGAAGGAGGGAGACAAGAGGGGGCCTGGCAGGAGGAGGAGGGCAGGCAGGGAGGGAGGGAGACAAGAGGGGGCCTAGCAAGAGGAGGAGGGCAGGGAGGGAGACAAGAGGGGGCCTGGCAGGAGGACAAGGGCAGGGAGGGAGACAAGAGCGGGCCTGGCAGGAGGAGGAGGGCAGGCAGGGAGGGAGACAAGAGGGGGCCTGGCAGGAGGAGTAGGGCAGGCAGGGAGGGAGGGAGACAAGAGGGGCCTGGCAGGAGGAGGAGGGCAGGCAGGGAGGGAGGGAGGGAGACAAGAGGGGGCCTGGCAGGAGGAGGAGGGGAGGGAGGGAGGCAAGAGGGGGCCT
Source organism: Calotriton arnoldi (assembly GCA_963921515.1). Lineage (NCBI taxonomy): Eukaryota > Metazoa > Chordata > Amphibia > Caudata > Salamandridae > Calotriton > Calotriton arnoldi. Next base: position 2,538,904 of record CAWUFW010000466.1, read on the forward strand.
GGCAGGAGGAAGAGGGCAGGCATGCAGGGAGGAGGGAGACAAGAGGGGCCTGTCAGGAGGAGGAGGGCAGGCAGGCAGGGAGACAAGAGGGGGCCTGGCAGGAGGGAGAAGGGCAGGGAGGGAGACAAGAGCGGGCCTGGCAGGAGGAGGAGGGCAGGCAGGGAGGGAGGGAGACAAGAGGGGCCTGGCAGGAGGAGAAGGGCAGTGAGGGAGGGAGACAAGAGGAGGCCTGGCAGGAGGAGGAGGAGGGCAGGCAGGGAGGGAGGGAGACAAGAGGGGGCCTGGCGGGAGGAGGGCAGGGAGGGAGGGAGACAAGAGGGAGCCTGGCAGGAGGAGAAGGGCAGGGAGGAGGGAGACAAGAGGAGGCCTGGCAGGAGGAGAAGGGCAGGGAGGGAGGGAGACAAGAAGACGCCTGGCAGGAGGAGGGAGGGAAGGGAGGGAGACAAGAGGGGGCATGGCAGGAGGAGGAGGGAGGGAGGGAGACAAGAGGGGGCATGGCAGGAGGAGGAGGGCAGGCAGGGAGGGAGGGAGACAAGAGGGGGCATGGCAGGAGGAGGAGGAGGGAGGGAGACAAGAGGGGGCATGGCAGGAGGAGGAGGGGCAGGCAGGGAGGGAGGGAGGGAGACAAGAGGGGGGCATGGCAGGAGGAGGGAGGGCAGGCAGGGAGGGGAGACAAGAGGGGGCCTGGCAGGAGGAGGAGGGCAGGCAGGGAGGGAGGGAGACACGAGGAGGCCTGGCAGGAGGAGGAGGGCAGGGAGGGAGGGAGACACGAGGAGGCCTGGCAGGAGGAGGAGGGCAGGCAGGGAGGGAGGGAGACAAGAGGAGGCCTGGCAGGAGGAGGAGGGCAGGGAGGGAGGAGACTAGAGGGGGCCTGGCAGGAGGAGGAGGGCAGGCAGGGAGGGAGGAAGGGAGACACGAAGGGGCCTGGCAGGAGGAGGAGGGCATGGAGGGAGGGAGACAAGAGGGGGCCTGGCAGGAGGAGGGCAGGGAGGGAGGGAGATGAGAGGATGCCTGGCAGGAGGAGGAGGGCAGGCAGGGAGGAAGGTAGACAAGAGGGGGCATGGCAGGAGGAGGATGGCAGGGAGGGAGGGAGACAAGAGGAGGCCTGGCAGGAGGAGGAGGGCAGGGAGGGAGGAAGACGAGAGGGGGCCTGGCAGGAGGAGGAGGGCAGGCAGGGAGGGAGTGAGACAAGAGGGGGCCTGGCTGGAGAAGGAGGGCAGGCAGGGAGGGAGGGAGACAAGAGGGGGCCTGGCAGGAGGAGGAGGGCAGGCTGGGAGGGGGGAGATAAGAGGAGGCCTGGCAGGGGAGGAGGGCAGGCAGGGAGGGAGGGAGACAAGAGGGGGCCTGGCAGGAGGAGGAGGGGAGGGAGGGAGACAAGAGGGGCCTGGCAGGAGGAGGAGGGCAGGGAGGGAGGGAGACAAGAGGGGCCTGGCAGGAGGAGGGCAGGCAGGGAGGGAGGGAGACAAGAGGGGTGTAAAGATGGGCAGACGCGGTGAATTGTAGTTGAAGTATTTATTATACGAACTCAGGTACAGCAGAGAAAACACCTCCGCTCTCTTCTCTATCTCTCCGTCCACATCTCCACATTCTAGAATCATTGCTGACGTGGAGTAATGGAGCGAGAGTAGGAAGAACAGGAGCGAGACATAACAATGAATAACAATAAATAACATAACACATCTTCCTCCTTATAAAAACACACGAAAAAAAAAAATGATGGATTAAGATTCAACATCACAAACATAATCCGACATCCACTTGGGCTTAGAGCGAATACGTTTGTCACAAAGTGGTAAATCAATCTCAGTGTTACTTTGTTCCCCACCAGATGGTAAATTCATTTCACGACATGGTAAATCAACATTAGTGTTGCTTTGTTCCCCACCGGTGGAAACAACTAAACCATTGTTTACATTTGAAGAAGCAGAATTATTAATAACAGAATCATGAGTGTTATCAGAATTGTCATCAGAATTAGTATGAGCGCAATCCTTAGTGATAACCTCCCACTCAGAGTGTGCATCAGAGGAGCAGGTGGTATCTGAGAAGTGTGTGTTAGTAGACCAACTAGAAGCGGGTCGAAAAATGGCTACCCTTTTAAGGTTCCAAACCTTGCCATCAGATAGACGTTCAGCATTTTTTAAAACCTTGTCAACTCTTAATGGTTTGAAATATTACTACTGAGAGTATGACCAAGGTATGTGATGGATTTAACGGCAAACTTACATTTAGAATGTTCAACCGATAATCCCTTGGACTGCAAGATGGTAAGGACGTTGTCCAAAATTTTGTCGTGCTCAGTCCTATCAGCACCAAAAATAAGGATATCGTCTTGGAAGCATCTGACGTTTTTGATTTGACCAAATAAGTGGTACATTAACCTCTGAAAAATAGCGGCCGCAGAGGCTAAGCCAAAAGGAAGTCTCTTATACTGGAAACATCCAAACGGAGTGATAAAACTGTCAACTGTTTACTCTCATCCGCAAGGGAGATCTGATGGTAAGCAGCAGAAAGATCTATTGAAGAAAACCACTCAGCATTTTTCACCAGAGATAACATTTCAGAAATTTTAGGAAGGGGAAATTTATCAACTACAATATTATTGTTTAGATGTCTGAGATCAATACACAATCTCAATTTCCCATTACTGCGTCTAGCAACTACGACCGGAGAAATCCACTCCGCAGATTCAATGGGTTCTATTATGTCAGCTTTAACTAATTTTCCTAGCTCTTTTTCAACATCCTCCCTGAGAAGAACGGGAATTTGTCTGACCTTGTGAATCTTTGGGCAAGCACTAGACTTCAGTACGATGCGGTGTTCAAAATCGTTTAGGTTCCCTATACTCCCGTCAAAAACCGTAGGAAATTTCTCTAGCAATTCCTTGGAAAGAAAATCACCCTCATTGAGCCCATGACAGGATCCAAACTGTTAGGGTTGAGAATGATATCCAATTTACCCTGGTCCCTCCAGCCTAAAACTGCAGGTCCTTTCTTGGCAACATAAAGATTGCTGGTAGTCTGTCTATTCTTAAACTTAAAACTAAACATCTGTACCCAACCATATCTATTTTCTCACCAGAAAACCCTTCAGGATGAATATCAGATTCCAAGAGTTTGTCACCTAAACGTGCAACAAAAAGGGATTTCCACGTTTCCTCATCTACAATAGTATATGGTGAGCCAGAATCCGCATACATTTGTACTGAAGAAATTTGAAGTTTAAAAGTTAATTAACAGGTGGATACAACCCGTAGTGCGTTGTCCAGCACAGCATAACCTCGTGGGCAGGAAAATTGGGCGCGTTGACTCCCACTTCTCAATGGATAGAGAAGGAGTTTTTTTTTTGAAGTCGTTTAAGGGTAATCCGACCCAAGATACCAACGTCCGTCAATCCGTTTGTTTCACTCGTCGCCAATTGTAAAGATGGGCAGACGCGGTGAATTGTAGTTGAAGTATTTATTATACGAACTCAGGTACAGCAGAGAAAACACCTCCGCTCTCTTCTCTATCTCTCCGTCCACATCTCCACATTCTAGAATCATTGCTGACGTGGAGTAATGGAGCGAGAGTAGGAAAAACAGGAGCGAGACATAACAATGAATAACAATAAATAACATAACAGGGGGCCTGGCAGGAGGAGGAGGCAGGGAGGGAGGGAGACAAGAGGGGGCCTGGCAGGAGGAGGAGGGCAGGGAGGGAGGGAGACAAGAGGGGGCCTGGCAGGAGGAGGAGGCAGGGAGGGAGGGAGACAAGAGGGGGCCTGGCATGAGGAGGAGGCAGGGAGGGAGGGAGACAAGAGGGGGCCTGGCAGGAGGAGGAGGCAGGGAGGGAGGGAGACAAGAGGGGGCCTGGCAGGAGGAGGAGGCAGGGAGGGAGGGAGACAAGAGGAGGGCAGGCTGGGAGGGAGGGAGACAAGAGGGGGCCTGGCAGGAGGAGGAGGGCACGGAGGGAGGGGGACAAGAGGAGGCCTGGCGGGAGGAGGAGGGCAGGCAGGGAGGGAGGGAGACAAGAGGGGCCTGGCAGGAGGAGGAGGGCAGGCGGGGAGGGAGGGAGACAAGAGGGGCCTGGCAGGAGGAGGAGGGCAGGCAGGGAGGGAGGGCAGGCAGGCAGGGAGGGAGACAAGAGGGGGCCTGGCAGGAGGAGGAGGGCAGGCAGGGAGGGAGGGAGACAAGAGAGAGCATGGCAGGAGGAGGAGGGCAGGCAGGGAGGGAGGAGACAAGAGGAGGCCTGGCGGGAGGAGGAGGGCAGGCAGGGAGGGAGGGAGACAAGAGGGGGCCTGGCAGGAGGAGGAGGCAGGGAGGGAGCATGGCAGGAGGAGGAGGGCAGGCAGGGAGGGAGGGAGACAAGAGGAGGCCTGGCAGGAGGAGGAGGAGGGCAGGCAGGGAGGGAGGGAGACAAGAGGGGGCCTGGCAAGAGGAGGGGGCAGGGAGGGAGGGAGGGAGACAAGAGGGGGCCTGGCAGGAGGAGGAGGGGACGGAGGAAGACAAGAGGGGGCCTGGCAGGAGGAGGAGGGCAGGGACGGAGGGAGGGGGACAAGAGGAGGCCTGGCAGGAGGAGGAGGGCAGGCAGGGAGGGAGGGAGACAGGAGGGGCCTGGCAGGAGGAGGGAAGGCAGGCAGGTAGGGAGGGAGCCTGTCAGGAGGAGGAGGGGCAGGCAGGGAGGGAGGGAGACCAGAGGGGGCCTGGCAGGAGGAGAAGGGCAGGGAGGGAGGGAGACAAGAGGGGCCTGGCAGGAGGAGGAGGGCAGGGAGGGAGACAAGAGGGGCCTGGCAGGAGGAGGAGGGCAGGCAGGGAGGGAGACAAGAGGGGGCCTGGCAGGAGGAGGCAGGCAGGCAGGGAGGGAGACAAGAGGGGCATGGCAGGAGGAGGAGGGCAGGCAGGCAGGGAGGGAGGGAGACAAGAGGGGCATGGCAGGAGGAGGAGGGCAGGCAGGGAGGGAGACAAGAGGGGGCCTGGCAGGAGGAGGAGGGCAGTCAGGGAGGGAGACAAGAGGAGGCCTGGCAGGAGGAGGAGGGGCAGGCAGGGAGGGAGGGAGACAGAGGGGCCTGGCAGGAGGAGGTGGGCAGGGAGGGAGGGAGGGAGACAAGAGGGAGCCGGGCAGGAGGAGGAGGGAGGGAGACAAGAGGGGGCCTGGCAGGAGGAGGAGGGCAGGGAGGGAGACAAGAGGGGGCCTCGCAGGAAGAGGAGGGCAGGCAGGGAGGGAGGTAGACAAGATGGGGCATGGCAGGATGAGGAGGGCAGGGAGGGAGACAAGAGGAGGCCTGGCAGGAGGAGGAGGGCAGGCAGGGAGGGAGGGAGACCAGAGGGGGCATGGCAGGAGGAGGAGGGCAGGCAGGGAGGGAGGGAGACAAGAGGGGGCCTGGCAGGAGGAGGAGGGCAGGCAGGGAGGGAGGAAACAAGAGGGGGCCTGGCAGGAGGAGGAGGCAGGCAGGGAGGGAGGGAGACAAGAGGGGGCCTGGCAGGAGGAGGAGGGCAGGCGGGGAGGGAGGGAGACAAGAGGGGGCCTGGCAGGAGGAGGAGGGCAGGCAGGGAGGGAGGGCAGGCAGGCAGGGAGGGAGACAAGAGGGGCCTGGCAGGAGGAGGAGGGCAGGCAGGGAGGGAGGGAGACAAGAGAGAGCATGGCAGGAGGAGGAGGGCAGGCAGGGAGGGAGGAGACAAGAGGAGGCCTGGCGGGAGGAGGAGGGCAGGCAGGGAGGGAGGGAGACAAGAGGGGGCCTGGCAGGAGGAGGAGGGCAGGCAGGGAGGGAGGGAGGGAGACAAGAGGAGGCCTGTCAGGAGGAGGAGGAGGGCAGGCAGGGAGGGAGGGAGACAAGAGGGGGCCTGGCAGGAGGAGGAGGGCAGGGAGGGAGGAAGGGAGACAAGAGGGGGCCTGGCAGGAGGAGGAGGGGACGAAAGGAGACAAGAGGGGGCCTGGCAGGAGGAGGAGGGCAGGGACGGAGGGAGACAAGAGGGGGCCTGGCAGGAGGAGGAGGGCAGGCAGGGAGGGAGACAAGAGCGGGCCTGGCAGGAGGAGGAGGGCAGGCAGGGAGGGAGGGAGACAAGAGGGGGCCTGGCAGGAGGAGGAGGGCAGGTAGGGAGGGAGGGAAACAAGAGGGGCCGGGCAGGAGGAGGAGGGAGGGAGACAAGAGGGGGTCCTGGCAGGAGGAGGAGGGCAGGCAGGGAGGGAGACAAGAGGGGGCCTGGCAGGAGGAGGAGGGCAGGCAGGGAGGGAGACAAGAGGGGCCTGGCAGGAGGAGGAGGGGCAGGCAGGGAGGGAGGGAGACAAGAGGAGGCCTGGCAGGAGGAGGAGGGCAGGGAGGGAGGGAGACAAGAGGGGGCCTGGCAGGAGGAGGAGGGCAGGGAGGGAGGAAGGGAGACAAGAGGGGGCCTGGCAGGAGGAGGAGGGCAGGCAGGGAGGGAGACAAGAGGGGGCCTGGCAGGAGGAGGAGGGCAGGCAGGGAGGGAGGGAGACAGGAGGGGCCTGGCAGGAGGAGGAAGGCAGGCAGGTAGGGAGGGAGACACGAGGGAGCCTGTCAGGAGGAGGAGGGCAGGCAGGGAGGGAGGGAGACCAGAGGGGGCCTGGCAGGAGGAGAAGGGCAGGGAGGGAGGGAGACAAGAGGGGGCCTGGCAGGAGGAGGAGGGCAGGGAGGGAGACAAGAGGGGGCCTGGCAGGAGGAGGAGGGCAGGCAGGGAGGGAGACAAGAGGGGGCCTGGCAGGAGGAGGCAGGCAGGCAGGGAGGGAGATAAGAGGGGGCATGGCAGGAGGAGGAGGGCAGGCAGGGAGGGAGGGAGACAAGAGGGGGCATGGCAGGAGGAGGAGGGCAGGCAGGGAGGGAGACAAGAGGGGGCCTGGCAGGAGGAGGAGGGCAGTCAGGGAGGGAGGGAGACAAGAGGAGGCCTGGCAGGAGGAGGAGGGCAGGCAGGGAGGGAGGGAGACAGAGGGGGCCTGGCAGGAGGAGGTGGGCAGGGAGGGAGGGAGGGAGGGAGACAAGAGGGGGCCGGGCAGGAGGAGGAGGGAGGGAGACAAGAGGGGGCCTGGCAGGAGGAGGAGGGCAGGGAGGGAGACAAGAGGGGGCCTCGCAGGAAGAGGAGGGCAGGCAGGGAGGGAGGTAGACAAGATGGGGCATGGCAGGATGAGGAGGGCAGGGAGGGAGACAAGAGGAGGCCTGGCAGGAGGAGGAGGGCAGGCAGGGAGGGAGGGAGACCAGAGGGGGCATGGCAGGAGGAGGAGGGCAGGCAGGGAGGGAGGGAGACAAGAGGGGGCCTGGCAGGAGGAGGAGGGCAGGCAGGGGAGGGAGGGAAACAAGAGGGGCCTGGCAGGAGGAGGAGGGCAGGCAGGGAGGGAGGGAGACAAGAGGGGGCCTGGCAGGAGGAGGAGGGCAGGCGGGGAGGGAGGGAGACAAGAGGGGGCCTGGCAGGAGGAGGAGGGCAGGCAGGGAGGGAGGGCAGGCAGGCAGGGAGGGAGACAAGAGGGGGCCTGGCAGGAGGAGGAGGGCAGGCAGGGAGGGAGGGAGACAAGAGAGAGCATGGCAGGAGGAGGAGGGCAGGCAGGGAGGGAGGAGACAAGAGGAGGCCTGGCGGGAGGAGGAGGGCAGGCAGGGATGGAGGGAGACAAGAGGGGGCCTGGCAGGAGGAGGAGGGCAGGCAGGGAGGGAGGGAGACAAGAGGAGGCCTGGCAGGAGGAGGAGGAGGGCAGGCAGGGAGGGAGGGAGACAAGAGGGGGCCTGGCAGGAGGAGGAGGGCAGGGAGGGAGGAAGGGAGACAAGAGGGGGCCTGGCAGGAGGAGGAGGGACGGAAGGAGACAAGAGGGGCCTGGCAGGAGGAGGAGGGCAGGGACGGAGGGAGACAAGAGGGGCCTGGCAGGAGGAGGAGGGCAGGCAGGGAGGGAGACAAGAGCGGGCCTGGCAGGAGGAGGAGGGCAGGCAGGGAGGGAGGGAGACAAGAGGGGGCCTGGCAGGAGGAGGAGGGCAGGTAGGGAGGGAGGGAAACAAGAGGGGGCCGGGCAGGAGGAGGAGGGAGGGAGACAAGAGGGGGTCCTGGCAGGAGGAGGAGGGCAGGCAGGGAGGGAGACAAGAGGGGGCCTGGCAGGAGGAGGAGGGCAGGCAGGGAGGGAGACAAGAGGGGGCCTGGCTGGAGGAGGAGGAGGGCAGGCAGGGAGGGAGGGAGACAAGAGGAGGCCTGGCAGGAGGAGGAGGGCAGGGAGGGAGGGAGACAAGAGGGGGCCTGGCAGGAGGAGGAGGGCAGGGAGGGAGGAAGGGAGACAAGAGGGGGCCTGGCAGGAGGAGGAGGGGACGGAAGGAGACAAGAGGGGGCCTGGCAGGAGGAGGAGGGCAGGGACGGAGGGAGACAAGAGGGGGCCTGGCAGGAAGAGGAGGGCAGGCAGGGAGGGAGGGAGACAAGAGGGGGCCTGGCAGGAGGAGGAGGGCAGGTAGGGAGGGAGGGAAACAAGAGGGGCCGGGCAGGAGGAGGAGGGAGGGAGACAAGAGGGGGTCCTGGCAGGAGGAGGAGGGCAGGGAGGGAGGGAGACAAGAGGGGGCCTGGCAGGAGGAGGAGGGCAGGCAGGGAGGGCGGGAGACAAGAGGAGGCCTGGCAGGAGGAGGAGGGCAGGGAGGGAGGGAGACAAGAGGGGGCCTGGCAGGAGGAGGAGGGCAGGCAGGGAGGGAGGGAGACAAGAGGGGGCCTGGCAGGAGGAGGAGGGCAGGCAGGGAGGGAGTGAGACAAGAGGGGGCCTGGCAGGAGGAGAAGGGCAGGCATGCAGGGAGGGAGGGAGACAAGAGGGGGCCTGGCAGGAGGAGGAGGGCAGGCAGGGAGGGAGACAAATGGGGGCCTGGCAGGAGGAGGAGGGCAGGCAGGGAGGGAGGGAGACAAGAGGGGCCATGGCAGGAGGAGGAGGGCAGGCAGGGAGGGAGGGAGACAAGAGGGGCCTGGCAGGAGGAGGAGGGCGAGGCAGGGAGGGAGGGAGACAAGAGAGAGCATGGCAGGAGGAGGAGGCCAGGCAGGGAGGGAGGAGACAAGAGGAGGCCTGGCGGGAGGAGGAGGGCAGGCAGGGAGGGAGGGAGACAAGAGGGGGCCTGGCAGGAGGAGGAGGGCAGGCAGGGAGGGAGGGAGACAAGAGGGGGCCTGGCAGGAGGAGGAGGGCAGGGAGGGAGGGAGGGAGACAAGATGAGGCCTGGCAGGAGGAGGAGGGGACGGAGGGAGACAAGAGGGGGCCTGGCAGGAGGAGGAGGGCAGGGACGGAGGGAGACCAGAGGAGGCCTGGCAGGAAGAGGAGGGCAGGCAGGGAGGGAGGGAGACAAGAGGGGGCCTGGCTGGAGAAGGAGGGCAGGCAGGGAGGGAGGGAGACAAGAGGAGGCCTGGCAGGAGGAGGAGGGCAGGCAGGGAGGGAGACAAGAGGGGGCCTGGCAGGGAGGAGGTGGGCAGGCAGGGAGGGAGGGAGACAAGAGGGGGCCTGAGGCAGCGCAGGCCCAGGGGAATCTGCACAGGAGGCGTCTCCTCCCAGGAGCTAGATCCGGTCTCATGTCTGGGGCTGGTCTCTCAGGACACACGTGTGATCTTTACACGTGAAAGCATCACCTTATACTTGATACATTGAGCTTCAGTTAGAGTGTGACCTCCCCTTCTCTTTCTCTCTATGGTGCAGATGTGCCCAGTCCCGCATTTGTTCAACACACCAGTGCATTCTGGGAGTTGTGGTTCTGTCTTTCCAAGCGGCTTAACACACTTCATACCAAGGACTTGTAGAGAGTGTCTGTGGTTTACACACATGAACTTCATGTATGTTCTCACTAACCCAAACTATACCCTGGGTATGTCCACGGACTTTCGCACCCTGCTGCTCCTGGTGGCCTTATGGCGTGTCTGGTAGCCTCCTCGAGCCCTAACCTTTGGGCTGGCAGGCGCCGGCTGCTTCTTGGCGCTTGTCCTTCTGTCTGTGCTGCTATGCTGTATGTACGCTTTTGTGAAACAGAGGATAAACCATTCATAATAATGACCTCGTGCCAATTGACACATGTAAAATTCGGAAAACATGCATCTCTCATTTGCCTAACTTCGTTATATACGAGTTTGCACTGATTACTTAAAAAATAGGCAATAAAGGGAGAAAAGAAATGTGATAATTTGCTGTACAGGTTTGCCTCAGAGAAACCGTGTTATGAAAATCTGGACCCGTGTACTGCGGCCACAGTGTACTCCAGATGCGTGACATACTGGAACAAGCATTTGCAATGCAATCGCGGCACTCGTGCTTTAGCTGTAAACATCTTAAGCTAAAGCGCGGGTGCCCTGATTGCTTCAAAAGTAAAGAAATAAAGAAAAAACTTTTGAAGCAATTGAGGCACCCGCGCTTTAGCTTGAGATGTTTATAGCCAAAGCACGAGTGCCGCGATTGAAACCAAAGTAAATAAAGAGAAAAAAATGGCGGACACACGTTTTTTTCTCTCTTTATTTACTTTGGTTACAATCGCCGCACTCGCGCTTTAACTGTAAATATCTTAAGCTAAACCGGGTGCCGCAAATGGTTCAAAAGTAAAGAAATTGGAAAAAAATGGGTTTTTCTATTACTTTACTTTTGAAGCAATCGTGGCACCGTGCTTTAGCTTAAGATGTTTACAGTTAAAGCGCGAGTGCAGCGATTGTAACCAAAGTAAATAAAGAGAAAAAAAGGCATGTACCCATGTTTGCAAATACAACTAACCATAAGAAAGGTGCGGCCACCATTATTCCTGTCGGGGTGCCGTACTGGATACATTAAAAAAAAAAATTTGCAATGCTATAGGTCTCGCATTTAAATGCGAAACCTATGGCATTGCAAACAAACGGCCACATTGTCCCCGCTGCTTTAAAAGTGAAAGTGCGCACGGCGCTCTCAATGTAAACAAAGCACGTCGTGATTAAAGTAGGAGAAATTCAATAAATAAAAAAGTACATGTACCATGTAACAACCAAGTAAAGGGGCCAGTAGCCATGGGAGGTGACAAATGAGGAAATGGCCATACTAACGAGGGACTAACACGCCTATTTAGGAATCAGAAGACAGCATTTACGAAGGACAAAGACACAAGCCAATAATAAATATGGGCGGGGGAGTGGGCGTGGCTTCTCTCCCATACTGAACTACCACAGATCATCCCCAGAGCAGCGCTTGCGCGCTGGCTCAGGCTCAACCTAAAAAGACGTATTGTGTAACACCCGAAGTAAAAGGGCCAATCGCTATGGGAGGTTTACAAATGGAGACAAGGCGGTACTAAGGAGGGACTAACAAGCCTGTTTACAAATCAGACGCCAGCATTTACGAAGGAAACTGACACAAGCCAATGGCAAATATGGGCAGAGAGTGGGCGGAGCTTCCATTACATACTCCACCACAATAAGTCTCCCGGAGCAGCGCATGCGCGCGGACTCTAGGCTCGACCTAAAAACGAAGAAAAATAAAAGTATTTTTCCTCATTGCGCCAATCTGAAAGGTAAGACTGGCGCAGTGTGTTACACGTAAATAAAATGACATTATCTTCAAAATTACATATTACAAGGGCACTGCTTTGTAAAATACACGGATAAAAAAGCCAGACAATTAGTATATTTGCGAGGAAGCGGGCCAAGGCAATAATAAAGTGCAGTACATTCGGCTAAAAATGGTTAAAAAAGCCTCGTGCTGTTAACTTAAAAAGCAGATATGAGTAAAGTGCGACAATTTAAAAGTGTAGCCTTTGTCACTGCAACAAGAGTTTGTGCTCTCTCTAGACGTCTAAACTCCCAGGCCAGATGGTATCAGCCTGCACCTGTTAGAAACAGTTTCTGAAAAGAGTGCGTTCAGACAAAGTGGATTCGGGGGCCCAGTACCAGGCACGTGGACAGCCTAATCAGCTGCACAATCCAGGGCCTCTACCTTTTTTGAAAAAAGATAAATAAATCTGACCAGAGCACAGTTTAGGATGGCATTGAATGGGTCAAAACAGGCCAGCACTGCTTCCCTGCAGGATCTTGTGCCCCTGGCAACCCACCCCCTTCGTAACAGCTCCCTCCTGTCCACCAGAAGGGTGGGACACAAGCACGGTACATGTATTATGTCCTCTTTCTGCTGTTTGCAGAGCCGACACATTGCCTGTTCCTCACCCCTTTTCCAGGCTGGATAATAAATTGGGATCGGGATTACCCCCATCCTTAAATTCATGAACTGTGCCTTTGTCCAGTCGTTGTAAAGTTCGTTTAAGTAGCACTGTGGTTTCAGATGTTTGTAGGTGCGCAGAGTCATCCAACCGTGTTTACGTGTGGTGAGGCAGGCCTCGTCCTCTACAAGTGAGAGCTGTCTTGTGCTGATTTCTGCCACCCTTTTAAATTCCTGATGGCTAATAGTTAGGTCCCAAGTAGTTGTTAAACCAAGCGTGCTCAGAGCTTGAGTCAGGTAGCACTTTCCCACCGACCTTCGCTTTGTTTCAATTCAGTCCATAGGTGGTGTCCCAGAATGCCGCATTTTGAGGCCCTGAGTTTGTGACAGCTTATCGCAAAGGCCGCTTTCCATACCTAAGCCTGCCTACATATGACACATTCCGATCTTATTTGAGCTGGTGCTGTATGAGAGGGAAGCTGAAAGATTGTTCTATATATCTTCACGAGCGTTCTGTCAAGAGTTGCACTGTCCCGCCCTTTAAGTGCCTCACTCCCATTGGCTAAGGTCAGGAGAATCTTTGCTTGGGCCACCTGAAGGATAGGCGTGTGGGTACTTTTAGCTTTGAGTACACAGATCTGAGAGCAAACAACGCCTTTCTTCTTTATTTCATTCTTCTGGCTCCTGAATCTACCATTGTCGTTGAAGTTGACTCCTAGGTACTTGTAGCATTTGTTTGCCCCTAGTTTCTCCTGCTCCAGAAACCACGTCAGTTTTTGTGTTCTAGCACCTCGGGCCGCAAGGATCTTGGTTTTCTTCTTGTTGATCAGCAGGCCGTCTTCCTAATAGAAACAGCAGAGGTGGCGTCCAAGAGGCGTTGCAGGCCGACCTTGGTTTGGTTGAAAAGAACCAGATCGTCTGCATACAGTAGGTTTGAAAGATGAAAGCCCCCCAGTTTGGGCGGGTGAGAGTAGACTGTGTTCAGGGCCGGGGTCAGGTCAGATAAAAACAGGTTGAATAGGATAGGTGCTAGAACGTAACCTTGCTTAAGGCCTTGCGAGGTGGTTATAGGCCTAGACAGGAATAATCCATCTGCAATTTTTATTCTGACCCATGTGTCATGGTGCAGCAGTTGCAGGGCTCTGAGCAGGGTGCCCAGGATGTTAAGGTGAGCGAGTTTCTGCCAAAGCTTCCTTTTGTTAACCCTGTCGAAAGCAGCTTTATAGTCAATGAAGCCCAGGTAGACAGGATGGTTGTTGATTCCTCCTGATCAATCAGAAGGGAGAGTGCAATAAGGTTCACAGATGTCCATGTGTGAGAAAGTGCCTCTTTCTGCATGGTTGCCCCCACTTTTTGCTGAATTGCTGATGTTCTTTGACTGAGTGTGCCATGGGTTCCTGCTAATCAGGTACCCAGGGCCTATGTTCCTTCCCTAAAACTGCATTGAAGCCTAAACCCAATCGGCATCTCTGGCCACAGGTCAGCCCCTGGTAAATGGTACCACAGGTACCCAGGGCACTGTGACCAGGGAAGACCTCTAAGGGCTGCAGCACTTATTGTGCCACCCTTAGAGGTCCTGTACACTGACACACACACACTGCCTTTGCAGGCTGTGTGTCTTGGTGCAGAACAAAGTGAAGAGTCGACATGGAACACATCCCTGTGTGCCATGCCTACAACCCACTGCCCTGGCATAGATCAGTCACCCCTCTAGCTGGGTGCCCTATGCCAGTGGTGAGGGTACAGGTGCATGAGCCCTGTACCCCTACAGTGTCTATGGCAATTCTTAGACATTGTAAGTGCAGTGCTGCCATTAAGAGTATATGGTGCTGGGAGTTTGTCATTACGAACTCCACAGCACCATAATGGCTACACTGAAAACTGAGAAGTTTGGTATCAAACTTCTCAGCAAATAAAACCCACACTGATGCCAGTGTGGGATTTAATGAAAAATGCACACAGAGGGCATCTTAGAGATGCCCCCTGAAAACTAACCTACCACTAGTGACCAGGCTGAGTGGCTGCTTTCAGCTGCCACCACCAGACATGTTTCTGGACCCCTGGGACAAGAGCCTGCTGCTCTCTGGGGCCTGAAACAATGCACATCCTGGGACGAGGTGCCAAGCATCCTCCCCCAGGATGGGCAGGGTTCACGAAGGGGAAGCTTCAAAGGCTTTCCGCCTTTGTGAGCTTCCCCAGGCCACTTGCTGCTTTCAGCAACTGGTCCCCACTGGTTCTGACCCCCACTTTGGGCGTGAAAAACAAGTGAGGAAGAGAGGTGTGCCCACCTCTGCCAACTTCATCCCTCAGGTGGGGGAGGCGAGGTGAAGCACAACTCTCAGTCCCCGCCATTTGCAGATGGGGGACTCAGCCAACCAGGGACAGGCTAATGCCCCCTCCCACTGGAGGGTGGCATAATAGGGGGTGTACCCACCCCAGGGAAGGGTCCCATTGGTCCCTACATTTTACCTACCTGTAACGCCCCTAAATCTAGTATTTAGGGGCACCCCGGAACCTTGCTTCCTCAGACAAGAACCTGCAGGAAGAAGAAGAAGGACAGAACAGCCGTGCAGAAGCTAGCAAGAGGAAGACGCCCACTGACTTGGCCCAAGCTCTACCGGCCTGTCTCCCCCTCGAACCTGCTCCAGGTGTGTCCTGCAGCCAGCAACCTCAAAAACCCCGGAGGACCTGCCTGCCTTCAATCACAAAGACTTTGTCTCCTGTGAACACCGGATTTGTTCATCTGCAACCTCTGGCTCCGGCCGGACACCGCAAATCCACCCCACTCTGTACTCGCCGTCCACGGCCCGAGCTCGAGTGGGCAAACACCACGAGGAGGTCCCCCCGGCGATCCTGACCCGAGATCCGGCAACCCCTAACCTGCCTCAAGCCTCCAGCCGACGCCTGCAGCCTAAATCCAGAAAGTCCCTCCAACCGCGACCAGGAGCTGGTAAGAAGATCCGACCCCAAAAGGCACCCCTGCACCCGACGCCCCACGGCCTTGGGTAGCCAAACCGATGGTGCCTAACCAACCCCTAACTTCCAAACTTACCTCTCAATGTGGTGGTCGCACCCAGAAGACCTTCGTCCCCGAGCCTGCTGTAGTGTAGCTCCTATTTCCCTAATAGGCTCTGCGCATTGGAATAATATATCCTATAGGTTTGACATAGGACTAAGGTCAGTATGTCCCTATCGAGTATATTAAACTTAATTACTTGTGCCAGCTAGCTCAGAGGCCACTAGAAACTCCTTGACAACAAGAAGGAGTAGTTTCTGGCAGCCGCAAAACATGACCAATATGTTTCCCTTTTAGAATCAGAACGTGTCCCAGAGTCGTGGAAACACTAGATAACTATTTCACTCAGCTCAATCGTGCATGCTTAGTTTTCCTCAGAGTTACACAGAAATAATAGACGGGCGTTTTCAATAAAAGATTTATTGAACAGTCTTGTTTCTGGTGTAAGTAAAATGTGCTGTTACGATCACAAGACAGTATGCGAGATAAATAATGTACAGTGTGAGCAGTAAAAATAAATAATACTGCGATAGCATTATCTTTTAGTACATATGCTGTTACATAAATAACACAGACTAAAAATGCGAGTACTCATACGATGCGGTGCTAAGCTAGTTCTACCCCAATGTACCTAACCTAACCTAGGTGTAGGGAGAGGTATGAAGTAGGTGAAGTATTCCTTACTATGGTATACTAAGAGTATGTTAAGCCTAGTATGCCTAGTATGCTTAGTATGCCAAGAGTCCCTCTAGGTTCTAGTCAACTCCATACCTGAAGAATGAGAGAGGTTGGAATCTCTTTGCCAGACTCGAACTCCAACACCCCGCAAGGGAAGTTAGATCACTGGAAGCTGGAAGCTGGGCTCTCTGCGTGCAGGGAATGGCAGCGTCTTCTCAGTGCGTCAGGCCGGGAAACGGGCTCCTCTGAAGTCGAGGTCTCCTCTGTTTTACAGGGGCTAGGGAAGGTATATTTATACCTGAGAGTACCTTAGGAATGTTAGCATTGACGTGAATTGGACAGCGGAAGACGTCATGAATGAACCCCTAAGGAATAATGGTTCATGCATAATAGATGAGGCCTTGAAGAAATCAATAGTCCTGTGCTAGGGGAACTCCCGAAGCCTAAGGGTCTGTTCTTCATGAACTCGTTGTGACGTTAGGGTGGACGGATGTCAGAGACCATGCCTGTATTTGGAGTGCACGGTTTAATGCCTAAATAAGGCCTGGGATTCTATGCCTATATAAGGGCAGGGCGAATTGTGCCTATATAAGGACATGATATTGGAAAGCCCGTTATGGACACCCTAAGAGGAATACAACACTGCAGTGTCTTTCTAAACCGGAGGTTCTCCATTGAAAACAACAGGGCGTCCGACGTTGAAACAGCACTCTGCACCCGGCCACCCCAGTGCCGCTGAGGGTGCACCTTTTGTGCTACTTTGTTTCCCCATTTGCCCTGAGCTAAAATCCAGGAGCTTTGCTCCCACAACCCAATGGCCTGCTTGCCAGCAGCCACCAACCGGAGGCCCCCTATCCCCCATTGGATAACATTGGGCCTCAGCACTCTGCAACCGGCTGCCCTAGTGCCGCTGAGGGTGAAACTAGAGTGCATCCTTGACCCTGGGGGACCCCCGAGTCTACCCCCAGAACCTCAGCTCCCACTACCAAATACTTACCTCAAAACCGATAACACTATTTTCCTCCATAGGATAACATTGACTGTTTTTAAGTGTGGAGTTTGAAATAAGGGTGGGCAAAGCACTACGCTACGCTCGCGTAGTTTGTGAAGTTTACGCTACTTCGCACTACGCGAATTGCACGTAGCACAGTGCAAACACGCGTAGCGTAGTGCAGCGGTCATTTTGCTTGCTCGCAGTCCTCAACGTCAAGTTGGCGACCGCGAGCAAGCAAAATGACATCCCGGCGAGACTTTTCTCGTTCGCGATCAGCAACATCAAGTTGCCGATCGCGAGCGTGAAAATAAACCTCCGGCGAGATTCTCAACGCGGGAGGTCAGGGTTTCTCATTGCGAGTGGTGCGCGTATGCTCGCGACCGCTCGCGATGAGAAACTACCAGTCCGCGTTGAGAAAGCTGCCGCTCGAGTAAAAATCTACTCGAGCGGCAGTAAAAGACAGCTCGCACTGTGCAAGATGCCGTTTTCAATGATTGCACAGTGCGGACAAGCATCCGGCACTGTGCAATCATCGCGAACAGCGCACTACGCAGTTCGCGTAGTGCTACTCGTAGCTCGCGTGGTGCGAAGTGCACTTCGCGTAGCTTCGCGTAGCGCTACTTCGCGAACTACGCCCAGGGTTAGTTTGAAAACCTATAGAAATTCTCTAAAATTGTACTGTTTAACAAAAACGATTTTACTTACCTGTTTACAGGAAATGTCCCAGAGTAGTATCCAGGTATACTACACTGAGTAAGAAAAGTAATCCAAAAAGTAACTTACCTGTAATCTTACTGAAAATGCCATTCAAAGTACATGTACTGTATTCTGAAAAGCATTGCATTATCAGTTACACTACTGTAATCAAATCAAAGTACATTTACAATTGCAATACAAACTGTGTTACAATCTGTATATTTACTGCAAAGTACTTATCACTTATCTGTGCCAGGCATGCTTGGTTCTAGGAAATAAAATAACTAAAAGAATATTTTTATACAAAAACAATTGGTCTGAAGTTCAGTCTTTGAGTGTGTGAATTCATTTGCTGACTGAGTGTGTACATCAAATGCTTAACACTGTCCTCTGATACTGCCTTACTGCTCGACCACACTACCTCTGCCTACCTTTGGGTTCCACTGAACTCTGTGCACACTATACCTCACTTTGGTATAGTATCTACAGAGCCAGCTTCCTACACTTCATGAACCCAGTTTGGTTTGGCGGAATGATTTTTTGTCTCAGCCCATGATTGTAGTGCGTCTAACGGCGCGCCAGCAAATTATTTAGCTTCGTTGTCAATTAAAGCGATCAGGCGATAGTTCCCGCGGATCTTCTTGTCGCATCCCTTGAAGATAGGAACAAGTATCGAACCACGCCATGAGGGGGATGCAGCTCTTCTGCAATATGGTTGAAAAGAGCGGGGATAATTGTGCGGCCCAGAATATTGGATCTTCCTTATAAATAGCTGGTGGTACACAGCCTGGGCCTGGTGCCCCATCATTGCGGCCTTTGGCTATTTGTTTCTGGACTAGAGCTTCCGTGATGAAACACCAGGGAGTACTTTGAAAGATGTCCTGGGGGATTGCTAGCCTCCAAACCTTCCCCCTGAATAAGGAATTGATCAAATTGCAGCTGCTTGTTAAAGTGGTCATACAAGAAATGATACCATGTTGGCTCTGAGATGTTGGAGGAAGCCACATTTGGGAGCGTGCAACCCAGTCCATTTACAATATGCCAGAGATTCGCACAGTTGTTTGACCTGGTGTCATACAAAAGTTTTGTCCAGAACGAGTTCCATATCTCCCTTTGGTGTTTCCTTTTCACCGCCTACGGGATTCTTCTAGCCTCCCTTAGATTACATATTATTATTGGGTCCAATGGGGGCCTTTTGAGGCTTCTCCACAATTGTTTGAGTTTGGACTCTCCTGCATCTGCAGGGTGTGTCCTGTCAGGTCCAGCTAGAGAGCCAGATTTGTGAATAGTGCTGGTGTCGAATGAAGTACGCAAACAGTTGCCTTCAGCGTTGCGATCTATTGCGGCGGGTTGCTGCAGGTGTCCGACCTCAGTTACCGTTTCAACTTTTATCCCATCTTTTTGACGAGCCTAGTATCCATTTTCAGTTTTTCCCTTGTCTTCTGGGGTTCTACCTTTGAACATTTGAGGTTTCGCTTTAACTGCCTCTTTTAACTCACCTACTAGCTTTGTCATCACCTCCGGGAGTGAGCTTAATTTATCAAGGACCGGAGAAGAATTACATGTCTGGCGGGGACCCACAGCATCCGCCTGGGCCCGTTTTATCAGGTTGTTTTGATTTGTAATCTTTCGTCAATACTGGCTACGTTCAGAGCCTGGGTGTTTCGGAGGCTGATCTGTAGGTAAATTTTATTGGCTTGGAAGGACATTGCCTCCACCATCCTCTGCAAAATGCCAAGAGCGGTTGCCCAGAGCGACTCTTGATATCCCTTGAGTTCCTCTTTGGGGATTCCTGTGGGGCTTGAGTTTTTAGGGGCTTCATTTCCATAAGATGACAATATAATCTCCCATTCCTTTGAGCGAAGATAAGATAGATCTTTTGCAAGATTTTGTGAGTCTTCTTCAATGAGAATCGATTGGTTCAATCCGTTTACCTGTGTTTTTTTCCCCCCTGGATTAGTCAGAGCATCTGGGGGTGATAACGCCCTCTCTAGTTGGTCCGTTGTCATGAAGTGGAGCATACCTTGTCTCTAGGGGCCGCCCGCTTCTTCTCTTCTTCCTCTATCTGAGTGATTAAGTGGGACGAGTTTTCCCCACCCAGTGACGAATCGAATGAAGGCTGCGATAAGACTCCCTCCATCTTTGAATTTTAGGCAGCGTCGCCAGCTGTTCCCTCTGGCTCCTCTTTTTTCTCTTGTACTGAACCGGCTGGACCCCATGGTTTAGCGCCGAAGAGGGCAGGCTGAGCGTCCACCCTGCCGAAGGCTGCGCAGAGAGCAGGCATGCCTTCCATTCGGAGGGGCCCCTAGTAAGCTCAGGGGACCCAAGACTTGCTTCTTCCTGGTGTTGCTTCCAGCTGAGGAGATGCTGTATTGAGGTCCCTCTTACATATGGTCACTCTTGGGCTCGGAGGGATGGGCAGGCCCTTAAGGCTTGAATTTATGGAGAAAATAGCTGTCCCTGCGTTTTTAAGACGTTAAGTGTAGATGTAATCTTCGGCTGGGAGAGGGTAGCTCTAGGTCCTGAGAATCTGGTTGCGGTTGTATGTGCTGTTGATCAATCCGGAGGCCTCTTATTGGTGGAGTTGGTGTTAAGTCAAGTATCTGGTCTGATATAGCTGGCAGCTCAGGATGGTCCGCCCTCCTCTTCTGGTTCTTCTGAGCCGCCACAGGCCCCCGTGATTTTCCAGAGTGCATGTCTATGCAGAGTAGGCCAAGTAGTGTCTGTCTTTTCTTCAGACCACTGTAGTACAGTAGCCCGATAGTCCAGTGCCCGGTATGAGGGGACTCAGTCATACTACCGGCGTGGACTGTGTGAGCTGCGTGGGGAGACTGGAGGCTGGGGCTGGGAGCTGGGCGCAGGGGGGGGGAAACCTGGTTGCGCCAGGGATCTCCCTGACACTTTCTGCAGCCCATTCCTTCTGTAGAGGTGTTCCGCCTCACCCTCCCCACGCCCCCCCCTCTCCCTGAGAGGCCACTTGGGGAGGGGGACACGTGCAGACTTAGTAAGCACCTGTTTGCCACCAATGCCCTTGAGTGGCTGTGAGTTTGTCAGTCTGTGGCCTCAACCTCCAGGCTTGACCCAACTTAGCTGGGCTTTATGTCCCTCTGCTGTCCTTTTGTGTCCTTTATTTGTCTTTTATGTATTCTTATTTTCCTTAAATTTCCTTATGTTCTTTATTGGATTGATGCTGGTCCGCGGGGATAGAGGAGCCAGGTACAGGTACGGGGGAAGTGGGTAGTGTAGTGAACGCAAGCTGCACCAGCCTAGTGTTGGCCACTTCCGTGAATCACCAACAGCCACAGCTACCTACAGCGACCCCCCCCCTCACCTTCCTGGGCCGTGGTGGATGCTGAAGGCTGCTTGCAGTAGCCGTGCCCCCGCTGTGGGGCGCAGTACTTGCTTAATGCTGAGGCCGGGCCGGCCAGTAGGGTTGTGGTAGGCAGAGGGCGGTGGGTGGTATGCACTGCCGGGGAGGGGGGCGGGGTGCTTGCTGCAGGCGGGGTGGCTCTGCTCACGCTCCCGGTCAGCCCTGGAAGATTTTCAGATTTTTAGAGATTTTCAGAGGGAGGTAAGCGGTGCACACTGCAGGCGGCTCACGTCTCCAGTTTTAGGGCCCTGATGTGGCTGTTTCCAGCTGCCCAAGCACTGCTACTGTCAAAAGCCTCACCTGATCGGCGCAGAAGCAGAATGTTGAATTTTCCCAAAGCCCCCTCCTGAACCCACTGTCCTCTATGAGCCTTCAGATACACAGTTGGCCCCAGAGAGGGGAAAGGGGATTGAAAGAAGAGACAGTCGTACTTTCTTCTTGCTTGCTCCTGTGTATCTCCTCACCTACACAATGAAAATCGACAGAGGAACTCCGCAGGAATTTTTAATAGCTGCAAAAGAACATTTTATATTAATTCACCCTTCTATCATTTTCTAACAATAACAACTTTATACACACTCAGGTTCTTTACCAAAAATTATTCGACTGTTAACTTTTTCTCTTTGTTATTGAAATTGTGAAATTTCTTATATCACAGAATTATGTTGACCTTTTGATTTTCTTCATATGCACATTTTGCTCTCAAAATTATAACATAAATTAACGATTTTTTTCTTCCCTTCTAGGGTACTCGCATATTTCCTTTTCTTCAACTAGTACGACTGAAGAACTCCGCTCCGGGAATCCAGGTAAGGACTAAAATTCTCTCTCTCACTTGATTGTTATCTTCCTGTTTACTCGTACTTGTCTTTTCTTACTCGATAATAAATTTACGTGTCTCTTCGCAATGTCATTCTTTCCTTCTGGCAAGAATAAAAAAATGTTTTAGCTGACGCGTCAAGAATTTTCAATTCTATTAGGGACACGGAGGCGAGGATTAGGCTTCTCTTTCTTTACTGAAGCAAATACAGCAGCCAATAAACTTTTAAACAGCATAACCCAGAAGGACTGCCCCTCCCCTGTATACACCAATCACAGTTCCCCAAATGGGTATAAATGTCCTGCACCCCATAGTCTGTCCACTTTCTTTGCGAACCATTAAACACAGTCCATAAACTCGAAACATCGAACCCAAATGCCGTCGATTCACTCCATCGACCTGAACGATAACTCCAACAAAGATACTCTATCAACGAAACTCGTCAATGCTTCCTCAAGACCCTTCAAGTCGTCTTGCTCTGATCTCCTGAAAAGAAGATATAAGTCGTAATATTCCAATATCTGGACACACTTTATCAACAAATTGGGCGGGTAACCCATAAACAATACTCCTAACATGTACTAGTACAATATATCAATCTTTTGTCAGAAACATAACCATTCATCACATGTTTTACATGTTAATCTAGGGTGGGCTAATCCTCACCGCCGTGTACTTAATAGAATTGAAAATTCTTGACGTGTCAGCTAGAATGTTTTTTATTCTATGTCAGTCCACGGAGGCTTCGTATTATGCACCGTAGATGCCACACCCACAATTGGTTTGTGATAAAACATTTTAAAAGTTGAATCAGAAGACCAATCCGCCGCAGTCATGATGTCCTCCAAGCGAGAACCTGTCAGAAAAGCTTTAGAAGCCATAGCTCCCCTTACAGAGTGAGCTCCAAATACAGAAGTATCAACACAGCTTGACTTAACAAACAAGTAACCCACCTGGCCAAAGTCGCTGAAGAGACTGGGCGAAAAGGTTTCTGCAATGAGATTAACAATTGTCCTGCTACGTCATTTCTAAACTTGCAAGAACAATCCTCGTAGCACTTTAAGCGTTGAACAACACATAGTTTGCTGTGGTGTGAAAAGCAGGATATGTGATACATTTGGAATTTGTCTTTTTCTTTTGAAATTGTAAATGAAACCCCCGAAGGAGTAAATACTCTACCTGCCAAATCCAGTGCATGTACATCCGAGACTCGTCTGCAGGAGATTAGACATAATAATAGCGTCAGTTTCGCTGACAGTTGTTTGCGGGAAAGACCCTCATTCGCTGGCCAGTTCCTAATATGAGAAGCACCACATCCACGTCCCACAGAGTGGAGTATCTGGGTTTAGGTGATTCACCAATCTGATGCCTCTCACTATCTTGCATACTAGAGGGGGTTCCCCCACTGGTTTACCATCCACCTGGGGATGACAAGCCGAAATAAGGGAACGGAAATTATTAACCGTCCGATAGGCCATACCTTGATTCGCCATTTCAGATAAGAAATTAACAATCATATGTATTCCGGATCCCACGGGATCCCCCTGTCGTTCAGAACACCAACCAATCCACCTACTCCAAGCTGACTCGTATCGTTTGTGCGTAGAGGGTGCCCAAGACTGTGACAGGAAAAACATTGCCTCCTGGGAAACTCCTGGCAAATGCCAGCATCTCCTGAAAGTCTCCATGCCATGAGGGACAACTGATCCTGTACCACCAGTGGATGAGGCTGACCCAGCGGGTCTAGAAGTATCTCTTGCAACGAGAGCAGACGTATTGGAGGAGCACACGCTAAGGACAACGCCACCGGAAACCATGTTTGTGCTTTCCAACACTGGGAGATCATTATTAATTCCGCACTCTGTCTGCGGACCTGTGCAAACACTCTCTGGATCATGACGAATGGGGAAAGGCATAATGCGTGCCTGCCATCCAGGATTGAAGGAATGCGTCCGAGTTGATCGCCTGAGGATCTGGTCGCCAACTGTAAAACTGAGGAAGCCGAGTGTTCAGTTTGGACGCAAAGAGGTCTATTGAGCATGGGCCCCACTTCTTGTTCAATTGTTGGAATACTCTGGGATGCGGTCTCCAATCGCTGGAGTCCCGTAGGAATCATGAGTTCCAATCTGCCACCACATTAGAGCTGCCCGGAATATACTCCGCCGTCACTGAGATGTGGTGTAGCAGACAATAGTGCCAGAAATCTTTGGCTATTTCCACCAGTAGTCGAGACCTCGTGCCACCCAAACGATTGATGTATCTCACTGCTGAGACATTGTCCTTCCGCAGAAGGATACAACAACTCGCCTTTTGTGGAGAAATTGTTCGGATTGCGAAAGACCCTGCCAGCAGTTCCAGGCAATTTATGTATAATTTCAGTTCCTCCGGGGACCATCTGCCCCCCGTTTCCACTGAACCGCACCGGGCTCCCCAGCCCCATCGGCTGGCATCAGACTCTATTACCACCTCTGGGACTGACGCGAAAATGGCCTTGCCATTCCACGCGTCCATGTGTTCCAACCACCAGGATATCTCTGTCCTGGCCTCCGTGGATAGCAGAATCTGTTCCGCATAACTCAAACCTTTGCGCAAGTGCATGATCTTCAGCCTTTGAAGTGCCCGGTAATGGAGGGGACCCGGGAAAATCGCCTGAATAGAAGAAGCTAACAGGCCTACCAAGCGTGCCAGAATCCTCAAGGATATAATCAGAGAGGCAAGCGCTCTCCTCAACTCTTTCTTGATCGAAATCCTCTTTTTCAATGGGAGTAACAGTTGCGCTAATACCGAATTCACCTGAAATCCCAAGAACTCCATCGATTGGGCAGGACTTAGAATGGACTTGCCTGAATTGATGACGAACCCCAAGTCTTGAAGGAGTTGGGTCGTCCAAGCTAGATGTAGCAGTACTGTTTCCACACTCTGTGCCATGATAAGGATGTCGTCTAGGTAAATGATAAGTCTCACCCCTCTCTCTCTCAGATACTGCACCACCAGCTTGAGTAGTTTGGTGAAACACCAAGGGGGAGACGAAAGCCCGAAGGGCATGTCGGAAAACTCGAACCATCGGAGTCCCCATTGGAATTGTAAGAACCTCCGATGTGGCGGGAAAATGGGTACTGCCAGATAAGCGTCTTTTAGATCGAGACGCACCATCCAATCTTTTCCTAATAAAAGATCTTTCAGTAAGTGTATGTCCTCCATTTTGAAATGGAGATACACTACCCAAGAATTGAATTCTTTGAGGTTCAAAACCAGTCAGAAAGCCTGATCTTTCTTTGGTACCAAGCATATTGTACTGTTGAAACCGTGAGGGTGTGGTATCATATCTACAACTGTCCCTTTTTTCATCAGAGATCTCACCTCTTCTTCTATGAAAGACTTCTCTACTCGGGAAAAATGTAGAGGTTGGGGTCTGCACTTCTGCTGAGGGGGGGAGTAAAACTCTATCTGAAAGCCCTGTACCGTCTGAAGCACCTTAGGGTCTTGTGTCAATCTCTCCCACTTGTGAAGAAACAAACCAATTCAGCCTCCCACCAATACTTAGAGTAATCAGACAAGCGAAAATCCCCTACCTATTTCTTTAATAATATGCTAAGCGTCATGTGATATATGTAAGAGAACAGTGCTGCAAGAAGGAAGGCAAAAATATAACAAAATAGATTTTATTTTTTCAGTAAAAAGACAAAATTACAAATATGATACAGAAATATATGTTTTAGAATAATTATTAAATAAATACATATGCATAGATCCACCACTCAAACAACAACTCACAGATACACACATACTACCATACTTCAATCATACTGACAACTGATCTATATATACTAACTAAAGCAAAACACCTGAACAGTAAATGATAAACTGTTCGATAGATATCATGTATCTGATAAACAACATTCAACTGATCATAAATGTATCACTAACGCCGACGCGCGTTTGATTGTACAGGCCAAGTGTGGCGAAACACCTTCATCAGGGCGTGGATACCACGACAGGGAGTGGTGAAAAGATATTTTTCTGCAATTAAATAAACAGAACATATAAGGCTCATTCCTGCAACTAATTACAACAACCTATAATATATGTAGTGTTTAGATAAATAATCCAATTCAAATAAACAAAATAGTTAACATAATACAATTCCTGCAGCATTGTTAGGATAAATCATTAATGAGAAAAGAAACAAGATAGTAACAAAATCTTTTTGTTCTGTTTAGGCAGAAGAGGGGAAAATACTTAAACTGTGCACATTCAAACTAAGACTAATGTAAGAAAAAAACGATTACGACAAACATAGAACAAAATGAAATGAACAAAGGCATAATAAGCAGACATAACAAATAAATAACCATAAATACATACAAATAAATATGACAATATTAAGAGTGCAAAAAGAAAATACTGTTAGCATGTCTAAGAGAAAGAAGAAAGAAAGAAAACCATATGGACAACCTATAGACATAGGGAAAGATGAAAAATATAATAACGACAACAAACCACAATGGTCTACATGCATACCAGTGGGTTGAAGAGCTGACCAGTAGGGCGTAATTTAAATACGAAGTTCCACGGGAAAAAGGCTGACTTGAGATGATAGGATTCAAATAACATGCAGAGTTTCTATTTAAGGATAAAAAGCAACATATTAATAGCGCTAAGAGTGGCAGCATGGGGAAACTGTAGCCAAGCGCTCGGTGTTAAGAGATTCAGGACCTGGAAGAAAAACTGAAACAGTCCCAGGGGGTGGAAGAAGCTAAAAAGAAACTAGAGGAGATTTCCTATGAATTAGATTCATTTAGTGAATATCTCCTCAAGAGAAAAACTGAAAAGCTAAGAAAGGACATACGCCTATTTACGCAAGAACGTACGTATCCCTTTCTCTCTGAAGGCTTTTATAACTCGCCGAATGATTCCGCGGTAGGCCCCAGTTCCACCAACCGCGGATATCCTCGAGTGACTACTTTCTCGGATACCACTGATTCAGACGGAGAAGGGCCTTCTTTTCAGAACTACCAACCCAGATATAATACAGAGAGAGGAGGCTCTGAGAACCATTTTTTAGGCAACCGACGGGGCAATTTTCGCCCAAGATTTCGAGGCCAACAACAACAACGGGGATATCAATCAGGTTACCAACAGAGAGGGACTTTCCCGAACCGAGGTCAAATACAAAGGACGCATTTCGAGGACCAGGAACCAGCTCAAAAATACATCCAGACTCGCCAACATCAATATTGGCGAACCTAGACATGATTCCTATATTTAATCTGTCCGCCAGTCCCATGGATCCTCACACAGGAAGTTTATTAACTAAGGGGTTGTCCTTTGTCCCTACCACCTATTTTAACGAATTCGAACTTATGAGTGATCTTCACTCCTTTTTCGTAAAATTCGCCTAAAAAAATTCTTCCTTGTTAAAGATTATGTGCCCAGTGAAGAGAATCTATCAGGTTTAAAACCCCGTCCACTTTTTGCCCGGATATTGATCAGGTGGGTGTTGAGGTTGATATGTTTGAAAAAGCTGTTTCCAAAAAAATCAAGCAGGCTATCAAATTTATCCCCAAACCCATCTTTAACATATCTAAGGAAGAACATCTTGCTCTTAAAAAACTCAAAAATGACACCTCGTTTATTATCAAACCCTGTGATAAAGGTGGAGGTATTGTCATCTTTGATTCTGACAAATATAAAACCAAAATGGAGCTCTTGTTGAGCTCCCCACACATTATGCCAAGATTATGATCAATCCTGAAGTGCATCTTAAACGCAGGATTTTGACTTTGGTTGAAGCAGCTGTGGAACAGGGGTTTATTTGTCAGCAAGAGGCTGAATTCCTCACACCCACTTTCACCCGTATCCCCATTATATATGGGGTGCCTAAGACTCATAAAAATCTAACTGATCCCCCCTTAGACCTATAGTTTCTACCATTGGGGCGGCTACTGAACCCCTCTCCAAGTATGTGGACCAATTTTTAAAACCTCTGGTCGCTACGCTTCCTTCGTATATCAAGGATACGGGCCATTTTATTTCCCAGATCGAAGGCCTCCCTTACAACCATGTTCAGGAAATTCTGGTAACTATGGACCTGGAATCTCTTTATTCAAATATCCCCCAAAAGGAAGCTCTAGGGGTTATTAAGAATACGCTTGAGGTAGACTGTTCATTAACCAATTCTTCCTTTATTCTTCAACTTCTTGATATTGTTTTATCAGAAAATTTCTTTGAATTTGAGAATTCTTTTTTTCACCAAATTAAGGGGGTTAGTATGGGAGCAGCGTGTGCTCCAAGTGTGGCCTGCCTGTATATGGGGCACTTCGAAAAGTGTAACATATACAACGAAGTGGCCCCCTTTTATGAGAATGTCCATCATTGGTCCCGCTTCATTGATGACATCTTTTTCATTTGGCGAGGAGACCAGGACACACTCAATGACTTTATCATCTGGATCAATTTAGCGGATCCCAATCTGATTTTTACTGTCCACACCAGTACCCAAAAATTGGAGTTTCTGGATGTGTGGATTGAGGCATCTGATCACAAACTTACGGTTTCACTCTATACTAAACCCACGGCCAGAAATACTTTACTTCACTATCAGAGTTTTCACCCCAAGTGCCAAAAGGAAGGAATCCCTTTTAGTCAGTTTCTTAGATATCGGAGAAATTGTACTACCATCAGTGAATACATGTACCATGCCGGCAACCTTAAAACTAAACTCATCAACCGAGGTTATCCGCCCAAACTTGTTAAGAACGCTCTTAAAAGAGCGAAATATTACGACCGGGAATCCATGTTCCAACCCAAAGTCAATAATAAACTTGACCAGTTGGTTTGTGTTACCAAACACTCCTGGTTCAATAACAAAATGCGGCAAATTGTTAACTCTCAATGGCACCTCCTTAACCTTGACCAATCCATGCCGGCCATCAGTAAACCCATTTTTTCGTTCAAAAGGAACAAAAATCTGAGTAACATGTTAGTACATGCTAAAAGACCCCAGAGGGCTCATCTCATGCAGCTTTCACTTATGGGAGGCAGTCCCGTTCTGGGTAACCATAAGTGTGGGTGCTGCCAAGCATGCCCCAATGCGATTGTGGGCGACCACATTTCCATTAATTCACGCACTGTCTATCTTAAAGAAATGACTAACTGTCGCACTACCAATATTGTATATGCCATCTTATGCCCGTGTCATCTGGCATACATTGGAGAGACAGCTAGGGAATGTCGAGTTCGCATTGGCGAGCATAAATCAAACATCAGGCTTTTGAAACAGTCGGCGCCATTAGTTAAACATTGGGCACAGCTAAAACACAGCGTTAAAGATCTACGCTGGACCATTTTGGAAAAGGTACGCAGTTCCACTGGCATGGATGTGACTGCCATTCGCCGTAAACGCGAATTATTTTGGATGTTTTCCCTTAACACCAAGGACCAAGGACTCAACGAACTCCTACAGTGGGAACATGCTTTTCGCTAACTTGATATCTGTTTGCCCCCACTGGCATTGAACTCTCTTTTCTCTTTTCTCTTTTATTCTTGGACTCTTTTCCTTTGGCTTACCTTTTATGCTTATTTTCTTATTATCTGAAAATCATTAATAGTTCTGTATAATATTTCTCTCCGTGTTCTATTAGCATTTGTAGTTATATCAATATGTCTCTTCTTCTTATTACTTGTTGTGATTATTTAGTGAGTTGTCATTCTGATCTATTTAGTTACATTTTTGTTTTCATTAGCTGGGTTAGGTTTTACTTCATTAGGTTTATAATTCGCATACCATTTGGCTTGTTTTTTGTTTCATAATTGGTTTTGTTAGTATTTTATTTGTGTCGCATTTCTTCTTTACTCCGAGAAATCTTGTTGGGGAGTAGACATGCGGTGTCTCTTCAGCATGCCCTGCACACTGTACGTTAGCCTTTTCCATCATTGTGACGTTCGTTTCTCCAGCTATTGAAACCTCTCGCATTTTGTTTTCTACTGGGCTCCCCCGGTTTGAATTATTTCACTCATTTCAGTTTAGCTCTGGTATATTTTTCTATATGTCTCTGTGTCCGTGATGTTAGTTCATTTGCTTTTGCTGTTCCAGTATCGGAATCCACTCCGCATTTTGTTGGTCATTGCCAGCTCTCGCCTGGGTCAGATGACCTGTTTGAATTCATCGTATTGGCTCCTTCCCTCGTATCTTCTATTTAAAAGTTGGCGCCTCTCGGTTCCCCTGTTTATGCCTCTTTTATCAGCTCTTAGAAACGACCATCATGTCGCCGTCATGACCAGCTCCATTCAAGTAAGTCATGGCTGGGTTTCTAATTAGGGTATTTTGTTCGCTCTATCTGATACCCAGCGGACGGTTCGTGTGTTTGTTGCTCTAGTATGCACTTATATTGATTTCCACAGGTCAACTCTGCCCTATCCTGAGCGGGTGAAGCCCAACGGGTCTTTTCGGAGTTCCGTGACATCTTAGTCTGCTGGATTGGTGATTCTTTGATCCTCGAGGTATTTAAATACCGATGCACTGTTGTTTGCTTTTGGTGCAGTTCGGCTTTGACATCATTATATTTACTCGTGCATTTGTTTTTGGGCTTATCACAGGCATAGCTTTTAGTTTGCCCTATGTTGTCATATTTCAGCATCTGATACTTTTCCTTTATTTCGGCGTCATTTAGCTGACTGCGGTGTTCTCTTACCTATCACGTTGTTTGTTTTGATTGGTTGGTTTTTGGTACATATTAACGACGGTATCAGCGCCAGCTCATTGCAATCTGTCATGCTTATTTATTTTGGGTTTGTTCTTTAGGTGCTTCTGTTCTTATCTTTGCAGCAACCACTGAGTGCTTTATTAAAAATCAACGCTTTGGGAAATACGAGTCTTTTCCTGCCCACAGCGTCTTTATACTTGGCACCTAATATCGGACTCCAGGTAACTAGTGGGTGTATCTAGCGGGTTTCTTATAACACCGAGCGCTTGGCTACAGTTTCCCCATGCTGCCACTCTTAGCGCTATTAATATGTTGCTTTTTATCCTTAAATAGAAACTCTGCATGTTATTTGAATCTTATCATCTCAAGTCAGCCTTTTTCCCGCGGAACTTCGTATTTAAATTACGCCCTACTGGTCAGCTCTTCAACCCACTGGTATGCATGTAGACCATTGTGGTTTGTTGTCGTTATTATATTTTTCATCTTTCCCTATGTCTATAGGTTGTCCATATGGTTTTCTTTCTTTCTTCCTTTTCTCTTAGACATGCTAACAGTATTTTCTTTTTGCACTCTTAATATTGTCATATTTATTTGTATGTATTTATGGTTATTTATTTGTTATGTCTGCTTATTATGCCTTTGTTCATTTCATTTTGTTCTATGTTTGTCGTAATCGTTTTTTTCTTACATTAGTCTTAGTTTGAATGTGCACAGTTTAAGTATTTTCCCCCTCTTCTGCCTAAACAGAACAAAAAGATTTTGTTACTATCTTGTTTCTTTTCTCATTAATGATTTATCCTAACAATGCTGCAGGAATTGTATTATGTTAACTATTTTGTTTATTTGAATTGGATTATTTATCTAAACACTACATATATTATAGGTTGTTGTAATTAGTTGCAGGAATGAGCCTTATATGTTCTGTTTATTTAATTGCAGAAAAATATCTTTTCACCACTCCCCTGTCGTGGTATCCACGCCGTGATGAAGGTGTTTCGCCACACTTGGCCTGTACACCGAAACGCGCGTCGGCGTTTGTGATACATTTATGATCAGTTGAATGTTGTTTATCAGATACATGATATCTATCGAACAGTTTATCATTTACTGTTCAGGTGTTTTGCTTTAGTTAGTATATATAGGTCAGTTGTCAGTATGATTGAAGTATGGTAGTATGTGTGTTTCTGTGAGTTGTTGTTTGAGTGGTGGATCTATGCATATGTATTTATTTAATAATTATTCTAAAAAAATATATTTCTGTATCATATTTGTAATTTTGTCTTTTTACTGAAAAAATAAAATCTATTTTGTTATATTTTTGCCTTCCTTCTTGCAGCACTGTTCTCTTACATATATCACATGACGCTTAGCATATTATTAAAGAAATAGGTAGGGGATTTTCGCTTGTCTGATTACTCTATGTTTCCCCTATGATCCCTCTACCTTCATTTGCCTAAATAGGGGCCCCCTTTGTTTGATTGCCTCCCACCAATACTTCCCCAGCTTGAATAAGGTTTACCTGCATAGTAGGATTGCCGGAATTGTTCTGTCCTCTATAACCGCCTCAGTTTTGCATGCCTCTGCAACCTCAGTTACGGGTGGGGTAGAAATTAGAGGGGGTGGCACCGCCACGTCTTCGTTGATCAAAACCTCTGGAGGTCTGGTTATATCCTCGGCTGGTCACTCGACCCCTGAAGCGTTCGGCCCTGGTAAAATGGCCAGTGTGGAACACCTTTTTAATTGAAGACTGGGCCTTGTCTAGGGCCGAAAAAGGTAGCCACATATTTCCCGAGCTCCTTGACAAATTTGTCGCCGGATAACAATCCGTTAGCTAACGTGCCTGCCTCTGTAGTGGCCATGTCCGCCAGTTGCGGGTCGGTTCTCATTAAGAAGGATCTTCTGCGTTCGGTCAAAAGGGCGCAATTTGCGTTGCCCAAAAACACATAAGGCTCTTTGTGCCCATTCCAATCTTTCAGTTGGATCAAGGGGTGAATTAGAGTCCTTAGCTCTGACCGCTGAATCGAGAATTTTTGTGAGGGGTCCAGAAACGTCCAATAACTTATCTTGGCATCCTCTCCATGCTCTATCTCAGTCCTTCTTGGGGTCTTTGGCGAACTTTTTGAGGAAGGTTGCCATATTGGGGTCAAATTCTGGTGTGTCTGCCACTTTGCCTAAAAGCGAGGGTCTAGGACATTCTGATATGAGAGTAGTGCGCTCTTCGCGCTCAAAAACCTGTATGAGGTTCTTTTGGATGTAATGCGCCCCTCCACACAAGGCACCCATTCTGTCGACCTTGGGTGAACAATAGTCTTAGGATCACATAACAGGTTTTTATTTGGGTTTTTAGAGCTCACGTTGTGAGTTTTACGTTTGCGTTTTGTTGCTCTGTTAGGCAATTAAGTGTCTTGGTCAGAATCTGAAGTGTCCGGCGCGGCAGGAGAAGACTCCTCCACCTTCCCCGGGTTTGAGAGGGAAGAATTACCTGAAGGCCCAGAAAGGAGGGAATCGCCATACCCATGATCCTTGAGGACAGAGGATGCCACCTGGGATAAACTTTCTGCTGAGAAATGGAAGGAGGATTCACCCAGTGAGGCATTGAAAGCTCGTTTCCCATAATTTATTAGGGGTTTTGTGAAGGGTTGTGAGGCCTTAATCAAAGCCCTGTTTACTGAACCCTGTATATGGGAATCCAGGGCTTCTACTAACTGGTCCTCCATTTGGTGCTCATAAGACACCTCCTCAAACTCAGCATAATCATTATAATCAGCCCATTGATCAACCTCCTCGGCATAGTACGCCATCTTATTAAAAGGAGGTGTGGAGGAGGTTCAGGGGGAGAGCAACCCAGGGGTGACAAAACTTCTTTTGTGCTACTTCAGACTGTCACTGAATACAATTCCCAGTCCTCAGGCTTGGTCAAAAAGGGTTAAATTTGCCTGATGTATAACTAATTCCCTTTTAAATTCTATTTATTTATAGTGGAGGGAGCCACCGCTTTAAACTCTCCTGAGGCAGAGCCTTTCACCGTATATTCGCCCCTTCGGGCGTTCTCTGGTACCGAGGATTGAGGCAGCCAACACCAGCGCTGACGCGAGGAGCCGATCGGAAGAGAATAACCCGATCCGGCTGCTCGCGCATGCGCGTATTAATTGGCAGTGAAAAGAGGACATCCTCCTCGAGCGCGCAACGCGCGTCTGTCCCGCTCCCGATTAATGAAATGCCAAAGATAACAGCAAACCGAATAAGCACCGCTATATGAGGTAACACATACTGTATTAGCAATCATGCAATATTCAGAACATCAAAATCACATAATAATGATAAATGTCGCATGTACTTACCTCACTGCTGCAGCAGCAAAGAAAAAGGATGGACGATGGAGTTCAGGACATTTATACCAATTTGGGTAACTGTGATTGGTGTATACAGGGGAGGGGCAGTCCTTCCGGGTTATGCTGCTTAAAGTTTATTGGCTGCTGTATTTGCTTCAGTAAAGAAAGAGAAGCATAATACGAAGCGTCCGTGGACTGACATAGAATAAACTGCTCGTGCTGACGCTTCAATAGGGGGCGGAGAAAAGCCCAAATAGAAACTATTAAGCCTCACAGTCCGCCCCTTTCAAGACTCGTAGGAGAATATGTCAGACTCAGAAGAGAGACACTACACTGACTGACTCTTCTGCCTTACGGTTTTTACACGACGGAACTAAACAACGGTCATACTCACGACTCTACCTTGACTAAACTTTCACTGCGAAAACTAGAGAGACAGTTGCACGCTGGATTACCTCAAGTAAAGTTTGCTAAGCGGAGGGCGAGCGCACTGAACATTCTTTGACTGTCTCTCTGTTTGCAACACTAGAGCGCAGACTGGAGGGCAAAATCTTAGCGGCCATCTTGGAGTTCCACGAATTCCATCCTTGCCTCCAGCTGATACCATTTGTCTTCTTTTTAGGTTGTCGTCCAACCCTGTGAGTTACTGCATTCAGGAATTGACTTCCGGAGATATTCAATATGTGGCTGATGTCTGATCTGCAAAAGAACGAGGTAACAAAGCCGCAGGAAGGCGATTGGGTCATTCCACCGCAGGATCATCCTGGGTGGAGTAAGGAGGACCCAAAGGGCCGAGCTCTCCAGGGCAATTTGGAACATCTTGGACTTAGAGCCCTTAACGGGCGTTTTCTTCCTGACAAGCCGCCTGGGCTCTCATTTCTATCTAAACCCGGTGCATCTTTGATCGATTACTCCTTTGTCAGCCTCTCTCTCTTGAACCATGTCTCTGGGTTTGGGTTTGGCAATAAATTGGATAGTGATCACAGCCCCCAAGAAATTACCCTCAGCATCAGGCTGATGCAACATGATCAAGTAGCGGCTCAAGCATTCGAAAGCTTCACTATCAATTTAAAACGCATCAAGTGCTCAGTCAACAATCTACAGCTCCTGGCGACAGAAGCGAAGCACACAATCGGGAACACTT
Source organism: Calotriton arnoldi (assembly GCA_963921515.1). Taxonomy (NCBI): domain Eukaryota; kingdom Metazoa; phylum Chordata; class Amphibia; order Caudata; family Salamandridae; genus Calotriton; species Calotriton arnoldi. The sequence continues at coordinate 2,573,745 of CAWUFW010000466.1, forward strand.
TCAGGCCTATGGATGATCCAATCACAAACTGGACAAGATTCTCGGACAACTTGGTAGCCAGACACGCAAAACCGATAAAGCACACACAAGTGTCTGGGTCCAAACAGCCGACTCCCTGGGATCCTGTGATACGGTCTGCCAAACGCAGCTTGAATCGGCTATGGCGGGAACTTAAAAGGAAGCCAATGGACCCACCAACTATAACCAAATTAAGAGAGGCCCGAAGCAATTTGAAGGCTGCCAAACGGGAACAACAAAGGATCCATTGGAATTCCTTCTGGGCCAGACTACAACATGATATAAGGTCCAGCAACTCTGCGAGGTTCTGGCGCACCATAAATAGCTTAGGGGGCAGAGCCCCTAAAGTTGCCTCGTCTAACAAACTGGAATCCGAGTGGTACCTTTTCCTGCATAGTCATTTTAATGATCTACAAGAACATAACCATAATCAGGTTATGGGATCAGTGGGCCGTAAAGCCCGGGAGGTTCAACTGTGGTTTGAGGGCAACTCACCATATAGCGGCAACAATCCAAAAGCAGATTGAAAAAAGACGAAAAGATGGGGCCCCAGGCCCAGGAGGCATTCCATCAGCCCTGTTTAAGGAGGATCCTGCTTTCTGGGCCATTCAGTTAGCTCCTCTTTACTCTACCATCTTAGAAAAGAACACCATTCCGCCCTCATGGCAAGGATCGATCCTCGTCCCAATTTTTAAAGGAGGAGATAAAAAATCTCCAGGCAATTATCGACTGGTCGCCTTAATTGATAACGAGGCGAAGTATTTTGCAGGAATACTGCTAAATTCCCTTCGGGCATGGGCTGAAGCAGGTTCAACAATTCCATCAAACCAAACTGAATTTACAAGCAACACTGGCACTACGGTTAATCTCATGGCACTCTCCCTTTTAATCGACCAGGCAGAGATCAGTACTAGTCCCATATACATGGGGTTTATTGACTATAAATTGGCTTTTGACAAAGTCAATAGGTCAAAGCTGTGGCAGAAGCTTTCTCTATTGAACATCCCAATTAGCCTATTGAGAGCTGTGCAGCTTTTGCATCAGGACACGTGGGTCAGGATCAAGATCGGAGACGGTTCAAGACTGTCACGTCCAATTTCGACAACACAAGGCCTTAAGCAAGGGTGCGTCTTGGCCCCCACACTTTTTAATTTATTTTTATCTGATCTCCCGGAAGCCCTGAATTTGGCTAATTCGCACCCACTCAAAATAGGTAGTTTCCACCTGTCAAACCTATTGTATGCCGACGACGTGGTTCTCTTGAGTCACACAAAGATAGGCCTACAACCGCCGCATATTCAAACAGGAATGGGCTTCAGATCAATAACAAGAAAACTAAAATTCTGGCTGTTCGTTCAGGAAGGCCCAAGAAGCTGGCATGGGTTTTAAATTTGGAAAGAATAGAAGAACCCAGCTGCCACAAGTACTTAGGCGTCTTCTTTAATAACAACGGCAGATACAAGAGTCAACTGGGCGAACAAAAAAGAAAGGAACTGCATTAGCATTTGCACTTAGCTCCATTCACAAGAAAACATTTGGCCCAACTTTTGCTCCAACCCTTCAAGTGGCCCAGGCAAAGGTCATTCCAACTTTAACCTACGGAAGTGAGGTGCTAAAAGGGCTAGATAGCGGCCAATTAGACAAATTAGTCGCAAAATTTTTCAGAACGACTTTCCAGCTACCTTTCCACACCTCACCAGCACAAATTAGGCTGGAATTCGGCATCTGCAGACAGTCAATGGGCCGAATGGCGACGTTTCTAATAAGCTGTCATAAGCTGAGGGCGTCAAAGGAGGGCAGCTTGGCTCACCACTTGTGGGCCCAGCTGAACACAAGACGATGGCCAGCTGGGCACCGCTATCTGTCCTGTGGGCTCAGCACTCTCGGCCTGAGCGAGCTCTGGGACTTACATGTAAGCCAAAACGAATTTAAGAGGCTAACAAAACTCAGTGCGAAAAGACTTTCCTCAGTCGAAGATAGGGCCAGCCTTTCCATTAGAAGCCATGGTTGGATGACTCTTAGCACTTATACACAGCTGAAACCTCAGAGTTATCTAACTCTCACCTTCAGTGCACGTATTAAGCTCCGCTTCTTAAAACTGAGAATGGGGGTGATTCCTACGATCTGTCATCTTCCCAAATGGAAAAGAGACTGTGCCTTGGAAACATGCCGGCTTTGCGGCCAACATAGGGAAGATCTTTTGCACATACTGTGTTTGTGCCCCAACCTCTTGAAGGAAAGAAAGGCCCTATTACGAAGGGGTTGTATTGATAAGGAGGTCAGATCATGTAGAGGTGCAGTGTTGGCCTGCTTCGATCCCCGGAATACCACCTTAAATTGCGCATTGGTTAGGTTCATGGATTGCTTTGCAAAAGAAATAAGCGGAGGTGATATGCGTAACGTTTCCTCGGCCTGAGACCTAGACCTCCAGCTTACCTGTATCAGTTGATGAACTATCTCCATTTGCGGAGCGGACTGGCACACGAACAGTTTTGGACAATAAAATAAAACAAAATTGACAACAAAACGGGGGGTAGTTTACAGGCTAGTTGACACGGGTCTCAAATGCTATTATAAACTAGGACTGCCGTCTTCTTATGGGAACATTACTACAGGAGCTATGGGTAGTGCACTCACAATAGAGTTTAAGATGTTATGATGTCGGGTGCTTTTATTTTTACAGGAACCTGGGATTTATTATTAATTTTACATATTGCAACAAATTTTTAGTTATGAAGTGGGTTGCAAGGGTTTTAACAAATCATGCAATAAAGTTCTTTCTTTCTTTCTTAGAGAGACTTCCCGAGAGACTAGCAATCTGTCGAGTTCTGACAGCTACCGCCGCCGCTCGGCAACCGCCAGCAGCAGTCTTATGCCTGCACCTCCTTGCTCTGCTCCGCTGACCCCCGCCGTCCTTGTCTGCGTTGCTTCACACGAGCTCCTTGCGTCCTCCAAAGCCAGCCCAGAGGATCTGATCCTGGACCAGACCTCACAGGCTCCAGCAAAGCCCTTCACAGCAGGCCACCGCCTCAGGGAGGACGGCAGCCAACAGAAGCTAAATTGGAGATGCAGGCTGCAGGAGGTAAGATGGCTGGCGGGCGGGCGGCAAGCAGCGTGACTACCTGGCTGCGATGTGATACGCCTGCGGTGTCGATCGTGTTGTTGTCAGAGGCAGCTGCTGCCACTGCACTCACACTTGGACCACGGACCAGAACTCAGACACGGGCTCGGACCACGGCACTCCACGGCACACCACGCCCACTGACTTTCCGCTTTTGCTTCTGAACAATGTTGCGCCAATCTAACGCCTGCTATTGCATGGTGTTCGTTTTTGGCACTGCCTTAGATTTACACAACCCTGTAAATCTGGGGTAGTGCAAATCAAATCAAATCAAATCAACTTTGTTCGGTTTCATGTGATAAAACCATAAAAGCACTTGGTAGAACATAATACATACAATCCAGGCGGGAACATACCCGGTTTAAACATAGTATATACAATATAAAAATATATGCAGTTTAAAAATGTAGTTTGTGGGGCAGGGGAGACATCCTTTACCACGCAACTTTTACAACGCAATGCTTTTACATCGCGGTTTTCACAACGCAAGTCGTTACAACGACTTGCACTGGAGGGCGCTCTAACCTAAGGAATAGTGTGATTTACTATTCCAACACCTTCGCTACTGTCCGCACAGACTGGAGTTGGAATAGTAAATCATACTATTCCTAAGTCCAGCGCCCTCCAGTGCAAGTCATTGTAATGACTTGCGTTGTAAAGAACGCGATGTAAAATACCACGTTGTAAATGTATGCGTAGTAACGTCATACATTTGTGGGGCAGTGTCAATAAGCAATGGGTGTGGCGGTGGAACGCCCACAGCAACACCCATTGCGCGCCCCTTTCATGCAGATACCTTCGTGAAAGGGTACCATATTTACAAAGTGGTGTTAAGCCACAAAAGGCGGCTTAACGCCACTTTGTAAATATGGAACAGGGCGCAGCGCCACAGGAATGTCGTTAAAAGTGACCTGCCTGTGGCGCGATGCCCTCAGTCTACAAAGCTGACTCACCACTTGCCATTTAATATTAGATGCCTACGAGAAAATGTCATTCTTTTCTCGAGGGTTTGTAAAAAAAACAAAAAGTATTTAATAAACTGGCAATAACTGGGAAGAAGAGAGCCTGACCCTGCAGGTGGAATCACTGTCCAGGAGAAGCACAGTGTGTTAAAAACATGAGAAACACCCAGAAAACCTGACCATCCTAGAGAGTAAAGCTAGAAGCAACCTGGGCTGGGAGGGAGCTCTAAGGTCCCATTGTGAACTGCACTAAGCCTTTACAAGCACAAAATACTGGGGATAAGGAACTGTGTCCCGGCTGAAGTGAAGCTCAGTTGGGACTCCTGACCTGCTGAAGACACATCAAGCAATGTGCCCGGTGGCCCCAACTGCCAAAGACATTGTGCTGCTATGCAGGACTAGCAGTGCTGACTGTCCACCCACTCTCTTTCGGAAGGGAAGCCACCGCTGAGGCCACAGCAGTGAGCCCATGGGTGTGGGCATGAGCTATGCAGTAAGAAACACCACAGAGCGTGCAAAGCCGGGCTTTGCCTGCGAATCGAGCAAGGGATGTGCAGAGGAATATGGTGCGAGAACTTGAGGAATTTTTGCACAAGTGAACGCCTGGGACGACAACTATTGAACTGAGTTGCGTTTCTAACCAGGGGGCTAACTAATAGCGACCTGCGTCTGTGCCTAGTGAATGCCCATGCCTGCATCACGCTGCAGACATGCCCATGCCTGCATCGCCCTGCAGACATGCCCATGCCTGCATCGCCCTGCAGACATGCCCATGCCTGCATCGCCCTGTAGACATGCCCAGGCCTGCATCGCCCTGCAGACATGCCCAGGCCTGCATCGCCCTGCAGACATGCCCATGCCTGCATCGCCCTGCAGACATGCCCAGGCCTGCATCGCCCTGCAGACATGCCCATGCCTGCATCGCCCTGTAGACATGCCCATGCCTGCATCGCCCTGCAGACATGCCCAGGCCTGCATCGCCCTGCAGACATGCCCAGGCCTGCATCGCCCTGCAGACATGCCCATGCCTGCATCGCCCTGCAGACATGCCCAGGCCTGCATCGCCCTGCAGACATGCCCATGCCTGCATCGCCCTGCAGACATGCCCATGCCTGCATCGCCCTGCAGACATGCCCATGCCTGCATCGCCCTGGAGACATGCCCATGCCTGCATCGCCCTGCAGACATGCCCATGCCTGCATCGCCCTGTAGACATGCCCATGCCTGCATCGCCCTGCAGACATGCCCATGCCTGCATCGCCCTGCAGACATGCCCATGCCTGCATCGCCCTGCAGACATGCCCAGGCCTGCATCGCCCTGTAGACATGCCCATGCCTGCATCGCCATGTAGACATGCCCATGCCTGCATCGCCCTGTAGACATGCCCATGCCTGCATCACCCTGCAGACATGCCCATGCCTGCATCGCCCTGTAGACATGCCCAGGCCTGCATCGCCCTGTAGACATGCCCATGCCTGCATCGCCCTGCAGACATGCCCATGCCTGCATCGCCCTGTAGACATGCCCATGCCTGCATCGCGCTGCAGACATGCCCAGGCCTGCATCGCCCTGTAGACATGCCCATGCCTGCATCGCCATGTAGACATGCCCATGCCTGCATCGCCCTGTAGACATGCCCATGCCTGCATCACCCTGCAGACATGCCCAAGCCTGCATCGCCCTGTAGACATGCCCAGGCCTGCATCGCCCTGTAGACATGCCCATGCCTGCATCGCCCTGCAGACATGCCCATGCCTGCATCGCCCTGTAGACATGCCCATGCCTGCATCGCCCTGCAGACATGCCCATGCCTGCATCACCCTGCAGACATGCCCATGCCTGCATCGCCCTGCAGACATGCCCATGCCTGCATCGCCCTGTAGACATGCCCATGCCTGCATCGCCCTGCAGACATGCCCATGCCTGCATCGCCCTGTAGACATGCCCAGGCCTGCATCGCCCTGTAGACATGCCCATGCCTGCATCACCCTGCAGACATGCCCATGCCTGCATCGCCCTGTAGACATGCCCAGGCCTGCATCGCCCTGTAGACATGCCCATGCCTGCATCGCCCTGCAGACATGCCCATGCCTGCATCACCCTGCAGACATGCCCATGCCTGCATCACCCTGTAAGACAGTAGACTTTAGAGAAAGTCTACAATGGAGAGAGGCTGCAGAGAGGGAATGAGGTGGCTTACTGAAGACCAGAACTACAAGTACAACCCTGTAAAATGGCAAATGTACTGTGTGTCAAAGTTAATGAACGACACGTGTGTGCTTTGCTGAGGTTGTGGTTTACCGTTTGATGTTTGACATATTGTTTTCCATATTCTTTATGTAAAAAAACGTATTCCCAGCCACACTATTGGGGGACTGTTTTGGTCGGGAGTGGTGTGGGAACACTGAGAGGTAGGAACTTTGTGGATCACAACAGATTCTGAAGCGTCCCCTCAGAAGGGTGTGGAAAATGTGTGATTTTAGCCAAAGTTTGAAGTTTGCAGGAAATTCTGAGTAAAAAACCAATTAGGATCCAAGTAATCACACCGCCCTGGACATGCCGAGGTCTCTTGCTTTCAGAAATGCCCAGTGTTCAAATGAATCTAAGGAATTTTAATAATTCATTGCTTAGTTACTTAAAACCATTCCAATAAAATCAGTTTTTAAAACAAAGTACATTTTAGTCTCTAAAACGAAGTAAAACTGGTTAATGTATCACATACATAAAACACCAAATAACATTTTTAAAACTCTTTAAAATCAATAGGACCTGAAGGCGGGGGGCTCATTAAAAGTCCACGGTGCGGATAGGGGGAGCCCCGGAGTTCCGCTGTGAAGGGAGGGGCTTCAATCGAGGGATGCAGCGGCCTTGTTTATTTTGTCTTGTGTGCCCGCTACTAAACCTGTGTCCGCAGGGATGCCCTCTTTGTCCGTTTTCAGTAAGGTGACAAATTCGGAGCCCAGGATACCATTAGTCACATGGTGAATTAGGCACAGTTATAGGGCCTTGGCGTGATAAGGTAGGTTGGAGCCTCAGAAGGGGCCGCAGCAGGTTTGATTGTAAGAACTGTTCTGTCAGGGGTCGACAGCTTGTTTCCTAAATTACTTTTGAGCCCCCCCTTCAGTCTGGCTATGTCTACGCATGATCAAGATTATGAAGGGGTGATGTGTTTATGGTGTGGTTTCCTCGTTGCGCGTGACCATCAGCCTGAACAGTCTGGCCATTCACCATGCAAGGTGAGAGGAAAGTTTGATTTCTCCCTATGTACAGGGGCGTAGCTTGGTCAGAAGGACTGTTGTGGCTTTAAGGTTGGGGTTGTGGCCTGATGTTTGGTTAGGACTTACACCTGGTAGATAATGTGTAAGTCTTCCAGTCTCACCCTCTCATACAGAGAGATTGTTGGTGCATTAGGGGTGGAAGTATGGCCTGATACAGGCCGGATCCAAAAATGATCCCGGGTATCTAGCGGGCTTTCTGCTTCTGCCCATGAACCCCCTGCCCCAAGGAAGCAGATTTGGTGTAAAACCTCCTGTCTGTCACCAGATGTGATAAAGGCTTCCAGGGCCCTTTAGGGATGGGAGTCCGGCCCAGTGGCTGGGCAGTGTGCCCCACTCCATTCTTTTTTTCTGAACAAATAATCCTTGGTGTCTAGTGGGCTTTCTACCCCATAATGGAGGGCAGCTTGGGGTAAACCCACCAATATGCCATGGGGAGGGCAGAAGGACTGCTGGGCCTGTTATGGGATGGGGACTTTCCCAATGCCTAGGCAAGTGGAGACACTTACAGAGCTTCCCTGGGAATGCATCCCACCCATTGCTTACAATTGGCTTTGTGGTTTGTAACTCACGTTTGATTGCTTTCTATTTGCTGGCTTTGTTTTACGCTGTCCAGCTTGAGTTTGTCCCTCCCGTGCAGCATAGCCTCTTTACTGTATTCTTCCACGAGTGCTCCTTTCTGTAAACAGGCCTTTAAATCTTGTTCTTCTCTTGTCACATTTGCTGCACATTCCAAGGCCGAGGACAAATGTCAGGCTCTCTCTTCTAGGGAGCTTGGTGTTTACTTTTCTTTCTCTGACTTCAAAGTGAGAGGATTTAGGGATGTGGCAATCTTGTGGCAAAGGAACAGCTTTTTTCTAGCGCATAACAAAATTTAAATGCCTGTAAATGAACTTTGCATCTATTTCAGAATATATCAGAATTAGGAAAACACAAATGAAACACATTTTTTATGTAATTCTGTGTGTGTGGTGGAAATAAATATTTTAATAGATCAAAACAAATCAATACACTAGGTCATGACATTTCCACGCATTGTTTGTGCGCTATACATGTTTATCAGTAAAACTGTCTGTGCAAATGTTATGGTCATTTCAATTGAAAATTCATTGTTTGTAATGGCAGTGCACTACCACACCATGAATACTTCACTTTACACCACTCCACTCTACTCTGCCCCACTCCACGCCACTTGCACTCTACTCTGCACCACTCCACGCCGCGTCACTGCCCTGTACGCCACTCTACTCTGCACCACTCCATTCTGTGCCACTGCACTCTACACCACTTAACTCTACCTACGCATCTCTACTCTACTCTGCACCACTATACTCTATGCCATGACACTCTATCCCACTCTACTCTGCACCACTGCACTCTACTCCGCAACACTGCAGTCTATCCCACTGCACTCCACGCCAATACACTCTAGGTTATGTTATGTTATTGGATTTGTAAAGCGCATGGCTGCCCCAGCGACGGGGCGTCCCGGAGCTAGATCCACATGTTACCAGATCTAGGGGTTATTATTAACTGCTCTCCTGAGAGCCCCGTGGTCCTGAGAGCCCCGTGGTCCTGAGAGCCCCATGGTCCTGAGAGCCCCGTGGTCCTGAGAGCCCCGTGGTCTTGAGAGCCCCGTGGTCCCGAGAGCCCCGTGGTCCCGAGAGCCCCGTGGTCCCGAGAGCCCCGTGGTCCCGAGAGCCCCGTGGTCCCGAGAGCCCCGTGGTCCTGAGAGCCCCGTGGTCCTGAGAGCCCCGTGGTCCTGAGAGCCCCGTGGTCCCGAGAGCCCCGTGGTCCCGAGAGCCCCGTGGTCCCGAGAGCCCCGTGGTCCTGAGAGCCCCATGGTCCTGAGAGCCCCGTGGTCCTGAGAGCCCCGTGGTCCCGAGAGCCCCGTGGTCCCGAGAGCCCCGTGGTCCCGAGAGCCCCGTGGTCCCGAGAGCCCCGTGGTCCCGAGAGCCCCGTGGTCCTGAGAGCCCCGTGGTCCTGAGAGCCCCGTGGTCCTGAGAGCCCCGTGGTCCCGAGAGCCCCATGGTCCCGAGAGCCCCGTGGTCCCGAGAGCCCTGTGGTCCTGAGAGCCCTGTGGTCCTGAGAGCCCAGTGGTCCTGAGAGCCCCGTGGTCCTGAGAGCCCCGTGGTCCTGAGAGCCCCATGGTCCTGAATGCTCCTAATGGTGCCTGGGAGAGCATTCCACAGCGAGGAGGCTAACACCCGGAACGACCGGCCTCCCACCCGTGCTCTTCTAACACGGGGAGCACATAACAGATGTTGATTGGAGGAGTGGAGGGCACGTACTGGTATATAGGGGGTAAGAAGATTGGCTAGGACGAAAGGTGCTTTGGCATAATATTTTTTGTGGGAGATACACAAGGATTTAAAATGAATTCTCCTTTCTTCCGGGAGCCAGTGCAATTTACGTATGAATTTGGAAGTAGAGCAGGATTTCGGGAGGGCGAAGAGGGTCCGTGCAGCGGCGTTCTGCACCCTCTGGAGCCGATTGATGCCTGCTTTATTAGCACCCAGGTAAAGGGAGTTACAATAATCTAATCTGGAAAGAATAGTAGACTGGATGATGGTCTGGCGTATTTGAGCATCGAAAAACCCGAGCAGTGGCTTTAGTCCGCGTAGGAGACAGAAGCAGCTGCCAGCCACTGATTTTGTCTGAGCCTGGAAGGTGAGAGCACAGTCGAACCAGCCGCCCAGGTTTTTTAACCATTTCCTTGGGGGTAGGGGGGGGCTCCCAAAGCAGCAGGCCACCATTGATCACTCCAGAGATGCGCGCCCCTTCCTAGAAGGAGGATCTTGGATTTGCTAGCATTCAGCTGAAGACAGTTGGCTGCCATTCATTCCGCGATGGCCATCATGTCATTTCGAAACTTGGTGATGCGTTGGTCAGAGGTGTTGGGTAAAGAGATCACCAGCTGGGTGTCGTCAGCGTATGAGACCATGGATAGGCCCCTGCTTTTTGTAACGCCTGCCAATGGTTGGACGTAGATATTAAATAATGTTGGGCTCAGAACCGAGCCCTGTGGAACCCCGTGATGTGTGAGCTGCACCTGAGAGCCGTAAGGAGGTGAGATCACTTGGAAAGATCTGCCTGATAGAAAAGACATGAACCAATTAAGGGCAGCGTCTCCTAATCCGATCTCCAGGATTTTATGCAATAGTGTCGAAAGCGGCGCTGAGGTCAAGAAGAATCAAGGGAGAGGCATGACCCTCATCCAGTGAGCTCCGCAGATGTTCAGTCACTGCCAACAAGGCTGATTCAGTACTGTGGCCGGGTCTCAAACCATTCTGCACAGGGTCCAAAATATTGTTGGACTCTATAAAGTCGGTCAAATGCCGATCGTCCAATACCGATTAGGCATAAACCCAGCGCTGTCATAGTGCCCCTAGTCAAAGTATTTTGTTCAAACCATAGTATCTGGACATAAGGCTTAAAGTCAACGAAGCTGGGTGTGGGGTGTCTGGTAACATTTCACGAGTGGCTTGGTCTTCAGTAGCTCACAATGATTTTCACTGATCAGAAGTATCTCTCACTACAGAAAAGGTTGGAAACCCCTGCTTTACACCAATGCACTCTACTCTGTACCACTCCACTCTACGTCACTGCACTCTATGCCAATCCACTCTATGCCACTGCACTCTACCCTGCACTGCTCGACTCTACCCTACACCGCTCCATTCTACACCACTTCACTCTACTCTGAAACAATCTGCTCTGCGCCACTCTACTCCACTCTGCACCACTCCACTCTATGCCACTGCACTCTACACCGAGCTACTCTACACCAATGCACTCTATGCCACTGCACCATACCCTGCACCACTCCACTCTAACCTCCACCACTCGACTTCTCTCTACCCCACTGCACTCTACACCACTCTGCGCCACTCCACGCTATTGCAATCTATGCTGCACCACTCCATTCTATGCCATTGCATTCTACACTTCTCTATGCCACTCTACTCTACGCCACTGCACTCTACGCCAATGCACTCTACACCACTCTACTCAAAACCAAAGCTCTCTACTCTTTGCCACTCTGCTCTACGTCATTGCACTGTTACTGATTTCTACGCTACTCTATTCTGCTCTGCACTACTGTACTTTATGCCACTCTACCCTGCACCACTCTATGCCACTGCACTCTATTCCATACACTTCATGCCACTCTACTCTGCAACACTGCACTCTATGTAATTCTACTCTACACCATTGCACTGTATGCCAATGCACTCTGCCATTGCACTCTACTCTGCACCACTCCATGCCAGTCTACTCTAAACAACTGCACTCCACGCCAATCTACTCTGCACCACTGCACTCTACTATACTATACTCTGCAACACTCTATGGCACTCTACACCATCGCACTCTTTCACTGCTTTCTATGCTACCCTATTCTACTTTGCACCACTCTACACCACTCTCCACCTCTGAACTCTACGCCACTCTACCCTGCACCACTGTACTCTACTCTGCACCACTCCACTCTACACCAATTTACTCTACAACATCCAACTATTCTAATGCACTCTACACCACTCTACTCAAAACCACTGCACTCTACACCACTCTACTCTACACCACTGTACTCTATGCCACTCTGCATTGCAAAACTCTACAGCACTCTATGTCACTGCGCTCTGAACCGCTCTGTTCTACTCTGCACCATTCTACTGTACGCCACTGCTCTCTATACCACTCTACTCTGCACCACTCTACTCTATGCCACTGCACTCTAAGGCATACACTCTACACCACTGCACTCTCCGCCACTCTACTTTGCACCACTGCACTCTATGCCGCTGCACTCTACACCACTGCACTCTACTCTGCACCACTCTATGCCACTCCACACCAATGCACTCTACAGCACTCTACTCAAAACCACTGCACTCTGCATCACTGTACTCTATGCCACTCTATACCACTCTACACCATTGCACTCTACGTCACTGCATTCTGCGAAACTCTATCCTACTCTGTACCACTGTACTCCACTGATCTCTGTGCCAGTCTCCTCTGCATCACGTTATGCCACTGTAATCTATGACAATGCACTCTACGCCACTCTACACCACAGCACTCTACGACACTACTCTGCACCAATGCACTCTTAGCCACAGAACACTGAACTCTACACCACTCTACACTGCACTCTGTGCCACTGCACTCTATTCTGCACCACTTTACTGCACTCTAGGACCTTCCAATCTACGAAACTCTACTACACTATACCACACTCTACTCCACGCGACGACACCCTACTCCACTCTACACTTCTCCACTCCTCTCTATGCCACTCCATGACACTCTATGCCCCTCTACTCCACTCTACGCCCCTCTACTCTACGCCCCTCTACTCTACGCCCCTCTACTCTACGCCCCTCTACTCTACGCCCCTCAACTCTACGCCCCTCAACTCTACGCCCCTCCACTCTATGCCCCTCCACTCTATGCCCCTCAACTCTACGCCCCTCCACTTTACGCCACTCCACTCTACACCCCTCCACTCTACCCCACTCTACCCCACTCTACCCCAATCCACTCCAATCCATAACACTCTATGCCACTCCATTCCACTCTATGCCGCAACACTACACGCCACTCTCCTCTACACCACAAACTTCTAGTCGGGGTGAAAAGCAGCCACTGAATTGTACAATATGGCTAAAACACATTGGCAAAGCCAATAGCTCTTGCATAGGTAAGAACGATTGGCTTTGCCAATGCTTGTTTATTATTCTACTTTCCCTCTTGTCTAATGGGCCCTGATTAGGCATAAACCCTGCCCCAGCAGGACCCGTTATGGGGTGGGGCCACAGTCCAATGCCTCGATGGGCCGCCCCCACCTCTTTTGGGGTGGTACTCTTCGTACATGCTCAAAAGGACGATGAAACAGGTGCAGAATATGTTACCATCCTTTGGAAACTCACATCTACCTGAAAGTTTGGTGACAGTTGTGAAGAGATAATACGTGATCATCTTATGTTGGAATGACAGGTTAAGGAATGAGCAATGGCTCAAATATGATCAATTTGAACACCCCCTTGTGTATGGTGAAACCGAATACAGATAAAGTTACTATTGCCACAACTAACCGTGTTGATACCAACATAAAGTAATTTCTAACATCCAGCAGGTTGATAAATCTCAAGGTTTGTTATCGATGTTGAAATCTGAGCCATATGGCCACTCATAAAGAATATGCTGCAGTCTGAGTGGTGTGTAGGAACTGTGGCACGAGCGGGCATCTTACCAATTGTTTCAGAAGTTATCTCCAAGGTGATAAAAAATCCAGCGATAGCAGCGAAACCCAGCAATAGTGCGAGAAATCCAGCGATAAATTCCCTGCGCTAATGAAAAGCTTGCTAATAGGCAGGTGAGGATTTAACCTTACAATCCACCTCCCATTGACAAGATGGTTAAGTCAAGTTTTTATCAGGTGTTAAATTCCAGCGATAATCGCGGTTAGCGCGACTTTTTTTATCGCTTCGCGGGCATTGCTAATAGGGGGAAGTTGTGTTTGCGACTGTTTGCAGTCGCTTTTAGTTGGGAACGCCTACTTTGCATGTCATTAGCGATAATTATCGCTGACATGCAAAGCGGCAACAAAATGGCCGCTATCGCCATTAAGCTGTCGCTAACAGCTGTTAGCGACAGCTTGCTAATAGGGCGATAAAAATATCGCCGCTTTATCGGCAAAAAGTGCAGCTAAAGTGGCGATACTGCCCTTGGTAATATGCCCCGAGTTTTCAGATAAAATCTTTGCTGAGTTATTTCAAGAGCTGGTAGTTCTTAAAGAATCAGATGGCAGGCTCCCACGCCTTAAGACCCTCACGGGTGATTTGCTGCACTCTGTAAATGTTTGATTGATTGACAGGCCATACAGCAGCAGGGGTAATCCAATTAAATTGAGGGGACACTTTGATGCACTCATTTAAGTTTAGGAGAACTCAGAATGAGGGTAAAGTGTATGCTACCCCTGTTGGAGATACCATTTTAAGATGGCCGCATTGGACGTTATTAGGATAAGCCCTCAACCTCAGTGACACGCCACAATAAGTTGTTTGTGCCGATGATGAGATAAAAATACATGAAAGGGATTTTCCTCAGGTGTTCTCAGAGAAACTAGGCTGCTGTGAAGGTTACGCACACCACATTAAATGTGCTGCTACTGTCTGCAGTAGGGTGAGGAGCATTCCTTTCAGTGCCAGGGATGCCATTGAAGTGGAGACTGATAGATTATGATCGGAGAGAATTATTAAACTAGTAGACTCTACAAAATGGCTAGCTCCTTCTGTGCTGACACACAAAGCCAATGGGGACATAAAACTTTGTGATGAGCTTAGCGGCTTAAACAAGGGGTTTACTGAGGATAGATTTCACTTTCAAATATCATAGGAATGGTGAGTGTGCAAGCCAGGGAAAATACTTTGCAACAGTTAATTTTACCCCAACATACTGATGCAGCGCGTACAATAAAAACTATTCTCCTCCTAGGTTACTTATAGGTCATCCAGGGGCAAACTATATTTCTCATATCCACATGACGATGGGGCCCATAAACATCGTCTAACACACACGCACACTCCTGGATTTCCTTTACACCTTTGTGAAATTCTGTACTCCTAGGAGAAGCATGAGAACTAAATGGAGAACACCATTTTATGTACCGCTGGAAAAGCCAGGATATCTTATTACCTTATTTTGTCCCTTTATTTTAGTTATTTCTTGAGATATTCCTGCTTATTGTTTGTCGATGAATCATTCATTTAAGAAATTAGTTCATAGTGATTAAGACCAGCTGAATCACAATAAACAATTACTTATGTCACAATCATTTAGGAAAATAACCACTGAGTCATTTTGGGTTTAAAGAATCTTAAATTTTATATAATTTTAAAAGCATGATAAGAATTTTAATACTCTATTCAATTATTCATTCTTAAATTCACAATTTTATTAAACATAATCAATTTATTTGCAGAAAGGAAATTTTTGTCATGAAGCCAAAACCCTAATTACCTGCCTAGCTTCCTAGTTTAGCCTAATGATTTCTAACCTAAGTTAGGAATTAGAAATAGCCTGATTCTCATACTCAACTGTAAAATAAAGACAGCAACAGCAACTTCAGCTCGTCAGCATCAGCTACCTGCAACCCGTCTCTTCTAACAGTCTTTCAGCATCTCCCGCTCAGTAAGGGATCGATCAGGACCACCCAGCACTGGAAGCCACCAACACGACTCTTCAACTCCTCTCCTGACTGTGACTGCAACCACGACTCTCGAACTGCCTGGAACTGACCCCCTCCCACTAAGAGTAGGCCCTCTTATACCCTAATTCTAACTTTGCTAACTAACTGTTGCAACATTAATATCACGCTTTTCTTTCATTGGTCCATGCATGTCAGCTTATTCATTCTTTAATCAAGTTCTCTTGGATTCAAGGGTCCTTGGATCATTTCCTTTCCCATACGCTTAAACATTTCCATCCTTTTCGATCAGTTCATTTGTAACTTCTTTCGACACATTCGAGAACTCCGCAGTCATTGTCCTTTCTCTTAGACTTGTTTCCCACGGGCTCTCTGCTGATCATCATGGCACACTATCAGTTCAATTAGGTCACACCAGCCTTGACCATTTCTTGCATCCTAGCCTCTCAGAGACATCACGAGGTTCCAGATTTCTTCAATCTCATCCCGTACCACGTGTCCCCTTGCGCCTGCGCACATCTTCCCACTGGCGGCCATTTTATATCGCCACTCGGTTATACTTTAGAAGCACTAATTTGAGGCAAATAAAACATAATTAAAATAGAGAAAAATATCCCTTTCGTTTCCCTCCCGTCTACGTACCCCAATTAGTTGTTACCTAGCAGAAAGCAACACTTAAGCTGTTCCTTACTTACCATCACTATTTGTTTTTGCAACGACACATTTTATTTCTACGAAGCACAACAACATGCATTTATTTTTATTAGTACGCATTTATTTTTACGTTATAATTAGACACACGGACATTTATTAATAGATTATTTAGCACACACATTGGCATATTACCATTCCCACACATACAGTGTTGATTAATACATTTAAACGAACATTTTATTTAATTAATTATAAAATTTGTTAGGGGTTAAAAAAATTTATTTTTCCTGCTCCATCAATACCATCAGGCAAAATTATATGAAGAATCTAAAGCCTTGACTGCTTTTTGGTTTATGCTCCTGCAGCCTCTGTATTTCAGAGCATCATGTCCAACCTATTTGATTTCATTCCTGATATTCATTTCTTTCAGGTCGACATCCTGGTATATGGTTTTACATTGAATCAACATCTTGACATGGTCAGGAGTGTGATAAGACTTCTAGATGACAGTAGTTTAACTCAAAAAGCTAGCACATGCCTGAAATTAAATGCCTCATGTAATAACCTGACAGTGTTCAGTGTAATATCAATTTGACGAGATCCATTCATGACATGCTGAGCCCGTCCAAAAACATTAAAGAGTTTCAAACCTAATTGAATGTGTTCACAGATTGTGCAAACGTTTGCTACACAGATTTGCCATCTGGCATTTGTTAAAGTAGGGTGTTCCCTTTCAGTGGAGTGAGGATTGTGAAAAATAGTTTGTGCATTTAAAGAACTATTTGTAAAATGCTGTAAAATTGTAAATCTTTAAGACAGGTACCTTGCTACTTAAATACTGACAACAGTGGAAAGGGGCTCAGTGGTTTTCAAACAGAAGAGTAGTGACAATGATTGTACTGTATCAGGTGCTCTGAGAGCTTTGAATTATACTATCATACTATCATCGGAAAAGAGGCTCTAGATGTTTATTGGGCCAGCAAGAAACTAACCAACTTTTTTGGGGGGAATCAGGTTTAAGATATTCTCTGATCACAAACCCCTGCAGGACGTTTTTAAGAACAAGGGGTGAGATCCCATATCCTCAGGTTTTTACAAAGGGGTTGTGTCTCGCTCTTCAAGAACACCAATTTGTATTCAATGACATTCCTGGAGTTTTGAGTAAGGCAGCCGATCTAGGTTGCCCAGTGAAAACCAGAGTAAGAATGAGGTGTTGGATGAATGGTGGGCTGATGTTTCGATTAGCGTTTGTTTTGTAACAGAAGGGTGCATTACTGAGCATAACTGGTTGGATCAATTGAGTAAGGATGAGGAGTTGATGGAAGTGTGTAATTTGACCTAGAATAGCTGGAAAGTGTGTGCAGTAAGTCAACAGTTAATGGCTTTTTAGAGGGTCAACGATGAACTTTCATTACAGAATGGGCTTCTGGTCTGGTATTCCCAAGAAGTAACCCTGACACTCCGAAGGAATGCTTGAATGAATTACTTCATGTTGGTCAACAAAGAATCTGTAGATCCAAGGAATGGGTGGGATGTGAAGACTGGTGGCCCGGCATGGACCGTCCCATGGAATGAAGGGTGATAAGTGCGGAGATTGTTCTGTAAGCGACAACGTCAAGAAGATGAAAACTCCTCCCGTGGAATGTAGAGATTTGTCAACCAAACCGTGGGATGAAGCGTCATTTGACATAACCTTGCCATTATTGGGGGCTTCAGCATATTACGTATTGGTTCTCATAGACATGCATTCTAGATGGTAGAAGTAATGATTATGAAAGGCATATTTTATTATTATTTAGGAATTTATTAAGCGCACAGCTACCCCCAACGGGGGTGTCCCGGCGCTGATGCAGACCGCTGATGAGAGGTACAGAGGGAGGATCTAGGGGTTGGTGAACAACCAGGTTTATAAGGCACGTCGAAAGATGGGTTCAGACTCAGAGGAACGGAGAGAGATCAGCAGGGCGTTCCAACTTTTGGAGGTGATGATCGCGAAGGCTCTGCCACCTATTCTGGTCTTGCGAAAACGGGGGGTGGAATGGAGACGTAGATTGTTGGATCTGAGGGTCGGACTATGTTGATAGTGTTTAAGTCTGGCTCTCAGGTATAAAGGGCCTTGCCCCCGAAAAGCTCTGAAGGCCATTGTGAGAGCCTTGAATTCAACACGTTTAGTCACCGGTAGCCAGTGAAGCTTCCTCAAGTGGGGGGTGATTGAGTGGCGGAAAGGGATTTTACAGATCACTCTGGCCGCAGCGTTTTGTATAATCTGTAGGCGCCTAATCAGGTAGGCAGGCACCCCAAGGTAGAGACTATTGGCGTAATCCAGATGAGATGTGATTAGAGCATGGATTACCGTCCTGCGGGACTCCAGAGGAAGGAAGAAGGAATTTACACAACATGCGAAGCTTCCCAAAACAGGAGGAGGACACCTGTCTAATTTGAGTTTTGCAGGACAGTTCATTGTCAAACCGGAAGCTGAGGTTCCTTGCCGAGTCAAAAGGCTTGGGGGGAGGAATCATCTCAGGCGGGGGGGGGGGACAGGATTTTTTGATTAAAGAAAAGTACCTCGGTTTTATCCGAGTTAAGCTTTAGAGTGTTAAGTGACATCCACACCGAGATGTTACTCAGGCAGCGTCTAAAGTTAGAGAATGCAGCTTCGGAATGTTCTTCAAAAGAAAACACCAGTTGGGTGTCGTCGGTGTAGGAAATCACCCTCACCCCACAGGATTCGGCCAGAGCCACAAGGTGTGATAGATAGACGTTAAAAAGGAGAGAACTTAAGGCAGAGCCTTGGGGAACCCCGCATAGCAGGGGTTTCTCGTCAGAGACGAAAGGATGTAGAAAAACTTTTTGAGTCCGGCTTCCCAGGTAGGACTGGATCCAGGACAAAGGCGTGCCCTGAATACCCATGTTGTTTAATCTATCCAAAAGGATAGAATGGGAAACCGTGTCGAACGCCTTGGGCAGGTCAAGCAGCACTAACATGGCTGCTTTGCCTGAATCGACGCTCTCACGGATACTCTCAGAGACTTCAAGAAGGGCGGTCTCAGTACTGTATCCGGATCTAAAGCCGGACTGAGAGTCATGGAAATGATTACCGGGTTCCAGATGGTTAGATAGCTGTTCCTAAATGATTTTTTCAAGAATTTTTGCCGGCGCCGGAAGGAAGGAGATAGGTCTGTAATTTTTTAAAACAGACCCTGGCCGACGGCAGGTTTTTTAAGAATCGGCACCAGAAGAGCCTGTTTCCACACTGCGGGGAAGGTGCCAGAGCAAAGAGAGGCGTTCCAGATCTGATTCAATGGGGCCAGAAGTTTGAAATACTGGGCCGGGCAGGGGTCATTGGGAGATCCGGGTTTACATGTTAAGAGTTTTTGAAGTGAGGCGGCGGGAGAGATGGGACGGAAGGAAGTCAGAGCGTCATTACTAACCAACCTAGCAGCAGGATCTTGGTTAAGTTGTGTGGGGGCAAAGGTAGAATAGATATCAAGAATTTTATCCTGAAAAAAATCGGATAGCCCGTTGCACATGTACGAGGTATGGGGGACTACATTAGTAGTGGCGGCAGGCTTGGAGAAATCTTGTACAATTTTAAAGAGGGCTTTAGCTGAGTTATCTGCAGAGTGGATTTTATTAATAAAATATTCTCTCATGGTGGTACGATTAAGTTTATGAATTTTTTTTAAGGCAGCTTTATATTCTAATTTAGCCGTGGGATCATAGGATACTCTCCAAATACACTCCAGTTTTTTGCAGTGGCTTTTCTCCATACGGAGCTCAGGGGAGAACCAGGGGGCTGTAGGTTTCTGTCTGGACGAGTTGGTGGGTTTGAGGGAGGCAACGTTATCTAGAGCAGAGGTAAGCCACCTGTTAAAGTTAGCTGAATCTGAGTCCGGGTCTCCTGAGAGTTTGAGGTGAGTAGAGGATAGGGCAGGAGTCATACTATTACAAGTGACGTAGCACCATTTCCTTCTGTTTTCCAAGTTATGTGGGGGTCTGGGAATCCGAGAAGGTAGTAAAATGCTGAAAGGAATTAGGAAATGATTAGACCAGGTGAGAGGTGAAGGGGGTGAAGTTTTTAGGTTGGGGTTGTTAGTGAAGATCAAGTCTAGAGTGTGACCGG
The DNA here is from genome assembly GCA_963921515.1 of Calotriton arnoldi. NCBI lineage: Eukaryota > Metazoa > Chordata > Amphibia > Caudata > Salamandridae > Calotriton > Calotriton arnoldi. Next base: position 2,594,117 of record CAWUFW010000466.1, read on the forward strand.
CAGCATGTGTGGGGCCAAACACCAGCTGGGTCAGATTGAGGCCTTCCAGGGTATCGATGAGTTGACGAGCTTTGGTGCAGTTGATATCGTCGGTATGAACGTTGAAGTCTCCTAAGATCGTAAAGTTGGCGTGTTTAAGTGAAAGGTCTGCCGCCGCATTATAAAATTCTTGCAGGTGATTGGGAGGGGAATTAGGGGGTCTGTATACCAGGATTCCGGCCATAGCGATATTAGGGGCTGACGTAATGCAAAAGTACATAGCTTCTAGGGGCCCCAGAATGCTTACTTTCCTGTAATATATTTCCCAACTAGTTCGGGAAACTACTGCCACTCCTCCCCCCGCTTTATTATCAGCCCTGTTGATCCCCTGAATCTGGTAGCCAGCTGGAATGGCTAGGGTGATGTCGGGGTTAGAGCTGTCTTTAATCCAAGTTTCGGTCAGGAACATTAAGTCCCAGGAGTTAGCTTCCAAAGAGAGCCAGATGTCATCTGCGTGGCGAGGAAGGGATCTACAGTTGATCAGGCAGGCCTTTACGGAGGGGAAGTGAGTTTTGGTATGGCTGGAGGGGGTAGGGATAGTAGGAATATCTGGGATTAGTTGCAAGGAATCAGTAGTAAAAGAGAATGGACACTTATTACATTTGGATGGGGGAAAGAGCCCTAAGTGATTAGGCTTAAACGGGTGATTGCAGCGTTCCTGACACGGACGGGCGCAGGCGGGTTTGCCTTTGGCGTGCCGGCGGCACGCCCGCTGCGCGTCGAGAAGAGCATTGAGCTTAAGTAGGCAGCAGCAACTAGACTTCTGACCGCGAAGCTCCGCCCCCCGCCTTAGGACCGGAAGTGAGGAACCTGAATGCCACCAGCTCCCTCCATGCAATCTGGAACAACCCGTGGTGGACCGGGGAGCGGGCGGAAGGTGCCTGACTGCCGAGGGGACCCAAGTGGGAGCAAGGTAAGCGGGAAGAGAAGTGCGGCGAAAAATAATCAAACGGGAGAAAGTAAAATAAAATACACTGTGCAGCAAGTTAGTGGCACCTATGGAGTAGGCAACGTCAGGAAATTAAAAGCATTTAAAAGCGCGTTACAGTGCTCTGTGTCAGTTTACAAAATGCAAGTGCCTTACATCAGCACGCGTCCGCATAATCACTTGGACAGTCATTAAATTTTTAGAAGAGGTTTTCAACAGAGAAAGTAATCCTGACAGATAACAGAATCCTTTTTGTATGAAAGGGGCATCAGGCACAAGAAGTCCTCTTTGTACCTTTCCCAAATGAATGGTATGTTTGAAAATTTACAAAATTCTTAAGGAGAGTGTACAACTTGCAAGGGGGTGGGAAGAGATTTGAAAGAGGCAATTAAGGTGAGAATTGAAGCATTCAAGTATACACCCCATGCCACAACGGGTGTGATACCCTTTGAGTTATTCAGGAAGAGGAGGCCATGTCCCAGGGTGAGCCCACCATGGGGTAGGAAAGGTGTTTCTGGTCTTGTTCTTTCAGGGATTGTGGGTGACGAGGATGGGGCATGGGAAGAGAGCTGCTTAAGTAGCTTGAACGTAAACTCAACTATGACAGGAGCGAAGCTGTGGCTGACACAGGTGTTGGTATAGGAGATACTGTTGTGAGAATGGGTGCTGAAGAATGTGCTTCCAGGAAATTTGTGAAGCCACTTAAAGTGATAAAACCGTTTAAAGGTGCTGTAAGACGGGATGATTTGGAATCTAAATCACATTTTGTCGTCAAAAAACAGAAAAACAATGAGGGGTAACTTCGCCTGCTGTTGTGAATTTCTCTGTTTCTTCTTTTTGCCACAGTTTCCAGAATTCTTTCATCTTGTACTGTAAAGGTATTTTTGTTAGTGCCAGTTTTACTGTTTTATGGCAGTTTTTTTGGTTTGTGTTTTGTTGGAACAGAGGTGTGTGGTACCCTGGTCAGGGTCTAGCTGTGCCTTGGAGTTTCCATCTTTTTTCCACTGCATCTCTTAAAATATTTATTGATGAGAATTAGATGGCATTCCATTGTGGGCGGCAGTTGGATTAAGACTTGTGCCAGCTGATGGTTGGAGTCATTTGTTCTGGAATAAATGTGTTTCCTTCAACTATTGCTCGTGTGAACATCATTTGAGAAGAGAAGACTTCACAGAGATTTCACCATTCGGTGACGCTCTGGTTGATTAAGTAACAGTGGTTTGGTCCAGTTAATGTTGAAAAATACGTTATATTTATATGCCATGATATATGTGCTTATATCAACAAACTCCATCACTGTTGTCCAGTCCACCCCATATGACCTCCCCATCAACACCGCGTCAGAAATAAATGGTCGGGCAGGCCCTGTGGCTAGGCCTGAAGGAACTGATTGACATATCACAGGTGGGATGAGACGTAGCCCTTAGACAAACATGTGAACAGGAAAACCCAGATCGATCCCACAGATAGGCAGTGACACCATAATGTTCTTAGGAGATTGGCCCCAATAAAACACGTTTCGCCGGAGGGGCACGCCATCCCAAAACACCATATTGTCAGATGCTTACTAAGTTAGGAACAGTCAGCCAATCAGAACACAGCATGCACACTACACAAAGTGATCACGTGCTCCCCATGCCGAACATCTGGACACTTACCCACTGGCCCCACATTGTGACGACGCAAGATTGAGACCCATGTGCGCTTCTTATCAAATGACCAGATTTATGGCCCGTGACTAGGCCTAGATTTCTGTCTCCAAAGGAATGTACAAATTACTTTATGACAAGTCATGTAATGTATAAAATGACGGCCAAAACCAATGTGCTTTGAGACAGTCTTCAGACCCCACCTCTGTTGCCTGTTCTTCCGGCCACTACGTTTAATTAAACCAACTGTTTCTGTTTTGCCAAACGCATCTTGTCTTTTATTTTTTCAAGGTAAATTTACATTTGAGCAACATTTTTCCGAGCCAGATAGTAGAGATTGGTACTTTGAGCCCGACTGCAGCCGAGGGAACAGGACCCTGCCCATACGAGTTCACTTCTGCGCAGCAAGAACCGTCAACAGACGCCACAATTGATTGAAAGTTCTGCTGAATCCGTGGGCGGAAGTTCGTCCTGAAACCGCCCTCAGTGGGTAAGAGACTACATCTGATCCTTAGTCTTAGCATTTGGCGTATGGCAAACTAGGACGAAGCGCAACAATTTTACCTGGGAACCATCCCCCCCCACTGACAGAAATCTGACATATTGCCTATTTTATGTGTCTGAATTTTATGAGGCCTCAGTTCCTGCTGGAGGCTCTTAACCGAGTTCACCGATCCCGGAGCTCTTGATTGGCGATGAGGAGCCTTTGGGCGAGGTAGGGTGCGCTCACCCCTCCCCCATCCCCGCTGGCGTGATCTTGGAGTTTCCTATGTGCTGGTGGCCTGATATGCCCTGCGGCCTGTCTTGCCTTGTGCCCAGAGGGCTGTGCTGGGGGCCCTGCCTCGGTCACAGAGTCTGCCTCCCGATCTGGCCCGAGGGTCCTGTCCGCCAGATCCGTCCTGCTGCCGCTTTTGAAATACCGGCCACCGTTGCCACCATAGACGCTTGAATAACACTGCCGGCGTACAAGCAGGAGTGCCGCGCTCCTCTTTGTTCTCTGGGGCCCGATCCGCCATGTGTTGCTGCCTCATTGCGGGTGCCAGGTGAAGTGCTGGGGTTTTACCCTGGGGAATCCTTGCAGCTGTGTCAGGGGGTAAGAGCACGGAGACTGGAGGGTCCTGATAGACTCGTTCGAGGGTGAAGAAGTGCCGTTGGTGGTGCTGAGCAACTGTCCCGTTCGCCTTGGGATGCCAGAGCTTCTCCATGAGCCCGAGCGTTGCGCTGGACGATTCGGAGCAACACGTCTGGATCAGGTTTTAGTTGTGGCTGAATGCGTGTCTGTCCTCCTGCGGTCCTTTGATCCCCTTGCTGCCTTCGCATCTTGCCCGTCTCAAGTGTGTTAAAAGACTGGCATGTGGCTACCGATCTATACACTGTTTGAGTTTCAGGTCCACATGCAAGTAAGATTTGGGCTGTCCTGGCTCGCTCGGGGCCCATGTGTTAAAAGGATGGTCGCCCTTTTTACTCGCCTCGTCTAGTGTCCTGGGGAGGTGGGGCATCCACTTTGGCCTCCTCCCTCTGGAGTTGAACAAGGGCACCCCCCGCCTTGAGCCATAGGTACTGCTGGCCTTGGAAAAGGAAATAAGCCTGAGCCCTTCCCTGCATTTGGCGGCCATATTGGAGTGTGTTCTTCCTGCTTAGTTTGCCCCAGCACCGCTGGGCTGGAGAAGCTGACTGCCTCTAAGGGCATTCCTGAAATGAACATCTTGATCTGCCTACCTGTTGATGATATAATTGCCACACCAGCCCCCTTTCTACTTGCCTGGGTTAGCGGGCTCTCTTAGATATTAGTCCTCCTGATTATACCTGAGGGTCCAGGGCTAGAAATCAGCAGGCAACTGCCCTTCACAACCTAACCCCGTGTCATTCTCCCCTCTGCGTACATATTCAACCCCTGGACACGTCCCCGACCTCTGCCCAGACTACTGACCTCTTTGCGCCTCTTAAGGTTGGCGCACTCCTCTGCCAAGTCGATTTGCTTATCCGGTCTTCCTTGTTGAGAGACATGACGGTTGCGGGTATGGTACAGAGACTTCCGAATCGCATCTCTCCCAACCTAGAGCAGGCGGGCCAGAACACTTTCAGAATCATATATCCCCCGAACCTTTCAAAAAATGCTGCAAAAAACTTCAAACATAGACTTCTCAAAACCCATCTGGAAACCCTTATCTCAGACCCCTTCTTCTCCATCAATAATGGTGCTTCCATAAATGATCTCATCTTCTTCACTAAACGCCATGCTCAATGGCGGAAGGCCATTTTTTCTCTCCTTAAGATCTCCTCTTCCCTTAAAACTCCTCATGGTCTCAGAGTGATAGTTGCGCCCTCCTCAGCCTATACAGCGGAAGCTACCATTTCAATTTACAAAAATGGAACTATCCTTATCCAAGCCTCTGACCGTAATCTTATGCTGTTTGACAACCTTTTCCCCACCATCATGAAGACAGTTGCCAGCTTCAGTGCCGTCCCCCTTGGAGGTTTTGGCTCAGCTATGGTCCCCCTGGCTGTGCAAACTCTATCTCCTGCCTCCCTACCATCAGTTTCTAACACTACCTTGGTCCCAAAGGGCCCCCTGTAGCTACCGCCACACAGATTACGAATTCCACCGCATTACACGTGATTCCGAAGGCCCCCCTCTAGCTACCCCCACTCAGATTAACAATTCCACTGCATCACACGTTGTCAACGAGCCGCGACAGCACGCTCTGCTTGACAGTCTACACTCTCCCCACCACTCACGGTTAGCTGGTTCTAATTCTCCTAGGGCCACTGGCCATAACGCAGTTCGGTTTCGCCCCCGGATCCCTGCCCCCAGTCCAACCAGCAATCCCGACCAGGTCCGACAGGAGCTCATGGGTCACCGGCTGTCCGTCCCCTCCTCCCCCATCCCACACATCCCCCCATGCACACAGCTCCATCTCACTGATTTCCCTGCCCCTGGGCCCAATCACGCGCAACCTGCCCCATCTCTCCCTTCCACCACTAGCTATCCTCTGCCACAGGGCTCCCAGGACCTTGCCTCGCATCCCCTATCACACACTTCCTTGGAAGCCCGTCTTAATGAGATCTCACTCTGCCTGCAACAGCTCATGGCTGATGTACGTAGCCTTTCTCGCATTACTGAGGATCTGTCAGTTAACTCCGGACTAAGCCCCTCCATTATGACTAATCTCCATCTACGCTCGCTCCCAGACTGTGGCTGTACCCAGCGCCCTTCCCTCCCCCATTCGTGGGTACCCCAAAGGTGGCCCTCCGCTCCGCATCCTAATGACCCCTCTCGACCCTCTAGGTGTAGAGCCTCACTGTCTGATAGTGATATTCGATCTCTCCTACTCTCATATGAGCTGCCTCGTCCCTCCCCCCCATCTAACGTCCATATAATTGAATCTATCCCTCCTGATCCCTTCAGGGAACCTAGGCCAAACTTAAGAACTTTAAATGTGAACAACCTCACAATAGTCACCCCCACTCTACCTCTGCCACCGGACACCCCTGTTAGTCTCAAATGCGCACTTCTAAACTGCAGATCGGCTGTTAAACACGCAGCGGATATTGCCGATCGCATCCTTGTCCAGGATTTGGACCTTGTAATGTTGACCGAAACATGGCTAAATGACTCAGCCGCTCCCAGCCTGGACCTTCTAATGCCTCCCAACTTTGATATCATTAGGTTGGACAGAACTAGCGGTCATGGGGGAGGCATTGCTTGCTTACATCGTAGTAATTTAATAGTGAAAATCATTCATAACGACCTCCTGCCCTCGTGTGAATACCTAGGTATTGATGTGACGGGGGGCAACAATCACTCATGTAAACTGCACACGTTCTACCACCCCCCTCGAGACAACCTTCCCTTCACAGAACAGATCATGGACATTATTTCGGCCAACAGTGATTTACAAGGCACGCAGTTCTTCCTGGGTGACTTCAACCTCCACTGGAACGATGTAAACGATGTGCTGGTCAATAGCCTTAAATCCTTCCTACTTGACCTCAACCTTATCCAAATATGTGACAGCCCTACGCATACCAAAGGAGCCACGTTAGATCTGGTCATTGGTAAGCCCGACTCTTTCCACCTGGAGTCGATCCTCCCTTGTGACTGGACAGATTACTATTGTATCACTTTCCTCGTCCATGAATCGATAAGAGCAAGCAGATCCCAACCTAAGAACCCAAAAAAGTTGAAAAGATGCCTACGGAACATCAACTCGCAAGACCTGACGGAGCTTTGTGATAACATCTTGCCCCCCCCCTTGAACATGTCTGATGTCCACGACCTGGCGGCCCACTATAACCATGCAATGCTCAATGTTCTTGACTCAGTGGCACCACTTCAACTTAAAAGAGTTTCTGCTAAAATCTCCAAACCATGGTTCAATGATAGTCTTAATGCCGAAAAAAGAAACTTAAGACTTGCAGAAAGGAAGTGGCGAGCCCATCCCTCCTTGGAACATCTCTGTCACCTGAGATCCTTGCGAAGCTTATACAACAGACGCATTAGATGCGCGAAGGCCACCTTCTTTAGAACTCAACTAGATCAAGCAAAAAACCGTCCGAAAAAGCTATTCGAACTCATCAAGTCCCAATCCAATAATCATCCCAACCTCTCGGCTCCGGGTCAAGGGACACTGCCGAACTGTGAAGAATTTGCTATCTTCTTCATGGATAAGACCACCAAGATCGAGTCTGAATTACGCTCGGCATGTGATCACCTCTCGAGGGGTCCGCTGAACACTCTATGCCCCTCAGAGTCGAATATCTCGGAACATTCACAGCCCCCCAGCCCCAAAAACAATGCCTCGTGGAGTTTGTTCCAAACTGTGGATGAACCCACTATTCGCAAAATGTTGTGGACCTTGAAACCTTCCAATCACTACAACGATCCTCTGCCATCGAACCTTTTCCCTGAAGTGAGATCCGCCTTACTAACTCTCTGGACGATGATCGTCAATGCCTCGCTTTTGCAAGGTGCTATCCCAGATTGCCTTAAATCAGGTCAGGTTACCCCGATCCTAAAGAAACCAAATGCGGATCCCACGGACCTTCTTAACTTTTGACCAATCACTAACATCCCCACCTTGGCAAAACTTTTGGAAAAATGTGTGCTCGCCCAACTTTGTCATCACATTGACCATTTCCAACTCCTGGACCAATGCCAATATGGCTTCCGCCCAGGTCATAGCACAGAGTCGGCGCTCACGCACATCGTGGACGATGCGCTCAGAATGCTGGATCACAATGAGTCGTGCATACTGATCCTTCTTGACCTTTCGTCAGCTTTTGACACTGTCAAACATGATCACTTAATTCACCTCCTAGAACACAGGGTGGGGCTATCGGGGCCGGTTTTAAGCTGGTTCTCTTCCTTCCTTCAGAACAGATCCCAAAGCTTCAAGGTGAGCCAATCCTTGTCCCTCCCTGCACCAGTCACCCTGGGTGTTCCACAAGGTTCAGCTTTGTCCCCCACGCTCTTTAACCTGTTCATGGAGCCTCTGACAGAAATTCTAAAATCATCCAGCATTCGCTATCATATGTTTGCGGACGATACCCAACTATACCTGAAGATCGCCTCCCCCGAAGACATCCAGTCCCTCAACTCAGTCCTGCTGGAAACACAAAGCTGGCTGACACGCAATCACCTGAAGCTTAACGCTCTTAAAATGGAATTCCTACTGATCTCAGCCCACAACCAATCCCTCGTCATGGAACAATGGTTGAATCAGCTGACTGCTCTTAACTGCAGTCCACACCTCGTGGACTCGGCATCATCTCTGGGTATCATTCTAGACAAAAGCCTGAACATGCAGAAGCACATCAGTTCCCTCACCAAAGGAGCGAACTTTCAACTCAGTTTACTTAGGAAGCTCAAACCCTTCCTCCCTGCTCATGACCTCAAGGTTGCAGTAAAAGCATTAGTGATCTCAAAGCTTGACTATGGTAGTGCAACACTTTGTGGCCTGCCTAGAGTGAGGACGGCTCCTCTTAGGGCTACCCTCAATTCCGCTGCTAGGCTTTTAACTGGTACTAAAAAATACCACCACATCTCTCCTGACTTGCGTGAACTGAATTGGCTTCCCTATGAAGCTCGGATTCAGTTAAAAATTGCATGCATGGCTCACAAAGCCATCCACTTCAAGACCCCGCTGTACCTAGCGCAGAAATTGGAACTCTCTTGTGGGTCTAGAGCTTCCAGAAGCGCCAGCACCCTTTTGCTTAAGCCTCAAAAATGTAAGAAAAAAAAGACCTATAACCGAGCCTTCTCAGGGTTGGCTCCGAGGATCTGGAACTCACTTCCCCCTGCAGTCAGGGTGAACCCTTCTACTGTCCTCTTCAAAAAAGAGGTCAAAGGGCTCCTGATGAAGAAATTTCTGCCTTAGCATGCCACCTGCATCGGATTCGGGTCCATACTCGCTGTCCCTGGCTCTGCCACAGGGTTCACGATTAGATCGGACAATGCTAGACTCTGACTCTGCCTGTGGGTGTGGTTACTTCCCTCACGAGATTGATGGACTATTTTAGACGCTGATTTTGTTGCCTGTCTATTTTGCTTTGTATGTTTATACCCTCTGATGCTTAATCTGTATTATACTCTTATGATGCATAATTTGTAAAGCGCTCTGATACCCTCGGTGGTCATGTTCGCGCTATATAAAACTTTCAAAGTAAATAAATAAATAAATAAATAAATAAATTGAAAGTTCTGCGGAATCCGTGGGCGGAAGTTCGTCCTGAAACCGCCCTCAGTGGGTAAGAGACTACATCTGATCCTTAGTCTTAGCATTTGGCGTATGGCAAACTAGGACGAAGCGCAACAATTTTACCTGGGCACCACCACCCACACCCCCCCCTGACAGAAATCTGACATATTGCCTATTTTATGTGTCTGAACTGATTAGTCGCAAGGTGGCCTCGGACGCAACCTTTTTTCAATAGTCAGCACGCTAGGAAAGGTGGGGTTGTTTGTCGCTTGGACCGCTGGGCATGACACAGATGGTATGTTTGTCTCTGGGTGTGATACAGAGACCGCTTGGACCACTGGGTGTGACACCGAGGGTACGCATAGGCCCTGGGTGTGATATAGAGCCAGCATCTCGATCTTATTTTTTTAGTTTAAGGAGTTTTCTTAATGAAATCGCTTTCTTAATACTGGTAGTATCTGAAATAAGTGAGAGGTGTAATTTGCTTGGACCACTAGGCGTGATACAGCTGGTAGGCATGACCCCTGGGTGTGACATAGGGTGTAACTCGACGATAGGGAAAAATTTGGTCTTTTGGAAATTAGGTGTAGCTTGTGCTTGGCCAAGGAGGGCCTGTAGTGGTCGAGTTATTCCTTCTTATCCGCGTAAATTGTTGCTATCTTTGTCCCAGAGCTGATATTGACAGACTATCGGGCTTGCTCAGTCCCGTGTACCGCGCAGAGCCTCCCCTCGTCATCAGGCAGTATGCGCTAGGAGCGGACTAAGATTTTTGGACATCATCATTTTTTCTTCTCTGTCATTTTTTTTTCTCTTTTACTTCTATTATGGTTTTCAATTGATGCATTTTTTCTTGTCGTTGTAGCGCTGATAAATGTTCCGCTGCGAAAAAACAGTTCATAATGTTTTTGTTACAATCACTAATTCCTTCGCCAAAGCATGTACCTTATGTTCAACAACCCGTCGTTCAACTGTAGGTCTTTCTGGAATGTGGGAATCAGAGAAGTCCGATGAGTTGCTCAGGGATGTCTGCGGGAGCGCAGATGTCATGGGGCCAGTCGAAGAAGGTTGGATCGGGGAGAAGAGGGTGCGATGATCCAGGAGAGTGGGAGGGAGGAGAAGGATTCTCTATTCAGGAAATAAAGCCAAGCTCCCGACTGGGGTTTGGCTGAGTATTTATTGGCGGATAGTTCTTTCCAGAAGAGCACATGTTTATCTGTCTTTCAATGGTTCTGGAAAGTCCCTGACTGCAGGCACACGGATAATTACTAGCACATGCATAATTGGTGGCAAGTGAATCACTCTGGAAAGTACCAGATTGGAAAGTCCCTGACTGCAGTTACATAGATAATTATCAAGCATGTGAATAATTACAGCAAATTAAAAAAGTCATCAGTGAAGCAAGGCTTGTACAAACATGTGGAACAAAAACATGAAGCCTTTTAGTCAAACCTAGGGATAACTACAAGCACATGGAACATTGCACAAAGATAATCTAAATGTTTGGTATAAGCAACAGTGATACCGCACTTAGCAAAAATACCTAACCTAAGGTGTGTGAGATTGAGGAGCTAGTACATGACAAGGAACCACCCAAGGTAAGTACCTAGGAATCCGACGGAGGCCGTGTGCAGAGTGGAAACACAGGCGCGTGCCTAATGGAAGTCAATGGAGAAGTCGCGGGTGCAGTTTTGAAGAAGGACCCTTCCCATAGGACCCCCAAAGAAACCCTTTGGAAGACAGAAGGTTGGAGAGCCATCCCACCCATGGATGCCCCAGGAACCAGGTTACCTGCATCGGGGAAGCAGAGTGCATAGGGGTGAAGTGACCTCCGAACCTGCTGTAGACAAAAATGGATGACTTTGAAGAAGATGCCTCTGGAGAAAACTGTTAAGAAGTCCAGCGGAAACCAAAAGTGGATTTTGGAAGTGAAGCAAGCAGAGGGGACAGAGTCTATGCCACTCAGAGGTGACCAAGAGGTACGAAGACACAATGCCCACTGATGTCTGGAGGTTCTGCAGAGTCGACGGGGAACTTGTCGCTGCAGCTGTGCGGACCAGGTGATGCTGAGGAAGACCAGGAGCTGTCCCATGTCAGATGTTGGTGACTAGGGGGTCACTGTCTGGCGGAAGCACCAACAAGCCTTGGTAGCTGCAACTGGCGTGGAAGACGGAAAAGGGAGCAACGTTGGGACCAGCAAAGGTACAAGGGACTCACCAACAGCAGCAAAGTCAGAGCAGGCCGCGAGCAAGCACAGGAGCCCACTGAAGCAAAGGAAGACCCTCAAGAGGGCCTACAGGCCGAAGGCACAGGAGTCATAAGAGGACCACGAGCACCTCACCAAAGATGAAGGCCCACAGTGCAGAGGATGCAGTGAGGACGCTGATCTTGGAGGGAAGAGATGCTGGAGAATGGAGCTTCTTGTAGCCCGAAGATCTCTGGAGTGTAGAGCAGAGCCAACAAGCCTAAGCAACAGCAAGTCGATGAAGTGCACAGGGGTTCGGTCTCAATGGTTCGGACGAGGGATTCTGGCCTCAAAATGGCAGAGAGGACAAGTCCGGCCTCGAGGGAGTTGCAGAACCACCACCTGTGTTGCTGAGCCTCTGGGAGTCTATAGGACGACAGGAGCAGCAGATCGGTCAGCTTCGTTGCTGTGCCTGCAGAAGCAGAGGAGTGACTCCTCCACTCTAAGGGAGATTTCTTCAGTTTTCCTTGATGCTCACAGGTCTGTCCAAGAACCTGGATGAAGCACAGATACAGACGACGAAGAAGACTTGAACAGCGAGACCAGGAGCAGCAGGAGTCTTCCTTGGTGCAGTCTCGGTTCCAGTCGAAGTCCAACGAAGTCCAATGTACAGACAAGTGAAGATTGACGCAGTTTCAGGGTTGAGTCTTGTCCCACGACGAATCTAAGGACCCACCCACAGGTAAGCCCTTATGTACCCTAGGGATAGGGTTGGAACAACTCGGGGGTCCCTCCGGGAGGAAGGGCTGGACAGAGGGGGAGGATACTCCCATGTCCTTTGTCCAGTTTCGCGCCAGAGCGGGAGCCAAGGGCTCCCTGAACTGGCTCAAATTGGAGTATGCAAGTAGGGCACTAAATGTGCCCTTCAAAGCAGTCTACTGGCACTGACAAGCACCCCCATCCTACCCCATCCCAATACACTAAGGCCTGTCTGGGAGGTGGTCACACCTCACTGATATAGGAAACCTATTGTTCTACCTTCCCCTGCTCGAACTTGGCTCAGCAGCAGGAGGGCAGAATCGTCAGTGGTCAGCAGCAGCACTGGCTTGCTTGCAGATCCTGAAAGGCTGTTACCGGGTGTACAGGGGGGGTCCCCTAAGGATTCCCCAGGTACATGGGATCATACTTCTAACACTGGAATCGGTGTTGGGGTATGATTCCAACATGTTTGACTGTTGTCCACTATATGTGCCCTCCCCCCTCCCCAGAAGCCTATGTAGGTCGCTGTTTACTAATTGACATCACTTTCATTTGTATTACTTGCATGGACATCACAATAGTAATACTTTCTCTAACTCGATTTTCACCCGCCTTCGGAAAAACAGTCTAACAATGGAGTTCGATGCCCATGCGCAGTATCACCGAGCGGAGGAGTCTGACATCCTTGTGACTCGAAAACATTCTGCGAAGAAAAACAACTTGCAATCATCCAAGCCCAACACTAGATGGCTGACTTATGCACAGCTCAACACGCCAAGAACAAATGCTTACAGGGTAAGTAACATAATCCTTCTGGTAGAGTGTCTATCTAGTCGCAGATGCCGCACCGACCCTCCCATCCTCCCCGTTCTGTGATTGGACTCTCTCCATTTAATACGTTCCCAGGTCTAGGAATCCGCACACCAATTTGCTTTTGGGGCTGTGCCTGGGGAAGCGAACACCTCTAAAGCAACAGACATCAGCACACAGGAGTTGCTCCTATATAGTCTCCTAGCATCTTTTATGGAGTTGAACAGCATCAGTGCAGCGCTGCACTGTCCACCTACCGGCATGCAGGGGTACTGAGGAAATGTTCCAGATACAGTCTGATGCTTGGGAAATATTCATAAGGTGAGGAATCTGCAGCCAGATAATCTCTACCAGAAAGAGCAACCTCTTCAAAGTAAGAAACTTGTTTTTATTTTCCTTAAACACACACACACTATGCACGGTGTGCAGTGCCACCATTGTTTTTTTCAGTACTGCTGCACCCTCTGTCCAACTCAATTCTTTGATTGTTTCAGTTCTTATCTTTATTCTGTTAAACTCCTGTTCAGTGTTTACTAGATTGATTTATGTTCTATTCATTTGTGTACATTCTCTTGTCTTTAAAAATACAAATGTCTTAAGCACATTCCCCATTCTTCTTCCACTTTGGTTTGTACAAAAACAAAAATGTCTAAATCCTTCCATCTTCTATCCCTCCACTATCCTATTCAATCCAAGTAGCAGACTAACATGTCCACCTCTCAAATTCATTTAATATTTTACTATACTAATTCACCACTAATCCTTTATGGGCTCCGGAGTAGCGTGCTACTCGCCGAAAAAGCGCTTCGACGCCTCATCAGGGGTAGTAAGCGCTATATAAATGCGATTACAATACAAAATACAATGTCTGAAAATGGCTGACCGCACCTACAAAGCCTGGAGAATCAACTCTGGGGTTTGTAGAGGTGTCCCGCTCATGCAGGGGCACCCTCACACTTATAACCAAGCACTCTTCCCTCAGGACTAAAGAACCTGCCACAGGAGTGACTTATAGGTTTTAAGTGCAGTGCCCTCAGATATAAGGAAACGTATATCTGTTGTGAGAGGTGCAAGCACCGACTCACACAGGCTGCAATGGCAGGCCTGTAGTCACAGTTTAAGTGGACTCCCATGGGGGGCACAATAGATGCTGCTGCCCATGGGAGACCCCTGGTGTACCTATGCCCTGGGTACCTTAGTACCATATACTAGAGACTTATAAGGGTACACCAGTAGCCAATTGTGGAGGTACAAAAGTACTTACGACACTAGGGGCTAAACCAAATTTATGGCCTTTGACCCCCACAAGTCCTATAAAGGTGGCCCAACGTTAGAAGGGATTCCCCTGGAAAGGGTTAGTACTTTCGACTATTTGGGTGTCCGCCTCTTAGATAAAATGTTATGGAAGTACCATATAACTAAGATGCTACTGTACCACAAGCGTGTCACGGGGGCCCTATGGAAGGAACATCGCTCTTCGCACAGCAGACTTGTAGCAGCTGCTCTCCAGGTCTACGATCTGAAAGCAGTCAGCATAGCTCTATATGGTGCTGAGCTGTGGGGTTTTGACAATATATCTGAAATCAGCAGATCAGAGCATAAATTCCTTAGGACCCTCGTGACTTTGCCCCAATGTACCCCGCTTACTCGCTTATGCTCAATATGAGCAGGCGCCCCATCGGTGATATAGCGAAGCTTTGCCCATTGCTTTACTGGGCTCGCATCATGAGGACACCGGAGCTATTGCCCTATACGGAAGCCCTGTCAGAGGTCGTAGGCTTAGATACGTGCAATAAGGTAGGGTGGATTAGAAACATTAGAAAACTGGTGTCCGATGTTGGGCTCCGGGCTTTATGGGAAAAACCAGATCCACCGTTGGTCCGAAAAGAGGCACCGAAGCAACGTTACTGGGAGTGGGTCGAGCAACAAGAGTCCACCAAGTCTAAGCGGGGAAACTCACTACAGAATTTCATTTCCACAAACAGGTTAGATCATTGGAACCTTACTTAGATTTAATTCAGGTCCCCCAGGACAGGACATTATACATCCAATTTAGGCTTGGCATCCTTCCCATTCCCAGCTAAGTGGCATTCAAATGACTTAAGCCCCAGCAATTGCCCCGAATGCAGGGCACCAGTAGTGTCCGTTGCCCATGTGCTGTTCGCATGTCCTGCTTATGCGCAGCCGAGGTCCAAGTTGCTAAAGCCGACCTGCCACCAACTGGGCACACGGAACCACCAGAAAGCCCTGCGTATTTTAAAATCGGACTCTAGACCCTTTTTTGCCTGTGCAGTGGCCAAGTTTTTAAGTCACATGTGGGGTATCAGGAGGAAGGCCCGTATGACAGAACAACTGCAAGCAGCAGGCCGGCCTCCAGACCCAGCTGCCCTTGGGCCTTAGTAACCCTATCCTATGGGTAAGCTCAACCCCACTAGATGCATTGCACGAGCACTTTATTGTAAAATTATTACCCCATAAGCCCTGTCACGAGAAGGCCGAAGAGGTCAACAGTAAGACGATTGTGTATGAAGTCCAATTTAGTACATTTTCACTGTGGTAACATCATATGAGCTCCTTCCTCCTGTCTGTTGATAGAGTTTTAAGCATATTTTAACTCTTGAATTTTCTTGACTGCCGTTTTTACTACTTTTTCCCAGATTCTTTTATACTTTTCTATTGGCTGAATTTTAATCATATGAATTCCAATTTCTATTGCAAGAATGAGTTCTATGACATATTACTTTTTACCGGCTTATGTTGAACGAGCATGGTATTCTTTCACCAGCCCATAATTTGCCTTGTTTTTCATTTTAGTAGGTGCCGGCAAATTTATTGATTACCTTATGCAATCTTTATATGCTGGTTCCAAATGATCTTATTTTATAGGCAGCACGTTGTAGAAACCATAATTCCGCGGAAGGAAGACCCCGTATGCCCATTACGGCATGTGCTGTATGAACTGCTCATTTCTTTTATTCTTAATTGTATTTTATCATGTATGTTTTTCCAGCTTTTATGACACAAGCTGTTGAAATAAAGCTTAATGACTGACTGACCTACCAGGTCAATTTAGCGGAGAAAGCTCAGTTGCTGGAGTCCTGCTTAGCAGGATCCCAGCAGACTAGGTCAAAAACTTACTGACACAAAGCAAAAAGTGGGGTAACCATGAATGCAGATCCTACTTTCCTACAATACGCATTTTCTGTGTTGTTATAAGCATCTCTGAGTGCAAGTTCTTCTGTCGTGTAGTTCCTAAAACTACATAGGATCTACGCGTTTGTTGGACAACATAAACAAGGGATTGGTGTCGAGACTGATTCCGGACACCCCCGCTGGATATGTCGGCCTATAGACCAGCTAGCTCACAGTGCCACTATAAGCCCTGTAACCTTACCAAGGAGCGAATCGTTTCTGGCAACCATTGAACATGACAACCCTTGACCCTCAGGGATCGTGGAAACAGTACAGTACTTTTCGCTCAGTCAATCGTGCTCACTTAGTCTCAGAGAGATACACAGTATAAACTTTGGGGACGTTTTTCAATAAGCATTTATTGAACCAGAGCCATTCTAGTATAAAACATGTTTGCTGCGACAATCAATAGACAGAAGCTAACGTAAGAGATTACAAGCACCAACAGAGTAAATAGAAGGTAGAATTCTACCATGGTGCTAAAACAGCGAATATATGCAGGCATATAGATACATGACAGTAATCAAGCGTACTCCTACGATGCTGACCCTATCTAAGTGTACCTAGGTGTACCTTGCATGTATGTGGGTGTGAAGCCAAGAATCCCCTAGGAAAGAGCCAACCCCATTACCTGATGGGAGAGAATGAAGGACTCGGTCGTGGTCACGAGTTGGACACCCCACAAGGGATGTCAGACCGCTTCGTGTTGAAGCTTCGGCATGCTGGGACCTCAGTGTCTTGTGTCAGCATGGAAGCGTCTCCTCTCACTAACTAGTGAAGGTGCAGTTTTTTTATACCAATCGATACGTTGTGAGTATGATTATGTAGATGAGCCTAAATCAATAATTGTAATTATGCAAAGTAGCCTGCTCGCCCTAGGATGAAAGATAGCAATGACTTTTGTACAGAGTATGTTAATCCTGTTATGTACGTCATGTGCAGGGGATTTTACTAAGAATCCTCATGCATAATAAATGAGGCTAGTTTCAAGGAAACCAATCGACATTGATTCAGCACATAACTGGGTAAAGGGTCGGGGGCGTGGCTTGACAGCATGGCCGGCTAGTCGCAGTTTAGCGCAGCTCTTGCCCTAGATGCCGTAATCCTGAACAAATCCTGGCGGAATTGAGTTCTCTTTGTCAAGTCAGGGGTCGGAACCCCCCCTCGTCCCGAGAGTCCTACCCGGGTGCTGCACACACGCTTTGCAGACCGGGAAAGAAACTTTAATCTCCTGCAGCCGGATCGGATATTCTCCGCGCAAGATGGCGGCGTGGACTTCGGCTGAGCACTAAGCGGCCTCCTGGTGGGCCGCATCGGAATGCCCTTGTAGCGGGGACTGCTGCCGGAGAGCCGCCCGGAGCCTTGCGCCTGGCCGCATGAAGAGAGGGACCCGGGGAGGAAAAAAAAATAAAATAAATAAAAATAAAAAAATAAATTAAAAAAAAAATATTTTAAATTTTTCGCCCGGAGGTGAGCGGATGCGGCGGACCACCAATTATTCTGAGGGAGAGAGTCTGGGGGCGCGCTCTAGACGAGCCCGGGGCTTCATGAGGGCCACGGTGGGACCCCTTGGACTGTATATAGCCGCAGGTGATGCCGTGTAATTCATGAGGGCAGATGACTGGCAAGGAGGGCCTGGACTCCTACTTGGGGGCACAATAGCGGCGGTGGCCGAGCCATAGCTCCTGAGACGGCCTTTGGTGGCGGGGGCGCCTACTCCGTGGCTCGGTGGAAGTGACACCCGGCATACCCCGGCGGAGGAAGGCCGGTGGGCCGAGTGCTGGTTCATGCTGGAAATTTGACTGGAGGAGGCCAAGGGGCACGATATGCGGTGCACTGGGAGGTGATCAACCTAGCGGTGTTCAGGGGCCCTGGTTGTAGAGTGCCCACGTGGACATCCTTCGCCATAACTAGGCCAGGGACGGATCCTTGGGCCTGAGGCTGCGGAACGAAGGGCCCCGGAGAGCTCCTTGGCGAGATCCCATTCGGGATGGGGAAAGACAGGCCCGTCAGAGGCACGCAAACTAACAAGATCATGCAGTACACGGTGCCGGGCCCAACCTCGGCCGAGCGCATTCGACCGGACCCTGAACCTGGATTGCAACAGGGATCGTCGGCCAGAGATAAGGCTGACATTCTGGAGGCCATACGAGAATCGCGAGTGGCGTTGGAGTCCAAAATGGATGGCATGGCCATGGATATCAATCATTTGCGACTGGACCTCCGGAAGGTTGCGGACCGTGTTACTACTACGGAGGGGGACCTGGGCTCCTTGCGGAATGAAGTCCAGCAATTACAGGCGACAGTGTCCGCACTCCAAGATCACACCTCTCGTCTAGAAGACAGGGCGGAAGACGCAGAAGGGCGGTCGAGGAGGAACAACCTCCGTTTTTTGGGTTTCCCGGAAAAGGCGGAGGGTCCGGCGGCGGACCTATTTCTGGAAGAGTGGCTCGGTTCCGCCCTCCCGGGCCTCCGGCTTTCAAAGATGTTCGCGGTGGAGCGGGCCCACCGTTCCTCGGTCCCCCCGAAACCGGGGTCGCCACCGAGAGCTATGATTGCTCGTTTGTTCAATTTTAGGGACCGGGACTTGATCCTTCAGTTTATCCGCAGGAACGGTCCTCCCAGGTTTGAGAACCGAGATATCCATATCTACCCGGACTACACAAAAAAGGTACAGGACTTGCGGAACAACTTCCTGGGAGTTAAACGGAGATTGAGAAACCTTGAGGTGAAATACAGTCTAATGTTTCCAGCCCGGCTCCGGGTACAATATGAGGACAGAGTCCATTTCTTCAGTTCTCCACAAGAGGCCACGGAGTGGATGGACTCGATGGGCCTGGAGGGACAAGACCGGACCCAGGGATGGCATGAACAGAGGACTGGGAGCAGCCGCCGACGGAATCAGAATCAGCATCGCCACACTGGAGAACAACGACCCAGGACACAAAAGGTACCGGACAGAGGTAGAATCATGGTGGGGCCGGACGGCACCCTCATAGATGAGATAAGGGAATTATCGACGCAAAACCAGTTCTCCCCGTTGTGTCTGGTCCAAGAAACGCAATCAGAGCCGGAGGGCACTGCCAGCCCAGTCGAGGGTGGCTCCTGAGACACTTGCGGACAAGTCAAGGGACTGCCGTGCAGGGGGCAATGATCTGTGGAACAGTGAGTACGGATCTCACCCGTGATTGGGTTTGACTCTGCAGCGGCCACGTGCAGGAGGGGCTCCGGCCCGCGGGACTATAAGGGGGGTGGGAACGTTGTTGTTGGGGTGAGATACTACTCCGCCACACTACAGTTAGGACATTCCAACTGTAGTGCGCTGAGGCGGCCTGGCTAGACCGCTGGTTGGGCGGGCCGCGCGGCGCCAGGCAGTTTGGCTGTATAGCAGGAACTAGGGGTTCTCATTGACGTTTTGTTGATTACTGTTATTGCGTATTAAGTTGCGGGGGATTTGTGGGGAGGGTGGCGCTGTGAGGCGGGGTCCTGCGTCCTCAGACCAGGGTTGGGGGGTGAGAATGCGGTACTACTGCCTGTGGGTGGGGAGGGATGGGGGTTCGCAGGGTGATGTTTTGCAGTTTTTTATTGGGAATGTTTTAAGCCGGGTCACCAGAGGTCCTAGGAGCTTCCATACAGGGGGGTCCCAACACAACACTTGTGGGTTTCTCCAGCTCATACGATGTGTATCAAGGAAAAGTAGGATATTCAGCTCATGTCAGGCGAACAACAGATTTATAAATTTATAACATGGAATGTTAGGGGGCTCAATAACATGGTCAAACGGATCCGGGTGGCGCAATATCTCAGACGGTACAAGATAAGCATGGCCTTTCTGCAGGAGACGCACCTCTGGGGAGACTGTTTGAAATATGTCCAACGTCGGTGGAGGGGCCAGTTTTTTGCGACTTCCTACTCGGGGTATGCTAGAGGGGCGCTTATATGGGTGGCTCCAGGTGTCCCCTTTAAGGATGCAAAGTGTAGTCTAGACCCAGATGGACGCTATGTGGTGGTGGAGGGGTCCCTGGACGGACGCCGAATGTGCTTAGTTAATATATACGCTCCGAATACTGACGATGGGGACTTTTTGAATAAGGTCTTGGGTCAGTTAGGCCTGACACCAGAAGTAGAACTGATTATCGCGGGGGATTTCAACTGTGCTCTTGATGGAGGGTTAGATAGGCACCCCCAGAAAATGGAAGTCAAGCCCAAAACCCGAGAAGCAATGCGTCGGATGCTTCACAATTACCATTTGATGGATATCTGGCGACACCGTAACCCGGGCTGCCGAGTGTACTCGTGTCACACGCCAGCAGCTAACACACATAGCAGGCTGGACTATTTCTTTGTACAGGAGGCAGCAGCCAATCGAATAGTAGAGACGCAATACCTAGCCCGATATCTGTCTGACCACTCTCCCCTGCTGATGGCTTACACGCTGGGCCGACCACGATCCAAAATACCGCTATGGAGACTTAATACTGACGCTCTAACGGACCCGGTATATAAGGAGACGGTAGCGGCAGGGCTAGATGGCTACTTTGCGGTAAATTGGAACACGGCCAGTTCGAGAGCGCTTGAATGGGATGCGATGAAAGTGGTGATGCGGGGGGTGTGTATGTCCACTGAGGTGGGCGTGAGAAGAGTGCTAGAGCGGGATTTGCAACACCAGGAGGCACGTTTGGCGGCCCTAGAGGCAGAGCTTTCTACGGACCCGGAGGGGCCGGCCAAATGGGCAGAACAAAGGCGGACGATAGGGGACATATGGGAGTCACTGGGTAAATATGATAGAACCATGAGTAGGCGCCGATGGTACACAGAGGGAGATAAGGCCGGCCGCCTACTGGCGCGCCTGATCAGGATGGAGATACAACCTCTCCCGATCTTGGCCCTTAAAACAGATCAGGGGCGAATGGTTTATACCCAATATGAGATTAACCGGGCATTTACAGCATATCTACAAAAGATATATTCCGAGCCCGAGCCCCATACCACCCCCCAGGCTATGGAAGTTTACCTTGCCGAGGCGGACCTGCCTTGCCTTGCCCCGGAGAGTCAGGAACCCCTGGGGGCTCCTTTTCGGGGGGAGGAGGTGAAGGCGGCGATTGCGCACCTGAAAACTACTAAATCGCCCGGGATGGATGGCCTGGCGGCGGAGCTATACAAAGAATATGGGGGAGTCCTAGTCCCTAAGCTCCTGGAAATAGTTCTGGAAGCCGGTGAGACCGGCATACTGCCCAGCTCCATGCGAGAAGCGTTGATCGTGATGATCCCCAAGCCGGGGAAGGACCCCTGCTCCCCAACTCCTACAGGCCAATTTCTATGCTAAATGTAGATCTTAAAATTATTAGTCAGGTATTGGCCAGTAGATTACTTCCATATCTCAGGCAGCTGGTGCATGAGGATCAGTCCGGTTTTATACCAGGGAGGAATACACTGAGGAACATTCGCCGTCTGGCCCATGTTATGCAGTCACTAGGGGCAGGGCCCAACAGAGTGCCTTGGCATTTTTGGATATAGAACAAGCGTTCGACTCCATCAGATGGGAATATTTATGGCAGGTACTCCTAAAAATGGGGATAGGTGAAGGGTTTGTGAACTGGGTGAGACTCCTTTATACACAGCCAGTGGCCAGGGTCCGAACGGGTCGGTATGTTTCGGATGCAATGCCAATAGCAAGGGGGACACGACAGGGGTGTCCGCTTTCCCCATTGTTGTTCGCCCTGGCGATGGAGCCATTAGCGTGTCATCTCCGTGGGGTTCTCCAGGGGCAGGGCATACGAGTCGAGGCCACGGAGCATATCGTATCATTGTATGCTGACGATGCGCTGGTATACCTACGGGAGCCGGCCCATTCGCTTCCGTTATTGCTGACGGCTTTAGATCAGTTTGCTAAGACATCTGGGCTCTATGTTAATAAGACAAAATCACAATTATATAAGATCGAGTCGGCGGCCGAGGGTGGCGGAGTTGGACTCCCAGAGGTGGGCCTCCCATGGGTGCCGGATACGCTGCGTTATCTTGGGATATGGATCTGTAGGGACAGGGACACTTTTTATCAACATAATATGGGGAGGATACTCAGGGGTCTACACGGCAACATCGCCTTTTGGAATACACTTAAACTCTCACTGATGGGAAAGATTGCCTTAATAAAAATGGTGGTGCTGCCCCGATGTCTCTTTACAATGCAGGGCTCCTTCTTTGAGCTCCCGCATCAGGTGTTCAAGGAACTCGACGCAATGCTTATCCAATTGCTATGGAACGGGAAACGCTGCCGGGTCAGCCTCGAAATTATGAAACGCACATGGGGTAAGGGAGGTTTAGAAATCCCTGACCTAGAACTTTATTATTTCGCCTCACAATTACAGCACGCCATAGCCTGGTTGGATGCGGACCCCTCCTGGGAAAGATCACTATTGGCTGGCACTTATGGCGATCGACCGTTGGGTGCGCTCATCTGGCAGACGAGGGGAAGACAGGAACAATGTCCCCCACTGGGTAGATTACTTACTGCCATATGGAACAGGGTGATCAGGAGACTTATCCAGACACAGCCATTTGCCCCGGAGGCAGATTTCTGGCTCATGCCACCCTTCGCACTCATTGAGCGGGTTATGTCCACTGATAAATGGAAGGCGGGGGCTGTCTAATGTTGGCTGACCTCTACCCGGAACAAAGGTTTATAACGTATCAGGAAGCGGTAGATACTTTTGGGTTGGGATCGGGACAATTTTTGCAATACGCCAAGATGGCGGCGACGGCGCGGCAGTTGTGGCCTGTGTTCCCGGCTGCCCCTGGACACACCCGCACCCTGGTCGCGCTGATTGCCATGGCGGGAGGGCGGAAACTTGTTACTCACCTATACAGGGCACTACGGGAAGATAAAAAATGTGGACCTCTTAAAGTAGAAGAGAAGTGGCAGGCGGCATCTTCGCAGGAGATTGCGCCACGAGACTGGGAAAAAATTCATGAAAATGTACGCAAGGTGGCGGTGAGCAATAGGTTTAAACAGATACAGTATAACATAGTTCACATGACTTACCTCTCACCCAAGAGACTACATACGATAGACGGATCGAGAGATCCAAGGTGCCCCAGATGTCATTATGTCCAGGCGGATTTTCCGCACATGGTCTGGTCCTGTCCGACGATACGGGAATACTGGACGGCGGTCCTAGAAGACCTGAGCAGAATAACTGGATGGTCGGTTGCCCTTGAGGTGCGTACCTGTCTCCTTGGCTTAATTCCCCGAGACCCAAACCGTAAAACAAGTAGGAGGTTCCTGGTGTTGGGGCTGGTAACAGCTAGGCGGCGAATATCAATCCATTGGCTAGCGCAGCGAGGGCCGCAGATAGCGAACTGGAAATCAGACTTGAGAGAATGGGCACTAGCGGAGGAGGGGCACATGCGTAGCACTAGAAGGGATGATAAACTCCCGGATGTACTGATGGCATGGGGGTTGATGATCCAGGGGATAGAGGGAAGCTCCCCAAATTCCACACAGGCATCGTCGGCAGAGGCTCGTCACAGGGAGAATGAGTCCCACAGTCTAGAAGGGGGCCATGAGGATACCCTTGGCTGATCCTATGATTACTGGACCTCTAGGGGGGTTGGACCCGGTGGGGGGAGGGGGTTGGGTGGGGTTGGGAGGAGGGGATGTTTAGTTACAAGTTCCAATTTAAAATATGAGTGGAAAAGTTCCAATCAAGTGATGATTTCGATACCATTTTCAAGGGGCGGTTGCGATCCTAACTTCTCCTCGTTTGGAAACTGCAAGGTCCACTAGTACTGGTTGCTCAGGGGATATAATTATGTATGTAAGTGGATTGTACCTTGAAATTACAATAAAGAATTTTAAACTCAAAAAAAAAAAAAAAAACTGGGTAAAGGGTCAGTGCTAGAACCGTTTTCAGAGCAGGGTAGGACAAATGTAGGTAAAAGGTCACTTTGCTACTTCGGCCTAGGTTAGGAAACATAACACCCACTCCTCATCTGAAGGTCGACAAGGTCAACTAATGCTAAAATAAGTCTGCTAAAAAAAGCATAAAAACATTGTCATAAATAAAACCAGTGTCTAAAAACATCTAAAACATGTTATATGTAAAAAGGATGCTATTAAAGATCAAAAGCTCTACAAGTCCACTAAACAGTCAATATATGATTAGACTGACTGAGCACACTGAAACCCGTGATGCTCAGTGAGAGCAGTAGAAAAAATAAAACAAAACAATGTTTCACATTCCAATTTGGCTTGTTTTGAAAAAAGGTCGAATTGTTCCCATCACACAGAGAGCCAAATCTTTGTGTCCTGTGTGGGAGATGCAGCATCACTGTTGCTTGCATTCGCAGACGACGGTCCCTGTAACACCTCCTGTATCAGGTCAAGGGAGCAAAGGTGATCTTCTACAGTTTCCACAGCAACCGCTGAGGAAACACTCGAAACCTGTGAGCCTGTTGTACAGCCGTTGTCCGTTCGGCAAGGAGCTGAAGCATCCCGCGGAGGTTCTAAGAATGCCGTCATCATCATGGGAATACGCTGATGACACTGATACACATGGGTCTTTAAGGGGTCCAATAGTACGTCTATATCCAGTGGCGCAACCGATGGAAGGGTCAGACACAAGTCCAACATGCATTTGTATCCCCAAAACAGGCAGCGGAACACAGGCAAGATGATAGGAACCAATGCTAGCTTGGACCTGAAGCGGAGGTGTGCTGGGATGAAGCACCATGCATTCACAACAGCGTCGCACTAGCAGTGCCTTTTCCATCTCTCGATGAACTGGGATGTTCATTGCGAAGCAGGAAAATTCAAACCAGGATGCCCACTACAAGTAGGAGGACCAGCAGAAGCCCTCCAAAAATGCTTCCAATTATGGAGTGTATGAATGCTGGAATAACTCTGGAGATTGTCTGAAAGGTGCTCAATAGCCCAGCACCTATACGTTTAAATAGGTGCACGATCCCCCTCGTATCAGACATGTTAAAGATAAGATGAACCATTTCTCTGAAATGGAGCGGGAAGTTCGTACGGACTAGTGCCTGCATCTCTGATGAAGACCTTGCAACCTGATGATCAAACGTGTAAAGGCAACATTCAACGAAGGCCATAGCGTTGCCTCGCTAACTGTGTGGGTCAGTAGAAACAATACTTGTATACAGCAAGCAACCCTGGAACTTACAGTGACCAGATATGCGATGCCTGATACTATCCCACAACAGCCTTGATCATTCGGCATCAACTAGCTCCCACTCGAGAGCAGCTCGAACACCGGATGAATCACGGAAGCTGGGGAACCCTTCAAGTGACAGCACAAGTTAGCAACCAAAACGTTACATGCCCCATGGAGTGAAATATCCTTACAAACTAAGGACCCTCTTAAAGCACTTTTACAGTTTGAACCGCTGAGAAAAACTTCAGTTTTGCCATTCCTGCATCTAAATCTGTACGTTAATTCCCAGTACTTGTGTATGTATCCCTCTCCTAGCGCTTCATATCTGCCTACCTGGTGATACTGGAGACAGTAATGAAATTGGAAAGTCGTGACTGGCAGTGTAATGTAGCCATGGATTAACCATTCTGTGGAAGGTGACTCAGCCACAGTAAAAGGTAATTGGTTCAATTTTTCAACATGGTATATTTTGTATCTCTTCGTGCCATTATCATCTGTCTTTTCATTAGATTATATGCAGAAAACAGAGTCGTACTGTTGATGTAACGCTGTGGCACGTGGCCAGAACGCAATGATTGTAGCGTCCAGCTTAGCAATATAATGGACCGCAATTGCGATTGTCCATGTTGTAGAATAGATAAATCCTGTTCCATTATATCTATTGCAGAAGACATAATGTTGCCCAGTGAATACATTTTGAATGATAGTGTGGTCATACCATTGTCGACTACAGTCAAAGCCTTTACAAGGTTAACCCTATCTATTTCACTCAATCTCTCAGCAGCCTCCTGTTGAGAGATTTTCCAGAGCTCGTTGTAAATAGCATACAAGAAACGCTTTTTATGTGTTTTCTGGGGACCTAACAAAAAATCCCTAAGATCCATGTCATCCGAGAGAACAGACAAGTGTTATTTCACTTGGATTAGTGTTGAGGTCTTTAGCCACTCTAGGCATAACTTCCCGACACTGTAAGATGTCACCACCCGAGTGTTCTGTTTGTACATAACACTGATCGGGCTTATGGATACTAAACCCTTCGGTGGTACCCCCGAATCTTGACTGACACCTGTTGGTGTCGATAAGCCAAACCAACCATCCCTTCCAATTAGGGTCTGATGAATTGTGAGAACCATTGTGTAGCATGGCATCTAATGTATCCTCACTGAGTGGTGTATAATTTTGCCAACCCTCAAAGTGTGTAAGTGAGGGAATCCGAGGTGTGTTCAAATCCATGATCTTGGTTAGCCCAAGACAGGAAGTCTGTTGCACCGTGCCTTTTCAGGAAAATCATTTGATGTGGTATGAGGCATGCTCTAAATAAGGCTTTTCTTTAGTCCCCCAGACAGATTTATCATCTATAGTGTCTCTCCAAAAGTCGAAACCAAACCATTTACAGACAGTTGGGCAATAAAGGAAGTAGAGTATATCAGCTTAGTGTTAGTGAGCATATTTTTCTTTGCAGGTACAGGTGCAAGTTTATAATAATAAGAGGTCGGGTCTGAAGTATTAAACCCAGAAAAAATAAGCCAACTTATGTGCAAATGTTGTTGAACTACCTTTCGGCGGTGTTGAGCAATGTTCCCATTGATGGTAAATGAAACCATTACGTGTGATTACTTTCTTTATGCAAAAAATGGTGACCATAGTGTTGGTAACAAAACATGGTGTCAAAATTAGATGTACCATCATACAATTCATAATTTGAAAATGCAGCAGATTGTTCTAAATCAGACACCATAATATGCACAGTTTCAAAATCCAAATCATCATTGAAAGTACTAGAGGTTGATGAAATCACTAAGAGAAATTTTGAATAAACGTGGTATTCTTAAAAGTTCAGTTGGACCATCTACATCATAGGAAACTCTTTCCCAAACTATTCCTTCAGGAACTGGAACTGCTGTAATGTTCACTAAGGACAGGTCCCTCTGTTCATGATGTGTTGATGCATGCAGTTTCAGGACCAAGTTCACATGTTGTACTGCAGAGCATTCTGGGAGGTAATGTCCATTCAGGAGCAAGAAAAATACAGTCACTATACCAATCCAAAGGACTAGGAACAGTAGACCAATTGCAATCCAGAGCTGTAGCCAGGGAAAAACAAAGTAAGTCTTCTTCAGACAAAGGTAGAAATCACACATTCATTGTTTGTGGGAAACAGGCGGTGGCTGTAACTCAGGTTCACTTGGATCCAATGATGAAGTAGCCAGACGCAGTCCGATCTATCTTTGTCTCCGGTAGAGACATATTCACGTAGACGAAAGTATTAGCCCGAATTGAGATCTGCCTGTCATTTGTCGTTTGATGTTGTTCAGTTTCAACAGGTACAAGTTGCA
Source organism: Calotriton arnoldi (assembly GCA_963921515.1). Classification (NCBI taxonomy): domain Eukaryota; kingdom Metazoa; phylum Chordata; class Amphibia; order Caudata; family Salamandridae; genus Calotriton; species Calotriton arnoldi. The sequence continues at coordinate 2,621,886 of CAWUFW010000466.1, forward strand.
TTCCATTGTTGGTAACTCCTTCACTTCGCGAAGTGGAGTCTTCAAAAGTTATTAATCTTTCCATCTGAACTTCCTGTATGGTAGCGAGAGGAGATCGGTGGCTACTCAGGAGCCCACGCGGGCTACTGTTCAGTATCGGCCACATAGTGTGGTTTGATCAGATCTATTGAAACAAATCTCTTGTCTTTGCAGCCGACAAGGTGCAGAAGAAGCACTGTTCTTGTTCCTTCGACAGCCAGGATAGGTACAGGCGCCCTGCAAGATGGCCCAAATTCTTTTTTGTTCACTATCTTTTCTCTGACCAGGTCCCTAGTCTTCGGGAATCAGGTAGGTCTTGCCAGAACAGCTTTCACTTCTCCAGTGGTGGTGCGTTTTACTTGGACTTTGCTTTGTAATGCCCGGAATTCATTGAGTTCCTGTAAAACAGCCAAATGATCATTGAAGTCAAGTGGTTTTTCATCCGCCACTGCACTGCCACATACGAGGTCAGATACCCACACTCTTATCCCGAACAGGGCTTGATATGGAGTACGGCGCCCCAGGGATCTTCTTGGCATGTTGTTAAGTGCCCTCTGGACCCCATATAGGTGATTGACCCAACTGTCACCCGAGCCTAATACCCTAGCTGTTAAGGATTGCTTTAAGTTCCGGTTCTTCTTCTCCACGATCCAATTTCACTCAGGATGATACGGGGAGGAATCCCTCAAGGCCACGCCCAAACTGTGCATGGCTTCTTTGTAAGCCTGTGAGCTAAACGCAGGGCCACAGTCGGAATGGAATGTGCCAATTGCGTATGTCCCTATGAAGACTCCCAAATCCTTTATAACAATTCGGGCGTCAGCCGAGCACTGAGGCCAAACCCACAGGAATCTAGAGCATGAATCCACTGCCACCAAGATGTACTTGCAAGCCCTGTCAGATTGTAAGGGGCCGCAGTGTGCCAAATTGACACATGGGAGGGGTCTGTCTGATATCAGTAGTGGTGTTTGAGGTGGACGTGCTACGGTGGAACCCTTCATCTGCTGACAGATGTCGCACTTAAGAACAAAACCCTTGGTCTGTTTTGCAGGTGCTATATTTTGGCAAGAAAAAACATTTGAGATATCTAGTGATTTGTATTTTTTCTGCACGATGTTATTCATTAATGAGGCACTGTGTGCATTTTGTACTGCAAATGTTTGTGTGCATGTGTTCAAATGCCTGTAGTCTAAGAATTATCGGGTTCCATTACAGGAAACAAAGGATTATTCATGGAAGAGGTGTAGTTTTCAATTATTCCTTGGTACTCAAGTTGATCTAAGATCTCCCTGACTTGTTTCTTTGTGTCATGTCTTATTGGGTACTACCTGTGTAGAGTAGAAGTAGATTATGATGGGATTTCATGGTGAAGTGACTCAGCATCCCACTCTACACGATTGCACTAAAGCGCAGGAGCTAGCGCTAACGCCCACTCCTGCGCGTATGAATGTTTAAGTGATTCTGGATAGAGGTCGAAGAAAGCTGGTAAAATTACATCTTCCCCCTTCGGGCACTTAATAGCGTACTCAGGCGGCCAATCTCTTTCAGCCACAAGGATGTCGTATCCATACGTCAGGTTCTCTCAAAAGAGACCTTTCACTTTCCTGTGTCCCCCTCCATTTGGAGTGTACTTTCGTATAAACGATGAGAGACACTTACCCTTGTATCCGGTGTCTCCACCGTGATATGTTCATTCAACTCCGCTGTTACCAGAAATTCCATCAGGTTCTGGCGAGCTATTGTTACTTCTGCTGCGCTGTCTAACATCGTCAGAGCCCATTCCCCGTTCAGAAACAGAGTCCTCAGTAGCTGGGGCATTTCTTGTTTTAAGGCCAGCTACCTTATTCTTTTTAAATTCAGGTTTAGTTTTGGGTTTATCTTCTAGTTTGATAATGTATTCTGAAGTGCGATGTGTCTCCCTTTGCGGCTTGATTCGCTCTTCCGATCTGTGTTCTGACTGCCCTTCCCTCTCCGAGTGTTTTGGTGAACTCTGAAAAGAACGAAAGGAATGTGTATCAGTATCCTGATACCTGTCAGGTTTTTTCATTTTATCACGATTTCTAAGATTATATCTTTTTTCAGAAGGCTCCTGTTGAGGAGACCCACCCTGTGATGCATTCGGCTTATTATTTTTTGTTTGTTTTGTTATCCCATTTCTTTTTAGAAGAATCTGGTGCTTGCTTTGAGTTATCCTTTTCAGGATTACTCGTCACTTGTGGTTTCCCAGGTCTAGCTTCCAAGTAATCTCTACCCAGTAAGGCATATGTTTTGTCGATAATCTTAGGTAGTTCTCGCTCTTTTTGTGCAGGAGTGACTTCCCTCAGGCGTTGGCGTATAGCCAACACTGCTGCCTCCCTTTTATGTTACCTAACATAATTGCTGATACCTGGGCAAAATTGCCCATCAGTTTCATCCCCAAGTCCAGGGCAGACTCTGCCCCGTACTCATTCTGTTTCAATATATCTGGTATAACTGCTATTGAGGGGCTACCATGAGTTCTGGAATAAACGGCAGCGAAAACTGTACCCCAAGTGGTACAATCCTCTATCGGGGGAGCTATCCCCATTGACAAGCAAATTGTTAGTAATTTGTGTTTTTCCTGTGGGCCCGTATGGGGAAATACTGCTTGAAGCTGTGCTATTTTCTGTGCTATGCAGAACGGCATTTTCTCACGTTTAGTGGGGATTCTTCCCATAATCTCATTCAGCGTTTGTGGGCTGATATTTGTCGTAGTCATTTGAGGTTGACCAGCTTGAGTAATCCGCGCAGGTTGAATTGTAAGTGTTCGCATTACGAACTGTGTAAGGTTTCTGTATGTTAACAGGACTTCTACGTCCACGTATGGAAGGTATCTTTCAGGTGTGTTATCTTCAATGTAAGAATGAAACAACCATTTGTGTGCATCTGCAGGTGGGAATTTGACCCAAGAATAGAATACCTCTGTCCGGAATGCTTCGTGTGCCTCTATCATGAAGGTAACATCTCCACCCGTTGAGGCCGTATTGCAATAATTTCATAGTAACTGCATGTCTGCAATTTTCTGTAATGTTAAGAGCAACTTCCTGTTCTTCCCCTACATTCGCAACGCCCTCTCCATTGACAGACATTGTGGGAGGAAGTAGTAAGGAAAACACAAAGTTTTGCATGGTGTGGGAAATTTTAATCCTTCAAGCTTGCATAACCTACAGCCAATACATAGGGTTCACTAAACTCAGCTGAGGCAGATTTCCCTTCTCACCACAGACGTCTCTGGTTAAATGTGAGTAGTGGTCTCTGAGAAAGCACGACTGAACTACTCAGATTTGACCGTTAAATAAGAACCAAACCAACGTTGGGCACCATGTTGTGTAGTTCCTAAAAATACATAGGATCTGCACATTTGTTGGACAACATAAACTAGGGGATTGGTGTCTAGACACCCCCGTAGGGTATGTCAGCCTCTAGACCAGCTAGCTCACAGTGCCACTATAAGTACCCTAACCAAACCAAGGAGCAAATAGTTTCTGGCAACCATCGAACATGACAATCCTTGGCCCTTCAGGGATCATGGAAACAGTACTGTACTTTTCGCTCAGTCAATCGTGCTCCCTTAGTCTCAGAGAGATACACAGAATAAACGTTGAGGACGTTTTTCAATAAGCATTTATTGAACCAGCGTCATTCTAGTATAAAACATGTTTGCTGCGATAATCAACAGACAGAAGCTAACGTAAGAGATTACAAGCACCAACAGAGTAAATAGAAGGTAGAATTCTACCATGGTGCTAAAACAGCGAATATATGCAGGCATAAAAACATGACAGTAATCAAGCGTACTCCTACGATGCTGACCCTACTTAAGTCATGTATGTTATGAGGGTGTAAAGCCAAAAATCCCCATGGAAAGAGCCCACTCCATTACCTGATGGGAGAGAATAAAGGACCCCCATCTTGTCACTAGTTGGACACCCCACAAGGGATGTCAGATCACTTCGTGTTGAAACTTTAGCGTGCCGGGGCCTCAGTGTCTGTGTCATCATGGAAGCATCTCCTCTCACTAACTAGTGAAGGTGCGGTTCTTTTATACCAAAATGGTAGCCTCAGAGGTTCTACCACAATTGATATGTTGGGAGTATGATTATGTAGATGAGCCTAAATAATAATTGTAATTATGCAAAGTAGCCTGATCACCCTAGGATGAAAGATAGCGATGACTTTTGTGCAGAGTATGTTAATCCTGCTATGTACGTCATGTGCAGGGGATTTTACTAAGAATCCTCATGCATAATAATGAGGCTAGTTTCAAGGAAACTAATCGGCATTGATTCAGCACATAACTGGGTAAATGGTCAGTGCTAGAAACGTTTTCAGAGCAAGGTAGGACAAATGTAGGTAAAAGGTCACTTTGTTACTTAGGCCTAGGTTAGGTAACATAACACTTCCATTACTCATATGTTATTGAACTAACTATGTCAATGTGCATAAATGCTAATATAGTGTGTGTTTCTTCTCCTTAGTTACTCTCCGCTACACCCTTAGAAGACGCATCCCGAAAAGGAAGACACTTGGGGTGTTCCCGAGCAGGATAGTGAGCTAGACACCACTCGGAGGGCGCAAGTCTTTGTCTCTTCTATTATTCTGTCCCCACCCTCTTCCTTCCTAGGACAGCACCTTATTTGAGGTTATCATTCTTTGGTCGGGCGTTGATCTGGGAGTGAGTAGGGTCCAACATCGTCTCTGCGGACAAGTTCTGCAGGTGAGTGGCCTCACAGTTTTGAATTGACCAATGCACTTTCTTACAGGTGATTTTTCATGTGTGTTGTGTTTTATGTACTAAGTTTGTTTGATGCATCTTTGTCCTAAACTGAGCTCACAGTAAAAGTAATTATTGCAGGCATAACCCCGTGTACAAAGTGTTTTCCTACAAACAGAGTAGGATTTAAGTTTATTTAAAAAAACAGAGAAGTCTAAAAGTGCACTAAATCCCTTAAAAAAGTTTTCAACCCATCATGGAGTCGCATTTAAACCACATGCAAACTAGATTCCCACGCAGGCTAAAAAGCTAGATCAATTTTGCCGTGAATGGCAGGCACACACAAAGATCCACGCGTTCCCCTGGCCAGAGGCGGGAACTTTCAACACCAACATAATAGAAGACATCAGGACACACATTCAAACCAAGTATGTAGGGCAGAACTGTTAGAACTTTGGGCTGCTTTCGAGGTGGACCGGATCTACAGTCCTGTTCCAGAACCCGCAAGCAAGGCGTCCACACCTCCCCCACCATACACAGGCCCAGAGGTGGTCTCTCTAATGCCCACCATCTCTGCCGTTCCTGCACTGGGTTACACCAATCTGCCAGTCGAGGGGGCCGTAGGGCCCCCACTGGGCAGCAAATCACAAGATCTAGGGCAGGGAGGATGCTAGAGCGGCAAACCCTGACAATTCCGGCCTCATCCTATTTCGCTGCCAGATTTCCCCGAAGGTCAACCCCCCATCCATCGTATGCAACCCACCAGGCCCCAGCAGCGAGGTGATCCTGCACTCCAACCCGTCCGGCAGAGCGCTCTCAGGTAACTTGGAGTTCATTGCAATACTGGATAGTGACACCACCAGTGGGGGGGTGGGGAGACATCCCAGCGCTCCAGGGTCTGACATTGAGGGGGGAGCTGCAGGGTACCATCCCCCATGGTATTCTCAGACAGCAGAAGAAATGACAGGAAGTTAAATGGAGGACAAGTTCCTACCAAGGAGAACCGCGCACAGGACTGAGCGAAGGAGGCAGCCTGGGTGGGAATTAGAGGAGAGGCGCGTGTTGAGAATGGAGGGAGAAAGAGCTCTCACCTGTGAAGCACAAAGAGAGAACAGAACCATGCACCCTCCCCCGTATGAGAGCGGAACGAGGTCCTGGGCCCCACACAGAGAGGAGCCCGAGGTAGGACCTGAAGGGAGGCCCATATCGGGAACACAAACGCCACCAGATTGTCAGTGTCGGAGAGGGGCCGACAAAGAAATAAGGGATCAGGGCAACTTAGTCCAAACTCAATTAAGACATTGGAGAAGCAAAATGGCACCTCTAAGCGTGCACGAGGAGAGCAGCGACGAGAACGTCTGCCGCTCCCCTGGAACGCGCTGGTCAAACAAGACTGCCCCCTATAGAGATGGTGTTGAGAGAAGAAGGGGACGTCTGCGTGACCAATCTGCCACCTGCTAGCCCGCCGGACCCAAAGGGAGGGCCATTACGATAGACCCTGGTGGGAGGAGGGATCCTTCGAACCAGAGGACATGGCAAACACGGAAGGCTGCATCCGACACACAGGGGGAGATCCCAAGTGGAACTTTCCCCTACATTCAGTGATGGTTGAAAAGATGGGGTATCGCTACGTTGGAGAAAAGCCAGACCAGTGGTTCTAAGCCAAAATATGCCTGTTGTTACAGAAAGGCACGTCAGGGACCATTTATATGCCATGGGCCCAGATTGACAAAGAAGGGTTCAGGACCAAACTGCCCCCATTGATGGACAGGGCGGGAAAATTGATCTCCTGTTTTGAGAAATACACTGCGGGAATAAACCTAGCAATAAGCGATGTCAAGAGTCTGCACAGCAGCCTCATAGGGGAGCAGATTAACACAGTGTTTTCCCGCGCCCCCATCCCGGCAGTCACACCGACCAACACCGAGTATGACGGGGCTGCATCCAATTCATTCAGACACCAGATCAGGATCTCCCTGCGGGGAAAGGTTCCCCAACCACCAAGATATAGCAGGATTAATGGCATAGAGCATGAAACCTGGGGAAACAATGGGGCATATTTACAAGGCGATAATGCCACCAGAACGTCACTTTTAGCGACGTTCTGGTGGTGGTATGCCCTTAATGCCGCCTTAAAATACGGCCCCTTTACACGCATCACATAGCGTGAAAGGGGCGTTCAATGGGTGTTGCTGTGGGCGTTCCACCGCAACACCCATTGCTTTTTGACACAGCCCCAGATTTACAAGGAGGTGCAAGTCTGAGGCAACATCAAAAACTAATGTCATGCAAGAAAAGGCGCTAGAATGGCGAAACGAGGAGAAATGCTTTTATTTCTCCTAACTTTTGCTTTTTCTATTTGTGCTGCATTCTGCAGCACACATAGAGAGAACAAAACACTATTAATGATTGTTCATGTACAGTAAGGTGTCCCTTCCTACACATAAACAATCATTAAATAATGACAATTTGCTGCTTCTATGAGTGCTGCATTCTGCAGCTCACATAGAAGTAACAAATCACCATTATGTATTGTTTATGTACAGGAAGGGACACCTTCCTGCACATAAACAATCATTCTCTGCAATGCAGGCACCCTTACACTATGGTGCAAGGGTGCCTGCATTGGCGCTAGGCAACTAATTTTTGCGCCAGCACTAGGGAAAATTCAGGGGTGAGCCGTATCTTTGTAAATACGGTGCATCCCTGTGCTTTGAAAATGTCAGAGCGCGGTACTGCCAAATTTGGCACAGCTTTGCGCTCCGACATTTCATTGTAAATATGTCCCCATGACCAACTTTCTGGACAGAATGAGGGAACTACGGGGTCAAGAGTCCAGACAGCCATGGACTGATAGGGGCACCCAGGTTGCATTCTTCTACAACATCCTCAAAAACGGACTGTCCACCGAAATACAGAGTGGGCTGGACAGCGTAGTAGGATTAGACCCAAAACCTTGGTGGGAAATACAGTCCTACACTTTACATTACTGTAGGAAGAAACTGGAAAAGGACGGGGAAAAACAGGAGCAAGCCCAACGAGACACTACTATGCTGGTCCAACATAAGTTAAAAAAGATGGCCTTGAAGGGGCCGCAGTGGCCACAAGCGTGCAAATGGCACCAGTCTCGAAAGGAGCTCCGCAGCCGAACCACAGAGGATTTCCAACCAGTCCTAGAAGCAGAGGTCAGGGAGGCTGGCAGCAGCCAGACCTCAGAGAGTATTACTATTGCCACAGAATGGGCCACATGGCCGACCGCTGCCGCCTAATGGCGTATGAAGAGCAAAGAACATTAAGCCTGGGTCAGGCCCCGCAAAATTCCCATCCACAAAACCAAGCTCAGACCAACCCAAGTGCACAGCACATTCAGCCACAAGGAAATCAGTCAGCAAACACACTATCACAACAAGGACCAGGTGGTTGGCCAAACAGGTGGCAAGAGCAGCAGCAGACAGGAAACCCAGCCCAACAAGGACCGGGACCACAACCACAGCAGGGAACCCAGCCCAACAAGGACCGGGACCATAACCACAGCAGTGAACCCTCCCCAACAAGGACCGGGACCACAACCACAGCAGGGAACCCTCCCCAACAAGGACCGGGACCACAGCAGGGAACCCAGCCCAACAAGGACCGGGACCACAACCATGGCAGGGAAGCCAGCCCAACAAGGACCGGGGCCACAGCAGGGAGCCCAGCCCAACAAGGACCGGGACCACAACCACGGCAGGGAACCCAGCCCAACAAGGACAGGGACCACAGCCACAGCAGGGAACCCAGCCCAACAAGGACCAGGACCACAACCACAGCAGGGAACCCAGCCCAACAAGGACCGGGACCACAACCACAGCAGGGAACCCAGCCCAACAAGGCCCGGGACCACAACCACAGCAGGGAACCCAGCCCAACAAGGACTGGGACCACAGCCACAGCAGGGAACCCAGCCCAACAAGGACCGGGACCACAGCAGGGAACCCAGCCCAACAAGGACCGGGACCACAGCCACGGCAGGGAACCCAGCCCAACAAGGACCAGGACCACAACCACAGCAGGGAACCCAGCCCAACAAGGACCGGGACCACAACCACAGCAGGGAACCTAGCCCAACAAGGACCGGGACCACAACCACAGCAGGGAACCCAGCCCAACAAGGACCGGGGCCACAGCAGGGAACCCAGCCCAACAAGGACCGGGACCACAGCAGGGAACCCAGCCCAACAAGGACCGGGACCACAACCACGGCAGGGAACCCAGCCCAACAAGGACCTGGACCACAACCACAGCAGGGAACCCAGCCCAACAAGGACCGGGACCACAACCACAGCAGGGAACCCAGCCCAACAAGGACCGGGACCACAACCACAGCAGGGAACCCAGCCCAACAAGGACCGGGACCACAACCACAGCAGGGAACCCAGCCCAACAAGGACCGGGACCACAACCACAGCAGGGAACCCAGCCCAACAAGGACCGGGACCACAGCCACAGCAGGGAACCCAGATCAACAAGGACCGGGACCACAGCAGGGAACCCAGCCCAACAAGGACCGGGACCACAACCACAGCAGGGAACCCAGCCCAACAAGGACCGGGACCACAACCACAGCAGGGAACCCAGCCCAACAAGGACCGTGACCACAACCACAGCAGGGAACCCAGCCCAACAAGGACCGGGACTACAACCACAGCACGGAACCCAGCCCAACAAGGACCGGGACCACAGCAGGGAAACCAGCCCAACAAGGACCGGGACCACAGCCACAGCAGGGAACCCAGCCCAACAAGGACCGGGACCACAGCAGGGAACCCAGCCCAACAAGGACCGGGACCACAACCACGGCAGGGAACCCAGCCCAACAAGGACCGGGACCACAACAACAGCAGGGAACCCAGCCCAACAAGGACCGGGACCACAACCACAGCAGGGATCCCAGCCCAACAAGGACCGGGACCACAACCACGGCAGGGAACCCAGCCCAACAAGGACCGGGACCACAACCACAGCAGGGAACCCAGCCCAACAAGGACCGGGACCACAACCACAGCAGGGAACCCAGCCCAACAAGGACCGGGACCACAACCACAGCAGGGAACCCAGCCCAACAAGGACCGGGACCACAACCACAGCAGGGAACCCAGCCCAACAAGGACCGGGACCACAGCCACAGCAGGGAACCCAGCCCAAAAAGGACCGGGACCACAGCAGGGAACCCAGCCCAACAAGGACCGGGACCACAGCAGGGAACCCAGCCCAACAAGGACCGGGACCACAACCACAGCAGGGAACCCAGCCCAACAAGGACCGGGACCAAAACCACAGCAGGGAACCCAGCCCAACAAGGACCGGGACCACAACCTCGGCAGGGAACCCAGCCCTACAAGCACCAGGACCACAACCACAGCAGGGAACCCAGCCCAACAAGGACCGGGACCACAACCACAGCAGGGAACCCAGCCCAACAAGGACCAGGACCACAACCACAGCAGGGAACCCAGCCCAACAAGGACCGGGACCACAACCACGGCAGGGAACCCAGCCCAACAAGGACCGGGACCACAGCCACAGCAGGGAACCCAGCCCAACAAGGACCGGGACCACAACCACAGCAGGGAACCCAGCCCAACAAGGCCCGGGACCACAGCCACAGCAGGGAACCCAGCCCAACAAGGACCGGGACCACAGCAGGGAACCCAGCCCAGCAAGGACCGGGACCACAACCACGGCAGGGAACCCAGCCCAACAAGGACCGGGACCACAACCACAGCAGGGAACCCAGCCCAACAAGGACCGGGACCACAACCACAGCAGGGAACCCAGCCCAACAAGGACCGGGACCACAACCACAGCAGGGAACCCAGCCCAACAAGGACCGGGACCACAACCACAGCAGGGAACCCAGCCCAACAAGGACCGGGACCCCAACCACAGCAGGGAACCCAGCCCAACAAGGACCGGGACCACAACCACGGCAGGGAACCCAGCCGAACAAGGACCTGGACCACAACCACAGCAGGGAACCCAGCCCAACAAGGACCGGGACCACAGCCACAGCATGGAACCCAGCCCAACAAGGACCGGGACCACAGCAGGGAACCCAGCCCAACAAGGACCGGGACCACAACCATGGCAGGGAACCCAGCCCAACAAGGACCGGGGCCACAGCAGGGAGCCCAGCCCAACAAGGACCGGGACCACAACCACGGCAGGGAACCCAGCCCAACAAGGACCGGGACCACAGCCACAGCAGGGAACCCAGACAACAAGGACCAGGACCACAACCACAGCAGGGAACCCAGCCCAACAAGGACCGGGACCACAACCACAGCAGGGAACCCAGCCCAACAAGGACCGGGACCACACCCACAGCAGGGAACCCAGCCCAACACAGACCGGGACCACAACCACAGCAGGGAACCCAGCCCAACAAGGACCAGGACCACAACCACGGCAGGGAACCCAGCCCAACAAGGCCCGGGACCACAACCACAGCAGGGAACTCAGCCCAACAAGGACTGGGACCACAGCCACAGCAGGGAACCCAGCCCAACAAGGACCAGGACCACAGCAGGGAACCCAGCCCAACAAGGACCGGGGCCACGGCAGGGAACCCAGCCCAACAAGGACCAGGACCACAACCACAGCAGGGAACCCAGCCCAACAAGGACTGGGACCACAACCACAGCAGGGAACCTAGCCCAACAAGGACCGGGACCACAACCATAGCAGGGAACCCAGCCCAACAAGGACCGGGGCCACAGCAGGGAACCCAGCCCAACAAGGACCGGGACCACAGCAGGGAACCCAGCCCAACAAGGACCGGGACCACAACCACGGCAGGGAACCCAGCCCAACAAGGACCTGGACCACAACCACGGCAGGGAACCCAGCCCAACAAGGACCGGGACCACAACCACAGCAGGGAACCCAGCCCAACAAGGACCGGGACCACAACCACAGCAGGGAACCCAGCCCAACAAGGACCGGGACCACAACCACAGCAGGGAACCCAGCCCAACAAGGACCGGGACCACAACCACAGCAGGGAACCCAGCCCAACAAGGACCGGGACCACAACCACAGCAGGGAACCCAGCCCAACAAAGACCGGGACCACAGCACGGAACCCAGCCCAACAAGGACCGGGACCACAGCAGGGAAACCAGCCCAACAAGGACCGGGACCACAGCCGCAGCAGGGAACCCAGCCCAACAAGGACCGGGACCACAGCAGGGAATCCAGCCCAACAAGGACCGGGACCACAACCACCGCAGGGAACCCAGCCCAACAAGGACTGGGACCACAACCACAGCAGGGAACCTAGCCCAACAAGGACCGGGACCACAACCATAGCAGGGAACCCAGCCCAACAAGGACCGGGGCCACAGCAGGGAACCCAGCCCAACAAGGACCGGGACCACAGCCACGGCAGGGAACCCAGCCCAACAAGGACCAGGACCACAACCACAGCAGGGAACCCAGCCCAACAAGGACTGGGACCACAACCACAGCAGGGAACCTAGCCCAACAAGGACCGGGACCACAACCATAGCAGGGAACCCAGCCCAACAAGGACCGGGGCCACAGCAGGGAACCCAGCCCAACAAGGACGGGGACCACAGCAGGGAACCCAGCCCAACAAGGACCGGGACCACAACCACGGCAGGGAACCCAGCCCAACAAGGACCTGGACCACAACCACGGCAGGGAACCCAGCCCAACAAGGACTGGGACCACAACCACAGCAGGGAACCTAGCCCAACAAGGACCGGGACCACAACCATAGCAGGGAACCCAGCCCAACAAGGACCGGGGCCACAGCAGGGAACCCAGCCCAACAAGGACCGGGACCACAGCCACGGCAGGGAACCCAGCCCAACAAGGACCAGGACCACAACCACAGCAGGGAACCCAGCCCAACAAGGACTGGGACCACAACCACAGCAGGGAACCTAGCCCAACAAGGACCGGGACCACAACCATAACAGGGAACCCAGCCCAACAAGGACCGGGGCCACAGCAGGGAACCCAGCCCAACAAGGACCGGGACCACAGCAGGGAACCCAGCCCAACAAGGACCGGGACCACAACCACGGCAGGGAACCCAGCCCAACAAGGACCTGGACCACAACCACGGCAGGGAACCCAGCCCAACAAGGACCGGGACCACAACCACAGCAGGGAACCCAGCCCAACAAGGACCGGGACCACAACCACAGCAGGGAACCCAGCCCAACAAGGACCGGGACCACAACCACAGCAGGGAACCCAGCCCAACAAGGACCGGGACCACAACCACATCAGGGAACCCAGCCCAACAAGGACCGGGACCACAACCACAGCAGGGAACCCAGCCCAACAAAGACCGGGACCACAGCACGGAACCCAGCCCAACAAGGACCGGGACCACAGCAGGGAAACCAGCCCAACAAGGACCGGGACCACAGCCGCAGCAGGGAACCCAGCCCAACAAGGACCGGGACCACAGCAGGGAACCCAGCCCAACAAGGACCGGGACCACAACCACCGCAGGGAACCCAGCCCAACAAGGACCGGGACCACAACAACAGCAGGGAACCCAGCCCAACAAGGACCGGGACCACAACCACAGCAGGGAACCCAGCCCAACAAGGACCGGGACCACAACCACAGCAGGGAACCCAGCCCAACAAGGACCGGGACCACAACCACAGCAGGGAACCCAGCCCAACAAGGACCGGGACCACAACCACAGCAGGGAACCCAGCCCAACAAGGACCGGGACCACAACCACAGCAGGGAACCCAGCCCAACAAGGACCGGGACCACAGCCACAGCAGGGAACCCAGCCCAAAAAGGACCGGGACCACAGCAGGGAACCCAGCCCAACAAGGACCAGGACCACAACCAGGGCAGGGAACCCAGCCCAACAAGGACCGGGACCACAACCACAGCAGGGAACCCAGCCCAACAAGGACCGGGACCACAACCACAGCAGGGAACCCAGCCCAACAAGGACCGGGACCACAACCACGGCAGGGAACCCAGCCCAACAAGGACCGGGACCACAACCACAGGAGGGAACCCAGCCCAACAAGGACCGGGACCACAGCCACAGCAGGGAACCCAGCCCAACAAGGACCGGGACCACAGCAGGGAACCCAGCCCAACAAGGACCGGGACCACAGCCACAGCAGGGAACCCAGCCCAACGGGGACCGGGACCACAGCAGGGAACCCAGCCCAACAAGACCGGGACCACAACCATGGCAGGGAACCCAGCCCAACAAGGACCGGAACCACAGCCACAGCAGGGAACCCAGCCCAACAAGGACCGGGACCACAACCACGGCAGGGAACCCAGCCCAACAAGGACTGGGACCACAGCCACAGCAGGGAACCCAGCCCAACAAGGACCGGGACCACAACCACAGCAGGGAACCCAGCCCAACAAGGACCGGGACCACAACCACAGCAGGGAACCCAGCCCAACAAGGACCGGGACCACAGCCACAGCAGGGAACCCAGCCCAACAAGGACCGGGACCACAACCACAGCAGGGAACCCAGCCCAACAAGTACCGGGACCACAACAACAGCAGGGAACCCAGCCCAACAAGGACCGGGACCACAACCACAGCAGGGAACCCAGCCCAACAAGGACCGGGACCACAACCACGGCAGGGAACCCAGCCCAACAAGGACCGGGACCACAGCCACAGCAGGGAACCCAGCCCAACAAGGACCGGGACCACAACCACGGCAGGGAACCCAGCCCAACAAGGACCGGGACCACAGCCACGGCAGGGAACCCAGCCCAACAAGGACCGGGACCACAACCACAGCAGGGAACCCAGCCCAACAAGGACCGGGACCACAACCACGGCAGGGAACCCAGCCCAACAAGGACCGGGACCACAACCACGGCAGGGAACCCAGCCCAACAAGGACCGGGACCACAACCACGGCAGGGAACCCAGCCCAACAAGGACCGGGACCACAACCACGGCAGGGAACCCAGCCCAACAAGGACCGGGACCACAATAACAGCAGGGAACCCAGCCCAACAAGGACCGGGATCGGGACCACAGCAGGGAACCCAACCCAACAAGGACCGGGACCACAACCACAGCAGGGAACCCAGCCCAGTAAGGACCGGGACCACAACCACAGCAGGGAACCCAGCCCAACAAGGACCGGGACCACAGCCACAGCAGGGAACCCAGCCCAACAAGGACTGGGACCACAGCAGGGAACCCAGCCCAACAAGGACCGGGACCACAACCACGGCAGGGAACCCAGCCCAACAAGGACCGGGATCAAAACCACAGCAGGGATCCCAGCCCAACAAGGACCGGGACCACAACCACAGCAGGGAACCCACCCCAACAAGGACCGGGACCACAACCACAGCAAGGAACCCAGCCCAACAAGGACCGGGACCACAGCCACAGCAGGGAACCCAGCCCAACAAGGACCGGGACCACAGCCACAGCAGGGAACCCAGCCCAACAAGGACCGGGACCACAGCAGGGAACCCAGCCCAACAAGGACCGGGACCACAACCACGGCAGGGAACCCAGCCCAACAAGGACCGGGACCACAACCACGGCAGGGAACCCAGCCCAACAAGGACCGGGACCACAACCACAGCAGGGAACCCAGCCCAACAAGGACCAGGACCACAACCACAGCAGGGAACCCAGCCCAACAAGGACCGGGACCACAACCACAGCAGGGAACCCAGCCCAACAAGGACCGGGATCACAACCACAGCAGGGAACCCAGCCCAAGAAGGACCGGGACCAAAGCCACAGCAGGGAAACCAGCCCAACAAGGACCGGGACCACAGCCACAGCAGGGAACCCAGCCCAACAAGGACCGGGACCACAACCACAGCAGGGAACCCAGCCCAACAAGGACCGGGACCACAACCACAGCAGGGAACCCAGCCCAACAAGGACCGGGACCACAGCCACAGCAGGGAGGGGCGACTATCGGGGGACGCAATGCCTTCATGCAATCGCCCAATCCAAATACGCAGCAAAAAAACTGCCAATACGACACATCCACTTCATACCCACTTCAGCAAACTCATCACAACAATAAAGACCAGTGGCACAGCATTAGGAGATAAGTCAAGCCGTTACTTGCATTCAGGAAGAACACAGGGTAACCGTATGTTCTGTCGACTTGAAATCCGCACTAAAATCTGCCATGTAGGTGCCTGCAGGGGCCTAGGCCCCACTCTGCTGCTAGTCCCCCAGGGCGGAGTTGGCTGGCCACGCCCTGGAAGCAGGGCAGTCTGACGAAGGGGCGGGCGCCCCGACCTGTGCATAAAAACAGGCTCCCTCGTCCCCTTATCCAAGTCACTAGGGTGAGCCTCAGACTGATAGAACTCCATTCTCCCAGCATCATTAGGCCTCCAGCTAGTGGAGGCCCCACTTTTAGTTCTAAAACGAGGCGAAGTTCCAAGTGCAGGAAGCCAGGTTGTCTGCACAGGTGGGATGTCGAGATGCCCAATAGAACTCCGTAGTCCATGTACGAATAGGCAACAATTTGACACCAAGTCGGCAGGGAATTACACCAGGGCAATCAGCCGTTCCAGTTCGTTACCCGCAGCACGACAAGTCTGAGCTGGGCTGCTGACTCCCATCATAAGCAAGATATTTGGCCTCCTCCTCTCCCCTAATGCTACCAAATATCCAAAGTCTGCTCATCAGATCATGTCCCTCCAAAACAGCTAGAGTTACGTGTCATTGGGTAAGAAGTCCCTGATCCTCACCAAGGGCAGCAGACCCAAAGCATCCTAGAACCGTAGGAGAGGGCGATGCTGAGAGGGAAAGGGGTTCTGTAGATGAACACCGCAGCCCCCACACAGGGTGCACGGATACGCTCACCACCACACCCAGCTTGCCGAAGCAAATATCACAGGGCCTCACAAACATTGTCCAAGTTTGCAATAGCCCTGATCCCAGTCATTGCCACATCTGAACCACATGGGGGCCACAGAGCAGCTTCTCAGCCCCCACTGGTATGCCACAATAAAACCAAAACTATATGAGACCTTAGGAAGGCACTCCGTGACCTGCAGGAAGCAGCCCAAGAACAAAGCTTCCAGAAAAAGGGTGTAGTCAAAACACCCAACTCCATTAGGGAAAACCTGAACTGAGACTAGAGGGGCATACAGATGTCCTCAGGACACGTTGCAATTTCCCACAACCCCCAAATTGTGACACGCTCCCTTCCTTTCACGGATGTGTAGGTCAAAAGGTACCATCTGCATTGATAACACTACACCCACATGCACCCGTTAGGGAAAGTAGTGTATTAGAGGGCCAACAACGCCCAAAAACCGATAGGTAAAAAGAGTCATCCACACACCCATGAAGTTCACCCCGCTAAAATACTCACCTCTGTCACGGCGAGGGTGGAGGACCAAATGACCCACAAAATAAAACTCAGGTGACCCATGACCAAAAACTCACCGATTCCTAAAATGACACCAAAACTAGGGCCCCCCATCCGGTACCTCGCCAACGATTGAGGAAAATGGATGCACAAAAATGCCCCAAAAAAACACAGGAACAAGAATTTCAAAGACCGAATAATGATGTATGTTTCTCTAAAAGCTAACCTACAACCTACAGCTCTGATCCAACATGTCTGGAATGCAATTGAGCCATAAGTGCACCACCTTTACTGTGGCCCGCCACCTCTTCAGTAGCAACCTCCGAAATCGCAACAAGGCCTGAGGGGTCAAGCCAAAAAAGACCACGGACTATATTTTATTGACATTTTCTATGACATACTCTTCACACTATGCCAAGCAGAGACACACCCGGTTTCCAGAAAGCTGCAGACGACCCCTCCCGACACTATCCCAAGACCTGCAATGTTGCAACAGTTATGTATTATGGCACCTTTGTACACCATCTGCTTAGCATGGGTGTAGCCGCATCCATCAGCAGCGAGAAATCACCCGGTATGAAACCAACCCACAGCACTGTACCTTTTCTCCGAGCCTAGTGATATTCAAAATGAGCTGAACATGATGCGCAGGCAGGGCACCATAGGGGAGGACACTGTTTGTCCCTGAGATTTTTCAGAAAAGAGGTTCTTGGATGTAGCAAAACCACTGCACCAGTGCACAAACACGTATGCTCCCGCCTCCGTCTGTGGTCCCAGGGTGGCCCTTAGTGTGTCTGGGGCAGTCTTCTTTAATAACAAATGGACCCCAAGCATGGAGTTTCAGTGCAGGGCCATCCACCTCAATGATACTAGGGTAAATGGGTCTCACATGGTAGGGTTGAATACCTGCATACACATTAGATGTGAGCAGGGGAACCCTTTACAGATCCAGAGGTCTTTCCTCAATTAAAAAGGCTTCGGGGGATACGTCCTGCCTAATACAATAAGCATCAAACGTATAAGTATCCCACCTAGTATGTCGACTGTGATCAATTCTTAAAAGAGAGAGAGAAAGGAGGGGCAGGAGGGTGTGTGGTCTCCACAATGGCTCTGCGCTATTCAGTCCAGGGAAGGAAAAAAATCCTTTTCTTTAAAAAACCCTCACACACTCTAGTGGTCTAATGCTTCACCATCAGGTTCACACTGACTCCTAAAGGTCAGGGTGGGTTCTACCATCTTCCAGGGAGCTCTTACAGAGAAAAGACCAGGGGGCTTAACTAGAGATCAAAAATCCCTCAGCTTCTCGAAGATATCCCTTTATTGGCAGAGTAGTCGGGGAAAGTGAAAAATATATACTAGTTGTGGGTATTTAGGTTTTAATGGTCCTATGTCATACCAACATGTTTCAACCCTATTCTAAGGCCTAATTAGGTCCGGGGCTTTCATCAGGGTAATGCGGTGGTACCTCCCTGGGCCGTGCAGTGTATTATCTTATCCTGTACATAAACACTAAACATGCAGCCTAGTGTATGTCTGGGGCAATAAATATACTTGCCCTCTTATTGTCCCGTTGGGTCCAGCCCGTATTTGTAGGGTAATTTATGTCCCTGTAGGGGGTTGCCCTGTAGTCACACTTTCCTAAAGGGTCCTACCCGGGCTTTTTGCCTGTTTCGCACCGCGTCTCCCGGCTTGTGGCCACATGCTTAGTGTTTTTGTACAGGATAATATAATACACTGCACGAACAAATATCTAGTGAGTTAGTAACAGACATAACAGAAACACACCGAACCTTAAATAATGTGACTGTCATGAATTGATGTAGTTGAAAATTCAACTAGAGGGGGGAATGTTAATATTGAAAAATACGATGTCAATGTACGCCATGATATATGTACGTATAAGAACAAACTTGGATCTCTATGTCAAATCCACCTGATAACACCTCCCCATAAACCTTGAGTCAGAAATACGTGGTCAGGCAGGCCCTGCGACCTAGGCCCGAAGCTACTGATTGACAGATCACAGGTGGTGTGACATGTAACCCTTAGACAAACTCGTGAACAGCAAAACCTAGATCGATCACACAGAGAGGCATTGACACCACAATGGTCTTAGGAGATTGGTCCCAATAAAACACTTTTGACTGGAGGGGCACACGTTCCCAAAACACCATAAAGTCAGATGCCACACTAAGTTAGGAACATTTAGCCAATCAGAACACAGCATGCACAATACACCCATTCATCACGCGCTCCCCATGCCGGACATCTGGTCACGTACCTACTGGCCCCACATTGTGACCACGCAAGGTCGAGACCCATCTGCGCTTCTTATCAAATGAACAGATTTATGGCCCCATGAGTAGGTCCAGATTTCTGTCTCCAAAGGAATGTACAAATTACTTTAAGACGCTTCATGTAATGTATAAAAAGACGTCCAAAATCAATGTGCTTTGAGAGAGTCTTCAGACCCTGACTTTTGCCTGCTCTCCTGGCCGCTGCGTTTAATTTAACCAACTGTTCCTGTTTTGCCAAACGCCTCTTGTCTTTTATTTTTTCAAGGTAAATTCACATTTGAGCAACAGTCCAATCCCTTCACAGATGTCTTTAGCCATCATCTAAAAAATACAAGGCTGCTCCATCGGACTTTCTCTATCCGTCGTCTCCTACAACTTGAGAGAGCCATATATCCGGCTTTCATGGACAACCTGAGGCAAAGTGAAATCCCCCTTAGCAGCACCTGCTGTCTAATAGGGAGTTAAAGAAACAGTAGACTCTTGGGAAGATGTTGCATTTGAGAGCTTGGCAATGTAGTCCACCAATGCTACATGCCTACGGCCACTGTATACAAATGCATTGTGTTTGGTGCAAGTTTGGTTGGTACCTCTCTTCTAGAGCATATAAGACTTTTTCTTTAAAACTGTTTTAAAGAGCTGTTTCATGATGGCATAGATGCTTCTCTTGAAATGATGCAGTGGCCTGCGCCATTGGGTCTACAGTTCTGAGAAGACACACACGGATGCGTACAACAGGTTTCTTCTCGGATGTGCAGATGCAATTCTCTGCTACGTCATTGGACTGATTTTGCTTATTGGGTGCAACCGTAAGATGTTTTTCTTGGACGGTTCAAGCAGAATTGAGCTACTGGACTGGCATTTCTGCCAAGAAAGTTAAACAAGCAGTTTCCCTACATTCAGACCATAGACTTCCATTAGGCATGACGTGCATGCTCCCATTTGATATATTAGCTCTAGACTCAAAAATCAATTATATGCAATTGGAAAATTTCAAACTATCCACACATGATGTTAATAGGTGCGATGGGTTGATTGCTAATATGAACCTATTAAACAATGAGAGATGGCTTTGGACAAATAAGATTTGAATCAATCAATACCACATTTTCCAACTCAAGATCTACTGATTTTCTCATTCAAGGGTCCCTTTAAGCAGCCTCTGCCTATCTGTTCACTCCCATAAAGACATCAACTGGAGAACAATATCAGTAGGCAGAGCCTACCTGGATCTGTGCACGGATCTCTTCATCGATGTATGATCTTCTTTCTTATTGTCTACTGCTCATGATCATAAATAAACAACAGAAGAGTGAGGCCAAAAGATGAAGAGCCAACAAGAGGAGTCACTCTTGTTTCTAGAAGAACCCTCACTCACCAACCTGGTTGGTGACATGCTTCATCATTGGTTCCCACCAGAGAGGCCGAGTGCCTCTCTGGTGTGCTACGACGCCTGATTACAGCGGAGCGGGTTTGGTGATTCTGTGGGGGTGAAAAAGTGATAGTGCAAAGGATTAAGATTGCCTCTATTTATCCCAAAAAAACAACTCTTTTTATTGTCGGAGAAATAAGGCAAGAGTAAAAACAGTGAGGTGGATGTTTAGAACTGGGTAGATTGACCAGTTACATCCTATGTTAAAAAGTGAAGTGTGGTCTACATGTTTCAGCCTCCTAATGCCCGTAGCGAGGCTTTCGTCAGGACCAAGTGCCACGGCGGTATACGCACGCTAAGGCGTACCCTAACCTGTGGCAGCAGAAAAAACCGCTTAACTTACGGTTACCGTAGTGCCTTCAGGGTTCCTGAAAGCAGACTGAATCTGCAAGACAAACCATATAAGAAGACAAACAAGTCACATTACAGTTTTGTACAGACAATCGATTTCTTAAGTCGTAGTGTGAGTGACACTGTCCATGTTGCTGTTTGGTGCTCTTCGAAGTGCAGCCATAAGCTATAACATTAAAAACTATGGTGCTAGTGGTGACAGTGGTGCATGAACACTAAGCACTAACTGCGGATGTCGAAAAAGGTGACCTAGTCAAATCCCAGGTAGGTGGTGTATTATGCCGGTACATTTGGCAAAAAGCGCTTCAAATACTGCACGCCAACTCGGGCGTTGTCGGTACATGAGTGAAATAGGGGAGTGAACATGACTAAATAAAAGAGGCCCCAAGCGGTCGTTAGGCTTGTGATGTCAAGAGTGAAAAGGCAGACTGAATACGTGAAGGAGACCAGGCTTACATCAGGTGTAGGATAACCTTACTGAATAGAAAGAAGGCACCCCCTTATATACTTGTAGGTCCCAGAGGAGGGGGAAACAAAAAGAACACTAAGGAAAACCTCTAATCTGACCTATATTATTTTTGAAAGTGACCTGTACGGCTCATACATTCCACATTTCCCCAAGGTATCTATTGAGACCAAGAAAAGTTTAGTAAAATTACTTTTATTATTTATTTAAATTTTGTTATTTTTCTTTTTCAAAACTCATTTTTTATAGAATATTTTTTGATATAAACACAAACATATATCAGAGATAATAGACCAGTGTTCAAAGTGCTCTAATACTTTACATGAATACAATTTCATATGTAACTTGACATTACAATTGGTCAAAACAGCGAACAAACAATGAATTGATTTGAACAATGAATGAAAACAGAAACAAAATTCACAAAAAGAAAGCAATTGTTAAAACAACCATTAAAACAACCCCACATTCATCAGTCATACCTTCAATCATACCCGTCATAACAACACATCCATACTATCACACATCCAACATTCCACTAAGATCACACAGTACTTCACAAAATAGGGCGGGATCCAGAATTATTGAGTACAGACACTAAAAAAAAGTTTTTTAGTGCAATGTGAAAATAAATTCCATCCAAGTTCTCTTCTTATAGAAGTCTCATTCTGCATTCCCAAGTGCTAACTGTAAAGGTCAACGTACGTTTCGGTGGAACCTTAATATACCACCTTCGTCAGGACCAAATATAATTCTTTTAATTTTCAAGAACTGTAGGTGGGGTTAATCTGTAGAGAAGGGAACACATACACGGTCACAAAGGCTCTCAGTGGGGAAAGTGATTATTTCATTTTCTTATTTTAAATTCAAAACTATTTTTCAAAGTACACACCCACTGGTGAGAGAACCCCATGTTGACATCACTGACCATGTAAAGAGTATTCAGATTACTTGCCCCTGTTAAAACTCATATAATACATTGGAATCATCAGGGATAAGCAGTCTAGTATTTAGAAGATACAGAATATATTGGTGAAATCGCCAATAATAAGAAGGAAAGAAAAAATATATGTGTAAAGTTTCCTATTACCACACCGTAATAGTAACAGGAATCTGAGAGTGCATGAGAGATAACAACAATACCATTTCAAAAAGATTTACCAATATATAGAAGAGATCAAATAGAATACGGGTCCAAAAAAAGGATTTGGCAATTTTCTAAACTGTAGGGTGGCCTTGCTCCAGATAGTGTCTGCTTTCTTATTTAGGCATGTTCCAACTTTATGTGATCTAAAGAAGAAATGTGGAAGCGGCACACACAAATTTATTAAAAACAAAGCTTTCCTTAAGCTAACTGTGTGTAACACTTTCATGTCTGACTTGAACAAAAGTCTCACCCTAAAGGCTATTCAGTCGCCAAATGGTTACCTTCCATAGTAGTGGACAGGGGCAGATACATCTGTCTGCCAATCCGGTGCCATCTGTGTGGTCATCTGAAGGAGGAATAAAAACACCCCCTTACTAGATGTGACCATGACACAAACTCTATTTCAATATGTTGCAAGGGTAGATACATGTCAAACCCACAACACATGAAAAAAGAATGCTAGAGCTAAGTTAACATCGTCTGCACAAAAGTGGTCTGCATTCGGAGATTTTTTTACTATTAGTGGTCCATGAGTGTCAGACTACAAAGCTACGTAGCCTGCCGGCTAAATTATATCTAACATTACTGGACCTAAAATCTAAAAACATACCCAGGATGTGACCCGGAAGCTGTACATTGTTTGCAAGGAGGCCGGATTTCCTCGACGAGGTACCTATCACTTCGGCTGTATATTTGCCTGAACAACTGTTTCCCTAGGAATTGATTGAAATTAGCGGCACTTTTGTCAATCTTGGGGATCGTTATCACGACGTACCATTTACCTTATGATTGGTTCCAGTTTTATCAAAAATTCTGCATTTGGGGATTCCAGTGCATGAGAAATACACGGTGGCATCAATGTACATACATACACTGATTTAATTCATTATCACAAGGAATTTTGATGAGGTGATCATTCTTACTCCCTCACCTCAACCAATTGTGACATACAAAGAGCTAGAGGTATTACATTCTAGTCCTGCTTTTTACACTTTTTTAGAAAACTGTCCTGAGGAAGGTGTCTATATATCTACTCACCGAAACGCAGCGTCGACAACTCTGTTTTCAAGTTATTTGTTTTTAGAATGATTGTATATAACAATGAAATGTTTTTTAAGCTTTTTATGCAAATATACTATGTATAACAATGTTAATAAATATTTATTTTGACATATGTCCATGTGAATTTTAGTTATTTTTACATTTTTATTGTATTTTTTGCATGTTGATTCTGACTCACTGTGATGATATAATTATTGTTATTCTCTTAATACCGGCACAATATATATACAACGACTCTATATCAAGAGTCACCAGATATTGTCTTTCATGATCAAAAGGTACATTTTCCAGGGTAGCTATCATGTGCCCAGTATCTTTAATGTATGATGGATATTGCATAGTTAGAGGGCACAGGAAGGCATCAACATATTTTGACAGTGGTTCTGTACATGAGTTAATTGACGAAATGATGGGTCTAAGAGGTGGGTCTATTATATTTTTATGAGTTTTAGGAACTCCCTATATTGCCGTGTGACGGCATTGGCATTGTTTAGAAAATCCAGTTCCTTTTGACAATGCCAATGCCGTCACACTGTCAAAATATGTTGATGCCTTCCTGGGCCCTCTAACTATGCAATATCCATCATACATTAAAGATACTGGGCACATGATAGCAACCCTGGAAAATGTACCTTTTGATCATGAAAGACAATATCTGGTGACTCTTGATATAGAGTCGTTGTATACAAATATACCCCAGGACCTGGCCATGGAGTCTGTGGCAGCTCTTTTGACCAGTGTTACTGGGGATAGACCTGACAATTTCATCTTACAGTGTCTAAAAATGGTTTTACATCAAACCTTTTTTGAGTTTGAGGACACTCTATATCAGCAAATCAAGGGCACCAGTATGGGAGCATCATGTGCTCCAAGTGTAGCTGACATTTATATGGGGGAGTATGAGCGTACCCACATATTTAATGAGATGGCTCCTTTTTATGAGAATGTCACCTATTGGCACAGATTCATAGACGACATCTTCTTTGTGTGGTCTGGAGAAGAATCAGGGCTCCTGGATTTTATTACATGGCTAAATCTCAGCGACAAAAACCTTAAATTTACCTGTAAATATTCAGCGGATAAAGTGGAATTCTTAGACATATGGATCATGGGAAGACAAGGACAAATATAAGTAAGCCTTTTTAGAAAACCTACGGCTAAGAATACAACCTTGGAGCACAGTAGTTTTCATCCGACATGTCAGAAAGATTCTGTGAGAAGTTGGCCTGGCATATGCTGTCCACTAATTATAGTGGGCACCTTGCACCAGTCCAAATCGACTCTTATGGTAGATAGGTTAAAGACAACCTTTATTGAAAGCTATCCTAGTGGTAGCTATGGAGAGCAGCCTTCAGGCTAAGTCTTGAAGGAATGTAAAGCAGCTTGTTTTACCAGTCTATAATCTCTTGAGTGACCAAATGAAAGAGGACCACAACAGGTATATATTCAAAATATATGTATTTATTGCTAAACACACCCCTCTAGTCTCTTTATGAGGCTAGAGTTCGAAGTACATAAGTTATAAGTTATTAAATCACAGTAATAGCACAAATACACGTTTGGGCCCTAGGGGCGTACCAAACCATATACCAATAAAGTGGTATGCGAGCCACGACTGAACTAGACACTAGGCCTAGAGCCTCTAGAAGTGCTTGGACCACAAGGAACCACCCAAGGTAGTGACACAGGGGACCCACGGGAGACACGTGCAGTGTAAATACACAACCGCGATACGCCGTTAACTTCTATGGAGAAAGTCGGGATCGGGAAAATAGAGAAAAGGGACACTTAGAAGAGGACTAGGACAAAACCCTTTGAGATCTAGGACTTTGAAGAGTCTCTACCCACGGGAGCACCGGAGTACTCGTGTTACCTCACCCAGGAAGCCGGGTGCATAGGTGCCTTTCGGGGTCGGGTTTCGTACGTCGATTCGAATGGCGATCTGCTGCAAAGTGCTGCTGGCGGCCAAGAGAAAAGTGTCCGGGTGGATCCAAGAGTGGATCGGAGTTCTGAAGAACCTGAAAGCAGAGGGGACAGAGTCTGGGTCACTAGCCAGTGACCAGGAAGGCGATGGACAGATGCCCACCGATGTCGAGTGCTTCAGGTGCGTTGACGGTCGTCTTGACTCTTCAGCCACGAGGTCCGGGAGGCGTTGTCGGCGACCAGGAGCAGGATTCGGGCTGGTACACGATGTCTGTCGAGTGCTGAGGTGTCGGCGACCGGATTGGACCCAACAAGCCTTGGCAACGGCAAGTCTCGGTGAAGATGTAGATCGTCGATGGTGCAGACCAGCAAGGTCTGTGGAACTCACCCAGCGAGGGTAAGTGAGGGCAGGCCTGGAGCAACCAGGATGCCAAGTTAGAAAAGGATTGGCCTTCGTTAAGGGCTACTAGCCAACGGGCTAGCGACCGCGAAGGAGCCTCGTGACGCCGCACGTGGATCTGGCTTACAGGACACTCGTGGAGTGGGGGCCAGTGATCTTCGGTGCATGTGGTGCTGGAGGCTAGGGCCACTCGGAGCCCAAAGCACGACTTCTTGGGAGACCCAGAAGAGGATGCACTTGCAAATGTGCTCGGTGTCCAGGGTCACGGTCTCAAGTCACCCACGATAGCCACGGGCCTCAGCTTTGCTGGGGACTCAGGGTAGCCTCGGGGAAGTCTGAGAATCCACCTCTGGTGATGCGATGACTTCGGCGTCCGACGGGAGCTTCAGAAATGCGAACCGGACAGATGCTTCTTTGGTGCCTGCCAAGCAGGGGAGTCACTCCTTGACCCCAAGGGAGATTCTTCAGTCCTCTAATCTTGTCGTAGAGCGTCGAAGGTCCAGGATTCAGTTTCAGAGTTTCGTCCAGGTATAATCTAAAGTCCTAAGGACTGGGTTCCTACCTTTATTCTAAAAATAGGGGTTGGACTACTCTGTGGCCCCACCTATGGGTGGGTCAGGGCAGAGGGTGGCTACACCCTTTCCCTTTGTCCAGTTCGCGCCAAAGCAGGGGCTGCAAGCCCCTGATCCGGTTTGAACTGGGGTATGCACTAGGGACACCAAATGTGCCCCCAGTGCAGGACTTCAAAGCACCCGAAAGTGCTCCCGCCCAGCCCCAATACACATTATCCTGTCTGGGGAGGTGGTCACACCTCCCTGGGACAGGAAACCTATTGTCCAGGCCTCCCCTGCCGGAGTTTCGTCCAGCAGCAGGAGGCCAGACTCGTGTCTGTGGCAGCAGCATCCATTTTGTGATGCCAGGGCTCTGGAAAGAAGTTACCGGACTCGTCAGAGTTAACATGTCTTTCCCTCTAGAAGGGTGGAATACTACCCCCGCCGCCAGTTTTGGCGGAGGGGTAGTATTCCAAGATGTTTGACACCAAACACGACATGTTTAGGTGCAGCCATTCCAAAGTTAGCATTTTACAGCGAGGATATAATGCGCTTAAGAGTATATGGTCAGGCTGCACTACAAACAGCATCAGAGATGGTCTCCGAACGCTGCAGAGGGGCCCTGCTCATGCAGGGGCACCCTCTCACATAGGAACCATGCACTCTGCCTTTAGGATTGATAAGGCCTGCCTTAGGAGTGACTTATAGGTTTATATGTGTGTATGTATTTCGTGATATAGGTAACCTATATCACAGTAAGGAGTGCATGCACCACCTTACCCAGGCTGCAGTAGCAGACCTGTGGTGTCAGTTTGGATGGCCTTCCAGGGGTGGCATAATACATGCTGCAGCCCCTGGCAGGCCTCTGAGGTACCTATGCCCTTGGTACATAGTATACCATATACTAGGGACTTATAAGGGCACTCCAGATTCCAATCAGTGATGTGCCTAAGGCACATGGAAACCATTTTACAGAGAAAGCAGATAGACTGGGGCCCTGAATAGCAGGATCCCAGTCCAACTAAGTCATAAACCAGCAAAACACCATAAAAAAAGTGGGGGCAACCATATAGTCAGATTCCACCTTCCTACATAACCCCCCAAACGAAAGGAGATAAGGCTAACCTTGGCCAGTTGAGCCTTCATTGACTAAGTGGTCATATAAGGAAGCACCTGCACTAGCATGGTTGCCCCCTGTCTTATGGTCCACTAAGCAATCCCTCACCCTAAGGGTATGAGAGGGTCTCCACCATGGGGATTCACTACCTGTGGTGTGCTTAGGTAAAGTACAAGGCGGGTGAGGGGTCTGGGTAGAGAAGTGAGGCCCTAGGAAGGTTGTCCTCAGCTTCCTCAGATCACTGGTCACCATGTATGCCTGTCTTTCCATGACTGAGTTGCACTTTGCTCTAAGGGTCAACCTTTGGCTGCCTACAGCTGGGGGTTGGGTCCCTTTGGATGGACTACTGGAGGGACATGGCAGGTTTGGAACCTTCTGGTCCCAGGTTTGCCCTTGCCTACCAGAGTCCTTCTGGGGGAGGTCCCTACATAGAGGTATGGGGGATCCCTCAGTGTGTGAGAGGAATTTTCACCTGGCTAGGGCTACTAGACTGGGTGCCCCTAATCTGCTGATGGGGGGTTCCTCTGGACAGGGGGCCCTGGGGGTCCACTGACCTCCTGACCTCTGCAGCCCTGGGCTGACTGAGGCAGGGTAGAGAGGGGCAGGTTACCTGCTCCAGACTGGGTACCACCTTGGAAGGGTCCTCTGCCATCAGGGGGTGGTCAGGCCAGGCCTGACTACCTCTGTGGCAGTTCCTTCACTAGGGGTAGGGTCAGTTCCCTGAGGAGGCTGACCCTTACCTACTGTCTGGGGGAAGAAGACTTTTCTTCAACCCTGGTGCTCTCTTTTGGGGAGAGTGGGCCATTCTTTCAGGCTCCATCTCTCCAAATTCTTGGGCTGGGGCTGTGGCCATCACAGCCCCACTAACCTTTACAGGGACGCCCAACATCCTAAGATAGGTTTGGTGTTCAACTTCAGCCCAGGCTGAAATTTCCAAATCATTGCCCATCAGGCAATCTACAGGTAAGGTGGGGGACACTGCCACTCTCTTTGGGCCTGTGACCCCCTCCCAGCTGAGATTGACTATGGCCATGGGGTGATCTGTTCTGACACCATCAATGTTGGTCACCTGGTACTTAAACTCAGGTAAAAACTGGTGAGGGGGACTAGTTTCCCTGCCACCATGGTGACACTAGCCCCTGTGTCCCTAAATGCCACAGCTTTCTGACCATTAATTATTGGCTCCAATCTGTACCTGCCCAACGCTGTGGGACCCATGGTAAAGGTGGCAAATCCTATACCACCATCAGAGTCAGAGGAGTCTGTTGAGGGGTCCCTGTCTAAACTAGGGCTCCCCTCTGTTCCTCTTGCAAAAGCACCCAACTTTTGGGTGCACTACTCCCAACTGGAGGATTACTACTGGTAGTACCAGGAGGGGTGGTAGTAGTTGTGGGAGGAACATTTTCTTTATTGCCAATCCTGGGGCAACTGGGATCAGTTTTCCAGTGCCCAGGCTTTTTACAGACATGGCAATAGGGTTTCTTTTCAGGAGAGGAAGGAGTTTGGGACCCACCCCAGAAGAGGAATTTTGGGGCCCTGTAGGGGACTTATCCTTAGATTTATCCCCACCTTTCTCTTGGGACTTAGTAGAATCTTTCTTCTGGTCACCACCCTGATTTCTAGTTTTTACTCTGGTTCTGACCCATTTGTCTGCCTTCTTTCCCAATTCTTGGGGAGAGGTCAGATCAGAGTCCACCAGATACTGGTGCAAAAGCTGGTTTTGACAATTATTAAGGATCTGCTCCCTCATAATCAAATTGTACAATCCTAAAAAGTCATGCACTTTGTTGCCATGTATCCAACCTTCCAGAGCCTTTGTAGCACAATCTACAAAATCAACCCAGTCTTGAGTCTGAGCTTTTGGGTGTCTCTGAACTTCAACCTATACTGTTCAGTGGTTAGGCCAAACCCATCTATCAGAGCACTCTTCAAGACTGTGTAATTGTCAGCATCCTCTTCTCTTACAGTGAGGAGCTTGTCTCTACCTTTGTCTGCAAAGGAGAGCCACAAGATTGCTGCCCACTTCCTCTGGGGGACCTTCTGAACTTTACAGGCCCTCTCCAGTGCAGTTATCCATTTGTGGATGTCATCCCCACTCTGGTAGGGAGGGACAATCTTGTTTAGGTTTCTATGGTCATAAGACCTTTCCCTATCTCTAGGGATATTGCTGCCACCATGGGACTCTAGTCCCAACTTTCTTCTCTCTCTAAGGAGATCTAGGGATTCCCTATCTAAAGCCAATTGCTTTTTCTGATTTCCAGCTGAGTTTCCTCATACTGGACCAGTCTGGCTCTCCTCTCATGAGAGGATTCCCTCCTGTGAGAAGAGACAGAGCTCCCTATAGAGGTGCCAGAGTGGTTAGACTCCTGAGAAGGAGATCTAGACTTTCTGGGCACACTCTTAATCCTTCCTGGGGGACAAAGAGGGTGTCATCCTGATCATCCTCATCATCGTCCACAGGAGGGATTGGGTTTTCCAGGTCAGGGTCATTGTCACCCTCCTGGCCAGTTTCAGAGGGGGGCTGGGGGTATTGGTACCCCTGGCGTCCTCCTCTTCTCCTGCCCCACCCTCAGCTCCTACCCCTTCAGTCCCTACAGGCTTACTAAGGTCATAAGCCACCAACAACTCCTTGAGGTGTTGGGTGGTGGGGCTTTGGCCTGTCCTTATTTTTCTCAAGTTACATAAAGCTCTCAATTCCAAGAATGGGAGTGTATCATACTTGGAGGGTGGAAGCTCAATGGCTTCCTGCAAGGATTCTTTGGATCCTGCCCTTAAAGACATTACTAGTGTGGTGTGGTGTATGCACTACCTACTCTAGTGTGGCCTACTAAACTCTCTTGAGTTGTAGAAAGGGTTGTGCTATCCCTTAACACACAACTCTAAGTTCAGTAGAACTTACTGATATTCTAAGCTTAAATTATATGTACCTTAGGTACCTTTAGTGGTTTTCAGTTGATCAATTCAATTGAGATTATCTGGTAAAACAATAGCAAGCTGGAATCCCACACCCTGCACACCAATGTGAGAAGTTGGCCTGGCATATGCTGTCCACTAATTATAGTGGGCACCTTGCACCAGTCCAAACAACCCCTTATTGGAGATAGGTTAAAGACAACCTTTATTGAAAGCTATCCTAGTGGTAGCTATGGAGAGCAGCCTTCAGGCTAAGTCTTGAAGGAATGTAAAGCAGCTTGTTTTACCAGTCTATAATCTCTTGAGTGACCAAATGAAAGAGGACCACACCAGGTATATATTCAAAATATATGTATTTATTGCTAAACACACCCCTCTAGTCTCTTTATGAGGCTAGAGTTCGAAATACATAAGTTATAAGTTATTAAATCACAGTAATAGCACAAATACACGTTTGAGCCCTAGGGGCGTACCAAACCATATACCAATAAAGTGGTATGCGAGCCACGACTGAACTAGACACTAGGCCTAGAGCCTCTAGAAGTGCTTGGACCACAAGGAACCACCCAAGGTAGTGACACAGGGGACCCACGGGAGACGCGTGCAGTGTAAATACACAACCGCGATACGCCGTTAACTTCTATGGAGAAAGTCGGGATCGGGAAAATAGAGAAAAGGGACACTTAGAAGAGGACTAGGACAAAACCCTTTGAGATCTAGGACTTTGAAGAGTCTCTACCCACGGGAGCACCGGAGTACTCGTGTTACCTCACCCAGGAAGCCGGGTGCATAGGTGCCTTTCGGGGTCGGGTTTCGTCGTCGATTCAAATGGCGATCTGCTGCAAAGTGCTGCTGGCGGCCAAGAGAAAAGTGTCCGGGTGGATCCAAGAGTGGATCGGAGTTCTGAAGAACCTGAAAGCAGAGGGGACAGAGTGTGGGTCACTAGCCAGTGACCAGGAAGGCGATGGACAGATGCCCACCGATGTCGAGTGCTTCAGGTGCGTTGACGGTCGTCTTGACTCTTCAGCCAAGAGGTCCGGGAGGCGTTGTCGGCAACCAGGAGCAGGATTCGGGCTGGTACACGATGTCTGTCGAGTGCTGAGGTGTCGGCGACCGGATTGGACCCAACAAGCCTTGGCAACGGCAAGTCTCGGTGAAGATGTAGATCGTCAATGGTGCAGACCAGCAAGGTCTGTGGAACTCACCCAGCGAGGGTAAGTGAGGGCAGGCCTGGAGCAACCAGGATGCCAAGTTAGAAAAGGATTGGCCTTCGTTAAGGGCTACTAGCCAACGGGCTAGCGACCGCAAAGGAGCCTCGTGACGCCGCACGTGGATCTGGCTTACAGGACACTCGTGGAGTGGGGGCCAGTGATCTTCGGTGCATGTGGTGCTGGAGGCTAGGGCTACTCGGAGCCCAAAGCACGACTTCTTGGGAGACCCAGAAGAGGATGCACTTGTAAATGTGCTCGGTGTCCAGGGGTCACGGTCTCAAGTCACCCACGATAGCCACGGGCCTCAGCTTTGCTGGGGACTCAGGGTAGCCTCGGGGAAGTCTGAGAATCCACCTCTGGTGATGCGATGACTTCGGCGTCCGACAGGAGCTTCAGAAATGCGAACCGGACAGATGCTTCTTTGGTGCCTGCCAAGCAGGGGAGTCACTCCTTGACCCCAAGGGAGATTCTTCAGTCCTCTAATCTTGTTGTAGAGCGTCGAAGGTCCAGGATTCAGTTTCAGAGTTTCGTCCAGGTATAATCTAAAGTCCTAAGGACTGGGTTCCTACCTTTATTCTAAAAATAGGGGTTGGACTACTCTGTGGCCCCACCTATGGGTGGGTCAGGGCAGAGGGGTGGCTACACCCCTTTCCCTTTGTCCAGTTCGCGCCAAAGCAGGGGCTGCAAGCCCCTGATCCGGTTTGAACTGGGGTATGCATAGGGACACCAAATGTGCCCCCAGTGCAGGACTTCAAAGCACCCGAAAGTGCTCCCGCCCAGCCCCAATACACATTATCCTGTCTGGGGAGGTGGTCACACCTCCCTGGGACAGAAAACCTATTGTCCAGGCCTCCCCTGCCGGAGTTTCGTCCAGCAGCAGGAGGCCAGACTCGTGTCTGTGGCAGCAGCATCCATTTTGTGATGCCAGGGCTCTGGAAAGAAGTTACCGGACTCGTCAGAGTTAACATGTCTTTCCCTCTAGAAGGGTGGAATGCTACCCCCGCCGCCAGTATTGGCGGGGGTAGTATTCCAAGATGTTTGACACCAAACACGACATGTTTAGGTGCAGCCATTCCAAAGTTAGCATTTTACCGCGAGGATATAATGCGCTTAAGAGTATATGGTCAGGCTGCACTACAAACAGCATCAGAGATGGTCTCCGAACGCTGCAGAGGGGCCCTGCTCATGCAGGGGCACCCTCTCACATAGGAACCATGCACTCTGCCTTTAGGATTGATAAGGCCTGCCTTAGGAGTGACTTATAGGTTTATATGTGTGTGATGTATTTCGTGATATAGGTAACCTATATCACAGTAAGGGGTGCATGCACCACCTTACCCAGGCTGCAGTAGCAGACCTGTGGTGTCAGTTTGGATGGCCTTCCAGGGGTGGCATAATACATGCTGCAGCCCCTGGCAGGCCTCTGAGGTACCTATGCCCTTGGTACATAGTATACCATATACTAGGGACTTATAAGGGCACTCCAGATTCCAATCAGTGATGTGCCTAAGGCACATGGAAACCATTTTACAGAGAAAGCAGATAGACTGGGGCCCTGAATAGCAGGATCCCAGTCCAACTAAGTCATAAACCAGCAAAACACCATAAAAAAAGTGGGGGCAACCATATAGTCAGATTCCACCTTCCTACAGAGTCCATCCCCTTTGGGGAATTTTTGAGAATAAGAAGAAACTGTACTAACATGGACACTTTTATGGAGCGCGCAGAACAACTACAGAAGCGACTCCTACTTCGTGGTTACCCGAAAAGACTAGTCCGTCAATCCCTTAAACGGGCTAAATACTACAATAGAGACGCACTCTTTAGAGGTACAAAGAAGCAACCATCTGAAAAGCTAGTGTGTGTGGTTGACCATTCCAGTATAAATCATAAGATCAAGCAAATACTGGACAAAAATGGGAAAATACTCACTGTGAATGAGGAAGAACCGACATTACAGAAACCCATTGTTGCATATAGGAGAAATCCTAATTTGCATGACAAACTAGTGCATAGTAGACTTAAATCTCAGGGGGAAGCCAAACAGACTACTATAGACAGGCTACCCCCGGTCCTAGGCACACACAAATGTGGTCAATGTCATGCATGTGACTCGGTGATCACCACAATGGACCTATGGTGGTAAATCGGGCAAGTTGAAACAGATGACCAATTGTATAAGCATGAATATCGTGTACCTGATCCTTTGCCCTTGTAGCTTAGGCTACATAGGGGAAACAGGAAGGGAATTCCGAGTTCGTTACTCGGAACACAAGTCAGCTATTAGGACACGAAAGCTCCAAGCCCCAATGGTCCGTCATTGCTTAGATTTTAACCACCAAGAAAATAGTCTGAAATGGCTGATTTTAGAACGTGTCAGATATATACCAGGCAAGGATGCAGAAAAAATGAGGAAGGAAAGAGAAACGTATTGGATTTTCACCCTTGACACAGTACGTAAAGGCCTCAATGAAGAAATGTTATGGATGGTGACGTGATCTGTATGATATTTCACCCTGCATGATTTGTTGAAGTCACTGTCGGACTGTGGTCCAGCTCAAACTATCATATGGATTCCAGTGATAGGTGTTTTTGACTCCAGTAACAGGTAACTTGACATGTCCAACTCTGTCAGTATTTATAATTATTTTTTTGACCCCTCATTAGCAAAAATAGTCAAGGGTTGTATGACCGCTGTCATTAAAACATGAAGTAGCACACAGCCAGGTACACGAAGAGCTTACACACGGAGTTCTGGTTTGTACCAATATGAACCAAAATGATATGGTCATCTGCGTTAGAACATTGTCATCATACTTACTAAAGCGAAATAGTAAGTTTTTCGGCTTCGCGTAGCTCCATGAATTTGTCTAGAATTCATCTAAAACCTGTAGTAATCATTTGTATGGCTAGGCTGGGCTGCCTGGTGTTGACCCTATTGTTAGGATACCTCATAGGCACACATCACTATTACAATATATTTGAGCGGTTTGCCCATGTTTAGAGGTATATTTAGAGTATCCCATATAAAAACATTTCTAACGCTAGCGGTATCCATGCGTACTTGTTTATCCATCTACGGTGCCAGTTGTATTACATGTGCCCTCGTGTGTATAATATCGACAGAATAATATACCACTTCTGTCTATTTCATATAGACTAGTATATTAACTCTGTATACCTCATATAAATAAGTCATAATGCACAGCGTGGTTAGTTGCGTGCATTGAGGCATCTGTTTTAATACCCCTATGAGATATCAACTGGAAGGAAGATATATGAGAGGTGGTTCTCGTGCACCACTCTAAGATGGCGCTAGAACTATTACATTCCTGGCATCTCGTAAATTCGAACATTTGATGTTAGATGAAAACATCGCGAGACTCACGCACACCGTATGGCGCATGCGCAGCATATAAATAGACTACACCGGCATGGCCATGAACTTTTTGCCAAACGCCGCCACGTAGCTGAGACGTTTTCCGGACATCCTAAATTTGAAATATGGTAAATATTTGAATCCAAGCTATGGTGCGCGTCGCTCTGTTTAACACTGCGCAGCCCCCAAGCGGCTATGTACTGTGACAGGGTAATGTCGACATTCTCTGCTTTTGAAGAAAGAGCTAACTTTTACGTACATGAAATGTGGGCTGTGAGCGATTTGACAACAGACATATGTGGGGGGTTTTCTACAGCTATTAAGTGGTGTATGTTAATCACCCATACACTGCATGTTTGTTGCACTGCTGAGGTATGCTGTACCACAGTGGCATAGAATTCAATATTGTGCAACTATACATAATCATGTTTTGACGCATGTGTTTTTTGTGTAATAGCGTAAAGCTAAAGCCCAACTTTTTTATCTTTTTTCTTTGATGTAGACTTTCTGATTACTTGTTGGCAATGCAAGAGTAAATTTCATAGCTCATTTACATAGCAGTTTAGAGCGGTTGCCAGCATTTTGACTATGGGTATGTTTTTAGATTTTAGGTCCAGTAATGTTAGATATAATTTAGCCGGCAGGCTACGTAGCTTTGTAGTCTGACACTCATGGACCACTAATAGTAAAAAAATCTCCGAATGCAGA
This sequence comes from Calotriton arnoldi, assembly GCA_963921515.1. Taxonomy (NCBI): domain Eukaryota; kingdom Metazoa; phylum Chordata; class Amphibia; order Caudata; family Salamandridae; genus Calotriton; species Calotriton arnoldi. Next base: position 2,657,974 of record CAWUFW010000466.1, read on the forward strand.
CCACTTTTGTGCAGACGATGTTAACTTAGCTCTAGCATTCTTTTTTCATGTGTTGTGGGTTTGACATGTATCTACCCTTGCGACATATTGCAATAGAGTTTGTGTCATGGTCACATCTAGTAAGGGGGTGTTTTTTATTCCTCCTTCAGATGACCACACAGATGGCACCGGATTGGCAGACAGATGTATCTGCCCCTGTCCACTACTATGGAAGGTAACCATTTGGCGACTGAATAGCCTTTAGGGTGAGACTTTTGTTCAAGTCAGACATGAAAGTGTTACACACAGTTAGCTTAAGGAAAGCTTTGTTTTTAATAAATTTGTGTGTGCCGCTTCCACATTTCTTCTTTAGATCACATAAAGTTGGAACATGCCTAAATAAGAAAGCAGACACTATCTGGAGCAAGGCCACCCTACAGTTTAGAAAATTGCCAAATCCTTTTTTGGACCCGTATTCTATTTGATCTCTTCTATATATTGGTAAATCTTTTTTGAAATGGTATTGTTGTTATCTCTCATGCACTCTCAGATTCCTGTTACTATTACGGTGTGGTAATAGGAAACTTTACACATATATTTTTCTTTCCTTCTTATTATTGGCGATTTCACCAATATATTCTGTATCTTCTAAATACTAGACTGCTTATCCCTGATGATTCCAATGTATTATATGAGTTTTAACAGGGGCAAGTAATCTGAATACTCTTTACATGGTCAGTGATGTCAACATGGGGTTCTCTCACCAGTGGGTGTGTACTTTGAAAAATAGTTTTGAATTTAAAATAAGAAAATGAAATAATCACTTTCCCCACTGAGAGCCTTTGTGACCGTGTATGTGTTCCCTTCTCTACAGATTAACCCCACCTACAGTTCTTGAAAATTAAAAGAATTATATTTGGTCCTGACGAAGGTGGTATATTAAGGTTCCACCGAAACGTACGTTGACCTTTACAGTTAGCACTTGGGAATGCAGAATGAGACTTCTATAAGAAGAGAACTTGGATGGAATTTATTTTCACATTGCACTAAAAAACTTTTTTTTAGTGTCTGTACTCAATAATTCTGGATCCCGCCCTATTTTGTGAAGTACTGTGTGATCTTAGTGGAATGTTGGATGTGTGATAGTATGGATGTGTTGTTATGACGGGTATGATTGAAGGTATGACTGATGAATGTGGGGTTGTTTTAATGGTTGTTTTAACAATTGCTTTCTTTTTGTGAATTTTGTTTCTGTTTTCATTCATTGTTCAAATCAATTCATTGTTTGTTCGCTGTTTTGACCAATTGTAATGTCAAGTTACATATGAAATTGTATTCATGTAAAGTATTAGAGCACTTTGAACACTGGTCTGTTATCTCTGATATATGTTTGTGTTTATATCAAAAAATATTCTATAAAAAATGAGTTTTGAAAAAGAAAAATAACAAAATTTAAATAAATAATAAAAGTAATTTTACTAAACTTTTCTTGGTCTCAATAGATACCTTGGGGAAATGTTGAATGTATGAGCCGTACAGGTCATTTTCAAAAATAATATAGGTCAGATTAGAGGTTTTCCTTAGTGTTCTTTTTGTTTCCCCTCCTCTAGGACCTACAAGTATATAAGGGGTGCCTTCTTTCTATTCAGTAAGGTTATCCTACACCTGATGTAAGCCTGGTCTCCTTCACGTATTCAGTCTGCCTTTTCACTCTTGACATCACAAGCCTAACGACCGCTTGGGGCCTCTTTTATTTAGTCATGTTCACTCCCCTATTTCACTCATGTACCGACAACGCCCGAGTTGGCGTGCAGTATTTGAAGCGCTTTTTTGCCAAATGTACCGGCATAATACACCACCTACCTGGGATTTGACTAGGTCACCTTTTTCGACATCCGCAGTTAGTGCTTAGTGTTCATGCACCACTGTCACCACTAGCACCATAGTTTTTAATGTTATAGCTTATGGCTGCACTTCGAAGAGCACCAAACAGCAACATGGACAGTGTCACTCACACTACGACTTAAGAAATCGATTGTCTGTACAAAACTGTAATGTGACTTGTTTGTCTTCTTATATGGTTTGTCTTGCAGATTCAGTCTGCTTTCAGGAACCCTGAAGGCACTACGGTAACCGTAAGTTAAGCGGTTTTTTCTGCTGCCACAGGTTAGGGTACGCCTTAGCGTGCGTATACCGCCGTGGCACTTGGTCCTGACGAAAGCCTCGCTACGGGCATTAGGAGGCTGAAACATGTAGACCACACTTCACTTTTTAACCTAGGATGTAACTGGTCAATCTACCCAGTTCTAAACATCCACCTCACTGTTTTTACTCTTGCCTTATTTCTCCGACAATAAAAAGAGTTGTTTCTTTGGGATAAATAGAGGCAATCTTAATCCTTTGCACTATCACTTTTTCACCCCCACAGAATCACCAAACCCGCTCCGCTGTAATCAGGCGTCGTAGCACACCAGAGAGGCACTCGGCCTCTCTGGTGGGAACCCAATGATGAAGCATGTCACCAACCAGGTTGGTGAGTGAGGGTTCTTCTAGAAACAAGAGTGACTCCTCTTGTTGGCTCTTCATCTTTTGGCCTCACTCTTCTGTTGTTTATTTAAAATTGACCAGGGGGACCAAGAGTGGCTCCATTGTCTTTCCCTCTCTCTCTTGTTGTTTGAGAAAATACTGCTCATGATCAACATCTTCTCTTTGCACTTTCCAATACTAGACTTAGAAGTGTCAACGGAGATGGATTGTGGTAAAAATTCAAAATCATTCGGCAGTTGACTATTTAAGACTAGAATATGTCACGTACTTTCAATGCTCTCGGACTGCTTCCTGAGACAGTTGGAGAAACAACAAGATTTGCATTTGAGTTCTCCTTCGTCACTCATTGGTGTAACTTCAGAAATGGGAAAAGGCACTCAGGGCAGATTTAAGCTGATCGGGATTGAGGACATCCTAGACGGCAGCGGAAGCTGATTTGTTGCTCTGACTGATGCTGCTATTATTGGCATTAGAAGGAGTGCAGAGTGCAATACTACCACTTACAAATATTAATGATTGATTGTTTACTGAACTTGGTTCAAACACAATAATGTATCAAAACGAAGTTCAAAGTAAGCGGATCCCAAATGGGTCGCTCTTATGGTTCTTCTGTGCATGAACCCAGAAATTTCTATATCAATGTCTGCGAACAGGTTTGAGACAACATGTTTCCAGGAAGTGTATGCTTTGTTGTTTATATGTATATGTTATGTTATGTTAATTGGATCTTGATATAGTGCAATGACTCGACCCGATGGAACATCTCGGCACTCTGACAGGCAGGAGATGAGAGAGGCAACTAGTTAAAACAGTCACATTTTAAGATGTTTTTTAAAGCCAGAAAAACTGGGACATTCTTGGATAAACAGAAGGAGCTTGTTCAAGTGGTGTCGGCGAGATAGGAAAATGCCCAGCCACCATGTTTTGACATAGGAATACGCAAAGGATGTAGCAGGAGTTGATTTTTAGATCTTAGGTTCCTATCAGGAAGGTATGGAGTAAGTCTGTCCTGAAGATATTTTGGCCCTAACACAGACCGAGATTTCCCAGACGTGGGTCCCGGGCTCACTGTGCCACTGGATTCAAGCTATCCTGGCTGATGAGGGGCGAAACCCTGAAACCAGTCCTAGGATGCTTGTTTCCGGAACAGGGAGGACCTGGCTTGGGAGTTCGGGCTGGACTGTTCCCATGAGGCACAGGGTCAAGGCTGATTTGCATATGGCCAGGTCTAAACTGGGGTGGCATGGTGAGCAAAAGAATGATGGATTTAACCCAGATCTCTTGACTGGGGGTGAATGTTTTGAGTTGTTCTGCATTCCGTCCATCAATTGTGTGTCTTTTGCTTTCTCGCCCTAAGTGCGCCGGGTATGCCCAGACGTGGGTCCCTGGCTCACTGTGCCACTGGATTCAAGCTATCCTGGGTGATGAGGGGTGAAACCCCGAAACCGGTCCTAGGATGCCTGTTTCCGGTCTAGGAAGGACCTGGCTTGCGGGTTCGGGCTGGACTGTTCCCATGAGGCACAGGGTCAAGGCTGATTTGAATATGGCCAGGTCTAAACTGGGGTGGCATGGTTAGAAAAAGAATGATGGATTTAACCCAGGTCTCTTGACTGGGGGTGAATGTTTTGATTTGTTCTTCATTCCGTCCATCAATTGTGTGTCTTTTGCTTTCTTGCCCTAAAAATGTGCCGGTTATGCCCAGACGTGGGTCCCAGGCTCACTGTGCCACTGGATTCAAGCTATCCTGGGTGATGAGGGGTGAAACCCCGAAACCGGTCCTAGGATGCTTGTTTCCGGTCCAGGGAGGACCTGGCTTGGCAGTTCGGGCTGGACTGTTCCCATGAGGCACAGGGTCAAGGCTGATTTGCATATGGCCAGTTCTAAACTGGGGTGGCATAGTGAGCAAAAGAAAGATGGATTTAATCCAGATCTCTTGACTGGGGGTAAATGTTTTGATTTGTTCTGCATTCCGTCCAATTGTGTGTCTTTTGCTTTCTCGCCCTAAGTGCGCCAGGTATTCCCACACGTGGGTCCCGGGCTCACTGTGCCACTGGATTTAGGCAATCCTGGCTGATGAGGGGTGAAACTCCGAAACCGGTCCTAGGATGCTTGTTTCCGGTCCAGGGAGGACCTGGCTTGGCAGTTCGGGCTGGACTGTTCCCATGAGGCACAGGGTCAAGGCTGATTTGCATATGGCCAGGTCTAAACTGGGGTGGCATAGTGAGCAAAAGAATGATGGATTTAACCCAGATCTCTTGACTGGGGGGAATGTTTGGATTTGTTCTGCATTCCGTCCATCAATTGTGTGTCTTTTCCTTCCTCGCCCTAAGTGCGCCGGGTATGCCCAGACGTGGGTCCCGAGCGCAGTGTGCCACTGGATTCCAGCTATCCTGGCTGATGAGGGGTGAAACCCCGAAACCGGTCCTAGGATGCTTGTTTCCGGTCCAGGGAGGACCTGGCTTGACAGTTCGGGCTGGACTGTTCCCATGAGACACAGGGTCATGGCTGATTTGCATATGGCCAGGTCTAAACTGGGGTGGCATGGTGAGTAAAAGAATGATGGATTTAACCCAGGTCTCTTGACTGGGGGTGAATGTTTTGATTTGTTCTGCATTCCGTCCATCAATTGTGTGTCTTTTGCTTTCTTGCCCTAAAAATGTGCCGGTTATGCCCAGACGTGGGTCCCAGGCTCACTGTGCCACTGGATTCAAGCTATCCTGGCTGATGAGGGGTGAAACCCCGAAACCGGTCCCAGGATTCTTGTTTCCGGTCCAGGGAGGACCTGGCTTGGCAGTTCAGGCTGGACTGTTCCCATGAGGCACAGGGTCAAGACTGATTTGCATATGGCCAGGTCTAAACTGGGGTGGCATGGTGAGCAAAAGAATGATGGATTTAACCAAGATCTCTTGACTGGGGGTGAATGTTTTGATTTGTTCTGCATTCCATCCATCAATTGTGTGTCTTTTGCTTCCTCGCCCTAAGTGCGCCGGGTATGCCCAGACGTGGGTCCCGGGCTCACTGTGCCACTGGATTCAAGCTATCCTGGCTGATTTGCATATGGCCAGGTCTAAACTGGGGTGGCATGGTGAGCAAAAGAATGATGGATTTAACCCAGATCTCTTGACTGGGGGTGAATGTTTTGATTTGTTCTGTATTCCGTCCATCAATTGTGCGTCTTTTGCTCCCATTCAATTCATAGCAATTTTTTTCATGCATGCGACATATCGCTGTTTGACGTTCTCAAGGTCATGCCCAAACGAGATAACCAATTGAGTGTTGTCTGCATAGGAAAGTATTTCCAACCCACAAGACTTGATCAACTGGGCTGGGGGCAGGGGGGGGGGGGGTGGGCACATAGATGCTAAAAACCATGGGGCTCAAGGAGCAACCCTGAGGGACCCCCTTGTGCCAATAGAGAAAGTCTGAACTCTATCTTTAAGGAAGTCTTTTTACCAGTCAAGGCCAACGCCCTGGATACCTATCTGATGGAGACGTTCTTTCAAAATGGCATGAGAAATGGTATCAAACGCCGCCGACAGGTCAAGCAGAACTAGCATGGTGGGATTTCTGACATCAAGGGATAGCATGATAGCATCTGCTACTGCAAGAAGGGCAGTCTCCGTACTGTGGGAAGGTCTGAAGCCCGATTGAGAGGCACCCAACAAACTGTGGGTCTCCAGATAAGAGGAGGGTTGTTTGTTGACGCCGGTCTCCAGAACTTTGTCCAACAGCGAGAGTAGAGATCTGGGGCGATAGTTAGCTGGGTCGCTCGGATCTGCATTCGTTTTTTTTCAAGATTGATGTAACATGTGCTGCTTTCCAAAGCCGTGGGATAGAAGCTAGGGTCAGAGACTGGCTGCACAAAGATGTGATAACTGGTTCAAGAAGACAGGCGAAAGTGGCAATGATATGAGGGGGCAAAGATCAGAGGGTGGTCCAAATTTTGATTTAGCAGCAGGTCGAGCATCTGAGATTGAGAGATATGCTTAAATCATTCAGTATTTTGAGGTGATTCAATACTTTGGAGGTAAGCTAAAGAATTAACAGAATGAAAATTACGGTAAATATTGTGTGTTTTGGTTTGAAAGTGGCTAGCTAAAATGTCACAAAGTAATTGTGAAGCAGGAGTGACCGAGGAGGAGGCTTGGGGTTTGGCAAAGTCATTTAAGATTTTACATAATTCCTTTGAGGAATTGCCTGCTTGCTCTGTCTTGTCAACAATAAAACTCCTTTGTGCTGTCCTTATTTTACAGTGGTAGGATATAGTCCTGATTTGAATATTCCGTTCTAATCTCTTGCAACTTGCTTTGTCGATTTTCAATTCGGCAGTGTACCATGGAGCATTAGGTCTACGTAATTTGGCAGGAAGTTATGAGGGGCAACAATGTCAAGAGCGTGGGGGAAGGTGTCATGAAATGAGGTAGAGCTGAGTTCATGTCCTGCGAGTTATCTAAGATGAGGGCAAGGAAAACGGATCGAAAGGATTCCAAAGTAATCCGTTTCCATGGCCTCGATCTAGAGAGCTTCTGAACTGTAGAAGTTGTCATAGTGGGGATCTGAAAACTGATCAAAAAGTGATCGATCCAGGTAAAAGAAAGTGGAATGTCAACTTGAAGAAACCTGAAGGTGGAAAAAATGAGGTCTAAAGTGTGTCCTGCCGAATGAGTAGGGCCGGTCTTAGTCAGGTGGACGTCTAGCATTTTAAGGTCAGACAGCAAAGTGAGTACGTCCAGGTCGGTGTCTCTGTCCACGTGATAGTTGAAGTCCCCAATCAGGAGAAATTTATGTGTAGATAGTACATAAGGTGCTAAAAGTTCTGCTACTTTTTGTCTAAACTCTTTCTTTGGGCCAGGAGGGCGGTAGACTAGGGCGCCTTTGCAGGTATCACCGTGTGGAGTTTGTTTTGAATATTACTATCTCTGCCCAGTCTGTTAGGGAATCGAGGATTTCTACCCTAAGAGAATCCAGGAAGGCCACAGCTACATCGCCTCCTGGTTTGTATTCCCATCCAGCCTTAGCAGTTTGGAGAAATGAAGGTAATACTGAAGAATGTAGCCAGGTCTCTGTGATAAAACACAGATCTGGCTGTGCAGATGCAAGTAAATCCCAAATGTCAATGGTACGCTTGGGAATAGATCTAGCATTAAGGCAGAGGCATTGAAGTGTGGGAGACACGGTCTGTGGCTTGGTTCGTCAATTGAGGTAAAAGCTCTGGAAGCAATGGGATGAAAGTTGCCTGTAGGGGGGTTTCCCCCATTTCCATTTCTTGAATAGTGGGAGAGGAGACCCCACACATGTAGCAGGAAAATTATCCTCCCAATTAAGATCAACCATTTCACCGACAGCCTAGAGTCGTTGCATCCAACACAAAACCAAAGATCTGAGTTGGCAAAGTGTTTGGACCTCCAAGAATCTCATTTTTAGTCAATGGACGACAATTAATAGAAATGACCGCATCGGAAGCAGTGTAGCGTCATCTTTGATTTACCATTGAACTAAGGCCCTCATTCACGGGGATTTGGCGTAGGGCATCACAGCAAGTCATTTTGCTGCACTGCCCTACGCCAAATTGAAAGGGCAGGAATGCACCGTGTTATGCAATGCGATGCATTCCTGTCCTTTCCCCTTGCGCTAGCGCCGTTTCAGCAGGATAGTTTTAGTGCAGGAAGGGGCATCTTCCTGCACAGAAAAAATCCATTGAGGCGTTTTCCTCTTTCGATGTGTGCAGCACACATCGAAAGAGGACAAAACGAGGAGCAATAAAGATGTTTCCCCTCGCTACGCCGCACCTTGGTGGCGTAAAGATTCGGCGCTGCCCCAGGTTTACATGCTTTTGTAAATCTGGGGCAGCGTCAAAATTCATGGGTGTTGAGTGGGAAACCCCACCGCAACGCCCATGGAACCCCTCCCAAGCGCAGAGTACGGCAACGCAATCTGCGTTGCCTTTCCATACCCCAAATCTATGAGACCATTCAAAGACATGCATTGTGGGTTTGCGTGGCCTCATAGACGTGATTTTGTCATTTGCGCCGCAGGAGCGTCACAAAAAGTGACGCACCGGCGGCGCAAGGGGCTTGTATATATGCCCCCCGGTGTCTAGACGTGAATATGATTTGTAACTTGAAATGTACTTAGATTAATTATTTCACTTTATGAACGGCAGAGTAACTTACTATCCAGTCAACGATTTAAGAGATCTAAGATAAGCATTTCAATGTAATTACAATTAAAACCTTTAGATTTCATTCAACAGTAAAGTTACTAAGTTGTCCTTTGAAATGTTTTCATGTTTTTCAGATAATGCTGGTGCGCGCCTCTAGTGGGGTCAAATCTCTTTACTTCACCGGTGAGTGCACCTGTGAACACAAGCACAGAATACTGCAACTACTGAAGTCCCTGTTCAGTGGTTACAAGAAGACCCTCGAGTCAAGGCTTCCAGTATTCAGGCAGTTGAATCTAGAAAGAGCTTTGAACCTTGCAAATCAGCAGATAAAAATCCAGAAAGAAACAACTAAAGTCAATCCAGTGCACACCAGAGTCTCTGGAACACATCCACCCAGGGCTACCGTCGAGCACCCTGCCCTTCTTACAATTACCTCAAAACAACATCCCAGTCCTTGACATTGGTTTATCTCACCTGGATTCCTGCAGTTCATCCTTACAGGGCTGCCTCAAGAGAGGATGTGGCATTGTTCCAGGGGCCCAAACCAAGCCTGTCCAGCCAGGTTTGACTTAAAAAGACCCAAGCACTTAACTACCTTACTGCCCTCAGGTCACTCCATCGCCTCCTGAACAAACACTGCAAGACTCTTAGTATTGTCCACAAGTCCTCCCTGGTTGGGTCTGCTGCCGTACACCCAAGATCCCTCTGAACCTGCTAGCCCCCTATTCACCACAGTCCAGCGCCTATAACCCACTTTCAGTTCATAAACTTTTTTTGGGTAAACCATAAGTCACACGCACAAAAAAAGTACAAGATATTTAAAATACATGAAAGACATGAAACTAACCGAAAGCAGCTGACCCACGTACCATTCATAAAAGAAACTGTTAGACCTGGTACCATTGGCGTGGGTCTCCCTTCCATTTTTTCGCTATGCCTCCTCTGTTGTTGACATGTTTTTGCTGGTTTAGATGCTTTGGGCACTTTGCCACTGCTAATCAGTGCCAAAGTGCAAGTGCTCCCTATGATAAATTGATGTGTGGATTAGTGACTCCATGATTGGCTTATTTGATTTACTGTCAGACCCTAGTACAGTGCGCCGCGTGTGCCCAGGGACTGTAAATCAAATGCTGCTGGTGGGCTTGCAGCACTGGTTGTGCCACCCACTGGAGCAGCTTGGAAAGCGTGTCTCGGGCCTGCCATTGCAGAGCCTGTGTGCAGTCTGGTACTGCCGTGTCGACTTGGTAAGTGCACACACTTACCAGTCCCTAAACCTTCCCTTTTCTGCATGTTAGTCACCCCTAAAGTAGGCCTGCGGGCAGGGTGCATTGTATGTAAGAGGTAGGACATGCCCTGATGTGTGTGGCATGTCCTGATAGTGAATTACAGCCAATTTCGTTTTTCACTATTGCAAGGCTACCTGTCCCCATAGGCCAGAATGGGCAGTTTGATTATAACATCTTATAATCCTAACTGACCCAGGGAACATGGTAGAAAAACGAATTTAGTATGCCTGAACTCAGAATGATAAAATACATCTTTTAGTGAAGTTGGTTTTAACATTCTGTGTTTGAAAATACCACTTTTAGAAAGTAGGTATTTTCTTGCCTAACCATCCAGCCTGCCTCTGCTAGCTTGTGTATTGTATGTCTGGGTTTGTGAGTGACAGGGGCTGGGGGACTCCAGGAGACAGGGTAAGTCATCACTAGGCTGAATAGACCTATCTGCATGAGGAGTGGTGGGAGGAGTAGCACCTGGGACTGAATAGGGCTGTGCCTGCCTTCCACAATGCTGGCTTCACCTCCTGTGGTGTGTCTGATGACCCTGGCCCACACTGACAAAGGAAGAAGTTATGCACTGGCAGAATGCACCCAGAACTGGTTTGGACTAGGTACAGGACCCTCTGCCTTCAGAGGACAAAGGATTTGCTAGTATAAATATTGGGGCCCAGACCCCAAGACTTTAGATCACTTCTGGGAATCAAGACGAACCTTTGCTGAGGAGAAGAACCAGGACGCTGAAGGAGGAGACTTACCCCTATGCTGCGTGTTGTTGGGGTTGGCCTGCAGTGGTTACTTTATTGCCAAAGAAAGGAGAAAAGGACTGAGTGTGCTTTCATCATCTTGAAGAAGATCTCCAAGGGCTTGAACATCGAGCTTGCCTCCTGCCTGAAGTCTCAGGGATACAAGACTTCACCCCAAGCTCCCCTCCTGATTTCCCTTGCTGGGAATTGAAGTGCCTACTGCTGTTGGGCCTTCTGAGAGACTGCGTGTTGCTGGGAGCTGGAAGCGCGACGCAACGAATAGGAAGCGTGTCGCCATCGCAGCAGTGTTGTCGCATCGCAGAGTAAGCGTGCCGCCGCTGCCGCATCACCGAAGTGCCCCGCATCACCGGAGAAGCGTGCCGCCGCTGCAGTTGTCGTCGCATCGCGGAGTAAGCGTGCTGCCGCTGCCGCTATCGCATCTCCGAAGCGCCTCGCATCACCGGAGAAGCGTGTCGCAGGGCCTGTCGCAGCTCAGAAGATCGCCGAGTCGCCACACGGCCGTCGGGGGTGCACACATCCCGTCTACGTTGTCGCACCGTAAGCAAGACGCCATTTTCTCGCATCGCACCGGATCGTCATCACATCGGAGCGCCATCTCGACTCATCGGAACCGGGCCGCAGTAAGAAACCGACGCAGCCTCCTTTCTGCGTGTAAGGAATCGAAGCATCACCTTCCCTGCAACCCTTTTGTTTGTTTTGCGTTACGCATCCAAAGGTACATTGAGATTAAAGTGTCGCATTTATCATCTTTATTGAACTGAGCTATTTTCTACCATTTGACAGTCATATTGTTCGTATTGTATTGTGGATTTTTGTCGTTTGGGTCTTGTGTTAAGTCTATATAAAGAATACTTATTTTTCTAAACCTGTGTGGTGTCCATCTGTAGTGTTTTCACTATATTACTGTATGTGTTCACAAATGCTTTACACACTGCCTCTGAGATAAGCCTGCCTGCTCGTGCCAAGCTACCAAGGGGGTGAGCAGGGGTTATTTTAGTAGTGTATCCCCCTTACCCTGACTAGAAGCAAGGGTTCCTATTTGGACAAAGGTACCTACCACTCTGCCAACTAGAGACCCCCAGTTCTAACATTGGTGGTCAGCGGTGAGGATTCTGGACTTGCATTTGTGACTCATATACAGTGATTGGTGTACACTACTAGTGAGTGCAGACCAAACGCAACCACATACATTTCTGGTAGATTGTTTTTCCTGGGATTTCTATTTTTTGCCAAGAACTGCCAAATTTAGTCACCATGAGCAAAACAGCATCCATCGCATCTATGGATTTAGATTTTGAAGAAGAAAAGCTAGAAACCTACACTGTGAAACTGCTAAAGTACTTCTGCAGGAAATTTAAAGTTGCTACTACAGGTCTCACAAAGAAGCATGAGTACCAAAAGGCGCTAAGGGCCTGGGTAGAAGCAAGAAATACCCCTGAGCCTGTGGGAGAGCAGGTGGAGGGGGCTGAGGATGCAGAAGGGCAGCTGGATGGGCTATTGGGTCCAGGGGGGAGGAAAGCACCCTCCCCAGCAGGCAGCAGTGTTTCTTCCAATGGCCTGTCCCCAGGAGAGCTGGAGGACAGGGAGAGAAGTAGGATGCATGAAATGGAGCTGACCAAGCTTAAGATGGGTGGGCAGTTGGAATTGGAAATTAAGAAATTGGCCCTAGAGGAAAAGAGGATGCAAATGGAGCATGAGAGGAGTTGGAGGGAGTTGGAGTTGAAAGCTAGGAGCTTAGAGATTACTCCCTCTGGTGGCAGCACACCGTCCATGCCTGTTGAAGCCAGGGTGTATATACCTTAAGATGTGGTGAAAGAGTTTTATAAGAATGATGATATTGGTCAGTGGTTCAAGGCCTATGAGGTAGCTATGTCCTCCCACCGGGTCCCTGAGAAGGATTGGGGAGCGGGGTTGTGGGGACGGTTTCTTAGTGAGGGACGGGATACCTTGTTAGACTTGCCCTCTGAGGTCCACAATTCTTATAGCCATATGAAGGAAGCATTGATGTCTAGGTATGGGTTGACTCCTGAACTGTATAGGCAGAGGTTTAGAAATTGCAAAAAGTTGGAGTCCAGTACTTGGGTGGAATATGTGACTTTTTTTTGCAGAGCATTGGATGGTTGGGTGAAGGGTAGCAAAGTGAATGATTTTGACGCGCTCTTTGATTTGATTGCATGGAAGTACTTGTCAGGAAATTGTTTTCCAGAGCTACGCCAGCACCTTATTGATAGTAGGCTGACTAACCCTAGGAAGCTTGCTGAGGAGGCGGACCGCTGGGTGAGCACCCGGGTCCACAAGGGTCACGTGGGAGACTCCGCCAAAGGTGGGCAGGGTCCCCAGCAGAGGAGTGGGGGGGACAAGGGTAAACAGAAGGAGTTCCAGAAAGGGTCCCAAAGTAATCCCCAAGGGAACCAAGGGAAAGGTTCCCAGCCTCCCCTGAGAAGAAGCCAGGGGCCCCGACAGATAAGCCTGTTCACAGGGGGCCCAGGACTTGCTTTAAGTGTGGTCAAGTGGGCCACTGCTCCTATGATTCTAAATGTCCCTTTTATGGGAAGACAGCACCCACTGGTGCACCACCCCGGCAGGTGGCTAGTGTAGCCCTGGGGGAGGAGATGGGTGCCCAAGGTGGGTGGGGTCCTGTAGCGATGTCCTTGGTCTCTTTAGGAGACAGTGAGATGGTCCCCAGGACCCAACTGCCTGATAACACTAAAAAATACAGGCAGTGGGTGACCATCAATGGCCAAAGGGCGGAGGCTCTGAGAGACACCGGAGCCAGTGTGACAGCTGTCAGTTGTCGGCTGGTGTCTGAAGAGCAGGTGATCCCCAATGCTTTCTGCCCAGTAGTTGCCGCAGACAACTCAGAGAGCCACTGCAGAGTGGCTCAGGTTCCCTTTGAGTAGGGGGGGGGTCTCAGGTACCTTTCAAGTAGCTGTGAGGCCAGCCATGCCTGTAGACTGTCTGTTGGGCAACGATTTAGAAAGTTCACCTTGGGCAGAGGTGGAGAGAAGGTCTCATTTAGAGATGTTGGGTCGGCCTGAGTGGGCGTGCGCAACCACTCGGTCTATGGCAGCCAGTAGAGGTGTTCAAGAGGACCTGGAGCCTGAGAGGGTGGCCCAGATGCCTGCCTTGAAGAGAAGAGGCAGGGGGCGCGGGAAACCAGCCCCTGTAGTTCCCACGGTCCAGGAGGAAGCAGAACCTGAGGGGGATGCTCTGGAACCTACAGGGGAACAAGTGGCCGAACTGGGAGACCTGCCTGAGCTGACCCATTGGCAGCAAGAAGGAGGACCCTCCAGGGAGGAGTTCTGCGAGGAGCAGAACAAGTGCCCTTTTCTTGTGGGTTTGCGGCAACAGGCCACAAACCAGGCAGCACGTGATCAGTCTGGATCACATTGGATCTACTGGGAGAATGGTCTCCTGTATAGCGAGCCTAAGGTTGCTGAGCCTGGGTCAGCCCGTTTGCTGGTGGTACCCCAGCGCTTCAGAGCCTTCCTACTGGGTTTGGCTCATGATGTGCCTTTAGCAGGACATCTGGGGCAGGGCAAGACCTTTGAAAGGCTTGTCACCCACTTTTATTGGCCCCAGATGCGCAGAGGTTGGTCAACCAGGTGTTGGTTGGACTGGAAGATTTCAGTGCCGCCTACCTGGATGACATCGCAGTGTTCAGCGCAAGTTGGGAAGAACATCTGCGCCATTCTGGGAAGTGTTGATGGCGCTGTGGAGGGCAGGCCTCACGATCAAGGCGAGTAAGTGCCAGATCGGGCAGGGTTCCGTGGTGTACTTGGGACACCAGGTTGGGAGCGGCCAGGTGGCGCCCCTACAGCCCAAGATTGATACCATTCTGGCTTGGGAACCCCCCCAAGACCCAGACATAGGTGATAGCCTTTCTAGGACTCACCGGGTATTACAGGAGATTTGTCAAGTGGTATGGCAGCATCGTTGCACCCTTGACAGAGCTGACTTCCAGGAAGCAGCCCAAGAGAGCGATTTGGACTGACAACTGTCAGAGAGCTTTTGACGCCTTGAAGACTGCCATGTGCACGGCCCCCGTGCTTCAGGCGCCCAACTTCTCAAAAGAATTTGTTGTTCAAACAGACGCTTCAGAGCATGGTGTAGGGGCTGTTCTGGCACAGTTAAATGAGGAGGGCCTAGACCAACCTGTAGCCTTCATCAGTAGGAGGTTACTTCCACAGGAACAGAGGTGGAGTGCGATTGAGCGTGAGGCATTTGCTGTGGTCTGGGCGCTGAAGAAGTTGAGACCATACCTGTTTGGGACTCACTTCCGGGTTCAGACAGACCACAGGCCCCTCAGATGGTTGATGCAGATGAGGGGTGAGAATCCAAAGCTGTTGAGGTGGTCCATTTCCCTACAGGGGATGGACTTTAAGGTGGAACACCGCCCTGGTACAGAACACGCCAATGCTGATGGTCTGTCCAGATTTTTCCGCCTTAGTGATGAGAACTCCCAGGAGGTAGGGTAGTTCTCCCCACATTTCAGCTAGAGGGGACACGTGTTAGACCTGGTACCATTGGCGTGGGTCTCCCTTCCATTTTTTCGCTATGCCTCCTCTGTTGTTGACATGTTTTTGCTGGTTTAGATGCTTTGGGCACTTTGCCACTGCTAATCAGTGCCAAAGTGCAAGTGCTCCCTATGATAAATTGATGTGTAGATTAGTGACTCCATGATTGGCTTATTTGATTTACTGTCAGACCCTAGTACAGTGCGACGCGTGTGCCCAGGGCCTGTAAATCAAATGCTGCTGGTGGGCTTGCAGCACTGGTTGTGCCACCCACCGGAGCAGCTTGGAAAGTGTGTCTCAGGCCTGCCATTGCAGAGCCTGTGTGCAGTCTGGTACTGCCATGTCGACTTGGTAAGTGCACCCACTTACCAGTTCCCAAACCTTCCCTTTTCTGCATGTTAGTCACCCCTAAAGTAGGCCTGCGGGCAGGGTGCATTGTATGTAAGAGGTAGGACATGCCCTGGTGTGTGTGGCATGTCCTGATAGTGAATTACAGCCAATTTCGTTTTTCACTATTGCAAGGCTACCTGTTCCCCATAAGCCAGAATGGGCAGTTTGATTATAACATCTTATAATCCTAACTGACCCAGGGAACATGGTAGAACAAGCATTTGCAATGCAATAGGTCTCGCATTATTAAAGTTTGAGCTATTGGTGTTGCATTATTTACCAACATATAAAGTCAATAAACAAAAAGTGTCAAGTTTGATGTATTTCATTTGTGTTGTGCTTTCAAAAGCAAATAATGTACCCTAGAAATAAATGTAACACCCACAGGAAGCAGTTGGTACGTCATTAAAATAACAGCAATGTTGAAGTGGAGCCGACCCTGACGTCATGGAACAAGTACAGAACAACTCCAGCGTGTATTACTGTAACCGTTGAACTTTCACTTTAACATGACGGTCACATAAAAAGTTGGGAGCTCCGAGTAGTCGAGGTGCACTGCACAAAAAGACCCATTGGGAAGCAGATAATTTTCAGTCTCAGCAGAGGGGCCAGTGACTGAATGGGCACAGAGCGCGGCAAACCGACCCCCTATTCCTCTACGGCAGGTACTTCAAGAGCCGGGATGAGGCACGTGACTCACTAAGGGCCATGCAGCCCCTAAACATGAGATTATACACATAAAGGGGCCGCGCATCTATCAGACGATAAAGCATAAATAATGCAGGTAGCCATCCTCCGAGGAGAATGGCCTCTCTGGCACTATTGACACATTTCACTGTCGGAGGCGAGAGCAGGAGTCTGACGCTGGAAGCAAAGGAGCTGTTAAATATTTGATAATAACTGCACAATGCAACTGTTTGAAGGCCAGCAAAGGGAGAGGGGAGGGCATTTACTAGCCAGCTCGCTCAAAAAGAGCAATTTTATTAAATCCAGGTGAAAGGAGGGCGAAGGCGCCCTACACCAGCCACTGGCTCATTGCGGCTCTTAAACTGGTACGAGGAAGGTTCAACAGCGCCAATCTTGCTCATATAGCCCCCAACATATGGATGCAGCGCCTAGACGAGCTCAACGACATGCAGCGCATGCATACCACCCTGAAGTGCATCGGTTGAGGTAGAAGAACGCAGGCTAAACAAACATATTTCCATCGGGCAGCAACACTAAACCAGAGAAGAAGCAAGACATGGCAAAGACATCACGGGTGTGAGATGTGTAATTTGCTTTCACGTATTTGCACATAATGTAAATACGTCATTTAGGGCCATATCTTAGCGTGAAATGAGTCCTTATGCCAATTTTTGAAGGGAGGTTGCATTTCGTACTTAACATGTATGTGCATTGTTTCAGCCCGCCATGATTTCATTTTGCAGAGTACTGCTGCATATTTACGCGACGATGTGTATTGGCCAATTTTACGCAACAGCAGCGTGTGGCCTTCCTGGAATTATGCGAAATACGCCTGCGTGATTGAAATTACTCCTGCGCCTAGCTAAAATATTGAGCAAATCTTCTGGACGGGGGTTGGGCAACCCTCAGGATGCATGTGAGGAGGCGAGCCCTCAGGGGGGGCTCATTTCTGAGCAAAAGTTGTGCAAATACGCAAGCATCCTGGAACCCTAAATACACGCAACACTCAAAGTACAACAACATAAAATCAAAATCTCTGCACACGATGCAGAATCAAACACCAGAACACGAATCTCACCAACAACTCTAATTAAACAAAAACTTAAAGAGTGAGTGTGGATGGAACAAAGGCACCATCTCATAGTGAGCCGGGAAATAGCTCAGTCTGTTAATGCACCCATGAACAGCAATACTTTTGCTGGTTTCAACAGATGCCAAAGTTTGACCCCATAACGAACTGGAAATACACCACCACTGATTCACAAACAGAAAACACACTACCACTCGTATGTGACATTAGGCCTGCCAGAGAGAACTGTCGACTTTGGAACTGGGGATCCAGGTTCGTGTCCTGGCATCAGCTCAACATCCTGTGATTCTGGGCATATCACTTAAACTATCCAGGTTTCTAAAAAAAAAAAAAATCTGAGACCGATGTATAAGGTTTTAATGCTCTTGGGGCAAGTTTGCCATATAAAAAAACTCAAAAAAAGATGCATTACCACTTAAACACAAAACGCACTACTACTAATAATGTGAGTAGGACACGCTACCAATTCTAGCAAACAGAAAATACACTACAGCCTGCATGCAAATAGAACACACATACGCTAATACAGCACAATACCACTTATACGTAAACAGAACACACACTACAGCTTGTATGTAACCAGAACACACACTACCACTTGATTGTAAACAGAACACACACTACCACTTGATTGTAAACAGAAAACACACTACCATTTGATTGTAAACAGAAAACAAACAACCACCAGAATGTAAAACAGAAAACACACAAGCACTTCTTTGTAAACAGAATAAATACTGCCAATTGCAACTAAATAGAACACACTACCATTTGACTGTGAACAGAAAACACCATCACTTGCACGTAAGTAGAGAAAACACTACCACTGGCACGAAAATACAGAAAACACTACAACTCGCTTGAATGCCAACAGCAAACCTGAAGGCACCAGGATTAAACACGTGCCAAGTGAGGCGCTCCAGGGGTGCCCAGGCTCAGCCGTGACACATCTTTAATAATACAGTTCCTCTCCGGGTACAAGAAGATGGAGGCGATAGCGTGAGCACACACTGGAAATACGGGCTGCGCAAGGGATTAAAACCCGTGCAAAAGCGGACAATGCAGCAGGCACGGAGTGCAGAGGTGCCTGCTGCGAACTGAGCGGCTTCAGGGAGCGCTTCCCACCCCAGGTTTAAGAGCACATTTCTTCTCTGGAGCCGTCACACGTCACCGACACTGCACGGGGTGAAGAAACATTAAAATATAAAAATAAACAGTGGTGCGCGCGCACCACAGAGGAGCGGGGGGAGGGAGCGCGGCAGCGAGGCGAACGCACGCTGCTGCGCGTGCTAGCCACCAGTGGGAATGGGAGGAGCAAAGGCGGGACATGCGCCCGCCTTTGCCCAATTGCGTGCCGTTTAAAAAAAAAAAACACACGCTACAGCCAATGTGGGCTTCCAAAAGCAAAACCACACGCACGAGCATGTGGGCAGCTTTCAGAAGTCCGTACAAGAGGTCTCGCGCTGCGCGAGCAGTGCTGCGCACTGCAACGCTAGGCGCGAGACCTAAAAACGAATTTAGTATGCCTGAACTCAGAATGATAAAATACATCTTTTAGTGAAGTTGGTTTTAACATTCTGTGTTTGAAAATACCACTTTTAGAAAGTAGGTATTTTCTTGCCTAACCATCCAGCCTGCCTCTGCTAGCTTGTGTATTGTATGTCTGGTTTGTGAGTGACAGGGGCTGGGGGACTCCAGGAGACAGGGTGAGTCAGCACTAGGCTGAATAGACCTACCTGCATGAGGAGTGGTGGGAGGAGTAGCACCTGGGCCTGAATAGGGCTGTGCCTGCCTTCCACAATGCTGGCTCCACCTCCTGTGGTGTGTCTGATGACCCTGGCCCACACTGACAAAGGAAGAAGTTGTGCACTGGCAGAATGCACCCAGAACTGGTTTGGACTAGGTACAGGACCCTCTGCCTTCAGAGGACAAAGGATTTGCTAGTATAAATATTGGGGCCCAGACCCCAAGACTTTAGATCACTTCTGAGAATCAAGACGAACCTTTGCCGAGGAGAAGAACCAGGAAGCTGAAGGAGGAGACTTACCCCTATGCTGCGTGTTGTTGGGGTTGGCCTGCAGTGGTTACTTTATTGCCAAAGAAAGGAGAAAAAGGACTGAGTGTGCTTTCATCATCTTGAAGAAGATCTCCAAGGGCTTGAACATTGAGCTTGCCTCCTGCCTGAAGTCTCAGGGATACAAGACTTCACCCCCAGCTCCCCTCCTAAATTCCCTTGCTGGGAATTGAAGTGCCTACTGCTGTTGGGCCTTCTGAGAGACTGCGTGTCGCTGGGAGCTGGAAGCGCGACGCAACGAAGAGGAAGCGTGTCGCCGCCGCAGCAGTGTTGTCGCATCGCAGAGTAAGCATGCCGCCGCTGCCGCTGTCGCATCGCCGAAGCGCCCCGCATCACCGGAGAAACGTGCCGCTGCAGCAGTTGTCGTCGCATCGCGGAGTAAGCGTGCCGCCGCGGCCATCGCATCACCTAAGCGCCTTGCATCACCGGAGAAGCGTGTCGCAGGGCCTATCGCGGCTCAGAAAATCGCCGAGTCGCCGCACGGCCGTCGGGCGTGCACGCATCCAGTCTACGTTGTCGCACCGTAAGCAAGATGCCATTTTCTCGCATCGCACCGGATCGTCATCGCATCGGAGCGCCATCTCGACGCATCGGAACCGGGCCGCAGTAAGAAACCGACGCATCCTCCTATCTGCGTGTAAGGAATCGAAGCATCACCTTCCCTGCGACCCTTTTGTTTATTTTGCGTTACGCATCCAAAGGTACATTGAGAGTAAAGTGTCGCATTTATCATCTTTATTGAACTGAGCTATTTTCTACCATTTGACAGTCATATTTTTCGTATTGTATTGTGGATTTTTGTCGTTTGGGTCTTGTGTTAAGTCTATATAAAGAATACTTATTTTTCTAAACCTGTGTGGTGTCCATCTGTAGTGTTTTCACTATATTACTGTATGTGTTCACAAATGCTTTACACACTGCCTCTGAGATAAGCCTGCCTGCTTGTGCCAAGCTACCAAGGGGGTGAGCAGGGGTTATTTTAGTAGTGTATCCCCCTTACCCTGACTAGAAGCAGGGTCCCTATTTGGACAAAGGTACCTACCTCTGCCAACTAGAGACCCCCAGTTCTAACAGAAACATTATCAATTTTCACCTGCAACAGGGCAAGTTTCCTATTTAGGATACTGCACCAGACCCCAGCTGTAGGACAACCATTTATAAAAGTGCATAGTGCCATATATAAGTGCAAAACTTTCCTGGTTAGCAGCAACGTGTAAACAGGGCCTGTAAACATTTGGTAAAGTGCATAATAACGTTTCACGGTAACGGGCAGGTTTCAGTAACAAAATAGTTAATTTTCCTATAGTTAAATGACTTTCAGATGTAATTTGGGTTTCAGCCATTACATACTACCTTAAAAACAGTCATTCTTAAAGAACACACTTTCTTTTGCCCTGAGCCTCGAACAGGACTTCCTAAAGTGTTGTCTTTGGATGCAGCTTCTCCACTCAAGCTGGGCCTCGATGACGCAAACCATCCCCACCAGGGTTTCCTACAAATTGGCCTGGTTCTCAGTCTTGTGGAAGTCCCAAGACTGGCCTCTGACATTCATCAAGGTAGACATGAAGGATTTCACTGTAATATACGGCTTACAAGTGCGACACCCATGATTTTTGTATTGGGCAACAAACTGGGGCCTAGATTTCCTAAGCCCTTGTGATACGCTTGCACCGCGTAAGGCGACGCAGCGCAACACTAAGGCCAAGATTCTCAAAGGTATAGCGCCGGGTTAACGTTACTTTTGTAACGCTAAACCGACGCAAAACCTTTTTTGGCATTCACAAACCAACAGAAATTGGTCTTTGCGCTGGTTTGTATAGAAAAGTAATGCAAATCAGCGAGAAACGCTGCTTTGCGCCAAGTGGGCGTTACATGGGTGGTACATGGGCATACTCGTGCTACCACCCGTGCTTTTTAGGTCTCGCCTACGCAGCGCGCATGCGCTGCATAGGCAAAAAGACCTTTTGCAATCGCTTCAGCTTTTCAGCCAAAAACGTGCACGCGTTCCATTGCCTTCAATGGCAACGCGTGCACGTTTGGCGATTCACTTGCGGGAGCGAGCGGCGCCATATGGTAGCAATTATCGCTCCTGGCGCCGCTCGCTCCCGCAAGGGAAACGCTTTCACTTTTGCCCACAGTTTGGTTTTTTTACTTGAGGCGCGCACGCTTGTTACTTCATAGCTTGACTCCAGACTGTCAAGCTCTCTATCTGGGCTCCGTATTATTAAACTCTACGTATTTAATCCCCAGAATTCTGCTGCTGCTCTCTGTACAAGTCACATCATTTAACTAGGAATATTCTGAGCTTTGTAACTCACTGTCAATAGGAGCATCTTTCTTTGAAGTCCCGGGGATTCCTTCCTAGACATTCTGTCTGCTTTTTTTCATGATTTCAAAACTGTTGCATGAATTAATAAATGGGCGTCCATCGTCCCCTTTAGGTACCCTAGCAACAGTGTCTCTCAGGATGTTTTCTCGTGACCCCCAGCTCCAGTCGTGCCCCCGGAGACTCTCTAAAGTGCTTCCAGCTTTGCCTCATCAGCTGGTTTATGTCTTCGCATCCTTCCCTTCTCGCTCACAGAGAGCAGCTCTGGAATGCTGCAGTTCTCGTGTGGTGGTTACATTTGTCTGTGTGCTGCTGCTTCCAGCTGTCTGCAGTGTGGCTGGCATTGCCGCTGTTCAGGGCCAATGGGATGGTAACATTCCATCCGCGCGCTCCCACCCCATTTCAACACCAGTGAATGTTGGTATTTTCACAGCGCTGTGCCCCCTCATCACGGGCGTGCAAGTGCTTTATGGTGGGGTCTGGTTACTGCCTGACCCACAAGCAATCACAGGGCGTTTACTGCAGAGTTGGTGAAGGAGGGAGCATGTGCAGCGAGAGGGTACCAGTGGCATCAGCTGGATGGACACCCATCGCCTAAATCTTCAAAGGAAGCGTTAGCTTATAGCGCTTAACCCCGCAGCTGTTTCCATTTCCAAGCACTGTTAATAACAGTCATCACTGTCGCCTCAGTGTAATGCTGCTCAGATTCCAGACTTTTTGAAGATGAGAGGCTTGGTTAGCCCCACTAAGCTTATTATTTGTTCTAGCATCTTCACGTGGGAGAGCCATGTGTGGTGACTGAGTTCAGTCACAGCTGTGTAGGAGCGGTCAACCAAGATGGACACTCTTTACTTCCGGCTGTAGGAGCGGTCAACCAAGATGGACACTCTCTTTACTTCCGGCTGTAGGAGCGGTCAACCAAGATGGACACTCTCTTTACTTCCGGCTGGGACCCTGCATTGTGTTCAACTATGGGCGCACGTCGGGATGAGACATTCCTCTCCTGGGGGAGGTTAGGACAATGTTCTGCACTGTCTGGCACTGATCTCTAATAGAGTACTCATTCCTGCAGCCTCTGTAGGTTTACTGTACAGATTTCAGCCCTGCAGCTTCCTTACTTTGGTCTCTTCTCTGACTGCTGTGCTCTGGCCATCACCTGGGCTAAGA
Organism: Calotriton arnoldi; assembly: GCA_963921515.1. Lineage (NCBI taxonomy): Eukaryota > Metazoa > Chordata > Amphibia > Caudata > Salamandridae > Calotriton > Calotriton arnoldi. Next base: position 2,680,958 of record CAWUFW010000466.1, read on the forward strand.
CCAGGCCAGCATCTCACCCCTGGGGGTGACTGATGGCCAGGATTTGTCCCTCATCGACCACCTCACACCAACCCTTCTGCCAGTTATTAGTGGTCGCATTATTGACAGGACGTCAGACAGCAGTGCCTTCTCCTTGCATACTCACCCAGGACCTGTGGGCGCACTCAGTACTATCCTCACCTATGACACCCTCAAACCTGCACGTCCGCTTGCCTGGGACCAATACGCTTCACTCGCTATTTTGGCTCTTTTGGTTGCATGGATTAATCCTCATCTTCAATTTCCAACCTCAGATCTGGAGCTGGGCAGTAGTTTTATTTCAGATCTCATGTGTGGATGGCCTTGTAGAAGTGCCACAGTCTGTCAGTATTTGTTCCCTCTCCAACAGGAGCCATTACCAAGATTTCTAAACAGGAGGCCTCATTAAATACCCCCACAGCCCATGGGCATTGTCAATCTATCCACTCAAGAGACATCTGAGCTCAGAAAGGGGCATCTTGTCTCATTCTGCAGACTGGTTTGGAGCCCCTGTTGCATTTTGCGTCGAACCTCTCTGCCCTCAAACATAATTCAATGTTATGCTTTCATTGAAGAGAAAAAACTTCGAAACCCCTGCCCCACTCCTGGAAACCTCATTGTGAAAGATGCATACACAGGACACTCAGTACTTAGAATAAAGTTTGAGGAAAAAGATGTGGAACTCGCCGAATCAGTCTGCCTTTTAGCTTTTACCAGTGAAAATAAGATGCATGAGAAATACTGAATGTTGGCTCAGGTGTCCATGGCGATGTAGTTAAAGGAAGACAAATTAAAGGTTCACAAATCCCAGAATTGTGTTGATTACTGTGCATATGTTTACAGCACACATGGTATCTCTGGGGCAGTGGTTTGTGAATAGAGGGCATTGAGAACCGCAGTAGGGAAATGTCTTTGGTGTTCTCTGAGTGCCAACAAATATCACTTGTCTGAAGGGGGCTTGATAAAATGTATGAAGGGTCTGATAACATGGATTAGGTTCAAGTGCAGATGTGAGAAGGCGGAAGTTGCAAAGTGGCATAGGCGGCTGCATGAAGGAAGGCATTTTATTAAACAGCTGGTTAGACCTTGGTGCCGCCAGTTTAAAACTGCCCTTTGTAGTTGGTTGTAATTATTTACTAGAAGTTCCGGTGTGTTGGTCTGCGAGTGTGTTTTATATGTGCTGCAGACTTGGCCTTAGTTAATGTGTGGTTATGTTTCGTTTGAAATTGCCACAAGTATGTAGCTTAAAGTGAAGTTATGATTGATTTTTTTAGCTTTGCTTGTAACACCTGTAGTATGATTAAAAAAACTCAAAATCTCACTATAAAATCCCAGTGCAGTTATGGTTACAAAACAGAACCTAAAAACCACTGACATTCACCAGTTATGGTTCAATAAACTAACCATAACTCGCACCCCTGCAATACACTTCTTATGACCGTTCATATGACATCACTCATGACGTTAAATGACATCATTACATATGGATGTGCATATATGGAGACATATTAAATCATGTGTGTTCCCTCTTTCTGTGGGTTCCTAATGAGGTAAACTGACTGGCCCTTTCCTTTATGTTATTTGCTCTTCCAGGGAACCGAACTATCACTTAAGAGACCTCTCTACACTCATCTTTTAAAGGCGCGCCACTATGTGTCATGTAGTAACACACTCATGCTAGGCCTTTCACTATATATTTCAGTGCCAGGTTCAATGTAGCAGAATAGCGTGTCATCTTTTTATTGACCCAACGTGGGCAACATGAATACACATTTTCAACAAATATGAAATAAAATACCTCATCATGAGTATTGGGCTCGCTTCAGCTATAACACATACTTCAAAGCTTGTTGCGCATTATCAGCTTCTGTGATTAATTGTTACACGTCTTTCTCATTACGCCAAATTTTTAAGGATCTGTGTTTCACTATAGAATACCTAAACCCACTACATTGATCATTATTTGTCTTGTTTCTGCAGGTATCGCCCAAAAATAATCTTTCACCTCTGAAACCTGTGTAGGAAAGTACTGTTCTACTTAAGGGGGCAAAATTACAAATGCATTTGGTAGTATGCAAAGTAGTATTTCTGTAGTACTTGAGTGTGTGCTCTTATGTGCCCTTATGAATTAACCTCAAGAAATCAACAAGCATTGGCATAGCCAATAGGTCTCGCCTTTGGGACCTTATAAGTGTTTAGCCATGCAACAGTTGATGTTGTTGCACCAAGGATATTGTGCTGCATAACTAAATACTTATATGGTCCCAAAGGCAAGACCTATTGGCTATGCCAATGCTTGTTTATGCTAGACCCTGTTCTCAAACATCAGGAGAAAGGGTTTAGCACCAAAAATGAAAGTAGTGAAAAGCAGGCGTTAAACGGAGAACTGTTTTAATTTCTCTGTGCTTTTCCAACTTTGCATGTGTGCTGCACTGTGCAGCACACATACAAAGAAGGAAAAGCTTTTTCACCTGTCTAAGCATAGTATTGTGTACATGAAGGATAACCTTCCTGTACAAAACCTATGCTATACTCACGCACACACCCTAGCGCTATGGCGCTAAGGTGTGTGTGTGTGTGTGGCGCTCGGCAGCTGAAATCAGCGCCGGCGCCAGGAGGACAGTCATTTTTTCATTTTGTATGTGAATATGGCACTCTCCTGCTCCCTCCCTGTCACGCAACGCAGCACAGCATCTTTGGGTGTTTTGCTGCGTTTCCTGACACCTACAAGAATCTGGGCTCAAGTCTTATTTGGAATTTACAAAGCCGAGCAAGACCTGATTTGTGTGGATTTTGCTGCATTCCCAGGTTTACTAAAGCTAGTAAACCTTAGAATGTGTAAAAATGATACTCCTACCCCAGCGAAGCGTAAGGAGAACTATCTTTATTTTTCCTCGCTATTTCCTCTTTCCATGTGTGCCGCATTCTGCAGCACACAGAGAAAGAGGAAAATGCCTCTATTATCTGCACTACATGAAGATACACCATCCTACAGAAAACAATTCTGCCTGTAATGTAGGCACCCGTGTACTATGGTGTAAGAGTGTCTGCGTTGGTGCTCGGCTGCACACAGTGCTACAGCGCAGGGAGAGAGCAGAAATGCTCTACAGTTTGGTAAATATGGTGCATTTCTGGTCTCTTGGTTTCACACAAGGCTACTTTGCTTGCTGTACTGCATGTATAAAAGATTAGTGAATATGCTCTTTAGTCTGTTTCCTTGCATCCCTCTCTCAGAGTTCTGTGGTGGCAGTAAACCAGAATGCACGGCTTCACAAAAGCTGTGAATTAACTACCAATACCAAATATAAGCATATGAAAACTACTACCTCTCCAAATCCAGTATCTCTAACTTTGTGCTGTGATTGGTATGAGGTGTTAGCGACTGTGCTAAATTTACTGAAATGGTTAAGCTTATAAAGAGACTTCTAGCCGCAAACTCCTTAACTTAGAATTATCCCCAGACATCAGACTGGATCTGGAATTTTCTTTAACAGTACCCCTGAGCGCCAATAGGTGGCGTTGTTCAGCCATGCCTGGAAGTGACGTGTGCAGTACCTAGATAGGCGCCGACTCAGCGCGCTGATGTCAGTTATTTTCACGACTTTCCATGCCAGGAGCATGGAGCCACGATGAGCACTGATCAATGGTGTGACAACCCAAGGCCACTGAAAGGGTGTTCCCTACACCATAATTGTTTTGCAGAGCGGGGAGGATGGGAAAGTTGTTGAGGGATAGATAGGATCTGCGGCTAGATAGTTTCTACCAGAAAGGGTGTTACTGAAGGTAAGTAACTTGTTCATCTGATAGAGACTTCTAGCTGCAGATTCCTTACCATAGAATAGATACCCAAGCCATACCATCCCAGCGGTGGAACTGCGAAACCAATTAGATTTGAAAGTCCTGCAGAACAGAACGGTCGAAGTGCCTGTCACAACGGACCTAACAGTCCAGGCAGTGGTGCTTGGTGAACGTGTGCTTTGAGGGCCCCGTTGCTGCCAGGACAGATGTCGAGGACCAGGACCCTGCACGCTAACACAGTGGTAGAGTGAGCCCTCAAGTCCTCGAGGACGGATCCTGATACACAGGACAATCCATTGCGAGATGGTTCTCTTCTGTACTGTCTCCCCTTTTTTTCTCCCACATAGCCCATAAAGAGTTGATGGTCCACCCGGAATTCTCTCATGCAGTCAAGGTAGAACGACAACTCTCTTTTTGGATCAGGATGGTGGAGCAAAGAAAGTGGACAATGTGAGATGAGCAGATGCTGAAAATAGAACGTGAGATAGGGATGTAGAAAGAGGGCCAATGTTGTGGGAAGCCCATCATGACACAAACTTGTCCCAACAGCAGGTGTATATCGATTTGATGGCGGGATGCTTGGCTGCCAGAATAACGTTACAGACTTCGGGAGGAACATCAAAACCTGTCAAATGTCACCACTCAATCTAGTGTGCAAGTTTGGGTGTAGAGCCCTCACCTTTTGCTGTGACAGGAGATCCTCTCAAAGAGGCAGCCTGTCTGGAGGGTCGATGGTCATGCTCAACAGCTCGGGATACCAGACTCTCTGTCCTCAATCGGGAGCCATGAGAATGACTTGGGCCTGGTCATTCCTGATCTTGAGAACTCTGGGCAGGATTGGTATTGGTGGAAAGGAGGCCGGAGCTCCACTCGAGACAAAAAAAGTGCCTTTGAGCAAGAGTCACCTTGGAAACTCAAGCGCACAAAATTGATGACCTTGCTTGTTTTAGGCAGTGGCAACCAGATCTAACCAGGGCTCTCCCCACTGCAGAAAAAGACCTCGCATCACCTCTGGATGGAGACGCCACTCGTGATCTGCTAGGCATCAACGGCTGAGTTTCTCCTCCCTGGTGTTCAGAACCTGCCAGTTTATTGGGCTGGGGGCGCTTGCCAGCACCACCAGACTGCTTTGAAGGGCACATTTGGTGCCCTCCTTGCATAGTCCTGTTTGAGCTCCTTCGTTCCTGCTCTGGCACGAAACTGGAAAAAGGACATGGCAGTAACCTCCCCTCTGTCCAGCGCCTTCTCTGGGAGGGACCCCTGAGTAGTCCTAACCCCCTTCCTAGGGTATTTAAGGGCTTATCTGTGGGAGGTTCCTCAGATTCGTCGTGGGAAAAGACTCAAGCCTGAAACCATGTCGCTTTTCGACCGTCTGGACACTTCCAATTCGCTGGACTTTGCCTGGAACCAAGACTGCATCAAGGAAGACTCCTGCTGCTCTTGGTCTCGCTGTTCTGCAAGTCTTCTTCATCGTCTGTGTCTGTGCTTCTTCCGGGATCTTCAACAGACCTGTGGGCATCAAGGGTGGGGAGAGGATGTGGCCTAACGGCTAGAGCGGTCAACCTCGGAACTGGGGAACCAGGTTCGAGTCTCTGCAGGAACGCTCAACATCCTGTGATTGTGGGCAAATCACTTAATCTTCCTGTGCCTAGCAAAAAAATGAATTTGTCCATCTGTAATGCAACTAGTGCTCATGTAAAGTGCTCTTATACCTTTGGGTCTAGTTCTCCCCCCCCAAAAAAACACCCGAAGCTAATCTTCCTTGGAGTCACTCCACCGCAACGAAGCTGACCAGTCTGCTGCTCCTGACATCCCACAGATTTTGAAGGGCTCAGCAACACAGGTGGTGGTTCTGCAACCCCTCGAGGACTGACCTGTCCTCTGCAATTTTGAGGCCAATATCCTTCGTCGGAACCGCTGGGACCAAACCCCTGTGCACCAACGTCGACTTGCAGTTGCCAAGGCTTGTTGACTCTGCACTCCAGAGATCTTCGGGCTACAAGAAGCTCCAGCATCTCTTCCTGCCAAGTACAGCATCCTCACAGCATAAAACTGGCCCGCTGCCCCTGAACTGTTGGGGCTCCTGCCACTGCACCTGTGAAAGAGGCCGTGTGGGCTGAGCTGGACCACCGCCACCGCCTCTGCGGTGGCCCTTGGGGTGTCTCCTCCCTGGCTGCTGCAGTCTCAGGGGTTGTGTCGGGCCTCGACCTGCCAGCTGTGGGAGAGAGGTGAGCGGTGATCTGTGCATTTAAGCCCCCTGGCGGGTGTAGAGTGCCTCCGCTGAATGTTGGTTTCCCCTGTGGTCCTGGTGGTGGACTTAAGGACTGCGGACACTCATTTGGGGTGCCACTGCCACTGCTGGAGGTGAGGGCACAGGGGTTGGCTCAGGCTTGTAACACACATTTGACCTTGTAAGTACTGTCGCAGCTGACTGCACCGCTCCTGGGCCTCTTTGGGTAGTTGCTCCTGCTGTGGGTGCTGCTGAAGTGAGGGTGGGGAGTGACTACGTCCTGGAAGTGTGGCCATATCTTGGCCCTGGTGAGGCCTCTTGCTGCTGCCTTGACTCTGGGAGGTGCCATAGATTCAGATACTTGACATACCAGCGGCCCGCTGGCTACTATAGCTGGTAACTGGTGGTGTGGAGTGGCCTGGCTGTAGGATTACCATTGCTGAGGGGGCTGAAACCTGGTAGCGCCCTGCCATAAGCCCCCCCTCCTCCTTCTTGGACTGGCCTGACTGCTCCACAGCCCAGACTCTGTGAGATTGCTTCTGGCATTGCCCTACTGATTTGTTAGATTCTCCACTTCATGCGTCAGCGATGGGCCGTCTTTGCTCGGCTACCCATGACACCCTGTTATAACCAGCGCTGACCTCTTCCCTGACTGCCGGAGATGCCTCGACATCTGCACCCTTGGAACACAAGCTGGACACTGTCCAGGCAGCAATTGAGGTGGCTATTGAGCGATCTCGTACGTCATTGAAAGCCAAAATAGCCAATGTGGCACAGATCTGACACTGATCATCAAAACCTTGTGGACAGAGTGGACATGGTGGAACACATCCTTGCTGACCTGTAAGCACAACGCACATATTCATCCATACAGGTGCTGTTGGAGTGTATTGATCTGCTGGAGCGGAGGGCTGAAGATGCTGAGGGAAGATTGAGGAGAAACAATGTTCGGATTGCCGGTCTCCCAGATGGGGCAGGGGGCAGAGGGCAGAAACACTGTGCAATACCTGTAGCAGTGGTTGCAGGATTTGCTTCCCGCACACCTTCTCGTACTACTTCACTACTGAATGGGCGTACCGAGTCCCAGCAAGGAACCCCCCCACCTGGATCAAATCCTTGTCCAGTAGTACTCCAGTTACTGCTTTTCAGTGCCAGTGACTCAATCCTGCGTGAGGCCAGAAAACTTCCTGAGATAAAGGTGGACAATGCACATGTAATAACAGACTGCTGCCCTTGCAGACAAAACAAGACATTCGAGCCCTGCAGATGACTATACCATCACAGTCCAACGTCAACGCAGCACCTTTCTGGTGGTGAAGCGATACCTATGTGAATTAGAACTGAAGTACTCACTGCTGTTCCTGGCATGTCTCTGAGTGGATGCAAGTGGAACTACGCACTTTTTCGACTCGCCTGATGAGGCTTGGTACTGCCTGGAAACCTACGGCCCTCACATCGCTGCTACACCGAGACCCGGCGCTGTTGCGGATTGGGCGTGCACTGGAGGTCGCCGCCACCACCGCCGTCGCTCTGGATCAAACCAGTCTTCGGCCCCTAAGTCTGTGCCTGATTTGGAACAGATTTGGAATGGTACAAAGCGTTGCAACAGACTGCTGCCCTCGCAGACAAAACAAGACATTCGAGCCATGCAGATGACTTGCACCGATCTTCCAGCAATGAGAGTTCCGTTACCATCTGGCCCTCGTGGGCAAACTCCATGCCCCCTCTAGAGGTGACTCCATAAACAGCTGATGCCATTATTTGATCTACCCTCTGCCTTGTCTATCATTCACCCATCACGCGCAGCGTGAGGTATGGTCACCCAGGACTCGCCTTAATCTCTAGCACCCCATGGACACAAGGCGAGCTGAACCCTTATGCTCCTTCTCTTCACGACTTGTGTTAACCCTTCCTTTCTTTCCCACAGGAAACATTGACGCAGTTGGTTTACTTAGAATTAGTCCATTACTCTGTATAGGCGCTCACTGTTGATTACACTAGGGGGATTAACCGCCTCTTGTATATGAGCTGACCCCCCTTGCAAAGAGTTTTTGATCAGTACCTTAATGTTAACTTCAGGTTGGTTTCGGCGGGCGCTCAGTTGGCGTGATGCACATCTGGAACTCATTGTTCTTTTTTTGTTATCTTATTATGCTTTCTTATTTCAGTATAATGCACACTGCCTGGTCTCCCTGCTTCTGCCCTTCCCACTGACAGCACATTAATGCTCTCCCCTCATGATGATTCATACCCATTGCTCTTGCCCTCCCTCACACACACCAACACACATGACATCCATTAAAGTGCGAACTTGGAATGTTCGCAGGATACATACCCCTACACGTAGATATGCCATTTATTCATACCTTAAACGCCACTCAGTCCATGTTGCTCTGCTGCACGAGTCCCATTTGGCGTGCCCTGAAGTGACTAAGTTATAGCACGGATGGAGTGGGCAAATGTTCTCCACTGATTTCTCCTCCTATACCCGAGGGGTTTTGATCTGGGTGTGCCCGGGGACGTCGTTTAAGCTGAACGAATTGGTCACTGACCTACAGGATAGGTATGTTCTTGTGAAGGGCAGACTAGATGGTTGCCATGTCTTGCTTGGAAGCATATACTCCCCCAACATTAACCAGGTACAATTCCTGCATGCGCTTTCCAGAGTTCTGTTGCATTGGAGTCGAGTACAATGGTTATTCGGCGGTGATTTTAATAGTGTGAAAGATATTGCCCTAGACCGTTTGTTCCCTCTGTTGTTCCATATGACTGCCTCCTGGAACGCCCAATCGTTCAAAAACTGGTGGAAAAATTGGGGATTGGTGGATCTGTGGTGCAGCCGCAAACTGCCAGGGTGTTTTCCTTTTATTCTGCACCTCATTCTCTACACATGACGATTGATAAGCTGATTGGTACACTGAACCTGCCCCCTTGTGTCACACACATTGACTACCTGGACCGCACCCACTCTGACCCAGTCTGACCACAACCCCCAATATCTGCAGATTACGTGGGACATTCCTCCCCTATTCCCACATGGAGACTGCAGCTGGCGGCGACAGAGGATCCCCCCTTCCGTTCCTCTGTTGCCACGAATATTGATGATTACTTTGATCTAAATACAGACTCGGTTCCTGCAAGATCTACTGAGTTGGAGGTCATTAAAGTGATGCTGATGGGACACTGTATGGTGTTCTGGTGGAACATTCGCCGGCAACTAGACACTAACATTTTACGTATAGAACGTCAGCTCCTCCACCTAGAAAATGTAACAGTAAAGGACCCAACTGACGGCTGTCGACTGGCAGAGGCACAGCATGAACATACAGCTCTGTTGGAGCGTTTATGATGCCACAAGTATGGTGTGCACTCGGCCATGACCAATGCAGTTTCTGACAGGACTGGATCGCTCCTTGCATGGCTGATCCGTAGAGACCAGCCTAGCGGTCCTATCATGGCATCGTGCTCTGCCGCTGGCCCTCTGCTCTGTACTCAGCAAGATATTCATGGTGAGCTACTGCGCCATTACACCTCCCTCTACCAATCGGTCGCCACGGCTCCTCAAGACAATGTTGCCTCATTCATGACCGCTGTGTCTCGGCCTCGCATCACACCTAAACAAAGGGTGGACTTAAATGACCCTATCATGCCGGGGATACGGGAAGCGATACGAGCATTGGCAACTGGCAGGACCCCTGGCCCTGACGGGCTGCCAGTTGAATTCTATAAGGTCTATGCCTGGCAACTGACCCCCCAATTACAAACACTATATGCAAAGCGTTCCTTATCTCACTACCTAAGCCTGGCAAAGACACGGAGGCCTTAGGATGGTACAACCCGCTTGTGCTGTTAAACATGGACTACAAGATCCTGGCAAAAATTCTAGCAGATTGACTGGCTCTGCTGGTTCTGCAGTTGGTGCAACCAGACCAAAATGTTTTTGTTCCGGCTCGTACAACGTCACTCAACTTGTGACGACTCTTCCGTATTATGGAACATGCCCCTATTGTTTGGCCTCATGCAGGTTGCCTAGTCCTTGACTTAGAGATGGCCTTTGCTTCCGTAGAGTGGCCCTTTCTATTCGCAGTGTAGCCCCTGTATGGTCTTGAAGACAGGTTTCTGCAACTCGTCCGATTACTGTATATGTTACCGTTAACCCGGGTGAAGACTGCCTCCCTCATTTCCGACCCCATCCTCATAGATAGGGGTACATGCCAAGGATGCCCGCTTTCCCCACTGCTTTTCTCCCTAGCAGTGGAGCCGCTGGCAGCTCACCTGCACATACAGGGTGTGGAGTGGTAAATACCCCTAGGAAACGGCGTGCACTCGGTCTCCCTCTATGCGGATGATCTTCTCATCTATTTGAGAGACATCACTTCTATTCCTGATGTGATTGCTTGCACACTCTGGCAATTCCCTACACTTTCTGGCCCAAAAGTCAACTGGGCCAAATCCTGTCTTTTCTCACTTGCCCGAACACTGACCTGTTCACTACCCCACTTGCCCAGCAACCCAGCACATCTCGATATCTGGGCATTCAAATTTTTCATTCAATTGCCGATCTCATTGATGGTAACCTGACACGAGCTATCACCTCACTGCGGACCCAGATGACATTCTGAAGTACTCTAACTCTATCTGTCGCAGGCAGAGTAGCTCTGCTCAAAATTGTCGTACTCCCCCGACTCCTGTTCTACTTCGTCAACTTGCTCTTGTACATGGGTGTCTCCTTTTTCCGTTCCTTTGAGAAAGAGATCAAAACCTTCATTTGGAACACATCCAGGTGCCACGTAGCACTCTATAAACTTTACAAACCCACAACTTCTGGAGGTTTGGCATTCCCTAACTTTGAGCAATAATACTTAGTGTCCCAACTTCAATGGGTGTTAAGATGGCTTGCTGCTTTGCAATTAGCAAATACTGCCACATTGCTGTCAACCTGGACCATGGCAAGTGTCTCCCAGCTATTCCACTCTTGCGCCCGACCACTGACGCCCAGGCCGGTGCTCCTGTTGGTGGCGCATCGCTGCTTCCGAGGAAGTCTCTACCTCATGCTCCAGATTACACCATAAATGCAAAAACAACAGTTGATGGACAGAATGCAGAACAATGTCATACATTCACCCCAGTACAGAGATCTGGGCCTAAATCCATCGTTTTTTTGCTCACCATGCCATTCCAGTTTGAACCCAGCCATATGCAAATCAGTCTTAACCCTGTGCCTCATGGGAACAGTCCAGCCCGAACTGCCAAGCCAGGTCCTCCCTGGACTGGAAACAAGCATCCTAGGACCGGTTTCGGGGTTTCACCCCTCTTCAGCCAGGATAGCTTGATTTCAGTGGCATGGAGAGCAGATTACACCATAAACACCAGCCTTGATGCTCTTGGGTACGCAGCGCAGCCAGCGTTATACCACTGGGTTGGAGCTAACCACTTGGACTGCGGCAGGGGTCCAGACTTTGGGAGATCTCTATAGAGACAGCGAGCTTCTGCCCCCTAGCTGCTAGTGGAGGGGGACGGTCTCCCTCTTGGTCAGTTCCTTCTTCATGCGTTACTTATCAGGGCATTGAGGCGGCAGTGGGGAGACGTCCTGGGAGCCACCCATGCACCTAACTATACAGTACATGCATGTCATTGCCGTGGCAGACACTTGGAGCACTGGATCGCTGCCTCTCTGCGCTCCCATACGCCTCCGCAGCTGACGTCCCTGTGAACACGATGGGAGGTTGACCTCTCTCATCCCTGTATAGATAGAGAATGGTCCACCGTATTAGAGGGCCCTACTCACATACCTCGCAACGCCGGCTTTTGCTTGATTCAGCTATACATTGTACACAGGGCCTACCTTTCCCCAGCCAACATCAACAAATATCTTCACTGTACGAACAGCGCTTGCTCCCATTGCGGGCTGGCGAATGTAAATCTCATACATATGCTCTAGGTCTGCACGCATTTGCAGTGTTATTGTCATGGTGTCCGTGCTCGTTTGGTGCACTGTACTGAGAGAGAACTCCCTTATACATGGGAGGTGTGAGTACTCTGCCTATAACGACATAGTAAAAAACACAAAGTCAAGTCCCACTTGACTATACCGATGTAGTAAAAAACACAAAGTCACGTCCCACTTCATGGATCTGGGTCTAATGGTAACTAAATGGATTATCAAATGCAGATGGAAGTCGCCTGACCCTCCGCACCTTGTGGTCTTGATGCAGGCACTTACCAACTGGGCCCGAGGAGGGAGCGTCGTATTACACAGGGAAGACACCATGGGGCTCCGTAAATATCCATTGGCCAGCAGCTGGGACATGGTCATGGCTGACCTCCACACAGACATCTCAGTTGCTCCCCCATCATAGGGAGCCCAATTACACAGTGACAACGAATCGGGAGGTGACGCACGTGTGCTGCTGCCCCCTGCAGTCGCTTCCCTGGATGAGCTCGACATGGGCGACATCATGTGCCCCTTATGTTTAAGTTTAAGTTTTGTTAAGCGCATGGCTGCCTGAGGGCTTCCCCGCGCTGAATGAGAGTGTTGTTAAAAGGGGGAACAACCATGCCTTGAGCTTTTTCCTGAAGATGGGTTCCTCTTTCAGCAGTCTCAACCCAAGAGGCAAAAAATTCCACAGCTTTGGGACCAGATGTGCAAATTATATGCCTCCCCATCTTGCTCTCTTAATTCTTGAAGTTCTAAGGAGACATTCATGTGTTATTCATAAACATCTGGCAGATACATAAGGGGAAATAAGACCTCTGATTTTAGGGGAACCCCTGCTATTTATTGCTTTGTGTGCAAGGCAGAGAGATTTAAACTTAATCCTTGCGTCAACAGGCAGCCAATGAAGCATTTTCAAAGACTTCTTCACCGATTCATGGCTTGGGATTTTGAGAAGTAACCTGACTGCCGCATTGTGCACAACCTGCAGTCTTTTTGTAACATATTTTGGAGATCCTAAATAGAAGGAGTTGCCATAATCCAGGCGGGAGACCACCAAGGATTGAATCAAAATGCTTCTTAGATGATCCAGGATAAGCTCCAAAATCTTCCGGATCATTCTGAGCAGTCCAAAGCATGTTGCAACAAGGTTTTGTGATTGATCATCCATTGTTAGCGCTCTGTCCATCCACATTCCCAGGTTCTTTATAGGGGAGTTGGAGACAGGATATTGCCCAAGCAGTTCGGCCAACTAATCACTGGCCTGGGAAAAGGGATTGTTCCCCAGGATCATCAACTTTGTCTTGTCGCCATTTTTTTTTTGATAATCAATTTTATTGAGTTTATGAGATACGAGCAAAAGATAAGCAATACCAGCCGCATGTAAAAGACATTGCGCAAGACATTTACAGGAGAAGAGCACCTCAACGTAGATGAACCCATAGACAGTCAATACAATAAGAACCACTGCTGCACCCAATCCAGTCCTCTAGTACCCAGTGGGAGTGTCAATCTTCCACCACTCCAACCCATTTGCCCCACATTCTACGGAACTTCTTAAGCATCCTCTGGCCTCATACAGGGGTCGCTCCTGCGCGGCGCACCAATCCACTCCTCTGCGCCAATGCCTCACGGTGGGGGGCAACCAAATTCAACCATTTGGCCGCAATGTCCCTCTTGGCCACCATCAGAGCTGTGTTTAGAAAGAGTTTTTCAGCTCTGGAACCGTCCAATCCCTCCGAGATACCCAGAAGAACATTCATGGGGTTGAGGGGTACCTCCCAGCCCAGAACCTCAGTGAGTTCCCCTGTTACTGACTCCCAATAGTGTGCAATTGCAGAGCAGAGCCATACCATGTGATAGAAGTCGGCTTGGGGGTGAGCGCAGCGGGGACAGGATGCGTCTGGTCAGAGTCCAGCGCGATGGAGACGCAGCGGCGTAAGATAGGCAGTGTGAAGGTAGTATATTTGAACTAGCCGGAGTCGTGCTGATGCTGTGACTGCTTTGAGAGCCATCAGAGCGTCCCTCCAATCAGCATCGTCCAGGGACCCAAGCCAACCCTCCCATCTGTCTCTGAGGTGTGATAGTGCGTTAGGGGTGTTATTGACAAGGGAGCGATATATACGAGAGATCCCTCCCCTCCCCAGGTTACCGGTCATGGTCTGGGCCTCGGGCGGGCTATATTCGGGCACAGAGGTGCCCTCTGAAATGTGAGAGTGGAGGGCATGACGCATCTGCAGGTACTGATAGAATTGGGAAGCATGAAGAGAGTAACGAGTCTGTAGTTGTTGGAATGTGCACACGTGACTCCCACCCCAAACATCACCAAGTAGCGAAATGCCGATAAGATCCCATGATCGAAAACCAGTGAGATTGGCAACCTCCTTGAGACGCGTACCACACCACAGTGGGGTATGTTGGGTCAATTTATCCGACCAGTGGGTGTGTCGCAGCGACGCCCGCCAGGCCAAGAGCACCCCACGAGTGACCTCCGGTAAAGTTAGGGGAATGATGCACCCATATAACATCCCCTGAATGTTAGCCAAGCCCAGGGTGTGGAGCTCCAAGCGGTATGCCGAGTCGGACCAGCCACCGTTAAACCAGTCATGCACGTTGAGAAGCCGAGTCGCCAAATAGTTAAGATAGAGATTCGTCATCCCCAGGCCGCCATCATAGGGGGGAATCCGACACTGGGCGAGGGCCAGCCAAGGCCTCCGGCTTCCCCACAAGAACTTAGTAGCCACGCTGTCCAGCTCTCGGAACCACGACCTTCACAAGGAGAGATGAGTGTTCTGGAGCATATAAAGGAATCTGGGCAGGATCATCATTTTAAATAGGGCTATCCTGCCCATAGGGTTCAGTGGCAGTTTGCCACTTGAGGAGATCAGCCCGAGCCTTTTTCACTAATGGGGTGACGTTGAGGGACCAAGCAAGATCGGGGAGGAGGGCGACCCAGATTCCCAGATACTTGAAGGACTGTCGCCGAATGGGTATCGACGACTGCCAATCAAAGCACTCTCTTGAAAGGTGGAGAGGGACCAGTACGGACTTAGCCGAGTTCAGTCGAAGGCCGGAGGTTTGCTGGAACAGACGCAAGGCCCGGAGGCATCGGGGACCCGATCGAGTTGGATCTGCTAGGAATAACAGGACATCGTCAGCATAGAGGGCAATTTTATCTTCCTCCACACCGGGCCATCGCCATCCCGTGAGGAGTTGATCAGAGTGGACCAGACAAGCAAAGGGCTCCATTGCCAGCGCGAAGAGGAGGGGCGAGAGTGGGAATCCCTGCCTCGTGCCTCTTCCGATGGGAAAGGGGCGTGACAGGGCTCCGTTGACTAGTACCTGGGCTCTCGGTTTACAGTAAAGTGCCTTAACCAGGCCGCAGAAAGGGGCTCCAAAACCCATCTCTACTAAGACCGCCTCCAGGTACCGCCAATCTACCGAGTCGAACGCTTTCTCGAAATCTACGAGAAGGAGAGATAAGTAGGGGGTCAATTGTTGTCGATTCGCTAGAGCAAGATGAAGACGTCAGTGCCGGGTTCCTCGGGAAGGCATAAATCCGCACTGGTCAGGATGGACCAATTTGACCAGGTAGGGTCGTATGCGATTGGCTAGGACGGAGGCGAATATTTTGAGCTCTGTGTTAATGAGGGAAATGGGCCGGTAATCAGAGCAATGTTTCGAGGGAGGTTGGGACTTAGGGGTCACCACTATGGTGGCCGTATCTGTCTCAGGGCGGAATGAGCCTCGATCAGACGCCTCTTGTTATACCTCCAGGAGGTGGGGGATCAGCGTGTCCCGGAAAGACGCATAGAACTCCTGCGGAAGTCCGTCCGGCCCTGGCGTCTTACCTGCAGCCATACGCGAAATTGCATCACTAATCTCCTCCGGAGTGACAGGAAGGTCCAGCGCCTCTGCCTCAGACTCACTGAGTCGCGGGAGGGAGAACTGCCCGTGGTGAAGGAGTTCCGAAAGCGAGAGAGGGGGCGGCTGTGCCGAATAAAGAGTAGAGTAGTAGGAGGCGAAGCATTGGGCCACTGCAACGGGGCTCGCTGGATCGCGCCATCCGAGTCAATCACCTCAGGGATGATATGGTTGGCCATCGGATAAGTGGCCAGTCGGTGAAGGAGTTTCCCATTTTTATCTCCCCACCCATAAACTCGCGCGACAGAGGACCTCCACAGCAGTTTGGCAGCCTCTAGGGAGGCCTGTTTAATCTCGTCCCTCAGGAACGCCAATCTCCTATCTTGGGCTTCAGTTCTCTCCTCAGGGGTTTGAGCCTCGAGTAGCGCAGCCTGGGTCTCCAAGAGGGTGAGGTTGGAGTCCTGTTTCGTATGCTTAAGCTTGAGTTGGCCTTTAGCGAAGCCTCGGATGGTGGCCTTCCCGGCTTCCCATAAGGTGCCAGGAGAGGAAACCGAGCCATGATTAGTGGTAAAATAGTGGCGGAGCTCGCTGCCCACCTGTTCCCTGAAGTCCTTGTCCTGGAGGAACCAGGCGTACAGCCGCCAGATCGGGCGTGACGAGGCAGGGAGGCTGCCTATCCGCATCGCCACCGGAGAGTGGTCCGATAGCCCTCTAGGAAGGATGGTGACATCTTGAATTGCGCGGCAATCCATGGCTGGCAAGAAGACGTAATCGAGCCGCGCATGTGTGTGGTGGGACGCTGATGTGTGGGTGTAGACGCGAGTTGTCGGGTGCCAGAGTCTCCAGGCGTCGCCAAGACCTAAGGTGCTCGCCCAATTCGACAGAAGGATAGACTGAGCGATTCTGGGAGTGGAAGGGGTCGTGTCAGTGTCAAGGTCTGGGTCCATTACCGCGTTGAAGTCACCTCCCACGATGGTGGTCCCCAGAGGCAGGGCGGCAACCAGTGTAGCTAGCGACTGAAGTGTGGAGGTCAGTAGGGAGGGGGAATAGACAGCGATCACGTTCAGAGGTCGGTCCTCCAGGTTCCCCTCCAAGATGACGAAACAGCCCCAAGGGTCATGAATTACTTTGCTTACCACAAGGGGAAGACCACGCCGCACCAGGACGGCCATCCCACGTGATCCCCTGTTGAAGCCCGAGTGCCAGATTCCGCCATAACCATAGCGCGCCAAGAAAGGGCAGTGATTGCCGACCAGGTGAGTCTCCTGGAGCAGCAGTATGTCTACAGTGTGACGCTGGGCATAACGTAAGACGGCTGTACGCTTGACCTTATCAAGCAAGCTGTTAACATTCCAGGACATGATGTGAAGCGACGCATGCGCTGTGGAGGTATCAGCCATGAGGAGAGTGAGAGGAGAACAGGACACCCAGCGTGGGTGACTGGTGTGGATGGAATGGTGCATGTACGGGAGGAAGTGGAAGCAGTTCTACATTGCCGGGTCTGGCGCGTCTGTCATGTAGCTGGGAATGTACGCTGGTACGGTAAACAAGTAAATCTACAAAAACAGCTCGAGACTCCAGGACGGCGAAGCAGCTCGTAGGATCGTGGGCTGCGTTACTCACCACATGGGGGAAGCCGCGTCGCACCAGGACAGCCACTCCTCCCGATCCCTGGGTAAGACCGGAGTACCAGACTCCGCCATAATCATAGCTCGGCAGGAGAAGACAATGGTCGCCGACCAGGTGGGTCTCCTGGGGCAGCACTAAGTCTATGATGTAACGCTGGGTGCAACGCAGGACCGCAGTGCGCTGGCTCTTATCCAACAAGCTATCAGCTTTGCAGGGCATTATGCGGAGCAGCGCCTTCCCTGGGGAACAGTCAAACATGGAGAAATCGGCGAGGGACAGAACCCCAAGCGTGGGTGGTCGGTGTGGGCAGAATGGTGTACTAGCGCGGGGCCGTGGGTGCATTTCTACAGCGCTGGCTCGCGCATTCTTGTCTTGCGGCTGGAGATGCATGCTGGCATAATAAACCAATGAAACAACAAAAACAAAACGAACAGGGACAACGGTCCCTCCCCCTCCCCCCACCCTATACTTCAGGAACGGAAGCATCTGTCGCCCTAACTAGGAAACACAAAAATACCAAACTAAAACGCTTGGGAATGGG
The DNA here is from genome assembly GCA_963921515.1 of Calotriton arnoldi. Classification (NCBI taxonomy): domain Eukaryota; kingdom Metazoa; phylum Chordata; class Amphibia; order Caudata; family Salamandridae; genus Calotriton; species Calotriton arnoldi. Next base: position 2,698,973 of record CAWUFW010000466.1, read on the forward strand.
GAATCGTGGAGGACCCCTCCTCATATCAGGATATTCAGTGATAATGTCCAGCAGGAAATAAGGCAGTACGAATTGAGGCACCGCCTCAGGGCTGCAGAAACTGGCCTGGACCGGAGGATCGTGTTGGGTTCAGGACGGTCCCGTGTGAAGAAGCGGGCTACGGGTGAGGTCCGTGTCTGCCAGATTCAACAGCGATGAGCGAGGCGGCCCCAGGGTCCAAGCGGCTCAAAGAGCCAGCCCTCCGCGCAACGCGAGTGTCTCCAGGGGACGTTCCGGACGTCGGATGATGAGAGGGACCCACTGGTGAGTCCGATCGGGCACGCCTCTGGCCTCGCCTCCTGCGTGAGCGGTTACGTTGTGGTTGCGGGGCAGGCATGGCTTGGTGAGAGCCTCCGGTGCCACCCTGGGGCGACGGACTCCGGGTGGCAAGTCTTGCGGGACGCTCCTCCGTTACCCATGTCCAGGCCTCCTCAGGGGAATCAAAGAAGAGGGTCCTGTTCTGAAACACAACCCGGAGGCGGGCCGGGAAGAGGAGCCTGTATTGGAGGTTGAGGGCACGTATCTTTTGTTTGACCTCGCCAAAGGAACGACGTTGGCCTTGGACCTCGCGGGTGTAGTCCGGGAAGACCATGATCGTCTGACCCTCATATTGGAGGCGTCGCTGCTTGCGGGCTTCGGTCAGAATGGAGTCCCGGTCCCTAAAGTTGAGGATCCGCATTATTATCGGCCTATGGGATGCACCCGGCGGCGGTTTGGGCGCCATAGAACCATGTGCCCGTTCAATTGCGAAGAGGGAGCCTTCGGGCATCCATGAGCGCATCCAACGTTCGGTAAAGTCCGCTGCCCAGCCCTGCTCCGCCCCTTCCGGAAATCCCACCAGGCAGAGGTTGTTGCGCCGGGACCGGTTTTCAGCATCCTCGGCCCGTCGGTGGAGCTCCTGAGTATGAGTCCGGAGGCGAGCAACCTGGTCTTTAAGTTGGTGGACATCATCCTCTACGGTAGAGAGACGGGATTCTGCTTCCTTAATCCGGGACGTATCATTGCGGAGGTCTTGCCGGATAAGGGTCATGTCAACCCAGACTTCCGCAATCTTGCTCTCCACCGAGGATTGCAAGGTGTGTATGGCTTGGAGGATGGTGGTCAAGTCCGCAGCAGGGGGGGTGTCTTTGTCCGCGGCTCCTCCGGTCGCTCCAGGGTCCGTGGTGGTGAACCTGTCCATCTTGGTCTGCGTGGCGGGGGTTTTGGGGACTCGGTCTCTGCCCATGGCCAATATCAGGTGGGACCGGAGGTCCAGACGGCCCCCTGGCGGTCAGTCAGGCGGAAGGCAGAGGCAGGGGAGGACATGAAGAGAGGGGGGTGGCGATCCACCACCCGAACGACGGCCTAGCCTCGCCTCAAGTAGGGCCCCCCGAGCCACCGCACGAGAATCCAGGCGCAGAGGCTCCCCAGGCGGCTCAGAGCAGGATAAAGGGCAGCCGCTACAAGCAGAGGAGAGGCAGGGCCACGCACCCCCCCCCCGCCGCTCGATGCAACGGTCGAATCTCCCCAAGAGGCACCTGTGCGGGAGAAGGTCTTCAACACACGTCGCCCGGTCTGCAGTGGCCTCAGGAGAGGGGGGGGTCAGGCCACCAGCCCCCGCGCCGTCCAAGGCAGCGGCCACCACAGCCAGGCCCACGGCCCCACAGCAGTTGAGGGTTCAAGCAATTCCCCCTCCGTCCTCAGCGGCCCACGGCGGCAGGAGCGCCACAAAACCCCGGCTCTCGAGGTTAGCAGCGGGGCCCCTGTGCTGAAGGGCCGACGCTAGGCCTCCGGGAGCCCCAAGAGCAAGTCAATACTGGGGGCCGGTGGAGGGGGCCCTCTCCCAGGGCCCCCTGCCGCTCGCTGTCTGCGGCCGATTCCACCACCCCCCGGCGAGTGCAGCGCGGTGTTGTAGGGCCCCAGGGACAGCAGCGGATGTTCAGCCCTTGAGGCCCGGTAGGAACCAGCTAGTGCCGCGGGAACAAGGTGCTTGAGTGGGGGAGGTGGAGGGGCCTCAAATCCGCGCTGCATGACCCAGCAGCCGAATCCACCTCCCAACGGGCAGCACAGGGCATGCGGGGGGCCACCTCACCTTACAGTGCAGTCACTGCAGTCCGCCTTCGGGGCATACGCCGGAGCTCCTTGGCTTTGGCACCCGACCGGTGCATTCGAATCGCGGGTGCGGCCAGTCAGCCCCTTTCTCGCCACCCGAAATGGCGGCCAGCGCCGTTGCACCGTCGCAAGGAACCAGCAGCCCAGACCAGGTTCTTCCCAGCCGCCTCGGTCCCTGCTCGAAGCCCACACCAGGGAGGCCAGCCCCACGCCGGGAGCGGCGCAGGAAAGGAACGGCGACGGGCCGCCGATTCTGGATGGCAGTCGCAAGTCAGGGCACGGAGACCGCCATCATGGGGGCGAGGACACCTCACCGGCTCGGCTATCTCCGAACCGCGGCCCACCGGGAGTCCCGCGGCCGAAAATGTGTGGCAGGAGTTGCGGCAATGAAGCAGCACCAAGGTACAAGGCTGGATGGCTGCAGGGACAGGCAGATCGTGGACGGATTTCGGAGGGGTCCGAGAGCACTCTTAGAGCGCGTCCGCCATGTCGCGCGCCAAGCCACGCCCCCTCTGTCTTGTCGCCATTTAATTTCAGACAGCAACTAGCCATCCATTTAGACACTTTTTACAGGCAGGTTGGTAGTGGATGGTGTTCCAAGCTCGAGCAATTTGCAAAGGAAACGACCAACTGCGTATCGTCCGCATAGGAGACTATAGACAAACCAAACTCCTGTATAATTTTCACCAGCGGACGTATATAGACATTAAACAGGATGGGGCTAAGTGACGAGCCCTGAGGCACCCCGCATATAGATGGCATACTATCAGTAAAGCATGAGAATTCCATAATCTGAAAAGATCTGCCCTTTAGGAAGGAAGTAAGCCAATCCAGAGCTTTATCTTGGATCCCAACCTCCCCGAGCCTTTCTATCAGGATTGCTTGGTCTATGGTATCGAACACCGCACTTAAATCTAAAAGCAAACTTGCAGCAGATACACCCTTATCAAGTATGCTTTTAAGCTCCTCAGTGACCACCAGAAAGGCAGATTCAGTGCTATGCTGTGCACGGAAGCCCATCTGTGTAGGATGTAGATAATGATTGTCTTCCAAAAAACATGACAACGCAAGGTTGACAGCTTTTTTCTAACAATTTTCCTACGAAAGGTAACAACGAGATAGGATGGTAATTGCCTAGCATTGTCGGACCAAGATGAGGTTTCTTCAACAAAGGCCTGATGATTGCATGTTTCCAATTTTTTTTTAAACTATTCCTGAATCTTGTGGGCGATTGAGTAACTCAACTATCGATGGAAGAATGACCTCCATACCCTTGGATAAAATATGAGGGGGTGCTGGATCTAAAGGGGATCATAAGTACGCGGGTGTTTTCCTCATCCAATCCTGGGAAGAGTGTTAAAGCTGGTGAGGTTGGCGTTACAAGGATGTCCTCTGGTTGACTTGGGTCTATAACTATGTTACACCGAATTGAGTCATAAATATCTACAACTTTTTTCTGGAAGAATAATGCTAGCTCATTGCATCATTTCTTGGTAGATTGCGGAAGAGTGTTACCCTGTTGTATTGTTGTAAGTGCTTTAATGACTTAGAATAGTTCCTTAGGGGAATTAGAAGCCTGGCTAATCTTTTCCTCATAGTACTTAGCCTGATGAAAAGTCTAATGGTGGTTTTATAGTCAATTTTTAGAGATGGATCATTATACTTCATCCATTTCCTCTCAAACTTCTTGCAATCTTTCCTCAAGGAGGCTAGGTGGATATTAGTATTCAATGTAGGCTTTAACCTAGATTTTGGGATACATTCATCTAACCATTGTGCAATCCAGTGTTCCCATTGAGTGTAAGCCGCATCTAAATTACCCTTTAGATTTGGAGTAGAAGCCTCCAAGGTCTTGACCCACGCTTCTAGGGACAAGTTTAGCCCAACTCTGCGCCGGGTTAGAGGAGACATTAGATCGCGTTTGTATGGATGGTTCAGCTAATGTGAAAGGTATAAAAAGATGATCTGACCATGGGACGGGCATTGGGGCTTTGAACTGACTCTTAGGATCATTAGAAAATATGAGGTCAAGGATGTGTCCTTTCTCATGAGTGAGGGGCCCTACTTGTTGAATTAACTGCACCGCCTCCATGTCCTGTAACAATCTTTTGATGGCAGAGTTATTACATTTGTCAAGGTATATATTAAGATCACCCTTAAAATAGTGATATGACATGTTCTCACAACTAGGCTGGCTAAAACATCTGGTAGGACATCAGAGAATGTAATGCTTGAGCCTGGAGGTCTGTAGATTAGGGCTCCCGACAAAGTACACGTTGGGGAAAATGTTATGACAAATTGAAAGCATTCGCAATCCGATATTCGGAACGGTGTATTGACACATCTAAACTCATCTTTTAGTATAATGGCAATACCACCCCCTATTTTGTCTACCGGATCCTGTCTACATATTTGAAATCCCGATGGAAGGGCCATTAATATATATGGGGTGGAGCTCTCACTGAGCCAGGTTTCCGTAATAAACAGGACAGCCAGGTGTTCCTCTTCTAACAGTAGCCTGATCTCTGTTTTATGCCCTGGAAGTGATCTACTATTGATTAAACCAATCTTCCAGAGTTCCCCGTTCATTTGTGTGGCTTGTATTGTCTTGTCCAGCCTAATGTGCCCCTTTAGTACATAGTTACACTGAGCACATACCTCTTCACTTTTATCCAGGTTATCCAACCTAAACGAAGAGACACACCATGACTCAGGAGCCGGCCTGAGCGACAGTAGCTGTTCTGCCATGTAATTTTGTGGGTAGGGGGAAGTTAGTGCAGGGTTCCTGGCCCCCTGGACTCGGTCGGGCCCGGACCAGCGCAGATGGGCTTGCTATGGCGCGCCTTTGGCACACCAGCAGCGCACCCGGAACCCAGCCGCCATATAAAGACGTGGATGGCTAACTGCCAGAACGCCAACCTTCTGGCAACTCTATGGTAGGGAGGGTAAAAAATACCTCTCTATGGCTCTCGACTTGATAAAAAGCACTTAAAATGCGTTTTCCCCCAACACTGGCAGCAGATAAAAAAACATAAAATTGTCAGATAATGGCCCAACTAATGGGATACCTGGTGACAGACATGAATAATTTGCTTAGCACTTAGACGGGAGGCGGGATTCGTTGGTGGGGGGGAGGGTCAGGACTAACATGACAGTTGTTACTAAGTATTTTCTTTTGCACATGCGTTCTCATTGTTGTCTGATCGAGACTCTCAACTGTTTATCTCTGTCATTGTGTATTATTGCTTGCTGAGAACAGGAAGCCTACAATCGATGTAAGGGGCAACCAGTTGCAGCACCACTTCTTATGATTTGCCTACAACCAGTGGCGGCTGGCAGGGAACGGGGTTGTCAGGGCGGGTGGTGGAGGGGGGGTCACAAAAACAAACTCTTTTATTTAAAAAACACGTACCTTTGTTACGGCCGCTGTCTCTCCTCCGTCATTGCTCCTCTTCCTGGCGTGCTCCGGAGGCAGGAAACACACAGGCTCCCCGAAGCCAATCACAACACTGCAATGTGGGGACTGGCTGTGCATCACGCATAGACGGATTTAAACAAAATTGGGAGATGCCATACCCATACAAGATACGTTTGAGGAGGTAGGAGATGTGCTGGAACACCTTCTAAGGGGGGTACCTGATAAGGGTCAGCACCTATAACTGGACTGCCGCAGCAGTAGTTCAGCAAGGGCAACTGCGACATTGCGATGAGATGTAGCGTGTGCAATGATAGAAAACAGACAATAACCAAGTAAAACCATCAACAGAACCACCCCAGCAACTTCTCAGCCCGTACTCCCCCCCCCCCAGATGCATATGTCACCCCAAAACTGCTAACAAAACTTAGAACCATTGTGTTCTGGGACGTGGAGTGGTTGACTCCTCCATAGTATAAAATCATTAGTTTCCATGTGTGGGCAACTCGACTAATTGCAGTTGGGTTCTCCCACCCAGTGTGGGACTTTCAGTGTATTCTGCCAGGCTTCAGGCACTTTCATAGTTGACAGGTAGAGTTGAAAAGACGTTGAGTTGGTCCCCAGCGGGTTCAGGTCGTGATGACTGCTCAGGTGATGTTGCAGATGAGCCAGAGCCAGGGGAGGGTGAGGCGACACACGCTGGCCCCCTACCTCAGCGGGAGCGGGTGCCAATTCTCCTCCTGCGGTTGCCCACCTCAGCAGCGACAGTTGTTGATTTCCCAGCCTGGGAGGGGGATGCCTAGTGGTGTGGGTTGCTCAGTCACTTCTCCTCGGTGAGCCGCTCCCAAGCTGCCTCCGGGGTCTGGAAGTGCATTTTGTTTTCATGGATGACTTAGCTGAGCTGGGAACCTGAGCACGTAAGACAGATTCAGGGCTCTGAGTTTCTGCTTCACCGTTTCATATGATCGTCTTCTCATGTGAACTTCCCTGGAGTAATCCGGAAAGAGGAGGATTTTCGCATTCTGGCATATGAGTTCTGAGTGAACTTTTGCATTCCTTAGAATGTTGTCTCTGTCTTAGAAATTGAGTAATCTGGCAAATACGAGTCGGGCGATGCTCCAGGAGGAGGTCTGGGGCAAGAGCTCTGTGGGTGCGTTCCACCGTGAACCACGGTGAACATTTCTCAGTCAGCATCCATGATTTGATCCACTGCTCCAGGAATTCAGCCAGTTGAGTGGACTCCACTCCCTCAGGAAACCCTAAGAATATTGCGCCAAGAACGTTTTTCCGCATTCTCTGCTTGACGGGGGAATTCAGCTGTTTGGTAGAGAAGGCGCATGACTTTGACCTTAAGATCTGGCATATCACCTTCAACGGAGAAGATCCTTTCCTCTGCCTCCGTGATTCTTGCAGTCGCATTTTGCAGGTCCTGGCAGATGAAAGCCATATCGACCCACACCTCCCCTATTTTGGATTCAACTGTGGCCTGTGACGATTAGATTGCTTGCAGAATCATGGCCAGGTCACCTTCTGGCAGGGCCTCTTTATTAATTGCCCCAGACCCGCTGGCCCCAGAGCCGGTGGTGTATTGATTAATACAGGTCTGGGAACAATGAGGTTTCTGGATTTTGTCCTTTCCCATGATCACGGCAGGAGTGCACTGCAGAAATATGCCTGGACCTGGCCCGCTTGCCACACGCCGGTGGCAGCACAAGCAGCCGGGCCTAGCAGGAGAGCACCAAGAGCCTCAGGAGAGATGGGGTGAGCCAGCTGACCAAAGGGGGAATGGCACAACTAGGCCTCTCCCACAGCTCCAGCACCTCATTTGATCCACTCGGCTGTTATCAGGGCATCACCAAAGTCAAAACACCTCCTTAGTAGCCAGTCATGGCAGCTCCTTTTTCTCCTAGCAATGAAATGTGGCACTTTAATGCCCAGCCGGCTTGGACAAGCAGGTCAGCACCGGCCCCAGGATGCAGGACTCACTCCTGGCAGGGCAAGGGGCCAAAGGGTTCAATTCTTGGCAGCTCCGCTATGTCAGGAGGAGAGGAGCGCACAGCTCCAGTGCAGCCCAGGTGCCAGCAGTGCACCCCAGAGGGGGAATCGCGTAATCCACTTCAGCCTTTCGTACCACTACAAATCTATGCAGGTGGGGGCCTCTGCCTAATACACCCCCAACTGGGAGGGGAGGATGAATCAAGCCCCAATCTCGCTGAAAACTTTAAGCGGGAAGAGGAACGCGAAGCGCCGCAGGGCCTAACCGAGAGGCTGCAAGCCCCGGCAACTCGCACCTCAGTAGGCCCGCCAATAGGTTACCAGGCCGCATGACACCATGCAGCCCCAGCACTGACAGACCCAATATCTCCCTTTCACACCCCCGCTCTCCTCACTGGAAGCCGCTGAGCTTTTTACGTGGCCCCCATCCAAGGCTCTCGATCAAGTCTACGGGGCTTCAGTGGTTCAGGGCAGACCTCGAGGAAGCAGCTTGCGCGGGGCTCCGGGGAGCATCCGTCGGATTCCTGGCACATCATTCAGCAAAGGATGGTTGTGGGTGACTGGCTAGCCAGTCGTAGCAGCAGGGAGCTCTCCACACGACAGGAGGATGGAGGCGGGAGGCGGATGACGGAGGTGTCCGTAGCACTCTTAGTGTGCGACCGCCATCTTAACGTGCCAAGCCACGACTCTCAGTTCATAAACATTACTACAACAGAACTTTAATTTAGTAAACAGTGATACTGAAATGGAACATCCCACCAATGTAGGAGATATGAATTGTATACATGTTCATTATACCCCCATAAAGCTCTATCATTGACACCCAGAGAATTGAACTAGGGTCAACAGTAGAAGAGGGTATACTTGCTATCTGTTGTACCAAGAGAAGTACTGTTGACCTGCAGTAGAGATGTAAGGTGCAGATTGTGCAATTTCATTAAGGAGGGGCCAAGGCACCCCACATGTGGCCCCAGTATGGCTTACACCCAGCGCAGTTGTACATTTATGTTTGAGCTTGTTCTTGTCATATTGTAGTCAAACTTTTCTTAATTGTCTTTAAAGCTGATGAAACGATGGAGATAAAACAGACATGCTTACAAAATGTTTAAAAAAGTAGATAATACTAACGCTTTATTTTTTTGGTAGTGTGGACCAGCAGTTAGGCTTATCAGAGGGTAGAGCTAAGCATTTATTGGACTCACAAAGGCACTAAATGATACACACATCAAGGAATGAAGTCAAGACCGAATTAGAAAAATAGTACTTTTTATATAAATATTTAGACCAACAACTTCGGGTACAAGGTAAATACTTTTCACAATACGAGAAAATCACAGTAAATGCAATATTTACAGTTGTGCGCAATTAGGCACAATACATTTCCTATGGAATGAAAAAGGCAATTGGAAAATCAATGCAATACAGTTACTTTGCGTGGTTCACCTTTTGGAAAAGGAAGGTTAGGGGGTCAAGGCCTTAAGTTCCAAGGCCAAGTTCTCGGGAGCTTCCTGGGTTTCTCGGGGAGCAAGGAGCAATGGGACTTTGTAGCTAGCGAGCTACGAAGGAATGGGGCCACCTGTAAAAGTAAAGCAAAGGGGGACGTGCAGATGGGTCCGAGGGCTCTCAAGGAAGAGTAGAGGTTGGAAGGGCTTGTGGGCATCAGGAGCACAGCCGGTTCAAAGATGCCCCTGCCGGACGGGCTTGGTGCAATGAAGATGGGCAGCTGGACAATGGCACGCAAAGACACACCTCGTGGGCAGAGTCTGGCACCTTGGAGTGATAATTCTGGAGTAGCTGGGCCACTGCTGAGGTGGGTCTCTGGAGTCCTGATGTCCCTCGCCGGATGCTGGCTCACTGTAAATTTGGAGTCGGCCTGAACTCGGTTTCGTAGGTTTTTGCAGCAGGGGGTCGGGTACACTGAGTATTTGTGCTGTTCAGCTTCAGTGGATTCTGGGGCCTCAAGACTTGGTGCAGAGGCCAAGCTGACCCTCCAGCAAGCAGGTGCACCTTCCGCTGGTACTTGGAGACGTTGGTCGGGCTGGGGAGCTGGACGAAGCAGGACCAGACTTCGCTGTTTTAGAGACCTGTGGCTGCAGGGAGATAGCACCTCTATCTCAAGGGAGTTCCTTGGGGATTTGCCAAGTGCTGAAGACCCTATGGGGTTTGTGGAGGCCACACAGTGATGAGACGAGCTGTAGGATGGCAATTGTCGAATTTCTGTGGCGACAGCAGTTTACAGCCAAAGTCCACCATGAGGCCTGCAGTTCTCAGTCCAACAGCGATTCTTTGTTCATCATCTTCTTGTGTCCGTGGATTCTAGTTTCAAGGTCTGGGGATGCCACCTAAGTACTAAATTTAGGGGCGTTTACAAGAAAGTGACAGGTAGTGGCCAATTGGCCCCTTTCCAGGGGTGTCTAAACTGTCTGTTATGCCCACCTCTGGGGGAGGGGGACGTAAGCCCGAGCCCTATTTGGGCAAGTCCCACCATCTTCAAGATGGTGGGTACTGAAAAATGTGCTTTACCTCGCTTCCTGCACCTGAGGGGTGGAGTTGGCAGAGGAGGGCACAACTCCTATACTTTCTTTGTTTTCCCGCCTATCTTCCTGCCAAAAGGAGAGGCTGGGGGTCATGTTTGAAAAGCAGCAAGGCCTTTGAAGCTTCACGCCACAGACGGCTCTTACTGAACAGACAAAAGTTGTGAACACCACCGCCCAGGGCAGGCATTGTTCTTGACCTTTGAGAGTGCAGGCACTCACCACATGAGGTTAGAACTCTGTCAGGTGGCAACAGCCTGGCTTAGACCAGTCGATGACCACACTAAGGGTTGATAGTATATAGGGGACCCCTCTAAGGGGTCCTCTGTGTGCAATTATTAATAAATCTGACAATCGAATCATTTCAGATTTATTAAGACGAGACGTTTGGTACCAAACATCCCATAACACAGTGAAGTCATCATGGAGCTGGGGAACTCGTAATGACAAGTGTCCAGCCCATGTACTCTCTATGGCTCCCCTGCTCACTTACAATATCCAAGAATCACATGGTTATTGCAGGAGCATACGTGCTCATGCAGATCTATCCTCACAGGAGATATAGGGCACCCTGCCTTAGGACTATAAGGCATGGTATAGTGGTGTCTTACCTATAGCCCATGCAGTGTCTGTAGGCATGGCACACAGGGATGTGTGTCATGTCGACATTTTAGCTTTGTCCGCCCAAAGGCCCGCAGTCTGCAATGGCAGTGTGCATGGCCTTGGTGAGGGAACCCTATGATGGCACAATTTGTGCTGCTACCCGTGGGGTCCCTCTTCGGTGGCAATGCCCTAGGTACTAGGGGTACCATTTACTAGGGACTTACAAGGGGCCAAGTTGTGCCGATTGGGAACCAAAAGGTACAGTTTAGGGAAAGAGCTTCTGGCACAGGGGACCTGGTTGGCAGGGACCCTGTGCACTTCCAGTTGAAATTACATCACTTTCCAGGCACAAAGTTGGGGCTAACCATGTCCAAAAGAGGCACTTTCCTACAGTATTTCTATGGCGAGCACCCAGCCTAAAGGCAATGGCATAAAGTCAACGCATGGTAGGAGAGAAAGCTGGTTTGTGGTCTGTAATGCACTGTGATGTAGTGTTCTTTAAAGAGGTGCGTCCTCAACTCTTTTCTACATTAGAACAGCGTTGGGGCCGTCCTGATGTATGCCATGATGTTGTTCAGATCCTGGGTGCAAAGATGGAAAAGGCTGCTGGCTTGTCTTTCTTTTACACTTCTTAGTGTCCAGTCTGCTGTCTGTGATGCGGCTGTGCCAAGAACCAGCTGAGAGGTTACGTGTATTTGTAAAGCACACTATTACCCGCAAGGGTATCCTGGCACTGAGCAGGTGTGTGTGCCTAGCCCTGCCTCAGCAGGTTGGTTAATTGAAAGGCTAGGTCTTCGGCTTCTTGTGGAATTCATGAAGAGAGGAGACAGCTCTGATGTGGAGTGGGAGGTCGTTCCACACTATAGGAGCAATGTGAGAGAATTTGCGATGCTGAGCTTGTCTCCAAGATAAGCGAGGGTGCTGGTAGTGAATCGAAACGAACCCCACCCTGGACGCCTCCCAATCAGGCTTCAGAAGCAACCACAGCACTGAGACCGCTCTCCTTGCTGCTACAGACGACATCCGAACCATCCTCGACTGAGGCCAGATTGCAGCCCTCATCCTCCTGGAACTCTCAGCCGCCTTCGACACCGTCTCCCACCACACCCTCTACGCAAGACTCCATGACAAGCAACTGCGACAAAGCCCTAGATTGGATCTGCTCCTTCCTCACCAGCCGAGCGCAGAGAGTCAGACTTCCGCCGTTCTACTCAGAACCCACAGAGATCAGCTGCGGAGTGCCTCAGGGTTCCTCCCTGAGCCCCACCCTCTTCAACATCTACATGGCCCCGCTTACAGCCATCGTCAGAAGCCACGGACTTAACATCGTCTCCTACGCCGACGACATCCAGCTGATTCTCTCCCTCACAGACAAACCCACAGCCACCAAGAGCAACTTCCACAACGGGATGAAGACAGTCACCACCTGAAAGAAAGACAGCTGCCTCAAGCTCAACTAAGACAAGACCGAAGTCCTCATCCTGGGCTCCTCCCCCTCCACCTGGGACGACTCCAGGTGGCCCGCAGTACTCGGAACCCCCTCCAACACCCACAAATCACGCTCGAAACCTCTGCATCCTCCTGGACTCCTCGATCTCAAAGAACTGCCAAATCAACGCCATCTCGTCCTCCTGCTTCTACACGCTCTGCCTGCGTCGGAAGATCTTCAAGTGGATCCCCACCGTATCCAGGAAAACGGTCACCCATGTGCTCGTCAGCAGCAGACTTGACTACGGCAATGCACTCTACGCCGGCACCACCCAAAAACTTCTAAAGAAACTGCAGAACATCCAGAATGCCTCCGCCAGACTCATCCTGAACATCCCTCGCTGCAGCCACACACCGGTCACCTGAGAGACCTTAACTGGCTCCAGATCAACAAAAGAATTACCTTGAAGCTCCTCATGCACGCTTACAAAGCCCTCCACAACACCAGACCTGCATACCTCAACCACCGCCTCTCCTTCTACACTCCAACCAGACATCTCCGCTTTGCCTAACTGGCCCTGGCCACCTTCCCACGGATCCACAAGACTACGGCTAGAGAACGATCATTCTACTAACTCGCTGGAAGACCTGGAACTCCTTGCCTCTACATCTCAGGCAATCACCGGCTCTGCCTCAATCCAAGAAGGACCTCAAAACCTGGCTCTTAGACTGAACCGCAGCTCTCCCCTCCCACTCAGCACCTTGAGACCCTGACAGGTGAGTAGTCGCGCTTTACAAGAACTCTGATTGATTGATTGATTGATGATTTTGTAAATGATGCAGCTAGTTTTGAAAATGGTGTGGTCCTACATGGGCAGCCAATGCAGATCCATCAGGATAGGGGTGATGTGATCATATTTCTTCAGGCCTTCAAGACCTTTGACTATGGCTTTCTTTTTAAATATTGTTTTCAGATCTTTCAAAAAATACATTTGTTCTTTACTTTCTTATTTATAACTCTTTTTCTCTCTCTTGCTGGACAATCATTACTGGATTCCGAATACTGTTCTGTTTTCTTGTAAACTTTGTCTCTCTTTCTTCGTGGACTTTGTCTGCTGGCAAGATTGCTATTATCTCTCCATGAAATCAAAAGGTGGCCTTTGCATTCTCCTGAACCTTGGTCTCTTTCAGTTCCCAGGTTTTCTCGAGAGCTGCTGGATACACCTGCTTGGAGCCTTTGGAACCTTTCCGAAGACTCAAAACCGCTTAGGCTCGTTGCATCAGCTCCTGACATCTTTAAGTTGTTCTTTTTGAGCTCATGAAGCCCAGATCCCTTTTCGCTGTTCTCCTGCAGGGCTTTTCTTTTTATTCTGGATGTCTCTAGTGAAGTAGCTTCTACAGTGTCTCTGATCTGTCACGTTTGGAGTTTTATTTCAAACAGGGGGAGCAAGACTAATAGGCAGAACTGGTGGGTTGTCCTAAAATGAATTACTCTCAGTTCTAGTTGTTGCCTGGATGGGTGAGATGCTGCAGACCTGTGGTCCACACTGGACCAGAGTCCAGGCATGCCTGTGTGGAGATGATGGTATGGGGAAGGACACCCAGGCACTACAGATCTATTATTTACCATGTAGAGTAGAGAAATCTGCTGCGTGTAACTGGAATCTCTACCATAACTTACCGGGAGAAGATCCACGTTGGAAATGACTGCCACCTGCCAGTAATAACAGCCTTATCTCCTGGGCCATCCTCACCTTTTTCCAGAGACAACACACAAAGCCTGGATCATTTTTAATCTTTTATTAGAAGGCACCTTGGGCAGAACATGTGTAAAATTAAAGCAGCAAATATCACAACTATAGCACCTGGAGACCCTCACGGGTGTCAAGAAGCGCTCTACAAATCTGCTGATTGATTGACTGATTAGTGACAAGACAAAATGCATAGAATGTGAATAATATGAAAAAAGGTCACATGGTATTTCCAACATTTCCCCTTCCTAGTTGAGTCTCTGTTAATGAAACCTGCAAGACCTGACATTGTGAAGGGTTGTAAATTATTGCATAATGCCCTTCACTTGCATAGCCAGGCTCAGTTATGAGTGCCAGATAGTTTATCAGCTGTCCTTGGAATCAAAGTGGCTGTGCCTCTCTGCCTGGGACAGCATAGAGCATCATTGGTGCCACCCTGCCTGGGACGGCATAGAACATCATTGGTGCCTCCCTGCCTGGAATGGCACAGAATATTATTGGTGCCACCCTGCATGTGACAGCACAGAGCATCATTGGTGCCTCTCTGCCTGGGATGGCCCAGAGCATCATTGGTGCCTCCCTGCCTGGGACTGCACAGAGCATCATTGGTGCCTCCCTGCCTTGGACTGCACAGAGCACCACTGGTGCCACCCTGCCCGGGACAGCACAGAGCACCACTGGTGTCTTCCTGCCTGGGACGGCACAGAGCATCATTGGTGCCTCCCTGCCTGGGATGTCGCAGAGCATCATTGGTGCCTCCCTGCATGGGACAGCACAGAGCTTCACTGGTGCCTCTCTGCCTGTGACGGGACAGAGCACCACTGGTGCCTTCCTGCCTGGGACTGCACAGAGCATCATTGGCGCCTCCCTGCCTGGGACTGCAGAGCATCATTGGTGCCACCCTGCCTGGGACTGCACAGAGCACCACTGGTGCCACCATGCCCAGGACAGCACAGAGCACCATTGGTGCCTCCCTGCCTGGGACTGCAGAGCTTCATTGGTGCCACCCTGCCCGGGACAGCACAGAGTTCCATTGGTGCCTCCCTGCCTGGGACTGCAGAGCATCACTGGTGCCTCCCTGCCTGGGACTGCAGAGCATCACTGGTGCCTCCCTGCCTGGGTCTGCAGAGCATCATTGGTGTCACCCCGCCCCACATAAAGGATCATTGGTGTCACCCTGCCTGGGACTGCACAGAGTATCATTGGTGCCTCCTTGCCTGGGTTGGCGAAGAGCATAATTGGTGCCTCCCTGCCTGGGACTGCACCGAGCATCATTGGTGCCTCCCTGCCTGGGACTACATAAAGCATCATTGGTGTCACCCTGCCTGGGACTGCACCGAGCATCATTGGTGCCTCCCTGCCTGGAATGGCGCAGAGCACCAATTGTGCGTCCCTGCCGGAGACAGCATAAAGCATCATTTTTGCACTGTTCCCTAAAACGACAATGAAAAGGTGTTCATTGTGACACCCACAGCAAGGAAGCATGTGAAGAATTGCAGGGGAATTCGTACATTCCGATATATGAGCATAAATAAGAAAGCAGCAGGCCTACATCAGAGATGAACAAATGATTATATAAGCATATGATCAGCATAACTCAATAAAGCAACCAGTGTTGGAAATGAGTACCTGTGGACCCTTGAGCCGCAGGCACTTATGTGAAACACGTAGACACACTGTTCCCAGGCTCATTACAAACAAGATAAGGTTGTTGTACCCGAGTTGAATGCCATGTGGTGAAAGAAGGACACACTGACTCTAGGAAAGGGTAACGGCTGTGGGTTGCATCTTTGGGTGCTGTGGTCCACGGACCAACAAGGATACATTTGTTCTAGCCTGAACTGAGGACGAGGGCACTGGAGCTATTAACAGATCCCCAGAGTGCATTAGACTGGATGTTTGTAGGCGTGAACCACAGGAGGCTGATGGGTCGCCAGAAGGAAGGGCAAAGCTAGATGACTTTCTTAAATTGCACGTCATTGGCAGATAACTGCTTTTTAGGATTTATTCGTGGTCCATAGTTTTGTGGGATTGAAGTCTTCAAGTTGACATGATGTTTGATGCAGCCAGGAGCAGGATGTTTTATAGTCCTATGACCTTTGTATAACAACCAGCATAATGACCTGTATCAGAGAGGATATCGATATACAAGTTTAACATTGATTCATCCAGTTCAACCAAACTCAGGGCTAGAGTTGGCAAAATGCAGATTTTTATACAAGGTGGCGCACTGGTGTACTAGCCTTTCTGAGATTCTGGATACATTTTGTACAGCTAGTTCTTTGCATGAAAGTGCTCGGCTCAGACATCTTCAGTCTCCACCATAGATACGGATTTTCAGGCAAAGAGAGCGAGATCTAAGATAATATATTTGAGGACGTCCAGTAGTAGAACCAGGAGCATCCATAACTGATTTGAATTCCGAGATTGATGACATCCATATATAGGTTATCTTGACCCAAGAAAAAATTACTTTGAGGAATTAGGTGCTTTACAACCCTGACAGGATGCAGTTTTGAGTGAAACCTTACCAAAGTAGTAGTGGGGCAATGCCCCACCAACTAGACCCGTCCTAGATGGGTTGCTGTTACTAAGTAGTAGGGTTTGTGAAATATAATTTTCCCCCATATTACTACCCTTGGAAGCTAGTGCATTGTTGTGTGGTCCTGAAGAAGGTGGTTGGTCGAATTTTATGCCCACATCAAAACGTGCGTTGAACATTTTTGGAAAAGTGATCCCATCCCACAACACCTCAATGGACAAAACTGCAATCTGTTTTTATGTTGTTGTTTGTCTAATGTATGTGTAGTATGCTGGGATGTGGTATGAATGTTGAGGTTGCTTATTTTTGATTTTGCATGCCTATAAGAGTGAGTGGCTCTGTTGTTTCGGGCATTTTTCTGTATTGTTGCATTTTTGTTTTTATAGAAATGATGAGAACATACCTCTGTCTGTGATATAATAGTCATGTCACTGTACATGGAAAGAATTGTTAAAATGTACTTGTAGACTCCTTAAAGATATGTATTGTTTGAGATTAACAAAAAATAGAATAAACTTGACTTTGTATAAAAACAACATTACATATGTAGCACAATTTCATTTGGAGAACAGAACCAACAGCACTCGGTAGGCACATGAGAAGAATACAGGTCTAGTGGGTGTCTTTTCCTTCATAGCTCGGCTCAGACATCCCAGGTCTGTATGTCCAAGGTGGGCTCTACATTTGTGCCATTGGAAGAATCAGCCATATTCTAGAGTTTTAAGATGTCTGGATAATATTCAGCATTCACCGTTGATTTCCTCCCTCCAATGTCCCTATATGATACATGCAGTATGGAAAGGACGGCTTTCTTCTGGCTTTACTTGATTAATACAGATGCACCGACGTTGACTGTAACATACTAGTTCTTTCTTCCCCTGTCCATTGATCCCACATCACGTTTCCATATATTTCATCAAACGCATCATGTGCAAATATCGGAGTCCTTTGGGCTCGGGCACCGCTGGAATAAGACACATATGTAACTTCCTCCTTTATGACTCTGTCTGGTCTCTGACTTGAGTTTGAGATTCCCCATGTGATTTAACTGGTCTGTTTTCTATAACTGGCTGGTTCATATCAAGCCCTTTCTGCTATTGTAATGTGACAGCACTCGCATACCATACACATTTGCACAACTACTTTGGAGGCAGGCAGTGCAGCTGTCCTAGGCAACCATTAATGGTCTCTCGTCTGTTGTTTATAGTTTTCATCCATGAAG
The DNA here is from genome assembly GCA_963921515.1 of Calotriton arnoldi. NCBI lineage: Eukaryota > Metazoa > Chordata > Amphibia > Caudata > Salamandridae > Calotriton > Calotriton arnoldi. The sequence continues at coordinate 2,716,593 of CAWUFW010000466.1, forward strand.
CAACATGGGATTTCATTCAAACGTCCCTAGTTTGCAGCTAAATTTGAGGTTTCTCCAGCTATTGTTTCTTTTCTGGTAATCCATTTTCTTGTTTTTGTGCATCTGTTGCCACTTTTCTCCTTGGGATGAAGTGCTGCGTGTCATGTCTTGCATTCTGCAGAGATTAATGAAGTGCTGCGTGTCATTTCTTCCATTCTGCAGAGTTTAATGATGGAAGTAGAATAGTGCCTTTGATTTTGACACTGCAGTAACTTTTAGAAATTTGGATATTTTGATGTGTGTTATGTCGATACAGCTATTATTGTGAACACGTAGAGGCAGTCGAGGTTGATGAGTCTCATGCTTCTGCACTTAGAATGTGTAATGTGGGATTTATTTTAATAAATAACCAATGGGCATACAGTAAATTCCTTGTCTTAATATCCAAATGGTTCATTTCTATCTGTGGTCAGTCTGTGATTATGAAGATGAAGTAGAACAGAAATAGCAAGTTGGTTTCTACCACTTATTTTGTTGTGCATTCTACAAAGAATGTTCAGAATTAGTTTGAGTCTGCCATAGCATTCATTGGTGCTTTATGCTGTGTGTTTGAAGCAGCAATATCATTTGTCCTTGGTATTCATATATTCTCCCTTCTGGTCAAGTTCTTTAATGCTGGAGGCTTTATCTGAGTTGATGCTCTGTGAGTTTTCTCCTTGTCTGTACTCACTGAAGAGACTTCAGAGTTGATAATCGTCTGAAAAACTAATTATATGCACTATAGGTGTATGATGTGTCTCCTGTGTGGGTATACGGTGATGTCAATTTAAGCTTCTTTAAAAACTAAGACTCAAGGCACATTCCCTGCAGGTGATATAACATTTGTCCTGTGTGTATCCTCTGATGACTTGTTAGACTTGATGGATGACTAAGACTTTTCCCTCGTTCACTGAAGGTGTATGTTTTTTCCTGAATGTGTTTGCTGATGAATTTCTAGCTCTGATGAGTGAAGAAAAATCTTCTCACATATACTGCAGCTGTATGTTGTTTCTCCGCTATGTGCTCGCCGATGTTTCTTGAGGTGTGATGACTGACGAAATGTCCTCCCACATTCACTGCACACGTATGGCTTTTTTCCTGTATGTGTTCGCTGATGAATTGTTAGGTTTGATGCATTAGTAAAGATGCTTCCACATTCACTGCAGCCGTATGGTTTTTCTCCTGTATGTGTTCGCTGATGGTTCTTTAGTTGTGATGACTGACTAAAAGTCCTCCCACATTCACTGCACCCATATAGTTTTTCTCCAGTATGTGATTGCTGATGATTCTTTAGGTTTGATGAATGACTAAAGGTACTTCCACATTCACTGCAGCAGTATGGTTTTTCTCCTGTATGTGTTCGCTGATGGTTCTTTAGTTGCGATGACTGACTAAAGGTCCTACCACATTCACAGCACACGTATGGTTTTTCTCCAGTATGTGTTTGCTGATGTTTCATTAGAGTTGATGATTGAGTAAAGGTACTTCCACATTCACTGCAGCTGTAAGGTTTTTCTCCTGTATGTGTTCGCTGATGTTTCCTTAGTTCTGTCGATTGATTAAACCTCTTCCCACATTCACTGCACACATATGGTTTTTCTCCAGTATGTGTTTGCTGATGCTTCACTAGTGTTGATGAATGAGTAAATGTATTCCCACATTCACTGCAGCTGTACGGCTTTTCTCCTGTATGTATTCGCTGATGATCCCTTAGGTTTGATAAAGTATTAAAGCTCTTCCCACATTCACTGCACACGTATGGTTTTTCTCCAGTGTGTATTCGCTCATGTGTCTTCAGATTTGATAACACAGTGAAGCTCTTCCCACATTCACCGCACACATATGGTTTTTCTCCAGTATGTGTTCGCTGATGGTTCTTTAGTGTCGATGAATGTTTAAAAGTCTTCCCACATTCACTGCAGTTGTATGGCTTTTCTCCTGTATGTATTCGCTGATGGTCCCTTAGGATTGATAAACGATTAAAGCTCTTCCCACATTCGCTGCACTCGTATGGGTTTTCTCCTGTGTGCATTCCCTGATGAATCATTATGGTAGATGAGTTACAGACACACTTTCCACTTTCATTGTATGAGTGTGGCTGCCAATGCGTTAGGCACATATACATTTTTCCTCTTGGTGTTCACACCTCTAAGTTGAGTATGGTTTGGACATGTGCGATGACTCTCACTGATGACTGGCCATCATGGCTGATGAAAGTAAAGCTAATCCCAGAGTCATGGATTCCTAAACATGCCAGATAAAATAACAATAGGGTTGAGATGTCACTAAATTGTTTGCCACACTCATACCGTGCGTGTTGCCTCTTCACTCGTGGTCATGTTTACTTTTCTGCAGTATGAATTTAAGTATGTGGTATTTGTATAGCACAAACCTAGCAAGAGGCAGCAGAGAGCTGTTAGGGTAAGAACTAACTACATTGATAAATCAGAACCGGTTAGGACAGCACCGCTTCCTTTCAATCATTAGTTCTTTGACTTATAATTTACTTCTGGTTATGCCATGGAACAACTTCTCTACTTTCTGTGGTTTGTGCAGAACTGGGACTTGCATCTATCAACACCACACCAGAGGATAATTATATAAATAAATGTAAGTCAGTCAGTGGGTGGAGTATATCTAGGGCTCAGATCTGAGTAGCCGAAGAATCCAGTCTTTTTGTTGAGGGGAACGGGTGCACCTTAAGACCTCTTTGTAATTTCAGTAAGTCATCTTCAAGTCTCAGGGCAAGAGGAAGGGTGTTCCTGAGGTAGGATACCTTTTAATAGAGACCTCTCCCACCAAATTGTTGAGCCTCAGTTGATAGACGGCTACAAGATTCATTCTTGGAGCAGAGTCTTGGTTAGGCAGCCTGGGCCTGACCACGGAGAGACTTGTGGATAGTACGGTGGGTCTTAAAGGGAAATCTCTCTTCGATCATGAGCTGGTGTAGCGGCCTGGGGCAAGAATAAAAAGGCTATTGTATCTTAAGTCAAGCACAGCCAATCAACTGTGGTTTTGGATAATTTCCAGGTTGCCGACAATGTTCTTGGGGAGCCATGGTAGAATGGTGATGCAGCAATCCGGGTGTGATGACACTGTTGCAAGTAGTAGGGTGATTTTTGAAGGACGCAGTAGGAAGGAGAGGATCCTCCTGAAGCAGGTATAGAGGGTGGAATATGCATTTAGTCACTGTGTCCACATGAAGGATGAAGGGACCATTATCGTTACATGATGTCTCTTTGATCAGACTCTTCATCCCGTGGGTTGGTCTTGCCTTGTTTCTTATTGAGTTTTATCTGCTGTTGTGTGAGATCTCTATTCTTACTGGCTTCAACAGTCTCTGAAATTTTGGGTCTTTATCTTCAAGATCTCTTTTAAATATTTGCTAGCATTTCAGTATTTTTTCATTCTTCAGCACCTTTTTGTGTTCATACGTCAACTCCCTGTTGGATAAAAGAGATCTGAAATCACTCAAGCGTCAGTGTGTGGAGTAAAAATAACATTTCAACAAAAACTCTATAAAATCTTTTAATTAAACGTACTTTTTATATTTATATTGCAATACATTTAAGATCTCTCAAACACAATTTTAAGTAGTTTTTTAAATATTCAAAGTATATTGAATCAAGCAAGAAAGTGTTTATATTTACAAAAAACCACTCCCTTCTGTACTCTGGCTTAGAAAACTCAAGTATAAGCATCAACAAATCTCCAAGACAAGAAACTTGGGGGCTGATTATGAGTTTGGCGGTTCGACCACCACTGCCCCTTTCTGGCGGTCCAACTGCCGGATTTTGAGGCGGGCGGTGGGACCGCCTCCAGACCACCTCCCGACCGCCACTGCCACCAAGATCCCAGCCCCCACCACGGTGGCGGTGTGGACTGCGGCAGTCAATGGTGGCAGTGCCAGCATTGGCACCGCCGTGCGAATTATGGCCTGCCTTTCTGCTGACCTTTTCATGTCGGGGACACCGCCATTAAAAGGACGGCATAAAGGAGCCACAAAAAGGGCCGCAGAGCAATTAAGCACATGGGGATTGTGGCCAGGAGCACAAGGTGTGCCCCTCAATGCCTGCGCTGTCTTGCGCGCACTGTTTGCCATGCACAACATGGTGCATGGCAACAGTGTGCCTGACTAGCTTGAGGTATTGCCTTCAGGCTCTCTCTTAGAGCCAAAGCATGCCGGCGCCATGACTGCGCCGCCAGCACACCGCCAGCCCTGTGGTAAACTCATGATGCGGCAGTCCGGAAGGCACCTGCTTGGCAGCGTTCTCTCGATCGGCAATGCGGCGGGCTGGTGGTGTGCCTTACGAAGTCACAATCAGGCCCATAGCCCAGTGGCAAAGCACAGAACAGCATCGACTGTTGCTTGGAATAGCATTTAAAGGTTGTATGGAGGGAAAGGCACGACAGCATCATTCCCAAATCTGTAATAAAGGAAGAGAGGTATAGCTAGAGAGAAATTAAGTAAATCCTAGGGAGAACGTATTGCACAATACTGAGCATTGGGATCCTGGATCCTGCACTCGGACCGAGTGAGCTGATTTTGAAGATATCTAAGTTGAATGCATCCTGGCAATGTTCACTTAAAGATCTGAAGAGCTGGGAGGTCATCTATACATCAGGCAATGAGGTGATGCAGCTAACTTAGCAATAGAGGGGTGTATCCAAATCACCAAGCAACTTCAAGAAGATGTTAATGGTAAAAACAATTTAAGAAATAGAGGATAGGTGAGGGAAGAAAATACAGTCGGATCAGAAACATGGTAAATAGGTTGCAGAAAAGATGTCCATGTATGCTTGCTTAGACCTGTAGCTAGGGCTTTCCAGTGTAAACATCTTTCATAATATAGTTTCTAACATTTCTTTTTAAAGTCTATTTTGTGGCTTAGAGGATGTTATTTATGTATTAGCACTCTCACTGTTGCAACTTTTTGATGTCAGTACCTTCGACCGACAGCCCACCAATGACTGCGGTACTGCAAAAAAGGCAGGCGAGGCACTTTCTTATAACTTTACAGAGCAGAGTGTATGTTGAGCAACTAGCTTTGTCCTCACCACATTACTCTATTTCCATGCTCGTACAACTTCTTGTGCTGCTAACAACAAATATCACGAATGTGAGCAATTCTGCCTCGATAAACAGGACACACAGCCTACTCTATCGCACTGCGGCGATGGCGCTAAATAGGAGCATTGCACATATTCAAATGCTTTACTCTCCTCCAACAGCAACATTTCACCAATAAAAGAGCGCGTGAACAGCTACCAACAAAGAGGTTTTAAATTCTCAAACCTTAATATTACCCTCCCGCCACACTCACTAGCTGAAGTGTGCCAGGAATATTAAATATGTAGGATATTAATTGAGAATATGAAATGAGTCCTTAGATATATTGTCCTGTTTTCGTCCAGCAAGGGAGTGGTTACTGGCCATCCTCGTCTTGTGAAAAGTGCATAAAAAAGGCTCTGCCAGCCCTCACAGATGTTGCTCAGGGTTGCGTCTCCGATGCATTTACATCTGACTGGAAGAAGTAACCACAATGGTCAATCACAGCATATCAGTATAGTATTTTCAGGAACAGCTGTTTCCTGGTAGACTTGTCATACAAGTGCCATGAGTTTGAGATACTTGGACAGAATCCTGTGTGAGGGCTCAGAGCCCTCAGTTAGTTGGTTCAAGAGCACAGGACTGAACATTTGGCCCATATATGGGCTAGACTGAGAAGATGGAGACATTGCTCGCAGGGCAGTGGACGTTAGAGGCAGTAGCAGACAGACTAAGTAAAGGGGGAAAGTAAACAAACAATTTCGGGTCAAGTTTAGCAGCCCACGGCACCAGTCACTTTAAGTCTCAACTGAACCCCTACTTTAATTCATCTACTCTAAGCACCGACCCCCCTCCTGTTGACACTTCATGTCTTCTTCGCCTCATTTATTTCCCGCACGATCGCACCTCCTGCTCCCCACCGCTTCCTGTTTATATTTCACAATCTATTCTAGTTCTGGTTACCATCGCTTGTTGCACCATACACTGTTTGGGGTAAATGTAAAGTACCTAAATGCCCACGGGTGCTAGTGATCTGGAAAAGAAAACTAAATAAGTAAACAAAAAACCTGGACGAAAACTTACTGAAAAGATTTATAAGACATTCAATGTCCCCATATTCTTGAGCACCAGGAGATGATTTCAGGACTTTGACGCCAGAATACTTTGAGGCAGCTATCTGCTTACACTTATTTTTGTACATTTAGACCAGATTAAATCAGTGGTGATCTTCTTGAAATTAGATCAGCGGGAAGCATACAACCTTGTCCGTTGACGAGAAGGTGACAAGTGGAAGGCAGCATTTAATACCAAGCTGGGCACTTTGAACACCTGGTAATGCCCTTTTGCCTATGCAGCACCTCAGCACTTTGTTAACAATATCTTCAGGGACTTTTCAGATGACTTCCTCAAATACCTCAATGAAATTCCGCTCTTCTCTCAGACTTTGGAAGAACTTTGTCAGTACATGAAAGAGGCATTACCAGAAAATGTATTATAAGTAGGGCTCCCGGTTTTATGGTATTTATTTTTTTGACATTTCCGTCTGTATTTATCCATATTTATTTTTTGGTCATTTTATCTGTATTTATCCACATTTATTTTTGTCGCAAGCAAAAGGAGACGCTGCAGCCAGTATTTTTCCACATTTATTTAAATAGGCACTGCACACTTGCACTCAGTTGTAATAGGTTTAGATATATTTATATATACATCAAATTAAGTAGACACAATATATTCATCTGAAAACTTTGCCAAAATAATTTAAAGAGAACATAGGCCTAAACAGACCTTGAGTAACTTGCATGAGGAAACCTTTACTGTGGGGCTGGACATATAACTTGCTAAAACGCAAGGTGAGTGTTCATATTTTTGAGGGGAGGAGGGTGCAAAATGCTTTGTGTCAGCATCGGAAACATTCTTCCCCGGAGCCAACACAAAGAATAATGGAACTGGGCCCGAAGGTATTGGAGAGCTTTACCCGAGCGTCAGTACAATTTTACCTGTTCATATGCATTGTTTACAGGCATGTGGAAATGAAGTGATATGCTCAGAATCACGATTGTTTTCCGATGCAGCATCCAGGATTACCTACTGAAAGCATTTAAATGTATTAACTGGCCCTAAGTGTTTCCCCTTGCAACAGTGGGGCTGCGAAAATGTGTACACAATAAAGCAATGCACTCCTCCCCCTCCCCCTTCTCCTCTGGAGTGAACCTGAAGACAAGGGGCCGCTGAAAGCGCGGACCCAAGTAAAGCAATGCACATTCCATAGGGGAAGGCACCCGGAGGCATGAGCAACAGTCTTCAACACTGCCCGAGCTCACCTTAATAAAGCGAAGCACTCTCAGACAATGAGACGCTTCACACACCCAGAAGCAGGCGTGCAACACAGCCCCCCCCCTCACCCCGCCATCACTGTCTTTTCCTCACCCTGGCCACCAGTGCCAGATGTTCACACTGCCCATCCCAGTTCTTCCCATTACCCAACAGTGCCACATTCTAACACTGTTCACCAGTGTAACTTTACTTTTCTGAACCCCACAGCCTCTTTCTCACAATGTTCATTGTGGCAGCTTCTTAAACTGCCCATCACTTGCAACTACACACTTTGCCCCCACTGCACGTTCTTCATACTGCCCACTTGGGGAGATCCTCACATGCCCCCAATTGCCAGTGCCTCATGCTGTCTATCAGTGGCAGCATCTCACACTGACCCGACAGGGTCGGTTCAAGTCACATTGTTTATGTATGCCAGTAGCTGACACTGCCCATCAGACTCCATGCCCATTTAGTCCTAGGACTCTTTGCTGTGACTAGAAGCTGTAAGACCATGTTTGTGACAGCTGTGCATGAGTGAAGTGGGGGAACGCAAGGAGAAGTGGGGTGTAAGGCTGAGAGTGGATTCGGTGGGTGAGTGTAGAGTACGCGCAAGGGTGGAGGCGGGGAGTACACGTGAGGTTGAATTGTAAAGTTGAGAAAAGAGATTGTGTGAAAAGGTGAGAGTGTAGGGGTTGCAGATTGGAGTAAATGAGAGAGTGGAGCACGTAGGGGAGTGGAGAGTACGCAGTGGAGAGTACGCGGCGGGAGAGTGGGACCTCATCGCCCCAGCCTTCTCCGGGTTGCCCTGGCAGGCCTTCCAGGCTCGGCCCCTCTCCAAACCCTGCAGCATCAGGTACAAGGCGGCTCCACCCGGCCTGGCTGACAAGATGAAAGCCTTTCGGAAGTCGGGGGGCCTCCAGAGGCCCAAACCTGCTCCAAATGACCAAGAGACAAGCATCCCCCAACTGTGCGCCAGGATGTCGAAAAGGCCCCTCTCCAGAGAGGCTCTTCCGACCCCTAAAGCGGCCAGATAGGAGCCGAGGGGCGCCGCATCACCGAGTACCTAATGCGCCATTGACACAGGTTCTCGGCCCCTCACCCTCCCCGTGGCTCCGAGTCCACAGCATGTACTGGCCTAGCAAAGGTAACATACAGTACTGAGCAGGGTACAGGCGAGGCACTGTAGCGAGCCGGGGAGGCTCTGAATTCTGCTGGCTGTGCCCTCTTCACCGCCTCTGCTGGAACCAGCGCCTCCTATGTACTCTCTACCCTTCTCATTACACCGTCTCTCGTCTCTTCCCGGTACTCTCTCCCGTGTCTTTACCCTCGGCCGTTACCCGCCCTCACTTCTCTTTCCGTACCCTTTAATCTTGGTCTCTTTCACTGCCGTCATCAGGTCTCTGGTCCATATCATCTTTCTTTACTGTCCGATCTTACCTGTCCTATGCAGGCGCGCAACGCCCATTGGGCTCAACGGGCTTCATCCTCCCCCCTCCCCCCCCCTGTTGTGTGTGTCAGCCCGGGCTGAGACAGGTTCCCGGGCACACACAGACAGTTTTTGAGCTGCCAGCCGCACCCGAGTACTTCACAGGTCTTTAACAGACCATTCACTTGTTAAGGAGGCTTTGTTGTTTTTTCACCCCTTCGGCTGGAAGAATTAGCCCCCTCCCCGAAATTTTTATCAGCCCCCCGAAATTTGCCTCTAGTTGCGCCTCTGCCCAGAAGTGATATGGGGGAGAGCATGCCGGATGGGGATGTCTACCCCAGGCTCCCCCAGGGTCCTGATAAATGACCTGTGAGGGAGAGTGCCAAATGCGGCGCTAAGAGTCCGTCCTCTTAGTAGGGCGCCTTTCATGTGCAGAGAGCAGCCTGCATTCCTCTATGCATCAGATCAGGCAACCCTGAGCTGAAGCACTTTGTCTGATTTGTCAGTATTTTTCCGTTTATATTTATAAATACAGACGAAGAACAAAACGTTTTCCGTCTGCATTTATAAGTAAAAATCCGTTTAAACGGAAAACCGGGAGCCTTAATTATAAGTGAAACCAGAGAAGCGTGACTTTGAAGCTGCCACAGACATTTTTCAAGGATTCACAAATTTCAGTAAGCGATAATGATGGACGCAGATAAGGTGGCAGCAGTAAAAAAAAAACTGGCCTAGTCCAATGTTGAAAGATGCCTTCCCCTCTGTTCCAGCATCACACCTCCTGGATTGGGGGTTACCATGCATTGTAGAAACAGATGTATCTTCCATTGCTACTGGCGCAGTTCTATCCCAAAGTAATCCCACAACGGAGGATGTCCTGTGATACACTATTCTTGAGCCTGGAATCAGGCAGCGGCTTACATACCATTTCCGACACAGAACGTTTATCAATCAAGGAGCTGTTTGTTCAATGAAGACTTTAATTGCTTGGGGTTCAATATCCCATTATTATACAGATCATAAGGATCGGGGGACTTGTAATTAATGTAATGTATGAACCCCCAACATCCCAGATTCTCCCACTCCTAAAGAAACCTAAACTAGACCTATATGACCATGCCAACTACCCAGCCCATCACTTACCCACCATTTGTCAAGATCAGTGAAGAAGTCGTCTTTGTTTGACTTTAAGACCATATCAATGCTTATGCTGAAGCACGAAAACCGCTACCTTACACATCATAGACGCTGCCTTCTTGACCACAGATAAAGATGAGATTGAGGAGCCTCTCAGACGCCTTCGACACAGTTGACCGCCCTGGGTCCAGACGTCCTCAGTCGAGTTCAGTCATGTCACCAAGCTCACCTGGACCGACCACGCCATCATCCACTTCACCACCTCAGGATTCCCCGGCACCACCACCAAGCCGCCCAGCACCTCACACTGCAGCTGGAGCAAAGTGTCAAAGAGCCAATGGAATGATGCCCTCAACATCTCCCAGCCTAGAACAGATGGTGAAGAACTTCTCTACCTGGATCACTAACTGCACCAACAGAGTCGCCCTTGTCAAGCCCTTCGAACCACAAGAGAATCCACCACTCGAGCTAGCTGGTACACCACGGAACTGAAAACCTCAAAGCGCAACTGCAAGCGACTGGAAGGGAAGTGGTGCACCAGCAAAGACCCCTCAGACCGAGCCACCTTCAAGACAGCCCTCAAACTCTAACACCATCTCTTGAAAGACACGAAAAAGAGCACCCTAGCCAACCACATCAAAGCCATCTTCAACAACAGCAAAGAGCTCTTCAACATCGTCCGAAAATTCTCCGATCCCTCTGCCACCAAAAACACCATCACCCATTCCCAGGAATTCTGGAACACCCTGGCTGACTTCTTCCACACTCAAGACCAAGCTGTTCAAGTGAGCCACCTGCAGCAGCAGATCTCTGTGCCTGAATACCCTCGCAGGTGATTAGCAGCGCTTTACAAATCCTGTTCATTGATTGATTGCCCAATAATATGCAACATTAAGTCTCAAATGGGATTCACCGAAAATGTCCTTCACGGGTTCTCCTCCTACCTTTCCAACCGGCACCAGTTTTTTTCACATGGGCAGGTCCTGGTCACCTGTGGGGTCCTCAGGGCTCCATACTATCTCCTGTCATCTTCAACTAATATATGGAGCCACTTGGTGCTCATCTCAAAGATAACAGCATCAAGATTAGCCAATATGCCAATGATGTACAACTCTACTTGAAAGTTATCTCTGCTTAAGATATCCAATGCCTCAAACACTGCTCGTGCATCATACAGTCCTTGATACTTCCATACGTACATACCCAACCCCCTACCAAGCAGTTGTCCCTATTCTTTTGTTTCCATTACAAATTTCCTGTGGGCTGATGAAATGAAGAATCAATACCATTGCAACAGTTGTTCCCATTTTACCCAGGCAAGCAAAAAAGTCAGATAAATCGACTATAATTCAGTCTGAATTACAGGAAAGACATCATCAGTCGAATACTAGTTCCTGGGTCCCAATGTTTGTAATGGAATAAAAGGTTGTTTTGGTATTTACAAACAATGTATACACATGTTCTAGAATTAAAAGAAAAAAGTATAAAGTGTCATGACTGTCCGGTTGCAGCACATTGTGGCATAAAGAACAGTTATATGCTAGAGAAAAGACAATTCTGGTCGCGACTAATGTGAAAAAGATGTGCAGCAATATGTTCAGACTTGTAAAATACGTGCTCAGGAAGAACCCAACAAAAGCAAACTTGTGGGATACCTCAACCTAAAGATATACCGTCCCCAACTGCGTGCTAGATCTGCATGGATTTTATTCTTGAATTCCCCAAATCATGATATCATACAACCCTTTTGGTCAGTATCGATTACTTCACAAAAGGGGACCACTTCATACCTAAAGCCTAAGATCCGGCTCTTAAAGACGTAGTTCGACTATATGATCTCCCTGAGATTTTAATTACTGATCGTGGACCCCAATTTATAGTTCTTTTTTGGAAACCTGTGCTGAATCAGTTGGGAACAATACATTTCACCTCAACATATTATTTGCAGACCGATGGGCAAACGGAAAAATTGAATGAGGCTTTTGAACAGAACCTTTGTTGCTTTCTCTTGTATCATCTGTCAGACTGGTTCAACTGGATTGCCATTGCAGAATTCTCATTAAACAATTCCTTGCACAGTGCTGTTGTTTATACACCTTTCTTCTGCGCCCAGGGGTATGTGGCTATAAGTCTGTACCATCCACCATTCCTACAGTCCATTCTTTGTTACAAAAGTTATATCAGCTGTAGCAGTCCACAGCTAACCTTACCATCCCTGTGTCTTACTCTCTGCTCATCCCCAAATATGTGGGTCCCTTTTCTTTAGGAAAGTGGTTGGCCCAGGGGTGGTGGAATTAGGAGTGCGAGCTCATTAGAAGTACACTCAGTCTCCCAAGTCTCCAAAGTCGAGCCAACTCACACCTCCACCAGCTCTGGTACTCCTCCATGAGGTTTGGTGGATGGTTCCCCTGAATATGAGGTTGAGACTCTAGGGTATCTAGGGATCAGTTGCAGTACTGGTTATGATGCCTCTGCTAGATCTTGGAAATATTCCGACATAATATTGTTTAAAAAATGGTTCACTGAAAAAATATCAAATCCACAAATATCGTGGTACATAAATATTGAGTACAAATATCAAACACAAAAAAATCATTATCCTATACTTATTATGTAAATGACAATTATTGAAACTAAAATATCGTTATACAGTAATATCGAAGACAAAAAAATGTTTTTAATATGTAGAGTTAAAATTAATAAACACTAAAAATATTAATATTTAATATAATTAAAAATACACATTTAAATCAATGCAAACTATATATAAATGTTATACTTATTTTTTTAAAAACTCACATATATCTATATGTATCTTTATTTAAACACAATTTTAACCTATTATTAAAATAATAATTTTTATTTATATTATAATTTACACATTTTTTGTAAACGTTAAAAATATTATAAATATATATTTACTATTCCCACTTCAATCTGTGCAACAGTAGGGAAAGCGTTGGACTTGGAAGGGGGTACAAATTACTATTCCCACTCCAGTTTGTGCACAAGTAGGGAAAGGGTTGGACTCAGGAGGGGTACAATTTATTATTCCCACTTCGTTCTGTGCAACAGTAGAGAGAGAGTAGTTAACTTCAAACAAATTAAATATTTTAACAACTACATTAAATAACAAGAAATAGAAATATTACAAAATAATATATATATAAATATATAAATATACATACATTTAAAAAATAAATAAAACAATTACATACTTATTACAATGTTGAATAAATAATTTATATTACAACAAATATTGTTCATATAATTAAAACCCTCCCGGTTTCGGCAGAGTGAGGGGTAGGTCTACTACCGCGTTACGGAGAAGACACGACACTGCACTATTCAGTGTCCACCACCTGCCGGAACACGTTGCTATGAATTAATGACCCGAATTGGGTTGATGATCTAGATCTACAGGTATCACTTTTTAGGGTGCTGTATGGGTGGTCACTTTTGTTCACTACATTGGACCACCACCAAAAAGTGTAGATAGATCTCACATCGGTCCTGTAAGAATTGCCGTCCATAAGACGTAATGGCAAGAAACATGTTGACCTGATCTCACAGCGCAGTACTCTGTAACCTTACAGCAGGGGTGTGCCATTTCTTGTTTTTAGCCAGGAGAGTGGCCACATTCATTAAAATTGTTCTGAGTGGACCTCTACCTCCTGTTTTAACCCCACATTTACACATCTACACTCACTAGGGCCCTCACACACATTGCACCCAACGGCCAGGAATAAAGATCTCCGCTAAAAGGCCCAAACATGGGTGCCGATCGGGTATTGCAGCGCCGACCCGACGATGAGCAGACCCAATGATGAAGCTTGACACCTAGCTGACTGGGTGTGTGAGGGTCTCTTTCCGAAAGGAGGAAATTTTCTCCTGTCCTTAGCGAGTAGTTGAGTTCTCCACACGCACATCTACCGGTCTTCTTTTCTTTAGGAACAGCATACTATTCTGCTTTGTAATACCACACTATGGGCATCATTATGATGCCAGACAGTCGGACCGCCAACCGCTAATGCGGCGGTAAGGAGACCACCAACATGCATGCGGGCAGTCCGACCGCCCTATTATGATGCAACTGCGGGGTTGGTGGTCGGAAACGCTGTGGGGGCATGCTGCGGCCATGTAAAAGGGCCGCAGCACATGCCTCCCTTGGGCAACACCTCCAGCACATTCGTGCACCGTGTGCCATACACATGGAGTGCATGGAGGTATGTGGGGGCACTACATGCGCCCCCAGGGCCACTTTTCAGTGCCCACGACAGACCGGGGCCCTGCTTGGGGCCCCCATATCAGTTTTCGACAACCTTTTCATAGCGGTGTTGCTGCCATGAAAAGGTTGTCGGAAAGGAATATTGTAATCCCGACTATGGTGCCTGCATCGGCTCCGCCGCCACAATTAACACAAATAAATAACTACTTTTACATTTACTATAACTAAATAACTTCCTACCCTGTACCCGTACAAACAACACACACCTAAACTATAAAATAATTATATTCCGTTAACTTCCACCCTTTATCCCTACAAACACAACACACACCTAATATATAATTAAAAGTATTATTTACATAATTTACTTATTTATTTATCAACTAAACAATTAATAACAATTAACTAATAGTAAATTAATTTCCTTTAATTAACTTCCCATCCTTTACCCCTCCAAACAACAACCCGGACATGATATACAACTTAAAAAATATATTCATTACACAATTTACATATTTATCAATTAAATACTTATTTATAATCAACACAAACTATCAATTATTATAATTAATTTCCTTCACACCCTTTACCCCTACAGAAAAAACTTATAAAAGAAATATAAATAAAATATGTAATTAATTGCACAATTTACATGATTATCAATTAAATTAATTAATAATTACAATTAAATTTTAATTATAAATAATTTACTTCCACCCTATACCTCTACAATCCTCACAACCCGCACCTAAAACTTAAAGTAATAAAAAAATGAATTACACAATTAACATTACTTATCAATCAAATAACTCATATTAAATATGAATTAATTATAATTAATTTACTCCCTCCCTGTACCCCTATAAATCCCACAACCTGCTACGCACTAAAAATAACAATCAACACATAAACTAAATTTTAAAACAACTAAAAATATATTACCTATATTAAAAAAACACATTAACAATAATTATACAAACAACTTATAACATATACAATATAAATATATATTAAAATAAATATAAATAATTGAAAAACGATATTACCAACAACATTTTTGTAATCTATATTAACGGATATTTTAGACATCTATATTACTTACCTTAAAATCAATATTCTTGTCAACGATATTCTTGCACACGATATGTTTGCACCATGATGTTTCAAACGCTATATTTTTGCTTCTCAATATTTTATTTTCAATATTTTGTCTGAATACCTTCAAAAATAATATGAAACACAGATATTGAGTCAAAATATTGGGGCTGATTACGATGTCGGGCGGACTTGCACCCGCCCAACACCGTATCAGTCTGGAACTGCCCGACCAAAGGTCGGCGGTTTTGACCTCACAATTTAGATGCAACCGCCCATAGGGCGGTCGGAAACATCCATTTCACTATGGCAGCTTGTGCAGGATGCGGAAAAGGGACGCAGCACAAGCTGCCATAGCAAAATGGAAATTTGGAAACATACCTGCACCTTGTGGCAGGCACATCATGGTGCAGGGATGTTTAAGGGGGCACCATAGGTGCCCCCCAGGCCCAAGAGCAGAGGGCTAGGAGGCAACGGGGCCCTGCTAGTGGCCCCCAAAGTCATTTTCCAACAGCCTTTCTATGTCGGAAAGGCCGACATGGAAGGCTGTCGGAAAATGACATCATAATCCCGACAGCGGAGCCGAGGCTTGCTCCACCATCATTGGGGCGTGTGGTGTGAAAGAGCCCGTCGCAACAGCAGCAGACGGTCCCTCGGCCCGATGCCTCTGCCCACCGCATCGTAATGCGGAGGGCGGACCGCTGGAGTAGATGTCGGAAGGATCGCAACTGATGGTCGGTCGGTTGCGGTCCTTACGATATCATAATCAGCCCCATTGTGAGGTAAAGAATATCATGTGATAGAATATTAAAGTAAGAATTTAGTTGTTTTACTATTTTCTAATTTCATTCTTAAATAAATTCTGTTTAATATTGCTGTAACATATATCATTGTTTTATGTGTATTTAGATTGTTTTTATTGGTTTATTTTATTTTTTTGTTTTTAAATGTATGATAGTTTTTGCAATATAAGTTTATAGAGGGTTGGTTTTATAGGGCAGTAGGTGAAAGTGTAAATTTTATAATTTGTTCTAAAAAATTTATTTTCAATTTTGTAGTAGAATGTAAATTTTACATTTATATTTTTCATTTTTTTCAATGTATTGTCTTAATATTTTCTATTTTATTATTACAGGTGAAATTACATTTTAATGTGTTCCTTTTTTGTATTTTTTGGAAATCTTTGGTGATATTTTGTTTGTCATTGATATTAGCGAATTATTATTTTTTAATTTTAAATAAGTTGTGAAATATATCAAAACACTGATTTTCAAATTTTAATTTTACCAAATGCAATTTTTAACTGTTAAATTCATATAAATTATTTTTCGGATTTTTATTTTAATTAATTTGGTAATTCTTCAGTATTTTACTAATGTTTATAAATTTCTTATTTAAATTAGTGGTATAACACTAGATATACAAAATTTGACGCAATATTTGTATTCTTTTTTCTATATGTTTTATAAGTAATTTAAATATTGCTAAATATTAAAATGTTTATTTTTATTGTAAATTATGTTGTGATTTTGATTTAAAAATGTTTTTTGTTTATTTTCTTATTTATAGTTATTGCTATTGTTAATAATTTATTTTTATATTTCAATCTCCAATTTAACACATTTCCACAATGAGGCAATTTTTTCAGTGGAAAGAGTAAATTAGAACCTTCTAATTTCCAACAGTTACTTCTATAGAGTTACGTTTTCAATGGGATTCTGCTAGATCCCTTCTGGCAGCAGGTCACACCAACAGTGATGGAGGTAACGAGCAGTTTGGTTTCCCTAGACTCACTGCGGTGTATTCTTGATATAGGGAGTATTACCAGAAAAACGAGAGGCCTAATGCGGTTTTAGAACTTAGCACTGATTTTAGCGAAGCGCTGCATAACAATGGTGTGCAAATTACCTGAGACACCATTGCTACAGAGATGGCGTGCTGAACTGAGCAAATGGGCCGCGTTGAACTGTCAGTCCATAGGAGTGTCAGAATCGGTGAATATAATGTTAATGAATGTACTGACATGTGCAGGCCCGACAACGGCAATGCCAGTAAATGCAATGCGAGCGTATGCCATAGCTTGTGCCCGAACAATGCCAGTCAATGCAATGTCAATGTATATCGTAACTTGTGCCCGAACAGCAGTGCCAACATCAGCGATAACGATACCAATGTATGTCATAATCCATGCTCGAACGATAATATTATTGTTGCCAATAAGAACAATGTACGCTCAGACCAGAGCAAACATACCCTTGACAACACCAGTAAGAACGATGTCAATGTACAAGCTGACAACTGTACGCGCAATGTTGATAATGTCGATACAAATTATACCAGTGGCTGACATATTATTCTTTAGAGTTTCAATGAACTCACATCATTGCTGTTGAATTCACCCACGGTGACCTCCCCATCAACCCTGAGTCAGAGATACGTGGTCAGGCAGGTCCAGTGACCCACGTCCACATCTCTTGAGTAACAGGTCACAGGTGGGGTCCCCCATAAACCAAAGACAAACACGCACGCAGGGAAAACCCTGATAGATTCCACAGTAAATAGTTGCACCACAAACAAGTCCGAGCCAATTGGCCCCAATAAAACCTGTTTAGCCAAAGGCTCGCGTTCCCCAGACATACAACAAAGCTAGATACCACATGTCGATAGGTACACTTAACCAATCAGGACACGACAGGCACACCACACGTAGTGATAATGCCCTCCTCATGCAGGACATCTGGACACATACACACTGGCCCACACTAGCTATCCCCAAGGTTGAGAGCCATCTGTGTCCTTATCAGATGCCCGTGCTTGTTGATTTACAACTGAGATGCTTTTTGGGTTGTACAAAATTGTTTTATTGTACCTCATGAACTGTATATAACAGCGGCCAAAACTTTATACACCAAGAGATTTCGAAAAGACGCATTCTGTCCAGCCTCTCCCGGCCGCAGTGTTTGATTAAACAATGGCGGGGGTGGAGGAAAGTTGGTAAGAGGGATGAGTCCTTAAAACATTTTCTACATAAAACATAATTCTTTAAATATACAATAAACATTATAAAATTGGCATCAGATTAAAACTAGTTACAATCACTGGGTATCTACTATTTAAACAACTCCAGTTCATTTGTCCTTCCTATCTGACGGACAAGTCCTAGGATCAGTCCCAAAATGTTGTTTCCTTCACCGACAACAAATATCTCCCTAGTGCGCATGTTACATCCAGATACCTCATATCCAGTAAAAGGGAGGCAGATTCCCTCCTATCCCTCACTTTACATTTCCTTAGAATGGGTCTCGTCCACAATTTACGGCGCTCTAAAAACCACAAACAGATGAATAAAATATGGGTTGAATCACCTCTCATATTCATACCACGCTTACAAGTATTGTTACTGTGCAAAGAACTTTCTTAAAAGACGAAGCTAAAATAGGGTTTACACCACATCTACATTTTAAAAGTTCCAGTCAATGTTTCATTGGATACATTTTCTAACTATAGGAATGTCATTTCCCTCGTCCAGGTTGTCCTCAAATGGCAGACACATCCCTTATTGTCCAGATATCTCACATCATTTTCTGTTGACAGGTTTATTGCTAACATTCGTAGGTCCCTTTTGCTCATTCTCAGTAGTTGGCGCAGGTTATATGTTATAGATAACTTATTATATATACAAATATTCATTTTCCTTACAGATATGGCCCATTTTAGTTCGCTCTTCTGAACTTCCACTTGACATAAAGTGGAGATTTTAAGAGCATTATCCTGCTTCAAATGTTTCCAAAATCTAATTACATGACCAGGAGCTAGGTGACTCCAAGCTGTTAGACCTGTTTCCACCCTTACAGCTTGAACCATAACAGATTGCAATAGAGATAGACGTATTTTCAAACGTTTACTCTCCTCTAAGGGACAATTAAATTTGCCGCTTAGACAGAGCAGCTCCACACCATGTTGAAACTGAGGCATAATCATAGCTTGATGAGCTGCCAAAACAGGTCTCAAAGAGGGCCCTCCATACTGTCTTCCACATCTCTTAAGACCACTTGCAGCAATGATTCAATATGGTAATCCATGACAATTTATTCCCAAACCACATCCCTACTAATAACTTCTACATCTTCATTGTCAAGAAACCACTTAAAACTTCAACGTTTTCCCCCCAAAGACAGCACCTAAAGGCCCGATTAGGATGGCGGACGGACTCTGTCGTAGATGGAACCGCCCGACAGGCTGTCAGTGGTCCGGCAGTAGGCATTAGGATGCGACCGCCACCATGGTGGTCGCAATGCCTATATTTTGCATTGCGGCGGGTGCTGCTGGCTGCAGCACCCGCAGCAATGCAAAAAGGGGACACCATACACATCCCTGCACTACGTGGCAGGCACCATGTGGTTCCTGCCAAATGGTGCAAGGATCTGTAGGGGGCACCATAGGTGCCCCCCAAGGCCTGTGTCTGGGGGCCAGGGAGTAAGGGGGCCCACTAGGGGCCCCCAATGTCCCTTTCCGCCGGCCCTTTCATGGCGGTGAGGAAGGAACATCGAAATCCCGACGGCGGTGCCCGGTAGGCACCGCCACCATTGTAGGGACTACGAGCCCCTCCGCCGCAAGGATGCGTGGCAGTTGGTCTTTCCGACCACCAACACACCGCCTGCCATCGTAATGTGGCAGGCGGTGATTTAGTCACCGATGACGGTGAGACGGGCACCGACGGGCTGTCAGTGGCGGTCTCACCGACATCATAATCGGGCCCTTATTTTTTTCCAAATTAATAATCAGCTTTTTCATTTTATATATTTAGTAAAAGCATCAAACTTCCTCTGAAGACCAATTTTTGTTAGATCCAAAATGACCAAGTCGTCAGCATAAAGAAGACAACTAATGTGGGTGCCATTCATCTTAGGGCTAAAACCATTTGATCTTCCTGATAAACTGCGTACACCTACTAAAAACAAGCACTGGCATAGCCAATTGGTCTTGCCTTTGGGACCATATAAGTATTTAGCTATGCAGCACATTATCCTGGGTGCTACAATATATACTGTTCTTGAACGTGGAATCTTTGACACTAATGCATTAATGATAAATAAATAATTGTGCACATTATAGCACTGCATTGAGAAGTACTTATTTAAAGTGTTATTTTTGTACAACTGGTAGTCTGGAGTCACAGATCACTGCCAATAACACAAGAGTTTGTTCTTCTGCAGATAAGCACATAAGTCACTACCCGTGAATGGATGTGTGTGTAAAGAGCACAAAGTCGAATGGGTCAAGGACAGCTGGAAACTGCTCATTACAACATCGTCCTATTGACATGTTGCGATATCGTACAAAATCTTGTACTTAGGGCGAGTGAACCACTTTATGTGGTAGCACGCCACCTTTCAAGTCCTTGACTTTCCTCCACCAAATCATTGATTTCAGGGTCTGAAGTTCAACTGAAACATAAACTGTTGGCTAACGACTGCAAATCCTAGAATGCAATGCCAAGTCATTATAAGTTGTGCCTTATTTGGCAATAAAAACAGCACTGTAAAGCTGCCAGATGGGCTTGCTGCTGGATAAACGCCCACATTAAATAAAAAACTACAGACACCCACTAAGCTCGTTGGCATAAGGAGTCAATCAACTGCCAACTGCCTGAATGCCATGTAGCATCCCATCAGCCAATTGTGGCTGTCTGTGTTTGCACTGAACAAGCACATAATCAAAAAGGTAAAGACGAAACTACAAGTCCCACAATGCAGTGTTCATGGCTTAAAGAAATGGTACTGGGTAAATGGAAAAAGTTTAATTTGTTCTACCACTTAACATATTTTCCTTACAAGGACATTACATGATAAGATTAGCAAGAGAGAGAGCACTAGAGCTGTAGATACCACTCTTTACCTCGATATGTAGTTTCTAGTTTATCTTGCAGCCACTGCAGCATTGTGTTTTCAAAAATAGGAACCTCCGAAAACAACTGACTGACGTACAAAGGAAAATACACACCCTTCCCCCACTTGAGGCTGCAGTGCCTGGTTAATGGAAGTGTTGATTTTATATGCACCAGACAGTCTGAAGAAATGCAGCAGTTCCCAGAACTCACTTGCTTACGCCGATACCGCCTAAGCAAAGAAACTTTACGTGCTGCGTTTGGTGTATTTGCTCTACAAAGATAAAAAGTTATGCATTACTGTTATTGGAATGTTAGAATGGGTGAATACGATGTCAATGAATACAATGATATGTGCAGGCCCAACAACGGCAATATCAATAAATGCTATGTCAACGTATGTCATTACCTATGCCCATATAACAATGTCAATACTCATAAATGTAATGTCAATGTATGCCATAATCTACGCCCTGCACAACAGTGTTGATACCAGTAAAAACAATGTCAATGTACACCATGATCTAGGCACGCATAATTATTTCAATATCAGTAAAGACAATGTCGATATACGCTATGACAACTGCACCCGCAATGCTGACAATGCAAACATTCTCCCCCAGTCAAAAGATCTGGGTTAAATCCATCGTTCTTTTGCCCACTACGCCACCCCAGTTTGGACCCAGCCATATGCAAATCAGTCTTGACCCTGTGCCCCATGGGAACAGTCCAGACCGAACTGCTAGGCCAGGTCCTCCCTGGACCGAGAAACAAGCATCCTGGGACCGGTTTCAGGGTATGTCACCCTTCTTCAGCCAGGCTAGCTTGAATCCAGTGGCGCAGTGAGCAAGGGACCCACGTCTGGGCATACCCATCCCACTTAGGGCAAAAAGTGTTACAGCAAACAAATGATGGACGGAATGCTGACAATGCAAACATTCTCCCCCAGTCAAAAGATCTGGGTTAAATCCATCGTTCTTTTGCCCACTACGCCACCCCAGTTTGGACCCAGCCATATGCAAATCAGTCTTCACCCTGTGCCCCATGGGAACAGTCCAGACCGAATGGTATCAATGACCGCCACATTAGTTGCAGAAGTCTTAATGAACTTGTATCGTTGCTGTCGGATTCATCCAAGGTGACTTCCTCATCAACAGAGCAGGGAGTGATTCTTAAAGGACATAGGCTGTGTATTCAATGAGAGGTGAAACACGGGTGATGCAGACTATGTACCAAGTACATATACCACCAGTGACTCTCATGCTAGCTTTTAAGAGTATATGTGCCACCTCATGCATCTGTGCAATTAGCAGAGGTTAGGCACGTACTCATATTTCATAGCTACGCGCCCTGTCGCTGGGTGCGTGAGTCTCTAAAACGTCGTATCCAGACTCAACAGGCTATTCTTCACTGTTGGTTTCCTTGAAAGCGCTACTACCTTATGATTCCTAATACTAGGAGACAGATAAATGGTGCTATATTCAGTTTAATTCTACAACTTTAAGTTCCTATTTTATTCTATTTTTTGCTAACTTTGTGCTTAATTGAGTGCTGCATATTTTGTGGTCATATATATGAAAAATACAATTTAACTGGAAAAGCTCCTGGTTCAACATGGAGGATGTCCTATTTGATAGAAAAAGAGGAGCAAATGTATTATTTTTTTCTCTTTACCCAATTGCTAGAGAACGAAGTCTCTGGGAGACGAGGCATGTATTGAACGGTGTCTCTGGGTGTGCCACATGGATGGAAGTCCCTTCTAAATATACTCGAACTAACCTCTTATAGCTCATAAAAACAATAAACCTAGTTTTTACACCTATTGGTCTTGTCTGGCTAGCAGCGATCCGGAAAGTACTCATGCGTTCTAGCTTACATAAAAAAATAAAGTGCAAGTGTACAACATTAAAAAAATTATGAATTCTAGGCTAGAGGGGAGAGACAAAAATGCATTCTAGTTATTTTCCTAATCTGGTATCATGCTATGCCGTCAAGCCTGGGGTCCAGTTCAAACATAGAAGGCTATGTACTATGGGGCTCATTAGGATGGCGGGCGGAGGCACATCCGCGGTGCTGGCGGAAAATGTTCTTTTCCGCACTCCAGCGGCGGTCCACTCGCCCCCCATATTACAGTGGGCAAACATAGCCCATTTCCCGTCCGCTGCGGAGTTACGTGAGCCGCCAGAAATTTGCGCCCTCCACTGCGGCGGAGGGAGCCAATAGAGACACACCGCCATGCGGAATGACGTCCTGTCTGCCGTACAAATCACGATGCCGCAAACAGCCCATCACACCGCGGCAGAGAAGCCACCCACCCGGAGACGGCGGAAGCACGACAGCGGAGAGCGAAATCCGACTCCCGGTCCCCTCCACCCGGTCCTGACCGCTATGGATCCAGCGCTTCAAGCCTTTCCGCTGCTGTACCTCATCCACTACCAGCAAATAATGCACCGTCGCGGACAACGCCGCAGGTATGCAAATACACAACTCCGCACACAACCACAACACACAACTCCTGTGCTGACATACGGTTCCTGTCAACATCAGACACTCTGGTGGGGACAGGAACATATCCCCCAGTGTACCCACACATGTCCTACCTGTCAGAAACTCACCCCTCCGCATCCGGGTCACCCATCAACCGCGAAATCACTCCAATGTCCCGGTCACGTCACCGCAGCGGTGAAGACGCAGGAAAACCTGCGCACAATGTAGTAGGCAGTGCCTGCGCCAGGCATGGGCAGTCCGGCCTGATTCACAGGGCTCCACCTTCACCCTACCCACACTACTCTTCCCACACCCATTTGAGCACAGGCTGTGTGCTCCTACTGTGCCGCCCCTGCACAATTAATCTGCCAGGTGTAGCCAGATCTCGCACCTCACACATCAAAGGACAAGGGAGATTGACTGGGAAGGTGGGGGTGAAGAGATACACCCTGCACAGAAGCTCAGGGGCTGGACAACCCTCCTCCTCACACCTACCTTCCACTCATGTAAAGCAAACTGAGTATGATTACAAAATGAAGACTCACACTGCATATGTGTAAGGAAGTGGGTTTCTGTTGCAGTAACCCCCCCCCCACTTTTTGCCAGACCACTGATGCACTTTGACTTGATGTGCCCTGGGTCCCTGCCAATCAGGTTCCCAGGGCCCGTGTTCTTTCCCCAAAACTGTACCCAATTGGCATCTCTGGCCACAGGTCAGCCCCTGGTAAATGGTACCACAGGTACCTAGGGCACTGTGACCAGGGAAGACCCCTAAGGGCTGCAGCACTTATTGTGCCACCCTTAGAGGCCCTGTACCTTTACACACACACACACACTGCCTTTGCAGGCTGCGTGTTTTGGTGCAGAACAAAGTGAAGAGTCGACTTGGCACACACCTCTGTGTGCCATGTCTTCAACCCACTGCCCTGGCATAGGTCAAACACCCCTCTAGCTGGGTGCACTATACCAGTGGTGAGGGTACAGGTGCATGAGCCCTGTACCTCTACAGTGTCTAAGTCCATTCTTAGACATTGTAATTGCAGTGCTGCCATTAAGAGTATATGGTGTTGGGAGTTTGTCATTATGAACTCCACAGCACCATAATGGCTGCACTAAGAACTGGGAAGTTTGGTATCAAACTTCTCAGCACATTAAACCCACACTGATGCCAGTGTGGGATTTAATGAAAAATGCACACAGAGGGCATCTTAGAAGATGCCCCCTGAAACCTAACCCACCTCTAGTGTCCAGGCTGAGTGGCTGCTTCAGCTGCCACCACCAGACATGTTTCTGGACCCCTGGGTCGAGAGCCTGCTGCTCTCGGGGGCCTGAAACAATGCACATCCTGGGACGAGGTGCCAAGCCTCCTCCCCCAGGATGGGCAGGGTTCACGAAGGAGAAACTTCAAAGGCATGCCGCCTTTGTGAGCCTCTCCAGACCATTTGCTGCTTTCAGCAACTGGACCCCACTGGTTCTACCCCCCACTTTGGGTGGGAGAACCGGCGGGAAAAACAAGTGAGGAAGGGAGGTGTGCCCACCTCTGCCAACTCCACCCCTCAGGTGGGGGAGGCGAGGTGAAGCACAACCTCGAGTCCCCGCCATCTTGAGGATGGGGAGACCCAGCCAACCAGGGACAGGCTCCTGCCCCCGCCCACTGGAGAGTGGCAGAATAGGGGTGTACCCACCCCAGGAAGGGACCCATTGGTCCCTGTCCTTTACCTAACTGTAACGCCCTAAATTTAGTATTTAGGGGCACCCTGAACCTTACTTCCTCAGATCCAGCTTACCTACAAGAAGAAAAGAAGAAGAAGGACGAAGAACCGTGCAGAGCTAACAAGAGGACGACACCCACTGACTTGGCCCCAGCCCTACAGGCCTGTCTCCCCTCGAACCTGCTCCTGCGAAATCCTGGCGTGTCCAGCAGCCAGCAACCTCACAAACCCCGGAGGACCTGCCTGCCTTCACTTCCAAGACTGTTTCTCCCGTGAACACCGGACGTGTTTAAACTGCAGCTTCTGGGTCCGGCCGGACACCGCGAATCCAGCCCACTCTGCACCCGCCGAACCTGGCCCGAGCTCGAGTGGAAAAACACCACGAGGAGGTCACCCCGGCGATCCTGACCCGAGATCCGGCGACTCCTGACCTATCTCAAGCCTCCAGACGACGCCTGCAGCCTCAATCCAGAGGATCCCCTCTACCGCGACCAGAGTGGGTAAGAAAATCCGACCCTAAAAGGCACCCCTGCACCCGGCGCCCCACGGCCTTGTGTGCCCAAAACAACGGTGCCTAACCAACCTAGACATCCCAACTTACCCCTCGAAGTGGTGGTCGCACCCAGAAGGTCCTCGTCCCCGAGCCTGCAGTGCTTCTTCAAACCGGAGGTTCTCCATAGAAAACAACAGGGCGTCCGACGCTGAAACAGCACTCTGCACCCGGCCGCCCCAGTGCCGCTGAGGGTGCACTTTTTGTGCCAACTTGTTTCCCCAATTGCCCTGACCTAAACCCTAGGAGCTTTGCTCCCACAACCCAGTGGCCTGCTTGCCAGCAGCCACCAACCGGAGACCCCTATCCTCCATAGGATAACATTGGGCCTCAACACTCTGCACCCGACCGCCCTAGTGCCGCTGAGGGTGCAACAACAGTGCATCACTGACCCTGGGGGGAACCCTTGGTCTAACCCCAGAACCTTAACTCCCACAGTCGTTTACTTACCTGCAAACCGATAACCTGTTTTTCCTCCATAGGATAACATTGACAATTTTTCTTCCAAAAAACAACTAAGGGGGTCATTACGATGGCGGTCGGAAAAGCAAGCCGACCGCCATGGTAGCGGGAAATCACCGCCCGCCGCTACCGCGGGAAAACCGACGGATAGATTAGGATCCCCGCCGGTAAAAATCCAACCGCGGCGGAAAGGAGACCCGAGAAACCGCCGTCCGCCTGCGGAGAAGGCCCAAACCCGTCCGCGGCGGTCGGTTTCGCAGCGGAAACAGCCCAAACGACCGCAACCACAGCGGAGACACCGCCATCGAAATTATGATATTCCCGACATCGCCGCGGTGCAGTGCGCGGTTTCCGACCGCCGCGGTCGACAACATTGATGAATGAGTGAGACGGCGGAAGCGCCGTAGCCAAGCCACCGCTGCGGACGCTCCGTGAAAAAAATGGCGGTCGCGAGAAAAACACACATGCCCACAAAGTGCACCAACCAAACAAGGCATGGACCCAAAAATACCTAACACAGCCCAAAGACACACCCCGATGGGAAACTCCAAAACTACAAATCCCAGGTCCACACACACACCACACCTGCTACCAATACCCCATCCTGACACACCCAGAGACCAGTATAAATCCAGCCCCCAACAGACCACAATCCTTTGCAAAACTCCACAACTGAAGGAACATTCACCACAGATGACAGGAGAGGCAAATCTGCACAACACACACATCACCACCACCACCACCACTTCCACACCTGCACCTCTAACACCTTTGCACAGCACACACCATACACATCACAACCACCACTACCACTTCCAAACCTGCACCTTAAACACCTTGACACATCACACACCATGTCACCACAGAGAATGCCCAAATTCACTGAGAGTGAGTTGAGGGTCATGGTTGATGAGATAATCAGGGTAGAACCACAATTGTTTGGTAACCAGGTCCAACAGACACCACTAGCAACAAGAACGCAAATGTGGAGAAGGATAGTAGAGAAGGTAAATGCAGTAGGGACCGTGCCACGCAATAGAGATGAAATCGTGAAGAGGTGGCACGATCTGAAGGCAGTGGTCAAGAAGAAGAGAGCCAAGAACCATGAGCTGGCTCACAGGACAGGCAGTGGCCCTCCCGTTCCACTCAAAACATTCACTGAATGGGAGGAGAAGGTGCTTGGCATTCTACATCCAGAGAGTCTCTCAGGAATACCCGGGGAGTGGAGGCTGGTAAGTACAAACAAATGCCTAACATCACACAAATGTACTGTCTTGCACTACTACAAAATAATACCTCCTAGGTTCAAATTTATTCATGTGCACAACACTCCCCCAACACATCTCTCACAGATTCAACAGACACTCCCCTGAAGCCCCCAAAGGTAGTTAGCAACATCACCATGGGTACATGTGTACATGCTGCCAGCACTACAACTCCCACCAGGCCCCCTTGTCCCACAGCTGAGCAGGATGGAGCACTCCCCCACCCAGAAGCATGCCTCAGCCATTGTGTGCTTCACCCTCACCTAACAGGTAGGTAGCCATCTTAACAGGGAGGTGTGTTTGGAATAGGGAGGCCTGCACTACAACTCCCACCAGGCCCCCTTGTCCCACAGCTGAGCAGGATGGAGCACTGCCCCCCACCCAGAAGCATGCCTCAGCCATTGTGTGTTTCACCCTCACCTAACAGGTAGGTAGCCATCCCTACAGGGAGGTGGGTGGGTGTTTGGGAAGCCTGCACTACAACTCCCACCAGGCCCCCTTGTCCCACAGCTGAGCAGGATGGAGCACTCCCCCAACCCAGAAGCATGCCTCAGCCATTGTGTGCTTCACCCTCACCTAACAGGTAGGTAGCCATCTTAACAGGGAGGTGTGTTTGGAACAGGGAGGCCTGCACTACAACTCCCACCAGGCCCCCTTGTCCCACAGCTGAGCAGGATGGAGCACTCCCCCAACCCAGAAGCATGCCTCAGCCATTGTGTGCTTCACCCTCCCCTAACAGGTAGGTAGCCATCTTCACAGGGAGGTGTCTTTGGAATAGGGAGGCCTGCCCCACAACTCCCACCAGGCCCCCTTGTCCCACAGCTGCGCAAGATGGAGCCCTCCACCCCAACCCATGTGCCAACCATAGCATTGCTCACCTTAACCTAACAGGTAGGTAGCCATCTCTACAGGGAGGTGGGTGGGTGTTTGGGAAGCCTGCACTACAACTCCCACCAGGCCCCCTTGTCCTACAGCTGCGCAAGATGGAGCACTCCCCCCAGCCACAAGTATGTGGCAGATATTGAATGTCACTCATCAAACTTACGGGTAGGTAACCATTTCAACCGGGAGTGTTGTTCTTAATTGGTGACACAGCAGCACAACTCACAACAGGCCCCCTACTCCCACAGCTCAGCATGATGGAGCACTTGTCCCACTCATAGGCATGTGACGTCTCTGCAGCCGCACATGACACCATGCCACTTAGTCCACAGTCACCTACACAAATCATGCAAAACAGTTGTGTTGTAGTCACCATGCACAAGTCTCTGTTCAAAAATGACCCACATTGTGTACACTGTGCCAGGCATCACACACTGCAACACTAACAACGATCATGCTGCCCTGCAGCTGTAACTGGCCGGTTGTTTGGCAAAGTGCAAATCACCCATGTCATACCACAGTGTTGCAATGTAAACAGTGGAAGTGCAGTGTACCCAAAAACTACACTGCAGCTGGGACTCACAATGCTAAACTAAGCACATCCCAAATGTCCTGCAACACACCCAGCTACCACAGTGCTGCATTGAATTGCAGAACAGCACCTTGTCTGACTAAAATTGTCAAAGGTGTCTTGTTTGGACCACCAATGTGTGTATGCATTGACAATGTTCACATCTCACACTGTCTGTCTGAACAGTGCTGGTATAGTCTGGCCCCAAAAGCACATATTGTCTGCACAGGGCTGAGTACATCTCACACACACACCACTGTTGACCACAACATGTCAGTGTATAGATGCCCTGGAACAACTGCTTCACCAGTACTGTGCTCATGTTCTCAGGTCCCCAAATACCATGAAACCATGACAGTGTGGAAATGTATGCTGGGTGAGATGTTCGCCCTGCTGTCTGTCACCACTGTGCTACGAGACTATACCCCTTGCCCTATTGTGCCTTCAAATGTCGGGGGAGTGAACTCCACAGCCAGATAGGTGGGACAACAGTGATGGGGGGGCTATACCCCATGCCCTATTCTGCCTTCAAATGTTGGGGGACTAAACCCCACAGCCAGGTAGGTGGGACAACAGTGATGGGGGGCTATACCCCATGACCAAATGTAATCTGAAATCAATGGGTACAAAAAGCCACACACACATTCTGCTCACCACACGCACATTCCATCCAAAAATTTCAACCAAGTCACATAGCCATGTCATTGCTCACCTTCACCTCAAACGGTAGTCAGCCATCTTCACAGTGAGACGGTGTAGTGTGTTTGGCTATCCGTCCCACAAAACGCAACATGCATGCTGTTCCACCCCTATGGAGGATGGGACACTACACCCCCAATAAGAATCATGTGGCAGGCAATGTATGCTACCCACCCAACTCACAGGTAGGTAACCGCATCTCACAGGTCGGGGTGTGTGGGGCTGGGAAGCTTGCACAACAACTCACACGGGCCCACCTGACCGCCAGCACACAAGACCCATTACTTCCTGGCACCAACATGCATGTGTCAGTTATTGCAATGTACACTTCAAAAGAACTGGCATGTGGACATATCATGCTGACTTGTCCCACACTGGACCAAGATGGAAGCCATCATCATACACACACAGAGAGGTCTCTCAAATACAAGCAATAAACAGCAAACACTACATATCAACAGCCACAACATGCAGCCAGATATGCATTTAAAAAACATGGTGGCATAGGACACCAGGCCTCTCAATGCACAACTGCACACCCAGATAGCATTGGCAACTATAGTGTGCACACACCTAAGAAAATGAAACTGTGACAGCAACCAAAGTGTGAAAGTCTGAAACACATGTAGATGGAACTCCGAGCACAACCATGCACACCACTACATGCCATCTGACAGTAGCAGTGTTCCAGACCACCTAGGATCTAATTAAAGCAAACTTAAGCATGTCTTGAATAGCAAATACAGATATGTACACCACATTGAAAAGGTATGCATGAAACTACAATGTTCACTCAATGTGCAGAGTAAACCGCTGCAAGGGCTCAACAAGTGACACATACGCGTAAATGGATGACATATGATTGATCAATAACTGGATGCCAACATGAGACTGTCAATGTCAAAAAATTATTTTGTGCATGTCATGTCTTGACAACTCCCAATATGGACAAGTAATGCATGTACCACAACAGCTTGTAATGCATCACTGGATGTCGGTCAATGCAAATTTGTACAGTGAACAACTGCTGGATGTACAAACCGTTGATGTAACACTGCTAACACAAACTTTGCTGGGTGCAACACAATGACCATTTCTCATCTGACCCACAGGTGACCAAGAACTCACTGCAGAGGATGACACCAACCTGCAGAGCCAGTCCCCCCCGGAACAGAGACAACTGGATGAGGACTCCCTGGATTCCTTGGATGAGGAGCTCCAAGCTGGCCCATCTGGTGTGGCAGGCCGCAACCAGTCCCAGGCACCCATTGTCCCCCCAACCACATCAGCTGCAGCCCATGACCATCCTCTGACAGCTGCTGTCACGGCCTGTGTGTCAACCACTACCACCACCACCACCACCAGCTGGCCGCAACACCCTCCCTGCCCCAGGGGTTGAGCAGCCCACTACATCGACTGCGGAGGCCAGGGAGAGGATGCAGCGGGCCAATGTGAGGACCGGACAGGACCGTGGCAGCAGTGCAGGTGGTCGGGACAGGGTCATGCAGAGGGGAACTGATCCTGGGATGGAAGCCCTGGGCCACATCAACAGAGTCCTTGGGGCCTACCAACAGGCCCAGGGACGAATGGCCTGGTTAGAGGAAGAATCTCAGGAGCACCTCCTGCTGCTGAGGTCCATGGACACACGCATGGGACAGATTGTGGACCTCTTGGGGCAGCTAGTGGCGGTTCTGAGGGACAGGCCAGCGCAACATTCTACCCCTCCGCCTCCCCTGTTGGGCAGCAGGATGACACTTCATCATCCTCCCCTGCGTCCACAGAGGGGGTGAGTCCTCAGACACCACTGTCCCTGCAGCAGTGGCCCCTCCAGTCAAGCGCAAAGGGGCCGTCCAAGGAAAGGCCAGGGGGCCTCACGTGCCAAAGCACCTGCCAAACGCTAGTCCCCGAGCCAGCCATGATGGCAGACCACTGCACCACTGCATTGACCTTTTGAACTATCCTACACCACACTGCCATGTGAATGGCATCTATCTGTTGGACTGGGTCTCCACATCATTGTGGGGACTACTCAAGTATCTCATCTACCATGACTGTCAACTCACTTCTTCAATTCCCCCTTCACATGTACTCCACCCTCGCATGTCACAATTGTAAATAAATACACCTTACACACATGTTGTTGTGTCTGCTCCGTCTCTAATACAGGATGTGCAACCTTCAACGTGTAGGACATGGTCCAGGGGAATGGAATGTAGGTAGGCAGTGAGATGCTGAAGGGACCTAGGGAAAACCGCAGAACAAGAGTCACTTGTATGGGTGTGGCATCGCACACATCACACAACACATGTCAACAAGGTACTCAGATCTTCTAACTTTACACAGAGCAACAGTCACCATAGAGACATTCTGTATCACACTAACCAATCACACATACATTGGCATGCAGCAATGAGTCAACACAAAGCTGCAGTCAGCAAGCTCACATACACCCACACAGCAACTGCAACACCATCAGACCATTTTGTCCCTTCTACATCGTCACTCACCTTCAAGTGAAGTAGCGGGTGATGAGCTGTTGACGCATGTCGACCCCTTCCTCCTCTCCACTGCCCTCGTCACTGGATCCGGGTTGATTTGCAGGCGGGGGCCTTGGCTGCTCATCATCGTCATCCAGGATCAGGGGTATTGCCTTGCGAATGGCCAGGTTGTGGAGCATGCAGCATGCCACCACTATCTGACACACCTTCCCTGGCGAGTACATAAGGGCACCTCCAGTACGGTCCAGGCACCGAAATCTTGATTTTAGGAGACCAAATGTCCGTTCTATCACACGCCGTGTCCTCCCATGGGCATCATTGTATCGCACATCAGCTGGCGTGACGGGATTCCGCAATGGGCTCAGCAACCACGGGCGGTTCGGATATGCCGAGTCACCTGGGTGTGAGAAACACAGGTTAACCTTGCAGTCCCACAATGCCACACGACAGCATGTCACACACACACCACTCTAATCCACTATGCATACTCACCCACAAGCCATGCACGCTCCGGAAGCAGATTGGCCATCAGCTGAGGAACGATGCTGCTGCGCAAGATGTGGGCATCATGGGCTGAGCCGGGAAACTTGGCACACACGTGTGAGATGATCATGTCCGCCAGGCACACCACTTGAACATTTACCGAGTGTGAATGCTTCCTATTGCGGTAAACCTGTTCACGTGCCTGTGGTGGCACAAGCCCAACATGTGTGCAATCAATTGCACCAATGACATGGGGGATATGTCCAAGGGCATAGAAATCGCCCTTCACAGCCACCAACTCAGGCCCCCTGGGAAAATGGATATATCTGTCTTTGTAGAGCATCATGGCCGACAGGACATCCCTCAGCACCATGCTGAACATCGGCTGTGACATCCCGCCTGCACTTGCGACCGTGTGCTGGAATGAGCCTGTTGCAAAGAAATGCAGGCATGCCATCACCTTAGATGTTGCGGTGAAAGCTGTTGGATATGTCCGACGTGGCTGCAGGTGGGGCTCCAACATGGCACATAGGTTCTGCAGGGTTTGTCGGTCCAGCCTGAATTTGCGGATTATATCCTCATTCTCCATGTCTGCCAGGACTGTGAACGGACGATGGATATTGGGCCTCCTCCTCCTAGGACAGATCAAAGTGCACAGATGTCAATGCAGAAGACCATGAAATGTGCATTACATCAATTTTTTCTAGAGACACATTCCCAAGTTTTACAACATGCACCATTAACCGACAGGGCACTTCACAAGTAGGTACACATCAGGCACACTACTCGTACACCTGTCCCCTTACCAGCAGCAATTATCTGTGCACCCCTCCGGCTCATTCGCATGCACAGTGTGATATACTAACAGATATGTGTGCACACCTGTGAGTATGACCCCCAGCATATGTTACTAATTGCAATACTACCCTAACACACCATGTTGCTGGCCCTGATACACCTCCCAACACAGGTTGCACATGGCACACATCAACTACACACTGACCACCGGCTGAGCATGGGGGACACGTGTGTGCATGTGCATTACACAATGTGCCAGTTGCTGATGCCCCTAGTTCAGTAAATGAGACGACATTGTGCGTTACATTGCACACACAGACATTGACCATTATCTACATATGCTATGCAACACATTAACTGGACAGTCTACATTTCATTACACAGCACATGTGACATGTGCGAGTGTATGTGCCCATGCAATGTATTGGCGACCCATATATGGTATGTGTTGGTGACGTGGAGTGACATGTCCCTTTTGTGCATTTGCCCTCATGAGGACCCTTCAATTGTTGAGACACTGGGCACTGTACATGTTGGCCTATGCATAGAGCTGGAGGACACGTTCGGTGCAGCAAAGCTACTCCACAACTCCATTAACGCTCACTCCAGGCACTGTCTGGCACACATATGGCGGTGCCTACCGCTTGACACCTGCGGACTGGCACCGCCCATACCCCAGGCCCGATCGCGGTAGACACCGCCAGATATGTATGTGACAATGGCGGTCACTATGCACCGCTACCCAAATCACGGTCACTCCAGGCACTGTCTGGCACACATATGGCGGTGCCTACCGCTTGACACCTGCGGACTGGCACCGCCCATACCCCAGGCCCGATCGCGGTAGACACCGCCAGATATGTATGTGACAATGGCGGTCACTATGCACCGCTACCCAAATCACGGTCACTCCAGGCACTGTCTGGCACACATATGGCGGTGCCTACCGCTTGACACCTGCGGACTGGCACCGCCCATACCCCAGGCCCGATCGCGGTAGACACCGCCAGATATGTATGTGACAATGGCGGTCACTATGCACCGCTACCCAAATCACGGTCACTCCAGGCACTGTCTGGCACACATATGGCGGTGCCTACCGCCTGGCACCTGCGGACTGGCACCGTCCATGGAACATGCCCAGGCAGCCGATCGCGGTAGCACCGTGCAGCCTGATGCGGATGTGACAATCGCGGTCACGTGCACCGCCACCGCAGAGCACGGTCACTCGAGGCATGTCAATGTGCACCACCTGGCGGTGCGCGCGCGCCTGGCCCCTACGGTGTGTCACCGCCATGGACCATGCCCTTGCAGCCAATGGGAAGCACCCTCGCGGTAGCCTGATGCGGATTTGAAAATCGCGGTAGGCGTGCACCGCCACCGCGGATGCGGTCACTGGAAGCATTCAAAAGATGCACCACCGCGGTAGCGCGCGCCTGGCCCCTACGGTGTGTCACCGCCATGGACCATGCCCTTGCAGCCAATGGGAAGCAGCCTCGCGGTAGCCTGATGCGGATTTGAAAATCGCGGTAGGCGTGCACCACCACCGCGGAGGTGGACATTGGATGTTTTTGAACGAGGCAGACCTGGTACACCAATTGCAGCACCCTGGGACCACTGACACAGCCCCAGGGGCCTATATATGTGTGGGAGGGTGCCCCACATTCCCACAGCTACCAGGGACTGCTGACTGACAACCCTCACCTGCTGCTGCTGCCTCAAGGGACTGCTGGCTGCCACCCTCCAACTGCTGCTGCTGCCTCCAGGGACTGCTGGCTGCCACCCTCCACCTGCTGCTGCTGCCTCCAGGGACTGCTGGCTGCCACCCTCCACCTGCTGCTGCTGCCTCAAGGGACTGCTGGCTGCCACCCTCCACCTGCTGCTGCTGCCTCCAGGGACTGCTGGCTGCCACCCTCCACCTGCTGCTGCTGCCTCCAGGGACTGCTGGCTGCCACCCTCCACCTGCTGCTGCTGCCTCAAGGGACTGCTGGCTGCCACCCTCAACGTGCTGCTGCTGCCACATGTCCATTGTGATGTCGAGGACTCAGAAGATCCGTGCCAGTCCCTTCACCAGCGAGGAGCTTGAGGTCCTGGTAGACGGGGTGCTTGCACAGTACCCAAGGCTTTATGGCGGCCCTAATGTCGTGGTAAGTCTCCAAGACTGTGAGTGAGAGTGCAGGGTGGGCACACGTGAGGTGGAGGTGCTTCTGTATGTGTCAGTGGTTGTGGGGCTCTGACATGCACTGCCTAGCATGCTTACTACAGCGGGAAGGGCTTGGTGGGCTCTTTCACACGTTACCCTGCATGCCTATCCTGAGTAGAGGGACATGTTTTGTAGTGTCAGCCATACAGTGCAGCTGCATTTTGGTGATGCAGGAGTCAGGCCAGTTATCGTTTGTGTGAATGGCTGTGTTGCTCCCAATTTACCCACTCAGTGTCAGTCCACCTGCCCTGCACAGTCCCCGCCGAATGCCACATGTCCACATCACTGCATGTACAGTGTGTTCCATGTGTGTTTGGTTCACGCCTCTTCATCTAAGTACCATCTCTGCCCTGTAGATTGCACAGGAGCAGCCGTGTGAGAAGGGTGTGTGTCTGACAGTTGTTATCACTCTATGTGAGTTCCAGGACACAGTGAGGCTTTCACAGGGCTAGGACACTTAGGTCTGCGCAGTGTTGGACACAGTGAGTCCAACAACAAGACACATGTTTTGCTATCTTCTCTATGTGTAGTTGTAGGTAACTGCAGACAGTAGCTGCGGGCAGACTACACGTCGCTTGCTGTGTTGGTATCCTGCATGTGAATGGGATGTGGAGGTACTGTGTCCACCATCGAACATGCATGCCTGTACGTCTGATTGACCAATGACATTGTACCATGTTCACAGCAATTGTTGGCTCTGTTACAGTTGTAGCTGGAGTTTTGGATGAGTCACTGTCGTGCTACTGCATTTTCTTTGTGTTGTCATTGTACACTGTGTCACTGGAACCTCACCCCTCTTGTCTCCCATGCCTGCAGCTGAAGGTCCACCAGCGTAAAGCCGTGTGGAGGGCCATTGCCTCCAGAGTGCGAGATCTGGGTGTGTCAAACCGAAGGCGCACCCACTGTCATAAAAGGTGGGACGACATCTGCCGGCTGAGCAAGAACGTGGCCGAGATGACGCTGGGGCTGCTCCCTCGGACTGGCAGGTTGGCTAGGCGCAGCATGACACCACTAATGGTCCGCATCCTGGCTGTCACACAACCTGAGCTGGACAGACAACTGAAGGAGCATCAGCAGCAAGCTAGGGGTGAGTATGTGTTGCAGGCTGCCTTTGGCTGGGAGTGGGTGCATGTGTCTACAGAGTGTGCAAATTGTCAGCTGTGTGACGTTGGTTGTGTGGTGCAATGTTTTGTGAGTGGCCTCTGTGCTGGGTGTATGTGCCATGCATTTGCCCAACCTGTGCTTCATGAAGTCAGTTTTAGCACTGTGCATCTCTCTTACATTTGGAGTTGTGGCCTTCAGGTACCTTCTGCTGTGGGGTAGTGTGTGAATTCAGATGGATGGGAATGCCAGTGTGCCAACTGTGAGTGCGTTTCAATGAATGCGTGCAATTACAGACCTCAGATGTCTGCCAGTCAGACATCTGAGGCCAATGTGCAACAGTAGATGTGCCCATGAACTCGATATGGTGGATGGCATGTGTGCAGGGTCATTGTGGGCTGGTATGTTGTGGTCTGTGTGGTCCCCTACTGCTCCATCCATGTAGGTGATGTGCACCATGTTGTGGTGTTCATCCTTGCCAACATCGGGACAGTGTGTGTGCACAGGCCATTTTGTGGCTGTGTCTGATGTGAGCCAACAGCAGGATGGTGTGCTGTGTGAGTCACCTGGGGCACTTATGGCAGGATGTGTGTTGGACATGCACCGTTGACTTGATATTTTGGGTGGCAAGATATATGTGTGCACAGGGTGGCATGCGATGTGCTACACACCTCTTCTAGGATGCAGATGTATTGGCACGTGTTAGTTCTGTTGATGCCACTCATCTCACAGTACTTCTCTCTCCTATGCAGCATCTCCCGTATGTGCAGAGGGACAGTGGACGGACACCAGTGGTGAGGCATCCAGTGCAACAGCCGCACCGGAGCAGACTGACACAGATGTGACCAGCGCCGAGGAGGGGGACAGGAGTCTGCTAGAGGATTCACAGCCGGAGACACAAAGCTCTACGTCATCTGACGCCAGCGGTGACGCATCCATGTTAGGGGGTACAGGGAACGGGGAGTCGGCCTCCTCTTCCGCCACACAGCGTCCAGTGCCCAGCCTCCCTTCAACCTCCACTGGTGCTGCCCGTGTCCGCACGATTAGGAAGGGAAGAGTCACCTTCACCCCAGGCACTGCTGCCCCAGCCCATGTCAGCCCTGCTGCCCTCAGTGCTGAAGCAGTCGAGCTATTGCGCCAGCTGTGTGTGGGGCAGACAGCACTTCTCAATGCCTTCCAAGAGCACGACAAAAAGTTGGGGCAGGTTATAGCTTTCATGGAGGGCATACATTCCGACGTAGGTGGGCTACACCGGACTGTGCAGTCCTTGTCATCAACTGTGACAGCAGCCCTGCAACAGGCATATAGTCAGGGAGCGGCTCCCAGCACTTTGTCCAGCCCCGTGTCACTGTGCACCTCTGGCGACAGTGACAATGCTCAACGGACCCCAAAGTCCCGATACAGAACCCGCAGCACACAGGAGCAGCAGCAGCCCAAGCGTACTAGGGTGCAGACACCATCCCCACATAAGAGTAAGGCCACCCCAGAGCGCAGAGAGAAAAGCCCATCAGGCGACAGCAAGGGCCACAAAGCAAAGAAACAAGCATCAGGGTCACAGGCCTCACCTTCCTCCACCGTCAAAGACTCCCCTGTCACAAAGACGTCTCGCAGAGGCAAAATGACAGTTTCCACACCCACTGAGAAGGTGTTGCCTGCAAACATTACACAGGATGAGGGCCCCATGGATAATCCATCCTTGACCTCCACTCCCATCCCAACCCCTATGAAGCCAGCATGGGAGGACACTGTAGGGGGCAAACCTGGTGGACAGAGGGAGGCAGGGTGGCGGCAAACAC
This sequence comes from Calotriton arnoldi, assembly GCA_963921515.1. Classification (NCBI taxonomy): domain Eukaryota; kingdom Metazoa; phylum Chordata; class Amphibia; order Caudata; family Salamandridae; genus Calotriton; species Calotriton arnoldi. The sequence goes on from CAWUFW010000466.1 coordinate 2,755,260, forward strand.
CAGGCAAGCGCACAGCGGGATCCAGCATGACCCCAGAGGGAGGGTCACCATCCACACCAGAATCAGCTTTGGTAGTGGGGTCACCAGTTGTGTCTGCCCCAGTTCACCTCAATCCCCAGACAGGGAAGCCTTTCAGGATCCCCAAGAAGTGGAGAGGCACCCCTCCACAATCTCCGGCACACACTGTGTCTCACCAGGACATGAGTCCACCTCCCCGTGCCACCACCCCACCTGGTCCAAGCAGCCCCCAGCTCCCACAAGCACAGTTGGCTCTTCCACAGTTGTTCCTACCACTGCCCAGGGCAGCCCTCCAACTGACCCCAACACACAGTCAGCTCCAAGTCCGACAGACAGCCCCATCTGAGTGGTGGTCACCCTCACACACCTGTCTGTCCACAGCGGTGCGTGTGATGCCCATTGTCAGCCCCATTACTCTGTGGCTGGGCATGGCATGGTAGAGTTGCATACATTCCCTGTGTAGCTTCTGATGTCACTACTCTGCACATTGTACTCAGGCCACTGGCCTTGTTGTTCACTGCTATTTGCTCCCTGGCTGTGCAGCTTCTCATGGACTTCATCTGCACATTGTACTGGCCACTGGCCTTGTTGTTCACTGCTATTTGCTCCCTGGCTGTGCAGCTTCTCATGGACTTCATCTGCACATTGGACTGGCCACTGGCCTTATTGCTCACTGCTGGTTGCTCCCTGCCTGTGCAGCTTCTCATGTAAATACTGTGCATGTTGAAATGCCCACTGGCCTTGCTGTTGGCCAAATTTGTTGTCTCACTATGCAAATTGTGAATAAACACAGTTGGTCCTGCTGTGAGTTGTGTCAGTGTCCTTCCTGAATAAAGTTGTTTCTGTGTGTGCATGGTTTACTGTGTCACATGCTCAGTATGCCACTTCAACATTGCCAATAGGTTGTCTCACATTTCATTTTTTTGCAGGGGTGGGAGGCACTTCATTTCTACCTGACTGTGATACTTATGGGTGCAGTGCAGGTGGTTGGCAATGAATTCTTGTTGTCATCATCCTTCTTTGCTCATGTTATCTATGGTGGACACATGTCAGGTTTGTGGGCAATGGCAGCACAGGGTGGGAGTTTGGGCACAGGCTTACAGGCAGGCAGGCCAGGGTAATGGGGTCTGTGTGAGCTTCCTTTCTGTGTGCCAATCAGTGTAGGTGTATGGACATCTTGTGGTGATGAGTTATCCAGGTCCCATGGCTTACTTCCAATGTGTGCACTTGGGTGGTTGAGAAGTGTATGGTGTGAAGGGGGTGACTTTGTTGTGACTGTGGATGTGTGTGCACCTGCATTGTCAACTACTGCCATGTGTCACCCTGGAGTGGTGTGCCTGTATGTGTACTTGTTGAGCCCTGTGGTTGTGTTTTGTGCACATGTCAGTATTGTGTGGTGCTGTTGTGAGAGGAGGTATGTGTGACATATCCTACTTGTGCTTGGCTGTCATGTAGTGTGTCACTGGGCCCTGTGTGTTGTGCAGCAGACATTGTCTTGTCCAGTATTTGGATGCCTATGTGTGGCTGGTCAGTGTTTGAGTTCAGGGCCTTCCTTACATCCCTGTGCCTATACATGGGTGTCCTTGCTGTCTCCAGGAGTTGTTGCATTGAGGTGACCGTGGTTTGTGTTGACTGACTGTGTCAGCCATGTGTGCTGTGATGGGCTGTGTGTGTTCTCACATGTGTCTTGTCTTGCATGAGCATCACACATGCTTGATGGTTGTGTCACTGCCCTTCCATTTGTGGGCACCTCACTTTGGCTTTCCTATATGTTGTCCTACATTACTGCTGGCATGTGGTGTGTGTATGTAGCTGTGAGTCAGGGTGGTGTGTGTGTGTGTGACTTGTCAGGTAGTGTGTGCAGTGAAGTGTTTGGTCCTCATCTGTGTGTGTGTACATTTTGTGCCTGGCCTCAGTGTTCTTGGCTTGTGTGTGATGTTGTTGTGGTGTGTGTGTTGGCTGGGGCCTGGCCTTCTGTGCTATGTGTTCCTGTGCAAAGGGTCCTGCTGTGGCTGTATATGCAGTTGTTGGGACGTGGGGCATGGTGTGGCTTTAGTTGTGTGGTTGTTGTGCAGGAGTGGCACTTGGGAGGCACATGTTGTGTCCCTTCAGGGAGGTAGCTAATGTGTTGGGGGTGGAGTTGTGGCTCTGTGCTATTTGTACGGTGCCCTTGGCATGCGCTGGCCCTGGGCTCTGTGTTGTGTGCATGGTTTCCTGCACACTGACCGCGGCGGTGGCGTGACCGGGACATTTGTTCATGATGGCGGAACATGGGTGGGCAGTATGTGGCGAGGTGTGTTTGTCACAGGTGGAACATGTGTGTGTGCAGTGGTGGCTGTGTGCCTGTCCCCACAGGGGCGTGTGGTGTTCCCATGTGATGTTTTTCCGCCCTGGAGCTGTGTATTGTGTTACTTGCACTGTTGTGTCTGTACGTACCCGCGGAGGTGTCCGCGGCGGACGATGACTTGCAGGTGGTGTATCATGTACAGCACCGGGATGGCGTGTAGGGCAGGATCCATCGCAGTGTGTCCCGGGTGTCTCTCTTCTGTCTCCGCTGTGGTGTCTCCGCCGTCTCTCGCTGTGCGGTTTCTCCGTCGCGGTGCGCTGCCATGTTTCCGGCATCGTGATATCTTCGGCGTACAGAACGTCATTCCGCACGGCGGTGTGTGGTGATTGGCTCACTCCGCCGCGGTGGCGGGCGCACTTTGATGGCGGTCGGCGTAGCACCGCGGCAGACGGGAAATGGGCAATGTGTGGCCATCCTAATATGGTGGGCGTGAAGACCGCTGGCGCCGTGCGGTAAATAGGTGTTAACGCCACCGCCGGCACCGCAGTCGTGTCTCCGCCCACCATCCTAATAGGCCCCTAAGTGTGGAGTTTTGAAAACTAAAGATATTCTTTAAAAATCGTACAATTAACCAAAACGTGTTTTCTCACCTGTTTGCAGGAAATGTCCCAGTGCTGAATCCAGGCATCCAGCACTGAGTTAGAAAAAGTAACGTAAAAGTAACTTACCTGCAATTTACTTAAAAAGCCTATTCATTTCAATGTACTGCTCCAAAACGTTTCTAAGTGTGGAGTTTTGAGATCTGACAATATTCTTTAAAAATCACACGAATAACAAAAACGCATTTACTCACCTGTTTTCAGGAAATGTCCCAGTGCTGAATCCAGGCAACCAGCACTGAGTTAGAAAAAGTAACGTAAAAGTAACTTACCTGCAATTTATTGAAAAAACCTATTCATTCCAATGTACTGTATTTGCTAAGTGTTGCATACTACTGCTCCCCTGTAAATCAAACAAAGTACAATTTCTATTGCATTTTTCAACTGTTCTATATCCAGGAACTTATTACTGAAAAGTATTTAATGCTTACCTGTGCCAGACTTGCTTGGTTCTAAAAATAAACAACAGTATATTTTTATACGAAAACAATTGGCCTAGAGTTCAGTTCTTGAGTGTGTGAATTCATTTGCTGACTGAGTGTGTACATCAAATGCTTAACACTGTCCTCTGATACTGCCCTACTGCTCGACCAAACTACCACTATTAGAGAGTGAGGTTCTATCTAACTTTAACCTCTGCCTACCTTTGGGGACTCTGGGACTCTATACACACTGTACCTCACTTTGGTGCAGTATATATAGAGCCAGTTTCTTACAATATGAACATCCACTGAACTGTTCACACTGCCTGTCAAGTCACTCAGAAACACCCCCCACTGACACCCAGCCACATACACATACCATAGGTCAGCAGCAATGGAGGACGATAAATGGGCCAGCCAAAAGTGAAGTGGACAGTGCTGGAAAACCATGGAGCAAGCCACAAAGCATGTGTACATCACATGCAAGAGAAGGATAATTTCACACCACCCTTAGGCCATCAAATCAGACATGGGTGGCACAGTGAGTGAAATTAAACCACAGTGACCTCTGTGCAACAACTCAGGGATACATCAAGGCAAGCCATGCATAGGCACAGGAATGATAGGAAGTGTCTGAAGTCATACAATGACCAGCCACACATCTGTGTCAACTTACTTGACATGTGTATGTCATCAGCACAACACAGATGGCTCATTGTCACACTCCCTGACTGTCAAACACAAGTAGGACCTTCACACATACCCCTCCTCTACCCACCTCACACCTGCAACATTCAACACCTGTGAGAAACACACAGAATGGTGCAAATGATGTCCTGTGAGGTCACTGACAACCAATCACACACCCTGTGGTGCATCCACAAATATCAGACTCACACTCAGGGATGCCTGAACCAATGCTGACACAAAAACAATAGCCAAACACAAAGCTCACAAACAACATCCACAGAAGTCCAACAAGCCCAGACATGTGCAGCCAAACAGTGGAAAGGCAATGTGACCCTAGACAGAACAGGAATACACAACATTGTCACTCAGGACCAATGCACAGACACCATACCCCAACACAAACAAGAATTGCATCATCAAAAGCCAATCATGAACACTAACTGGGATCAATGGGACAAATCAGCTAACACAGACGGAGACACCACACCAGTCATCAAGTGAACATGGTGCCATAGTGCACCACAAGCATGCACATGCACAATCCTGACAAGTGACAGGCCAAAAATAGGAGGACAAACCACCATTGTGCACTCAAAACAAGCTCATGAACAAGAATCCACCTTGCTGCATGTGACAGACACACAAGTGATGCACACTACACTTGCAACACACATCTGAATATATCACAATGCACAAACTACTCACACACAATGTCATGCAAATAGAACATCACACACACATAGCATCTGTCAGTAGAAAGAGCCAACACAGGCCAAACACTGCATACATCCACAACAAAAACACAACAGATGCACATACCAATCCATCACATTGCAAACTCAGCTGGACATCAGGGGGATGCAAACCAGGCAAGTACAAGGCAACATACACTGACAGCACTGCATGCACACCAAGCAGTGTGTGCACACCAACCAAACCAGTAGCACACATATCTGAGTGCCACACCATGAACTCCCACAACACAAATCATCACAGCACACAGATAACATCACACTCAGGAAGGGTAGCAGTACCTCAGCAAACACACATACAGCTTACCCATCACCCACAGATGCACAACTCAGGGAAACCCAGATGCAAACAACATGACTAGAGGACTGTGCTGCTCAAACATATGCACTGCACATGAGCAACCATGACTGCAAAATAGTAGAGGAAAATAACACATAACTAATTGTGAAACTGTCCTGAGTGGCACATTGGTCCTGTACACATCAGCCTCCCACTGTATAGTGTCACACTATGAAGTGGCGGGGAGGCTCACACACTGGCAAGCCATGGGGTGGAAGACATGAGATTGAAGTGGTGTGTACTTCAGTAGTGGACAGGTGAGGAGTGTACAGTACACAAACACATAGAGGAGTTACTCACAATGTTGTAGGCATCAGAAGCACATATAGGGGATGGCAGGACTCCACATACCATACTGGAGCCAAAAATGGGTCAAGTGACAGCAATGCATGAGAAAACTCAGACATAGTGTCAGTGTGGCTGAGCAGGTCTGCACAGTGAGCACAAACAGTAACAAGACTCATGGCTGATCAACAAAACACAACACAGACTTGGCAGTCACACACTCTGGGGGCCTGATTCACAGAACTAACTTACGTCAAAAACGTAAAGTTAGGACTTTACTACTCCTAAACTGAGAAAAATCCTAACTTTAAGACTTTCGGTATTCACAGAAGGCATTTAGGAGTCCTAAAGTTAGGACTACTAACTTCTGTGAATACCGAAATGAGTAAGTTCATTCTGTGAATACCAAAATGAGTAAGTGTATTCTGTGAATACCAAAAAGTACTAACTTTAGGTTTTTGACGTAAATTAGTTCTGTGAATCAGGCCCTGCATACTCACAACTGACAGCGACAAGTAGGTGTCCCCCAGGAGTGCAAGGACACACCAACACACTGCACAGTGCCCAACCTACAACTCCTACATGTGCCCACAATCTGAAGCACATGGCAGACAATTGAAACAAACAGGCACTCATTACCTGGCTCATACATGTGTGCAGTTGGCATTGCAGGGGCACACACACATCAACACTACTGACAATGACAGCCCATTCACATTGTATGACCACTCAAGTGCACACATTCAAATGTACCCATGTGACTATGAAGACAGGCCTACACAAGATCACTACACATCAACACTGCTGTTCACACATCAAGAAAGATCCCACAGATATGACAGACCCTGGCCACCCCGCAAGTAATCCTGTGGATAGAATTCACCTCTGTTGTGGTATTGCATCATAACATGACATGTGTACAGTTTAGCTAAACTGACTATAGTATGATTAGGATAAGAGTAGATCATCACAAACAACCATCATTGCACCCTCAAGCCCCAGAGTCGAGAAGAATTATAGTGCCTGTCACCTCTGGCAAACTCTGAAAAAGTACAACAAGCAATTGGCAATGTTAAAGTGTCATACAGAGCATGTGTCACATGAAACCATACCCATACATAAAACCTTTTATTTAGCAAGGACATTGACAAAGCAGACAACAGGAGTAACTGTCTTTATCACATAATACCCAGATAGGCATCAAAAGTAGAAAACAGCAAGGCCATTGGCCAGTACAAATTAAAAGTATGTACATGTGTGCATGAGAAACTGCACAGGGAATGGGCATCCAAAGTGACAAACAGCAAGGCCATTGGCCAGTCCAAATTCAAAGTATGTACATGTGTGCATGAGAAACTGCACAGGGAATGGGCATCCAAAGTGACAAACAGCAAGGCCATTGGCCAGTCCATAGTTCAAAGTATGTACATGTGTGCATGAGAAACTGCACAGGGAATGGGTAACACCGTCCACTGCCATGGGAATCACCACAGCTCCGGGAATACCAATGGGCAGTCCAGGCACCGCTTTGGGAGACATGGGGTTGGGAGGGGGACTACACACATCCTTCAGTACCCTCTGGACGAAACACATTTGTAATGCCACAAATGAGCATGTGAAAACCTCATGGACTATGACATCCATTAGCGCAGGCAATGTTTGTTCAGACTTCCACTGTCCAAACCAGCAGTGTTACTGTATGTCTGCAAAAACACTGCATGTCCCTCCCATCCTTCAATGCAGCCATGGATCTGTGGAAATTAGGCTACACACCCCATTTACCAGAAGTCAGCATGCTAGGCAGTGTATCACACAATTACATTACCCAGTCTCAGCCCAACGTTTGTATTGTTATTGCTGAAGAAGGGCTGTAGAAATGTCCATGTTACCATCCTCCCCAAAAACTCAAGTGCAATATTTACTAGGCCATGTATGGAGCATGGTGTATGAAAAATTCGGATGCATGCACATTAACTTGCACTCACAGGCACATACTACAGCAGAGTAACATCATGTGAGCACTCTTTGCACTCTCCAACTTTCACTCTGAAACACTTACCATTACATCAGGAGCACCATAAAGCCTCCCATACTGTGAAAGCACCTCGTCCACCAGGACCTCCAGCTCCTCTGTGGTGAAGGGACGGGCCCTGATGTTCTCAGTTCTCGCCATCACTGGGTCCAGGAGACAGGAACAGCAGCAGTTGGGGAGGAAGAATGGCAGTCAGCAGTGTCTGGATGCAGTGGAAATGTATGGCTCTCTCCCAGACATATATAGCCTCCTGGGGTTGTTTCAGTGGTACTCAGCTGCTGCAATTGGTGTTCCAGCTCAGCTATTTTCAAATGTACCCAATGACTGGCCTCGCGGTGGCGGTGCACGCCTACCGGGATTTTCAAATGCGTATTTCACTACCGCGATTGCGGTTCCCATTGGCTGAAAGGGCATGGGCATTGGCGGTGTCACACCGCGGGGCCCAGGCGGTCGCTACCGCAATCGTGCATTTTTTAATTGTACCCAATGACCGGCCCCGGGGTAGCGGAGCACGCCTACCGCGATTTTCAAATGTGTATTTCACTACCGCGATTGCGGTTCCCAGAGGCTGAAAGGACATGGGCATTGGCGGTGTCACACCGCGGGGCCCAGGCGGTCGCTACCGCGAATTGGCATTTTTAAATTGGTGGCAATGACCGTGATTGCGGAGCACGCCTACCGCGGGATTCCAAAGTGTATTTCACTACCGCGATTGCGGTTCCCATTGGCTGAAGGGGCATGGGCATTGACGGTGTCACACCGCGGGGCCCAGGCGGTCGCTACCGCGAATTAGCATTTTTAAATTGGTGGCAATGACCGTGATTGCGGTGGCAGAGCACGCCTACCGCGGGATTCCAAAGTGTATTTCACTACCGCGATTGCGGTTCCCATTGGCTGAAGGGGCATGGGCATTGGCTGTGTCACACCACGGGGCCCAGGCGGTCGCTACCGCAAATTGGCATTTTTAAATTGGTGACAATGACCGTGATTGCGGTGGCGGAGCACGCCTACAGCGGGATTCCAAAGTGTATTTCACTACGCGATTGCGGTTCCCATTGGCTGAAGGGGCAGGCGGTCGCTACAGCGAATTGGCATTTTTAAATTGACCGTGATTGCGGTGGCGGTGCACGCTTACGGCACCTATGGACACATCATGCTGTGGCAATGGCCAGTTCTCAACATTGAACAGTAGACACTTACTATGAATCATGCCACCAGATAGTTAAATTCAATGCTAGTGTGACATTTATCTCACTGATGACTACACATGCCATGTCAGTGCACAGGATTACATGCATTGGCATGTACTCCCTCACATGTCACTTATGATGTTGTTGTGCATGTACACAGATCTGTTGTGTGATGGACTCTCAATTATGTAAACATGTCAATGTGTGAGATGGCGAAGCAACCCACAGTAATGATGGACTGACTACATAATGTGACTATTTCACTGTGTAGATTGCTGTACTCATGTTGATACTTGATCTTCATGCACGCACTGTGCTTGTTGTGTTGTTGATCTGTGCTCTGTCTGTAAGAAACTGGCTCTATATATACTGCACCAAAGTGAGGTACAGTGTGTATAGAGTCCAAGGGTCTGCAGAGGTTTAGCAGAGGTTAGTTAGATATAACCTTACTCTCCAAAGTGGTAGCTTGGTCGAGCAGTAAGGCAGTATCAGAGGACAGTGTAAAGCATTTGTTGTACACACTCAGTCAGCAAATGAATCCACACACTCAAGAACTGAACTCTAGGCCAATTGTTTTGTATAAAAAATATACTGTTGTTTCATTTCTAGAACCAAGCAAGCCTGGCACAGGTAAGCATAAAAATACTTTTCAGTAGTAAATTACTTGTATGAACACAGTTCAAAATTGCAGTGTAACTTGTACTGGTTTTGGTTACAGTTTTAAGTAAGCAGTTTGCAACACATTGCAGGTATAGTACATTCAATAGAATGGGCTTTTTAAGTAAAATGCAGTTAATTAATTTTCAGATTACTTTTGCTAACACAGGACTGGATCCTAGATTCAGCCCTGGGACATTTCCTGAAAACAGGTGAGTAAATGCGTTTTGGTTAAAGGTACGATTTTTAAAGAATATTATTGCATTTCAAAAGTGGACACTTGGAAACTTTTTCACCTAGAGCCACCAATGTTATCCTATGGAAGGAAATTCAATGCGTAGGTAAGTTACTTTAACGTTACTTTTGTAATCCAGTGCTGGACTCCTAGATTCAGCACTGGGACATTTACTTAAAACAGGTAAGTAATTACGTTTTAGTAGTTTGTACGATTTTTAAAGAATATTATTGCATTTCAAAAGTTGACACTTAGAAACTTTTTCACATAGAATCACCAACTTTATCCTATGGGAGGAAATTCACTTAGCAGGTAAGTTAGGTTATCGATACTTTTTTCTTACTCAGTGCTGGATCCTAGATTCAGCACTGGGACATTTCCTGAAAACAGTTGAGAAAATGCGTTTTGGTTATTCGGCTGATTTTTAAGGAATATTTGCAGTTTTCAAAAGTCGACACTTAGAAACTTTTTGGAAGAAAAAGTGTCAATGTTATCCTATGAGGAAAAATGAGTTATCGGTTTCAAGGTAAGTAATCGGTCTTTTGAGTTAGGGTTCTGGGGTTAGACTCAGGGGTCTCCCAGGGTCAGTGATGCACTGTTGTTGCACCCTCAGCGGCACTAGGGCTGGCCGGGTGCAGAGTGTTGAGGCCCAATGTTATCCTATGGAGGATAGGGGGACTCCGGTTGGTGGCTGCTGGCAAGCAGGCCACGGGGTTGTGGGAGCAAAGCTCCTAGGGTTAAGCTCAGGGCGAGTTGGGGACCAAGTTAGCACAAAAGGGGCACCCTCAGCGGCACTAGGGCCGCCGGGTGCAGGGTGCTGTTTTGAGGTCGGGTGCCCTGTTGATTTCAATGGAGATTCTCCGGGACAAAGAAACACTGCAGGCTCGGAGACGAGAATCTTCCAGGAGCAACCACCACTTCGAGGGGTAAGTTGGGATGTTGAGGGTTGGTTAGGCACCGCTGGGTTGGGCACACAAGGCCGTGGGGCGTCGGGTACAGGGGTGCCTTGGGACGTCGCATTTTCTTACCCGCTCTGGTCGCGGTAGGGGGGGTCCTCTGGATTGAGGCTGCAGGCGTCGTCAGGAGGCTTGAGGCAGATCAGGGGTCGCCGGATCCGGGTCAGGCTCGCCGGGGGGACCTCCTTGTGGTATTTGCCCACTCGAGCTCGGGCCGGATTCAGCGGGTGCAGAGTGTGCGAGATTCGCGGTTCCTGGCTGGCACCAGAAGCTGCAGTTCAAACAATCCGGTGTTCACGGGAGAAACAGCTTGGAAAGTGAAGGCAGGCAGGTCCTCCGGAGTTTTTGAGGTTGCTGGCTGCTGGACACGCCGGGGTTTTGCAGGAGCAGGTTCGAGGGGAGACAGGCCTGTAGGGCTGGGGCCAAGTCAGTGGGCGTCGTCCTCTTGTTAGCTCTGCACGGCTTCTCGTCCTTCTTCTTCTTCTTCCTTTTCTTGTTGTTGCTGGATCTGAGGAAGGAAGGTTCAGGGTGCCCCTAAATACTGAATTTAGGGGCGTTACAGGTAGGTAGAGGGCAGGGACCAATGGGTCCCTTCCCTGGGGTGGGTACACCCCTATTCTGCCACTCTCCAGTGGGAGGGGGCAGGAGCCTGTCCTTGGTTGGCTGGGTCCCCCATCCTCAAGATGGCGGGGACTCGAGGTTGTGCTTCACCTCGCCTCCCCCACCTTAGGGGTGGAGTTGGCAGAGGTGGGCACACCTCTCTTCCTCACTGGTTTTTCCCGCCGGTTCTCCCGCCCAAAGTGGGGGGTAGAACCAGTGGGGACCAGTTGCTGAGTACAGCAAGTGGTCTGGAGAGGCTCACAAAGGCGGTATGCCTTTGAAGCTTCTCCTTCGTGAACCCTGCCCATCCTGGGGGAGGAGGCTTGGCACCTCGTCCCAGGATGTGCATTGTTTCCAGGCCCCCGAGAGCAGCAAGCTCTCGACCCAGAGGTCCAGAAACATGTCTGGTGGTGGCAGCATCGGCAGCCACTCAGTCAGGTCACTGGGAGTTGGTCGAGTTTCAGGGGGCATCTCTATGATGCCCTCTGTCGTGCATTTTACATTAAATCCCACACTGGCATCAGTGTGGGTTTAATGTGCTGAGAAGTTTGATACCAACCTTCTCAGTCTTCAGTGCAGCCATTATGGTGCTGTGGAGTTCGTGATGACAAGCTCCCAGCACCATATACTCTTAATGGCAGCACTGCACTTACAGTACCCAGGAATGGACCTGGGTACTGTAGGGGTACAGGTCTCATGCACTTGTACCCTCACCACTGGCATAGGGCACCCAGCTAGAGGGGTGACAAATGGATGCCAGGGCAGTGGTTTGTGGGCATGGCACACAGGGGTGTGTGCCATGTCGACTCTTCACTTTGTTCTGCACCAAGACACGCAGCCTGCAAAGGCAGTGTGTGTGTGTCAGGGTACAGGGCCTCTAAGGGTGGCACAATAAGTGCTTCAGCCCTTAGAGGTCTTCCCTGGTCACAGTGCCCTGGGTACCTGTGGTACCATTTACCAGGGGCTGACCTGTGGCCAGAGATGCCAATTGGGTACAGTTTTGGGGAAAGAACACAGGCCCTGGGACCCTGATTGGCAGGGACCCAGGGCACATCAAGTCAAAGTGCATCAGTGGTCTGGCAAAAAGTGGGTGGGTTACTGCAACAGAAACCCACTTCCTTACACAGTCCGACTCACGCAAGAAGGTGTGGCAGGTACAGCAGCTACGTAGAAGCCAGCAGTGTTGCTGTTTCAGACATGTGCTGTGTCAACTACTCTCAGGGCTGGTGACACAAGATGTCGGAATGTACCATTTTACATTCACATAGTCTGAATCTGTTTTGGGGGTACTCACTATGTACATACTGAACACGTGTACAACTACTTTAGATCAAGGTGTCTCTGCATGTGACTTGTGCTGTAAGCTGTTGTTTCAGTCCAGTCATTGTTGGCGCTGTGTCAGTCAAGACGTAAGATGTTGGACACATCTCATTGGGGAATTGAATTGACATTTGTCCCCTTTCATCTTACCTAGGAGGCGACCAAATGTGCATCGTCCATTCACATTGCTGGCGGACATGGAGGATGAGGACATCATACGTAAATTCCGTTTGGATCGACCTACCCTTCAAGACCTATGTGGTCGGTTGGAGCCCCATCTGAGGCATCACAGAACCTATCCGACTGCTTTGACACCAACAGTTAAGATGATGGCGTCCCTGCATTTCTTTGCAACTTGTTCGTTCCAGTACACGGTGGCCAGCGCAGGTGGGATGTCTCAACCAATGTTCAGCATTGGCAGCTGTGAAGGGTGATTTTTATGACCTTGCCCACATCCCTAATGTTGTTGGTGCCATTGACTGCACACATGTTGGCCTGGTTCCACCACAGGCACGTGAGCACATTTACAGGAACAGGAAGCATTTCCATTCCATTAATGTGCAAGTGGTATGCCAAGCGGATATGATAATCTCCCATGTCTGTGCCAGATTTCCAGGTTCAGCACATGACTCCTACATACTGCGTAACAGTATCGTACCACAGCTGATGGCAAATCTGCATCCAGAGAGTGCTTGGCTTGTTGGTGAGTACGCAGAGTCAAGTAGTGTGCTGTATGTGTGACATGCTGTCCTCTGCCACAGTCATGTTACAAAATTGCTCTGTGTATCTCACACCTAGGTGACTCTGCTTATCCCAACTGGCCTTGGCTGCTGAGCCCACTGAGGAATCCCAGGACCCTGGGTGAAGTCCGCTACAATGAGGCCCATGGGAGGACACGTTGTGTGGTGGAGCGTACTTTTGGTCTACTTAAGTCACGATTTCGCTGCCTGGACAAGACCGGAGGTGCACTGATGTACTCTCCCCAAAAGGTGTGTCAGATCGTAGTTGCATGCTGCATGCTCCACAACCTGGCCTTGCGCAAGGAGATCCCCCTGCTCTTGGACTATGAAGAGCAGCAGATGCCCCCCCTCCCCCTGCAAGCCCACACATGTCCAGTAACGAGGATAGTGGAGAGGAGGAAGGTGTCGACCTGCGCCAACAGCTCATCAACCGCTACTTCCCTTGAGTGTGAGTGACATTGTACAACAGTGCCATTGTCTGCTGTCTTTGATGGTAGTGAAAAGGCCTAGAGGAGCTTTTTGACTGCTGCCTGTTGTTGGCTCTGTGCTGATGGCTGATGTTTGTGGCACAGTGTAGTCAGGTCCAGCTACATGATGTCTATGTTGAGATTGTTTCGCATTGTGATGTGTGCTGGTTTGTGTACCTTGATGACTAGTGTTGTGTACTGGCTGTGATGCCATCACCTGACAAGTAAATGTCGTTCTCTTGTGTCTTTCTAGGTCCCTTCAGCCTCTCAATGCCTCGTCACAATCAGAGCTTCTGGTACATTGGGATCGGAGTCAACATTGTACATACTGTGAGAAACATGGAACTGACACAAAGACATAGGTGTGTAAAGAGTGTTTATTTACAAAGAGTGTTTGTGACAGACAAGTGATGTTTCAAAAAATGGTGCTAAGTGAATTAATGAGTTGTCAGTGATGGTTAACGAGACAATAGAGTAGTCACCACATTGATGAACTGAAAGTGAACATTTTTTTATTGTTCAGTTAATAAAAACTTACAATAAAACACCTTTCAAAGAGTTTTGAACATTGTTGGTGGCACTGATCCCTGCTCCCTTTCCCTTGATTTTGCACTTTGCACGACGCACTTTACAGACAGCCCCTGGAGGGGCGGCGGCAGTACAAGTAGCAGCCTCGCGGTTCCCGCGACGCGGGAGTTTTGAACTTTGTTGGTGGCACTGATCCCTGCTCCCTTTCCCTTGATTTTGCACTTTGCACGACGCACTTTACAGACAGCCCCTGGAGGGCGGCGGCAGTACAAGTAGCAGCCTCGCGGTTCCCGCGACGCGGGAGTTTTGAACATTGTTGGTGGCACTGATCCCTGCTCCCTTTCCCTTGATTTTGCACTTTGCACGACGCACTTTACAGACAGCCCCTGGAGGGCGGCGGCAGTACAAGTAGCAGCCTCGCGGTTCCCGCGACGCGGACGCGCGCGGCGCGGCCCGGGCGAAGACCGGGCCAAGACGGGCTTGTCTTAGCCCGTCATAGCCAGGAGTAGGCTGGGCTGGGCCACGGATCTTTGGTCTAATTCTGTTATATTTTGCACATAAGGTACTGTAAGATATATGTACAGTAATAGTGCCAGTAACGAGGTCATCTGAGAAGAGGACTAAAGGGATTATTTTGATTATTCAAGGTCCAAGGGATGTAAAGACTCTAGAGACTAAAAGTGGCTGTGAAATATATATATTATTATTTCTTTTTATTTTATTTTTGGGGGGGTAATTTTTAAATTATACCAACGAAATTAAATTAGGAGGAATTGTATGTTGTTAGTGTAAGGGTTAGAAGGTGATATAAAGGTAGATCTGTAGTGAGTTTTGTGAATTTGAAAAATGGGGAAAAGGAAAACTTTAACCACAGAAGTAAAAGGGCAGGGAAAAATAGGGGAAGGCCCACGGCAGACTCTACTTAATTATCTTACTGGTGCTGTGGGTGCCATTGAAAAACAAATTATCACGGTAGAGGAGGCATTAAAACCTGGGCATGTTAATATAAAGGATGTGGAGCACTTAGCATTAACGAGGAAGGCAAAAGAGACTATAGAATTTGAAGAGGCAGTTAGGGGGGGGGGAAAGACCCCAAAGTCTAACGGTTGTGTAGTTACGGTAATGGATGACACTTTGGTGAGTGAACATGATTCTGAAACCCAACCCCTTCAAAGCGGCCTAGAAATCCAGTTATCTCACCAGATCATACATCGAACTCAGTAGAATGTATAAATGAGGAACTGAGTGTAACACGAAAAAGCCTACTAGAAAGTATACCAATAAGCCGAAACATAAGTTCGGCTCAGCTAAAGTAGGAAATGACTTTCAAGCGAGCGTTTTCGAAGTTATTGAAAAGTTAAGATTAAAAGTGGATGCGCTGGATTCATTTGTAAGAGAGAGAATGGATGGTTTATTAGGTAAAACAGCGCAAATTGAGACTATGTTAATACAGTGTTTAGAAAGAATTCACCCCTTGGAGAAACTGAGTGAGAAAGGGGTAGGTACAGAGGCAAAACAAAACCCCACCGCTTCCTTGGATTATAACGGGTCTAATAATTGGCTAGATGTTCAAAAAGAGAAGATTGTCTTAGAGACAAAGAACACCACAGCTCGTAGTTTGCATCGTCAAAATGATATAGATAAACATTCTAGGAATGTTTATCCTATCCTGCATACGAATAAGTTTCGGTCTCCAATTCGTGAGCAGACAAGACTGAGACCTGCAACCCATCTTGGGGTAGAGAATATCTTACCTAATTTAGAACTGCCACCGGCGGTCACTCCCTATGTGGTCGTTTTAGTTAACGTACCGAAATTAGAAGTAGGTATGAATGAAACGTGGGAAACCTTAAGGAATAGAACTATTAATTGGATAAGTGTGAGGACAGGCTTGTTAGAGAGGGTCTTTGAAGAATTTAAAATGATTAGGCGAGTAAACTGGATTGGTAAGGGCACGAAGTTATTCTCAGGGGACTGTGTGGTTTTATCTTTACAAACGCCACAACTTGTTCAAACTCTACTGAGTAGAGTCAGTAGAGAAATTATATCTGATCAAGGTGTGAGCTTAGTTCCCCTTGGTTTCTTTTACCGTCCCACTAGTAACATGATGTTGACAGGAAGGGAATCTGCAACTGGGGCCAATAGGCCTTTATTTAATCTCCCGCTGCACAATCGCTTTAATTTATTGGCGAATATGGAAGAAATAGATTGACTGCAATATCTAGCTCCAACAAGTTCAACGGATAAAGAACTAGGGTGGGAGGGGTCGGAGATGGTATTAAGTGAGGATACACAAATTTGTTTAGATGGTACTATAACATTAAAGGATTGCCCACAAAAGGTCAGTTCTAATTTAGATATATTGCAGATGGAAATCAGTGACTTAGTCGAACAAGATACGGTTCTTGATTATAACCCAGTTGTGATGGTAAGTGGAGAACAGTTGTTGAATAATAGTCGATCTAAAGTAAAAATCCATAAGTGCAGGTTCCTTTCTTGGAATGTGGCAGGATTAAAAAATAAAGTGGGTAATAGTGCATGGGTTAAGTTTGTGACAAACTTTGATATATTATTCTTGCAGGAAACATGGACATTGGAACCAGTCCATATTAATGGCTTTAGAACTTTTCATTCCCCAGCAGTGGCATCGCCACATGGTAGAGCAAAAGGGGGTGTTTCTTTATATGTTTCAAATTATCTTGATTTTAAGATTCTTTATAGAAACGTTAGTAATCCTTATTATCAAATTGTTGGGCTGTTTTTAGATCGATCGATTTATGTTATTATGGTGAATTTTTATAATAATGTACCGCTAGAGGGAACTGATGATACTTTAAATGGTTTAACAAATGAATTGCATAATATGCAAATTCGCTCATCCAAAGATACGTTAGTCATCATGGGAGGGGATTTTAATTCCCCATTATGCCAATATTCGGACAAAGGTGTTTGTGGTTTTCAATTTGAAAAGGGCCAGGGTTTTGCTCATTTCGCACATACATTTTTGGGAGAGTGTTTAAACGACTTATTGTTTCAAAATGACTTAGGCTTTGCTAACATGTTATGTACACCTGCTGTCGCATTCAGTCCAACATTTAATGGCCGTGGATTATTTTCAACTATTGATTTTGTTTTGATTTCTAATACCCATGCAAAGAGAGTGGGTGATTTTATTAGACATGACGTTATTTTAAGTGACCATTTTCCAATTAGTATAGAAATAGAAGCCCATAAAAAGGTTTTAATTCAAAGACTGATTTAACACATAGGGTGGAAAATGTAGCTGGAAATAGACAAAATGGATACGCAATTAAGTGGACAAAATTGGTACCGGAAATCTTTACAAGTTCAATTATTACTAAATGTAGGGACAGTATTGCGATTTGCCTAGATGAGAATAGTTCTGAACAGGATATTATAGATAATTTTGTCAAAGTATCTAAAGAGATAAAGGACTCCATGTACAGAACCAGTAAGAGAGGCAAACAGGCGAAGCAAGGTTGGTTTGACCATAAATGTACTAAAGCATATAAAAGCTTAAAGCTGTGTTTAACGGAGGAAAATAAAAATAGGGGAAAATTAGAGAGGCAAGAATGGTATATAATAAAATCATTAAAGAAAGGAAAAAGTTTATAAGAAATGAGGCCTGGGAAAGTCTTAGAAGGGCATCTATGGATCGTGACCCCAAGGCTTTTTGGAAGGTAGTCAATGCTCCACTCTTTGATGAAAAGATCATTCTGCCTTGGAGATTTCAATTACTGAGACTGAGTGGATAGCTCATTTTTCTAAGTTGTATTCGAGTACCGAACAACAGGAACAGGTCCAAAATATTAACATAGTGAAATCAGAGTCCCTGCAATATGAGTCCTCTCTTTCCTTACAATTTTCTTTAAGCGAGGTCATCAAGGCTATAAAAATGAGTGCGGGGTAAAGCACCGGGCCTGGATGGTGTCCCGGTTGATCTTTTTAAGTCTAATTTAGAGTTATGGGGACCTCTTCTGACCCAGGTTTTTAATGCATGTGGTGTTCGGGGTTTCATCCCTACCTGGTATGATTCTATTATCGTCCCAATTTTTAAAAAAGGAGATAGGGACAACCCAGCCTGCTACCGCCCAATTTCCCTGCTAGATTCGACAATTAAAATAGTAGGTAGGATATTACTTGAAAGATTGCAAGATTGGGCAGAAGATCATGCAATTATTAGTGATTTACAATATGGATTTCGTAAAGGTCGGGGTACGATTGAACAAGGTCTTAACTTATCTATCATTTTAGAAAAATATAATAGGGCAAAAAATGAAAATTTGTTTTTAACTTTTGTTGATTTGACCACGGCTTTTGACTGTGTGATCCATGAAAAGCTTTGGCAACTTCTAAATGGAATGGGTGTGGATATTGTAATTATTGCATTTTTAAAACAGCTTTATTCAAGGGCACAAGCCAGGGTACGATATGGGAGGAACGGTGAATGTACTAAGCACTTTCAAGTGGGAAAGGGTGTTAGGCAGGGATGTATACTTGCACCGTTCCTCTTTACACTTTATATAAATGGTTTGGAACATAAGCTCGTGCAGGAGTGCAGGGACCTGCCGATGATTAATACTCGTCCGGTCCCTGCCCTCTTGTACGCGGATGATGCAGTATTAATCTCACGTACCCCACTAGGCCTCCAAAGGGTAGTCAACTCGTTTGTTAATTTTATGTCCGGCCTAGGTTTGATTGTAAATTGTTCTAAAACTTTTACAATGTTTTGTGGCCCCAAAAGTATAAAGAACATCAGGACCCTTTTTATTGATTCAAAGCCTATAGAGAATATTAATTTTTTTCGTATTTGGGAATATTATTTGACTTTAGGGGAAATTGGCTCCAAGCGGTTAAAACACGGAAGTTGCTTTTTATTAATTCGATTATGGCTCTTCTTAAATTTAGCAGGAAAATGGGGAAACGATCACCGGCGGTTTTAATCGAAATATATAAGGCTAAGGGGTCGATTCCGATTCGGGCCGGAAATCTCTCCGACCGAGCCGGACCCGGAGAGATTTCCGACCGATCGGACTCCGGCAGTCCGACCGAACGAGTCCGATGCATTCGTATGCCACCGGACACGAAGTCGGTCGGACTCCCATTGAACTCAATGGGAGCCGGTCGTACAACGCGTACGCGGGCTCCCATTGCCTCAATGGGTGCGAGGCGGACAAGGGCGCTCTACAGCGAGTACGCCGCGAGCGCTCGCGGCGCACACGCACAGGTAGGGGGACCCATGGGTCCCCCTGTGTGCGCTCGCACGGGTACGCCGTACAGGGGTCCGACACGGACTCCCAAAGTACAGCTCCGACAGCGAGTTCGAGTCGGACGGCGCGAGTCGGTCGGAGCGGTCGAGGTGCGCATCGTACTTACCCGGCCGGAAAACGTCTCCATTGCGCGGTGCGACTCGTGTCCGAGCGAGTCGGTCGGAGCGGTACGATCCGGGTACGAGTCGGTCGGAGCGGTCGGGTCGCCCGGACGAGTCGGTCGGCGACCCGCATCGTACTCGCCGGCCGGACTCCGCGTACGGTTCGGTCGGAAACAGGGCTCCGAATCGGATCCGGTAAAGCCGAATCCTATTCGGAGCCCTACCGGCCGAGATCGAATCGGCCCCTAAATGTGTGGCAATTGCAACATATGGGGCGGGCCTTTGGGGGCATGTTAACGTTAGTATATTACAGGTGGCTGAAAATAGGTTTCTTAAATCTCTTTTAGGGATTCCGCAAAGTTCTTCAAATGCGATTTGCCACCGTGAACTGGGTATGTTATACCTTGAAGATATTATAAAAATCCAACCATTGATGCTGTGGTATAAAGTGTGGACCGCGGATGAGACCGAGTTTAATCGATCTGTTTTGAAAGACGCATTGAGCCTGGATAGGAAAGGACGTATCAGTTGGTTGGAATATATTAAGAATTTTCTAACTAAACTGGGGTATATAAAAATTTTTAATCACCCTGAATCTATGCATGATGTTTCAAGAAAGGAATTTAAAGCCACTTGTCTACGTTATCTGGGTGATCAAAGAGCCTTGCTAGAAGCTAGTAAGGTTTCTGTAATGGCACACCACGTGATAACACCGTTGCCCAAAATACAACCATACATATTATTGATAATGAACGATTATGAGAGATTTTTATTGACGCGTTTTAGACTGAATATTTTCTTTCGTTTGGTCAGTTTCCCCTTACAGAATGATTGGTCCAAATACCTATGTAAATGTCCATGTGACGATATTGCCGCACAATCCACTTTGCACATCGTGTTTTTTTGTAAATTTTATATTAATGCCAGACGGAAGTGGATATTACCAATTTTAAGAAAAAACGGTCAAAGACATTGCCTATCTGCTTTCGTAATGTTGCAAATTTTAGATGATGTTTTAGTTATTGCTTCAATGATTGAATTTTTAAAAGAAGTATCTAAACTTCGTAAAACCATGATTATGTAGATGGGATCAGATTTTAATGGTCTTGAGTTGCTTAGAATTTTTATGTGATGTACTTTTATGGTAAACGTTTGTTCACCGAATAAAGTCTTTTGAATTGAATTGAGTTGTCAGTGATGGTTAACGAGACAATAGAGTAGTCACCACATTGATGAGCTGAAAGTGAACATTTTTTTATTGTTCAGTTAATAAAAACTTACAATAAAACACCTTTATACAATTTTCCTACATTTCATACACAACCAATCCTGAACCCTTATTTAAAAATCACATAATTAAAATACAATTCGTCAATTAAAAATGCTAATATCTCTTCATTGACCACTGTTAGTCAGTTTCCTCTCTGCAATTTCTATAATGATACTTGGTACAGCAATTATGTCACAATACATGGAATGAATAGCTGAAATGTGTTTGTAGACTGTTGCAAACAATTTCTCTAACTGTAAAAGAATCATTCTGAAAAAAAGGTAAAAAGATATGAAAATGAAATAAAAATATGATTGTATGAATAATTACGCATATGAAATTTAACCAGTATCATCGGAACAGAACCAACTGCTCGCATGAGCTACATAGAAGAAATACAGGTCAAGCAGGTACTTTACTTATTCTTTTCAAAGGTCTGCCGCTGGGTTCCAGCCCACCAATCATTTCTTCTCTGTATTTGGCCCCTCAGCACACCATTGTGCCGCATACTGGAGGAGTCCAGTGAGATAATAGAGATGAAGGTCTGTAAGGCCAAGGCCTCCTCGGCCATATCCAGCTTTAACAGCTCTAGCTTCACTCTACTGCGTTTCCAGGCCCATACTAGGGAAACCAGGGTGGTTCAGGGTGGTAAATGTGACATTGGGGATTCGACAGCAGGAGTTTTGCAACACATATAGGCAACGCAGCTGTAAGATCATTTTCGCTAGGGCTACACGTCCCATAACAGACAGTGGGAGGCGATTCTAGAAGTGTATTGATGCCTCTAGGCCTGTGAGGACCGCACCCGCATTTAGAGCGTATTGGGTTTCGGTTGTATGGGCAACATGAATACCCAAATAACGGAAATGATCGCACTCCCATGTAAATGCTAAGGCGGGGAGATCCGTAATTTCTCTCCCAGCTAAAGCAGCCAAGAGGAATATAACAGATTTCTGGCTATTAATAACCAACCCTGACACTGTCCCAAACTCAGCCAACATCGTCAGAAGGGCAGGCACGCCTCTGTTGGGTGACGCATATAAAGCAGTGCATCATTTGCATACAAAGAAATAATATGAGTGCGCCCACCTACAACTATGCCCCATCGGGCCATGTCCCGCCATAGCCGGATCACCAGCGGTTCCTTCGCCAGTGCAAAAAGGAGCGGTGACAGCAGGCATCCCTGGCCCGTACCCCGCTCTAGAGTGATGAGCGCAGAAACCACTCCACCACTGCACACTCTAGCCGTTGGGTGACAATACAGTAGAGGGACCCAGGAAATAAAATCTTGTCTGAGACCCATTCTAGCAAAAACCTCCCACAGACAGTCCCATCGTAGGGCATCAAAGGCTCTCTCAATATCCAATGCAACTGTAGCCGCCTGAATATCCATATCAGCGGTAGAGTTCAATATATGAGAGAGTCTGTGCAAATTTATGGGAGTCCCCTGGCCTGGCATAAACCCACATTGATCTTTATGCACCAGCTGAGTAATCACCCTACCAAGTCGCATCGCTAATACTTTAGCCAGAATTTTTGTATGGACCCCTAACATGGACAAAGGTCGGAAAGAGCCTGGTAACGTGGGATCCTTGCCTGGTTTGGGGAGCATGACAATCTGGGCCTCCCGCATGGAGGAAGGAAGAGTCCCCACGTGCTTGGCCTCGTGCAGGGTCTCTAGCAACCTAGTGAGTAGCCTATCCGCATACGTCTGGTAGTACTCCACCGGGAGGCCATCTGGACCGGGGGCCTTGCAGCGTGCCATACCCTGCACTGCTTACCGGACTTCAAGTCGAATCTCTCCCCTAGTTCATCACGTAGGTCATCTGTAAGGCCTGGTAGTGTTATATCGTAAAGGAATGGCCCCATTTCCGATCTATCAACCACCTTGTCCTCGCTATACACTGTTTCCGAGTGTGCACAAAGTAAGGAGTTTATAGCAGTCTGCGTATGGACGAGGGCCACATCAGCCCACTTTAACATCAATATAATCGGGGGGGCGTTCTCGCTTAAGGAACCATGCCAAGAGCTTACCCAATTTATGCCCTTCCCGGTGCAAGAGCTGGCTGTATTCCCGGCGGACCAGGCAATCCAGTCTGTCCCATATATCTCCTACTGTGTACTGGGCATGCAGCAACACCTCATTGCGTGTCCCCACGTCAGCACCATTATTCTGTAGTGTGACCAATGCGATCTCAGCCTCCGTGAGATCTTTCTCTAACCGCTTACGCATGCCGCCCACCTTTGACAGGCATTCCCCATGATTTCATTCTGTCCCCCTGGCATCAGTGGACAACCAGCTGGCTCAAAAATAGCTGCGTGTCTTTTCCCTGAGTTCCTCTCAAAAGTTATTTCAGGGCCTCAGGTTGCAGATGCCAAAGAGGAAACCTCGGCCGGCCACCCCTGGTCCCCCATTCCAATAACACAGGGGGGTGGTCTGAAAGAAATCTCCCTAATATCCTTATCTGTAGGGCCGCCGCACCAGCATCACCAGTAAGCAAAAAGCGGTTTTAGCGGCTATAGACTGAAAGCGCTGGGGTGTAGCACCTATAACCCTGTTCATCTGTATGTGTTGTGCGCCACAAGTCCACACACCCTAGGCGGTCCAGGACTCCCTGGAGAGCAGTCGACATATTGGGTTTCGTGTGTATTTTTGGGGGGTGTCTATCCATTGCGCCATCTAACACACAGTTAAAATCGCCTGCCACAAAATTGGAATTCCCGCATATGGCAGTAACTGTTTCTCCAGCTGTTGACTCCTTAAACTGCTCTTCCTTCTTCAGAGTTCTGCTCCGCCTGGGATTCGGATCCCACTTTGTGTCCTTTGTGAAAGTATTTTATGCACATCCCTGTGCACCGGTGAAAGTGAATGGCAGCATCTCACCCCTGTTCCCGATCTGCAGGAGTACCTGGCAGGGATGCGCCCGATGGCTGATCCTTACTGCTGTAGCAACAGAACACCTGGCAGAGTGGGTCAGGCGCAACCTCGGCTGTGGGGATTATAGAGGAACAGTGATGAAGGAAGAGCTTCATGTAGACGAGATGCTCCTCTATCTTTGTCTCCTCCAAGATACGGGCCCTTGACTGATCCACATGTTAGACCTTTACGGTGAGGCCTCCGGCCTAATGGGTCGACTGGTCAGATGTTCTGCTGGCCTCACTGAGACAATTGAGTGTCAATTCCTCCTTCCCATCCACAGACTTAGCTTCCAGTATTTGGGGGTACAGATTGTATTAGCACCGGGACTCCCACTGGGTCTTACTCTTGCGCTAATGCTGGCCTAGACACGAAAACACCCTTGTAGGTGTTCCAACCTCTCACTCAACATTCTTTACAGAATGGATCTGTGTAAAAATGATGGTCCTGCCAAGTCTTCTTTATGTTCTCGAAACTTCTCACCACTGATCCCCAGAACTGGTGTGCAGACCTCACTGCCAGGGTGAGCATCTTCCTAGGAGAAAATCAAACCCCACGTATTGTATTTAACAAATGCACCCAATCCACTTACGATGGGCATATCCGCCTCCGCCACAACTACTGGGCTTCCCAGATTCTGGTGCTGAATGACTGGCTGAACAGGGGAGATGGGGACCCAGCATTTCGTTCTGAGATCTCCCTGGGTGGTGGAGGAAACATACTGGGCTTCCGGTATGGGAAACTCTTTCCAGTCTCACTCCCGAAAGTTACCAAAGTAGCCCATTAATGGTGGCATTCGGCTTTGCACTAAATCAGAAGGGAAAGAGATGCAAAAGAAACAATTGATGGACGGAATGCTGGACAATGCAAACATTCACCCCCAGTCACAAGGATCTGGGTTTAATCCATCATTCTTTTGCTCACCACACCACCCCAGTTTGGACCCAGCCATATGCAATTCAGTCTTGACCCTGTTCCTTGTGGGAACAGTCCAGCCCGAACTGCCAAGCCAGGTCCTCCCTGGACCGGAAACAAGCATCCTGGTACCGTTTCAGGGTATCACCCTTCATCAGCCAGGCTAGCTTGAATCCAGTGGTGTAGTGAGCACGGGACCCACGTCTGGGCATATCCTGCCCACTTAGGGCAACATATGCTAAAGAAACAATTGATGGACGGAATGCTGGACAATGCAAACATTCACCCCCAGTCACAAGGATCTGGGTTAAATCCATCATTCTTTTGCTCACCACACCACCCCAGTTTTGGTCCTAGGATGCTTGTTTCCAGTCCAGGGAGGACCTGGCCTGGCAGTTTGGGCTGGACTGTTCCCATTGGGCACAGGGTCAAGACTGATTTGCATATGGCTGGGTTCAAACTGGAATGGCATGGTGAGCAAAAAAACGATGGATTTAGGCCCAGATCTCTGTACTGGGGTGAATGTATGACATTGTTCTGCATTCTGTCCATCAATTGTTGTGTTTGCCTAAATCAGAAGGGCCCGGAAACCCACACCTGAGATGCCGCTCTGGCGGGGGTGGCTTTTCCGTAGTGCCCAATTGGAAGGATCTGAACAGTTGGATCTTACTGGAGTTTCTAAGCTGGGTGATGCCTGGCAGGGCACACAAATTAAGTTTTTTTTAGACCTTTCAAATTAAATTTGACCTCCACAGAACCCAAAGATACAAATATTTACAGCTGTGCCATGCACTGGCCACTCATCAATCTGCCTTGATTGAGCGCCTGGAATTTTGTCTGTTATGTTATGGGGGATTTATTAAGCGCACGTTCACCAAAAAGGTCTCAACGCTCGAGGCTAAAGTCACCCTACACTCACTACGGAAAGGAGGCATATCAAATCCTTATTTATAAACGTTACAGATCTGTTTCTAGTGCTTAAGGGATGATGGGAAGTCTGGGTGGGCCTCCTCGAAGAAAGCGATTGGAGAGATGCCAAGGTGGCCCCAAGCGAGCTAGTCAATAGCGTGCGGCTGTGCCTCATACAGTGGAAATATATGCATGCTACCTACTTCACCCCTAAGAAGCTATGCAGAGCGAGTAAGAATCCCTGATCTGAAATATTTTCCACCCTCTCCAGAACAATAGGAAGACCTACTGACCATTGTTGCTGTATTGCGGGGCAGAGGTGAATGTATCTTGGTTGATATTGGGACAGTGATAGCCAAAAGTGGCATTGCTTGATAGTGAAATTCCCCGACCCTCCTTCTAATGCCGAATGGTGGGCAGTAAAAGATTGGTGTGCAAATAAAGGAGGAATCCATTTAAAAAGCCAGAAGATGCTCACATAAACACAGCAAGTTTTGGAGGTGGTGGTGCCTCTATATTGGATGGTTGAATAATCTGATGTGACGATGTGCATGGATTTCTTGGATGCATTCATATCATGATAGCACTGTGTACCTCAATATTTGGATTTAATTAAAAACAACACAAATTGGTTATAAAAACAAACAAACATGGCAAGTAAAAGAGATAAAGGGGAAGTAAATACGTATCTGAACAATTAAGTTGTAAATAAGCAATATCCGAAGAATCAATCTGCAAGGTCCCAAGAAGGGTACTCACAGACTTCCATGACCAGCACCAGAGACGACAACAGAAAGGAGAAAAGAGAAGGTGATTCCATGAGGGAAAAAGTGTCCGGATCGATTAATATCAAAAAGCTCTGTTGTCCTAAGGATCTCAGGGGAATGGAGGGCGGGGGAATTTGCTTACTACAAATTAAGGGTTGACCGCAAACATATAGTGAAATTCGTAATACTCTAATGCCTTGACTCTCCAGATAGCTTCAAAGATGAGCAATTGGTCTCAGACAATAAATCGATTTTTCATGAGATACTTTTATTGCCATATCACGTATCCAGTCGGCATGAGAAGATGCGTTCAGCTACCGCCAGTGGTATAGCGACCATCTTTTCATTTCAGGTATATCAGTAACGTCAAGTCAAAGGATCAACTTCGATGAAGAGCTCAAGGGTAAGGTATTAGTTGAGTTCACAGTAGTCATGACCTTTTGCCATAATGTTTGTAGTGACGAACAAGGCCAGACTAAAGGCCTGATGTAGAGTTTGGCAGGTGGGTACTCTATCACAAACCTGATGGCTATGCCGCCGGCCATAGTACAAGTGCTTTACATCCTAATACATGAGTAATAAGGCAGATGGGATGTTCATCAAAATGTAAATCAGGCCTTCAGTGTATTATTTCTGAATCCTGTTCTCGACGTCTCCAGCAGTCCGACATATGAGTCAAGCTGGGGCGACCAATGCGATCCTCTAGTAATTTGAAGAAGTTAAATTTTAGCCTCGCTTCTCGCACTCCTTTCTCCTGATTCTTGAGTAAGGATCAATCATCTTTCAAGTACTCTTTCCCTAGTTTATGGTGCCACGTGATTTGCAGGTGTTTTCAAAGTGGCTGTGAGAGCAGCTAAGTAGGGTATTCACAAGCCTGAAATAACCCCTTGTAGCTGCTCCACCTTGTAAGATACAAATGTACTTGGGAGGCAGGGAGACGGTCTGGGAATGAGGAAAGTATGCATTTCAAACAATCTTTCAATTGAAAGTATCGCCATTCTTTCTCTAACCCTAGATGAAATTCGTCTTGGACTGCTCCAGAGGCTTTAGAGGAAGCTGCCGATTGAACCTCTTAAGAGATGTAACCCAGCTCACTCAACAGAGATTTAGGTCCATAATTAGGGGTTGTTGGGTGGCACGCCACCCACCAGAAGAACCGAGATAATGAGCTCTGCTGCCCTGGCGGACTACTGCGCACCATATTTAAAGATCCCCCGCCTGGTGGAGAGCTGGGTGCCTTTAAAGGAGCCGCTTCAAAGGAGATGAACAGAGCGGCCGCTAAATTTCTACATTTGTTTTTTTATTTATAAACAAATTAATAATGACCCTGACCCTGCCACCCTGAGAGTTTACTCCTACAGCATGGGGGTCATTGTTTTTCTCTTCTGACTGCCAGGCTTTTCCCAGAGGTCCCAATGAGAAAACAAAGAACATCACACTCTCAACTCCAAATAGGGCAGACAGTCTGATGTTCTCACTCCAATGGTCCCAAGTCCTCCAGTGGGAGCATCACCTGTGGAAAAATGGCGGGTCGCTTGACACTAAAAAGAAAGGGCGGACAGTCAGTTTGGTGGACAAGGTACTGCTCCATGTTTGTGGCAGGGTACTCTGTACGCCCAAATCTAAAGTGGGCTCTTTTTAAAAAAGATTTTTAATATCTTTTGATTGGCATGTACATTATAATCTGCTATATCATATTTACTTGCATCATATAGTTTTATAGATCCAATCAGGTGTCAGGATTTCCAGGTAGGTCTACTGACAGATATTTGGCATTAAGAAGCCATAAGTGCCATTAGTTTACATTGCAGCATCATTTTATTTCACTACTGCACATGATCTCTCTCTCCTCTCACGGGAGTTCTCAGTAATACCATCTAGTTATATAATCTCCTTCAGTCGTATATCCAGGGGCGCAACTAGACTAGGGGGAGCAATGGAGGCGGAGCTAATACTTCAAACAATAAAGAGCCGACATCCTTAGAGCCAAAACAGCAAAATAGTGACAAACTGTGCATTTTAAACATATTGGAAAAACCCAATACTATTAGAACAAACATGATTTGGTGGATTTGACAATGTTTATAGACTACTTACAAAGAACTTTAAAGGAGGAGTTTGAGAGAAGTGAAGTAACAAGTAGTTTGAACAGATTTCAGTACAAAGCACATTAAATACATTTTAGTAAGGTTATTTCAAAATGTTGCCCCTTATTGCCAATTCTCCGACAATTCCTTCCTGGCAGGACAACATGCTCCATTAAGTATTTATTATTTCATGGCTAGAAATGCGCTCCTGTCTGATTGTTGGCCAAAGGTATGTTTACTCTCTGCTTACCAGGATGTTGCAGCATATGCTTGTTAGAGGCTGCACTCATGCACAGCTCTCACAAAACTGAGCTTAGTGGGTTAACACACCTGTTTGGGGTTTATGACTGGCAAGTGACAGGTCTGATTCCTGAATCTTTGTTCATTTCTAATGAAAATGACTGAACACCACTCAATGGCCAATATTCTAACATGTTACTTGCCCTGCCATGAAACTGCCCTATCTGAAACATAACATAGCTGTTGTTAGTGCTGTACAATGAGCTGTTCTCATGAGCAGTGCATGATTGAGCTACATCCAAGCAGGAAGCCACCAAGCTGATGCTTTGTCCTGTGACGACGTCACTCAGAGAGAAACAGAAATACTGTCTCGTGATAACATACATTATAACAACCAGCTTTCAATTCTTTTCTAAGACCCACAGCACATACAGTGTCAAAACCACTCAAATATATGAGTGTTAAATCTTTGATGTGCTTGATAAAATGCATAATGTGTGATGTACACATTGAAACGTGTTGTGCACAAAGAAGTGTCTTTTCCTTGTGTAATGCACAGATTCATGCTATATTTGCCAGGCCCTGGTTTAGTTTGACAGCAGAGTTAGGGTTCGCAAGTACTTTGCTGCTACACTACACTAGTTAGAAAGGCACGACACGGTGATGCAATACCTATACAAGGGAAGTGCTGATGTTACGCTGCACTGCCTCTACATAGACATCATTCCAGCATTTTCCATATCTGCTTGCACTATGAGGAACGGACCGAAGTTGTTCATGCTTTAGGCAGCAGCTAACACATACATTTTATATACAGTATTCACATAGCCAAGCTGTCTCTCACTTTCAGCTCCAAACACCTGAGCTACCCTTCACAAGACAATGCTTCTTCACCAAAAGACAAGAGCCACAACCCACTATTACTGCTTGATTTATTCCAACATTGCCACCAGCCCTGCATTTAGCACCTGT
Organism: Calotriton arnoldi; assembly: GCA_963921515.1. NCBI lineage: Eukaryota > Metazoa > Chordata > Amphibia > Caudata > Salamandridae > Calotriton > Calotriton arnoldi. The sequence goes on from CAWUFW010000466.1 coordinate 2,784,907, forward strand.
AGGCAACCACTGAACACAATCAAAATCTATGCACGCCACGCATCACCACAAAGGACCACAGCACAGAGAGAGCGCCAGCCCAATGAAAACCTCTGCACGCCACGCATCACCACAAAGGACCACAGCACAGAGAGAGCGTCAACCCAATGAAAACATCTGCACGCCACGCATCACCACAAAGGACCACAGCACAGAGAGAGTGTCAACCCAATGAAAACCTCTGCACGCCACACATCACCACAAAGGACCACAGCACAGAGAGAGCGTCAACCCAATGAAAACCTCTGCAGGCCACGCATCACCACACGGGACCACAGCACAGAGAGAGCGTCAACCCAATGAAAACATCTGCACGCCACGCATCACCACAAAGGACCACAGCACAGAGAGAGCGTCAACCCAATGAAAACATCTGCACGCCACGCATCACCACAAAGGACCACAGCACAGAGAGAGCGTCAACCCAATGAAAACCTCTGCACGCATCAATCAATCAATCAATCACAGAATTTGTAAAGCGCACTACTTACCCGCGAGGGTCTCAAGGCGCTGGGGGAGAAAAAAAGGGGGGGGTGCTGCTACTGGTCGAACAACCAGGTCTTGAGTAGCCTCCTGAAGGTCAGCAGGTCTTGGGTCTGTCGTAGGCTTAGTGGAAGGGTGTTCCAGGTCTTGGCGGCGAGGTGGGAGAAGGATCTGCCGCCGGTGGTGGTTCTTCGAATGCGAGGGACGGTGGCGAGGGAGAGGTCGGCGGAGCGGAGTTGGCGGTTGGGGACGTAGAAGAGGAGTCGTCTGTTGAGGTAGGCTGGGCCAGTCTTGTGGAGTGCCTTGTGTGCGTGGATGAGGAGTTTGAAGGAGATTCTCCTGTCGACGGGGAGCCAGTGCAGGTTCCTCAGGTGGGGGTGATGTGGCTGTGGCGTGGTACAGCGAGGATCAGGCGTGCGGAGGCGTTTTGTATGCGTTGCAGTCGCTTGATGAGCTTGGCCGGGCTCCCGCGTAGAGGGCGTTCCCATAGTCGAGTCTGCTGCTGACGAGGGCCTGGGTGACTGTTCTTCTCGTGTCTGTCGGGATCCACCTGTAGATCTTGCGAAGCATGCGGAGGGTGTTGAAGCAGGAGGATGAGACTGCGTTGACTTGCTTGGCCATGGAGAGCGTTGAGTCGAGGATGACTCCCAGGTTGCGTGCGTGGTCGGTGGGTGTCGGGGCTGCTCCCAGCGTCGTTGGCCACCAGGAGTCGTCCCAGGCTGAGGGGTTGGAGCCGAGGATGAGGACCTCTGTCTTCTCCGTGTTCAGTTTTAGTCGGCTGATCTTCATCCAATCGGCGACGGCCTTCATCCCTTCATGGAGGTTGGATTTGGCGGCGAGGGGTCCTTGGTGAGGGAGAGGATCAGTTGAGTGTCGTCGGCGTAGGAGATTATGTTGAGGTCGTGCTGTCTGGCGATGCGTGCGAGCGGGGCCATGTAGATGTTGAACAGTGTTGGGCTGAGGGACGATCCCTGGGGTACGCCGCAGATGATCTCGGAGGCTTTGGATCGGAATGGTGGGAGGCGGACTCTCTGGGTTCTGCCGGCGAGGAAGGAGGTGGCCCATTCCAGGGCCTTGTCTCGGATCCCTGCGTCGTGGAGGCGTGCGCGTAGAGTGCGGTGGCAGACAGTGTCGAAGGCGGCGGAGAGGTCCAGCATATGAGGGCTGCGGTCTCACCGTTGTCCAGCAGGATCCTGATGTCGTCGGTGGCGGCGATGAGGGCAGTCTCAGTGCTGTGGTTGCTGCGGAACCCCGATTGGGATGGGTCCAGGATGCTGTTTTCTTCGAGGTATCGGGTTAGCTGTTTGTTGACGATCTTCTCGATGACCTTGGCTGGGAACGGAAGCAGGGAGATGGGCCGGAAGTTCTTGAGGTCTCTCGGGTCCGCCTTGGGTTTTTTGAGTAGGGCGTTGATCTCTGCGTGTTTCCAGCTCTCTGGGAAGGTCGCGGTCTCGAAGGAGAGATTGATGATGTTGCACAGGTGGGGTGCGATGGAGCTGCTGGCTTTGTTGAAGATGTGGTGCGGGAAAGGGTCTGACGGGGAGCCGGAGTGTATTGTGCTCATGGTCTTGATGGTGTCCTCGATGTTCACGCTGGCCCAGGCTGGCAGGGGATCGTGGTCGATGGTGTGCGGCGGGTCTGGTGCATCGATCTTAGTTGGGGCTGTCTGGGTGTTGAAGCTGTCGTGGATGTCGGCGATCTTGCGGTGGAAGAAGGTGGCGAGGGAATCGCACAGGGGTTGCGACGGTGGGATGTCGTTGGTGTTGGAGCTGGGGTTGGAGAGTTCCTTCACGATGTTGAAAAGCTCCTTGCTGTTGTGTGCGTTGTTGTCAAGGCGGTCTTTGAAGGAGATTCTCTTGGCGGACTTGATGAGGTGGTGGTGGTTATGGATGGCGTCTTTGTGGGCTGCGTGGCTGTCCGGTGTCTTATCACTGTGCCATTCTTCTCTAGTTTCCAGCAGGTACGCTTGGAAGCTAGGAGTTCCGAGGTGAACCAGCTGGCTCTTTTGGTGGTGTCAGCGTAGGTGAGTTTTTTCAGCGGGGCGAGGGTGTTGGCACAGTCGTCCATCCATCTTCTGAGGTTGCAGGCAGCGTCGTCGGTGTTGGATGGGTCGGAGGGAGGGCTGAGAGCGAGGGTTGCCCGTAGTTGGTCTTCGGTGACTTTGCTCCAGCAGCGGCGTGGGATCTGTTGGGTGCGGTGGTGTGTGGTGGGTTTCTGGAAGGTGAAATGGATGCAGCGGTGGTCGGTCCAGAGGAGTTCCGTGGTGTGGCTGAAGGAGACGTGGGAGCTTGAGGAGAAGATGGGGTCGAGCGTGTGGCCGGCGGAATGGGTCGGTGTTGTGACGAGCTGGCTCAGACCGAGGTTGGCGAGGTTGTCGATCAGGGTGGTGGAATTGCTGTCGTTCTTGTTCTCCAGGTGAAAATTCAGGTCTCCGAGGAGGATGTAGTCGGTAGAGGTCAGGGCGTGCGTGCTGATGAAGTCGGCGATGGAGTCGCTGAACTGGGGTCGGGGCCCAGGGGTCTGTAGACAAGGGTGCCTCTAAGGGTGGTGTTGGGGTCCGTGTGGATCTGGAAGTGCATGTGTTCGGCGGTGCTGAGAGTGTTGTCGGTGCTGGTCGAGACCCTGATGGTGTTCTTGTGGACGATGGCGATTCCTCCCCCTACTGCGTTGACGCGGTCTCTGCGGGTGATCTTATAGCCCTCTGGGATGGCTATGGCGATGTCGGGGGCGGAGGAGTCGTTCAGCCAGGTCTCTGTCAGGAAGGCGACGTCTGGTGATGATGTGTCGACAGGTCCCAGAGCTCGACGGCATGTTTGCGTGCGGAGCGGGTGTTCAGTAGGATGCATCGGAGGTGGTTGCGGTCCTTCTTGGCGGGCGCCTCGGTGGCTCTGAGGCTGGTGTAGCTGCTGTTCCGGCAGGTGAAGGGACCATGGGTGCGTTTCGGGGCGGCCTTGAAGCAGTTGTGCGTCCGTCCGGGGTTGAGAGCGTGGAGTGTGGTGGCATCGTATCGGCGTCGGTCCTCGAGGCTGGTGCGGGGGGCGCACGGCCCAGGGGCTCTGGCGCTGGGCGCGGTCCAGGCACAGACGGGCGCAGACGGGCGCGCCAGCGGCGCGGCCGCGCAGCGGCCGCCATATATGGGGAGGTGGGAGGGAGGAGCAGCTGGGAGGCAGGGGCAGCGAATGGGCAGTCAGGGGGGCGGGGCCGCAGGGGACGCAGCGGCGGGAGTGGAGAGAGGCAGCGAGGGGTACAGAAGGCAAGAAGGACACAGGGAAATGGGGGCAGCGAGGGAAACAGAAGAGAAAACGGGCACACAGCAATGGGGCAGCGAGGGAACAGAAGGAAAAAAATGGACACAATACAGTGGGGGCAGCGAGGGGAACAGAGAGAGAACGGGCACACAGCAATGGGGGCAGCGAGGGAACAGAAGGAAAAAATGGACACAATACAGTGGGGGCAGCGAGGGAACAGAGAGAGAACGGGCACACAGCAATGGGGGCAGCGAGGGAACAGAAGAGAAAACGGGCACACAGCAATGGGGGCAGCGAGGAACAGAAGGAAAAAATAGACACAATACAGTGGGGGCAGCGAGGGAACAGAAGAGAATGGACACAATACAGTGGGGGCAGCGAGGAAACAGACGGAAAACGGGCACCGAGGCCACAAGCAGAGGGCGAGCTTACCAGCAGCAGCAGCGGGCAGGACACCACAGGCGGAGCTGTGTGGCGGGGGAGCGACCTACCTGGTAAGGTCAAGGGTCGCTCTCCTCACCGCGCAGCGGCCGCCATATATGGGGAGGTGGGAGGGAGGAGCAGCTGGGAGGCAGGGGCAGCGAATGGGCAATCAGGGGCGGGGCCGCAGGGACGCAGCGGCGGGAGTGGAGAGAGGCAGCGAGGGGTACAGAAGGCAAGAAGGACACAGGGAAATGGGGGCAGCGAGGGAAACAGAAGAGAAAAACGGGCACACAGCAATGGGGGCAGCGAGGAACAGAAGGAAAAAAATGGACACAATACAGTGGGGGCAGCGAGGGGAACAGAGAGAGAACGGGCACAGCAATGGGGGCAGCGAGGGAACAGAAGGAAAAAATGGACACAATACAGTGGGGGCAGCGAGGGGAACAGAGAGAGAACGGGCACACAGCAATGGGGGCAGCGAGGGAACAGAAGAGAAAACGGGCACACAGCAATGGGGGCAGCGAGGGAACAGAAGGAAAAATTGACACAATACAGTGGGGGCAGCGAGGGGAACAGAAGAGAATGGACACAATACAGTGGGGGCAGCGAGGAAACAGACGGAAAACGGGCACCGAGGCCACAAGCAGAGGGCGAGCTTACCAGCAGCAGCAGCGGGCAGGACACCACAGGCGGAGCTGTGTGGTGGGGGAGCGACCTACCTGGTAAGGTCAAGGGTCACCACAAAGGACCACAGCACAGAGAGAGCGTCAACCCAATGAAAACCTCTGCAGGCCACGCATCACCACACGGGACCACAGCACAGAGAGAGCGTCAACCCAATGAAAACCTCTGCACGCCCCTCATCACCACACAGGACCACAGCAGAGAGAGAGCGTCAACCCAATGAAAACCTCTGCACGCCACGCATCACCGCACAGGACCACAGCACAGAGAGAGCTTAAACCCCAATGAAAACCTCTGCACGCCACGCATCACCGCACAGGACCATCGCAGAGAGAGAGCGTTACCCCAATGAAAACCTCTGCACACCACGCATCACCGCACAGGACCACAGCACAGAGAGAGCATCAACCTAATGAAGACCTCTGCATGCCACGCATCACCGCACAGGACCACAGCACAGAGAGAGCGTCACCCCAATGAAAACCTCTGCAGGCCACGCATCACCACACGGGACCACAGCACAGAGAGAGCGTCAAGCCAATGAAAACCTCTGCACGCCCCTCATCACCACACAGGACCACAGCACAGAGAGAGCATCAACCCAATGAAAACCTCTGCACGCCACGCATCACCACACGGGACAACAGCACAGAGAGAGTGTCAACCCAATGAAAACCTCTGCGTGCCACGCATCACCGCACGGGACCACAGCACAGAGAGAGCGTCAACCCAATGAAAACCTCTGCAGGCCACGCATCACCACACAGGACCAAAGCACAGAGAGAGCGTCAACCCAATGAAAACCTCTGCACGCCATGCATCACCGCACAGGACCACAGCACAGAGAGAGCGTCAACCCAATGAAAACCTCTGCACGCCACGCATCACCGCACAGGACCACAGCAGAGAGAGAGCGTCACCCCAATGAAAACCTCTGCACGCCACGCATCACCACACAGGACCATCGCATAGAGAATGCGCCACCCCAATGAAAACCTCTGCACGCCACGCATCACTGCACAGGACCACAGCACAGAGAGAGCGTCACCCCAATGAAAACCTCTGCACGCCATGCATCACCACACAGGACCACAGCACAGAGAGAGCGTCAACCTAATGAAGACCTCTGCATGCCACGCATCACCGCACAGGACCACAGCACAGAGAGAGCGTACCCCAATGAAAACCTCTGCACGCCACGCATCACTGCACAGGACCACAGCACAGAGAGAGCGTCAACCCAATGAAAACCTCTGCACGACACGCATCAATGCACAGGACCACAGCAGAGAGAGAGCGTCACCCCAATGAAAACCTATGCACGCCACGCATCACCACAGCACAGAAAGAGCGTCAACCCAATGAAAACCTCTGCACGCCACGCATCACCACACAGGACCACAGCACAGAGAGAGCGTCACCCCAATGAAAACCTCTGCACGCCACGCATCACCCCACAGGACCAAAGCACAGAGAGAGCGTCAACCCAATGAAAACCTCTGCATGCCACGCATCACCGCACAGGACCACAGCACAGAGAGAGCGCCAACCCAATGAAAACCTCTGCATGCCACGCATCACAGCACAGAGAGAGCACCAACCCAATGAAAACCTCTGCATGCCACGCATCAACGCACAGGACCACAACACAGGGAGAGCGTCAACCCAATGAAAACCTCTGCACGCCACGCATCACCGCACAGGACCACAGCAGAGAGAGAGCGTCACCCCAATGAAAACCTCTGCACGCCACGCATCACCGCACAGGACCATCCCAGAGAGAGAGCGTCACTCCAATGAAAACCTCTGCACACCAAGCATCACCACGCAGGACCACAGCACAGAGAGAGTGTCACCCCAATGAAAACCTCTGCACGCCACGCATCACTGCACAGGACCACAGCACAGAGAGAGCGTCAACCTAATGAACACCTCTGCATGCCACGCATCACCACACAGGACCACAGCACAGAGAGAGTGCCAACCCAATGAAAACCTCTGCACGCCACGCATCACCGCACAGGACCACAGCACAGGGAGAGCGTCAACCCAATGAAAACCTCTGCAAGCCACGCATCACCGCACAGGACCACAGCAGAGAGAGAGCGTCACCCCAATGAAAACCTCTGCACGCCACGCATCACCACACAGGACCATCGCAGAGAGAAAGTGTTAGACTTGGCATCTTTTGGCGTGTTTCCCCTGACTTTTTGCTTTCTGACCTCCCGGTTTGGACTCTGTTTTTGCTGGTGTAATGATTCTGCGCACTTTCCTCACTGCTGTCCAGTAGGAAAGTGCAAGTGCTCCTGTATAAAATGTGTTATGGATTGGTGTTTCCATGATTGGCCTATTTGGTTTATGTGTCAGTCCCTTGTAAAGTGCACTGCGAGTGCCAGGGCCTATAGACCAAATGCTGTTGGTGGGCTGCCATCGCAGAGCCTGTGCGCAGCCTGGGGCTGCCATGTCGACTTGGCAAGTGCACACACTTGCAAGTCCCTAAACCTTCCCTTTGCTACATGTTTGACACCCCTAAAGTAGGCCCAAGGTACCCCTGTGGGCAGGGTGCGTTGTATGCGAAAGGTAGGACATGCCTTGGTGTGTGTGGCATGTCCTGATAGTGAATTACAGCCTAGTTCGTTTTTCACTATTGCAAGGCTACCTGTTCCCCATAGGCCAGAGCGGGCAGTTTTGATTATTACAGCTTATAATCCTAACTGACCCCGGGAACATGGTAGAACTTTGAGTTTAGTATGCCTGGACTCAGAATGATAAAATGCATCTTTTAGTGAAGTTGGTTTTAACATTCTGTGTTTGAAAATACCACTTTTAGAAAGTGGGTATTTTCTTGTCTAACCATCCAAGCCTTCCTCTGCGAGGTTGTGTATTCCTTGTCTGGAGTGTGAGTGACAGGGGCTGGGGGATGCCAGGAGACAGGGTGAGTCAGCACAGGGCTGAATAGCAAGATCTACATGTAGATGGGTGGGAGGGGTTGCACCTGGGCCCTGAATAGGACAGTGCCTTCCCTCTACAATGCTGGCTCCACCTCCTGTGGTGCGTCTGATGTCCCTGGCCTACTCACTGAAAGAAGGGACGGAGACTTGTCAACAAAGTGCTCCAGAACTGGTTTAGACTAGGCAAAGGCCTCTCTGCCTTCAGAGAACAAAGGAATTTGGGATATAAATATTGGGGCCCTGACCCCATGAATTTAGATCTCGCTGGAATCAAGGAACCTGCCAAGACGAAGAGCTGGAAGAGCTGCCAGGAGGAGTACTGCCCCTTTGCTGTGTTGTTGCTTTGTTGGGTTGGCCTGCAGCTGCTGCTTCTGCCTTGGGCAGTGAAAGGACTGAACTTTCTACAAACTTGTGCTGAGTATCTCCAAGGGCCTGGAACCGAGCTGGCCTCCTGTTAAGAAGTCTCAGGGACTACAAAGACTTCACAAGCCTGTGGGTACCGCTTCTGGAACGCTGTTTCAGTTGCCACAGAGGAAGGGAACTGCAACCGACTCCGTCAACCGAATCCATCCCTGACCGGTGACCTGTTTGCACCGCAGACCGCATCGCCCCGCTTCGCATCGCAACCCTGGTCTCACCGTGGGCGACGTCCGACGCCGCCAGCACCGAGCCGCTGCTTGCACCGTGACCTGTGGGCACCGCAGTTCGCATCGCATCGCTTCACTGAACCAGCCGGACCCGACCGACGCGGTCGCTGCAACTGGCTCAACAGTCGTGACCGCATCGCATTTGGGGCACCGCTCGCACGTTTGCGACGCACCGCTCCGACTCGCACCGCTGTCCGACGCCAGCTCCCGCACCCCGGCTTGGTCGCCTGCATCGCAACCTGTCAGCACCGCATCGAGCATCATCTCACCCTGCACCGCACGCCTTGGACTCACCGACTCCGTCTGCACGACGCTCATCGAGCCGCTGCCTGCACCGCATCGAGGGACACCGCACCTTGCATCGCTCCGTCTTGCACCGCAACCGCGACGAACGCCGACCGGCTCGTACACTCCGTACCAGCCACAACGAGAAAGGTACTGTGACCGAGTCTGTTCACGACTCTGCTGGCCCGTAACGACGCGGTCGGCTGGAACTGTTGGACTCTGTGTAATTCAGCATCGCGGTAGACCCGGACGGGGCTACCGACTCGTACGAACTTTGCTTTTGTGTTATTCCTGCAAAGAAGAAGTTACCTTATCAAGCATTCATTTTTAAAGTATAGTAATTGGTCTTGTCTTTGAGTATATAAAAATATTGGTTATTTTTCTAAACTGGTGTGGTGTCCGTTTGTAGTGCCTACACTGTATTACTGTTGGTTATGTGCAAATGCTTTACACACTGCCTCTGAATTAAGCCTGACTGCTCGTGCCAAGCTACCACGAGGGTGAGCAGGGGTTACTTCACGAGTGTAACACCCTTACCCTGACTAGGAAGAAGGGTCCCTACTTGGACAAAGGTGCAAGCCCTTGCCAACTAGAGATCCCATTTCTAACATTGGTTGTCAGCGGTGAGGATAGGACTTGTGTTTGCACGTGACTTACAGTGATTGGTGTGCACTACTACCATATCGCAGACCATTACGTACCACATACTGGTTCTTTTTCTTTTGGCCTATTTTTGATCTTGCCAGTTTTCAACTCACTACTTTTGTCATGCCTGAATCAATTGCATCATCCGTTGCATCTCTGGAAGTTATCTTTGAGGAGGATAGGTTGGAATCCTACGCCGTAAAGGAGCTACGAGCGATTTGTAAAAACCTGAAAGTCCAAATTAAAGGCCTCACAAGGAAGGAGGAGCTACAGAAGGCGCTGAGGGCCTGGGTAGCAGCCAGACATGCCAGTGGGCAGCCTGGTAATCTCAGTGAGGAGGTGGAGGAGCCTATTTCCAGGGTGGATGTGCTTTTGGGTGGGGGGAACCCGCCAGGTCAGGCAGCAGCAGTCTGTCCCCAGAGGAGCTGGAGGACAGGCGGGAGGCAAGGCAGTTTGAGCTGCAGAAGCTCAGGCTGGAGAGTGAGCGGGAGGAGAAGAGATTGGCCATGGAGGAGAAGAAGATGCTCTTAGAGCATGAGAGAGAACTGAAGGAGCTAGAACTTAGGAGTAAGTCAGGCTCAGATGGTGGCAGCAATTCGTCCAGAAAGGCAGACAGGATTGTGCACATTCCCAAGAATGTAGGCAAGGAGTTCAAGAAGGGGGATGACATACAAAGGTGGTTCCAGGGTTATGAGGCAGCCTTACACATGAATGGGGTCCCTGAGGAGAATTGGGGAGCAGGATTGTGGCCACTTTTCCCTGAAGAAGCAAGGGATGCTCTGATAGCTTTGGGTAAGGGGTATCACCTCACCTATGCTGACATGAAGGATGCCCTTCTCACGAAGTATGGTCTTACTCCTGAAAAGTACAGGGATCAGTTCAGGTCCAGTAAGAAGTCTGATGCCAACACTTGGTTGGAATGTGTGGATGTGTTCTGCAGGTCTCTGGATGGTTGGGTGAAGGGCAGTAGTGTAACAGATTTTCAGGGGCTCTACAACTTGATTGCATGGGAGCACTTGTCTAGTCTATGTTTTGCAGATCTGCGCCAGCACCTAGTGGATAGTAAGCTAACTGACCCCAGGAAGCTTGCTATGGAAGCGGACCGCTGGGTGAGTACCAGGGTCCACAAGAAAGCGTTTGGGGAGACTCAGCCAAAGGTGGGCAGGGTCCCCAGCAGAAAGGTGGGGGGACAAGGGTAAAGCACAGGAGTTCTCTAAAGGGCCCCAAACTAGTACCCAGGGTAAAGGTTCCCAGCCCCCGGTGATAAGAAGAAAGGGGTCTCTACAGGGAAGCCTGTTGAGACCGGCCCCCGCAAGTGTTATGCATGTGACCAGGGAGGTCACTTTAAGGGGGACCCCAAGTGCCCAAAGGGGACACTGCCACCCACCGGTGGACAGTCCAAAGTGTTGGCTAGTGTAGCGCTTGGGGAGGAGGGGTGCCCACAGGAGGGTGGGGATCCCGCAGAAATGACCCTTGTCTCACTAGGGGACAGTGAGATGGTCCCAGGAAACCAGGTGCCCCCTAACACAAAGAAATATAGCACCTGGGTGACCATTAATGGGAACAGGGTAGAGGCTCTCAGAGACACTGGAGCCAGTGTGAACTCAGTCCGGTGTCACCTGGTGTCTGAGAAGCAAGTAGTCCCCGGAGCATTCCACCAAGTAGTTGCTGTAGACAACTCAGAGCGCCAATGTATGGTGGCGCAGGTTCCCTTTGAATGGGGGGGGGTCTCAGGTCCCTTGAGGGTGGTTGTGAGCCCTACCATGCCTGTAGATTGTCTGCTAGGTAACGACCTGGAGCAGTCCTTATGGAAGGAGGTTGAGCTCAGGTCTCACTTGGAGATGCTTGGGTTGCCAGAGTGGGCAATGGTGGCTACTCGGTCAATGGCAGCCAGAAAGGGTGATCAAGAGGACTTGGAGCCTGGAACAGTGGCCCAAGTCCCCACAAAGAGAAAGGGCAGGGGGCGCGGGAAACCGGCCCCCGAAGTTCCCACGGACCGGGAGGAGGCGGACCTCGAGGGGGACGCCCCGGTGCCTACAGGGGAGCAGGTAGCCGAACTGGGAGACATCTCTGAGCTGACCCATTGGCAGCAAGAAGGGGGTCCCACCAGGGAGGAGTTCTGCAGGGAGCAGAACGAGTGCCCTACTCTGGAGGGTCTGCGGCGGCAGGCTGCAGACCAGGCAGCTGGTAATCAGTCCGGGTCACATCTGATCTACTGGGAGAGTGGTCTCCTATACAGTGAGCCTAAGGTTGCTGAGCCTGGGTCAGCCCGTGTGCTGGTGGTACCCCAGCGCCTCAGGACCTTCCTACTGGGTCTGGCTCATGACGTGCCTTTGGCAGGACATTTGGGGCAGGACAAGACCTTTGACAGGCTTGTCACCCACTTCTTTTGGCCCCAAATGCGAAGGCAGTCAGATGCACACTGTAGGTCTTGCCAAACTTGCCAGGCAAGTGGTAAGAGTGGGAGGAAGGTCAAAGCTCCTCTCCAACCTTTTCCTGTTGTTGGAACACCCTTTGAAAGGGTAGGGATGGATATTGTGGGGCCACTGGATCCCAAGACAGCCATGGGCAACAGGTACATCCTGGTCTTGGTGGACCATGCCACCCGTTATCCGGAGGCAATCCCTCTCAGGACAACGACGGCGCCAGTGGTGGGCCGGGCGTTAATGGGGATCTTTTCCCATGTGGGATTCCCCAGAGAGGTGGTTTCTGATAGGGGGACCAATTTCATATCCAAGTATATGACATCCCTGTGGAAGGAGTGTGGTGTAACCTACAAGTTCACCACTCCTTACCACCCACAAGGAAACGGTCCGGTGGAGAGATTCAACCAGACCTTGAAAGGCATGATCAAGGGTCTAACAGAACCCATGAGGCGTAAGTGGGACGTCCTCTTGCCATGCCTACTCTTTGCATACAGGGAGATGCCTCAGAAGTCTCTTGGGTACAGCCCCTTTGAGCTCCTGTATGGCCACCCTGTCAGAGGACCTCTGAGTTTGGTAAAGGAAGGCTGGGAGGCAGCTCCCAGGAAAACTCCCCAGGATGTATTTAGCTACATGCTGGCCTTTAGAAACCAAACTGCCCGCTTCAGGAAACTCGCTCAGGCGAACCTAGAAGCAAGCCAGGAAGAAATGAAGAGATGGTATGACCAGAATGCCACTCTGGTCGAATTTCAACCTGGGCAGAAAGTGTGGGTCATGGCCCCAGTGGCACCTTGTGCCTTGCAGGACAAGTGGACTGGGCCATATGAGGTAAAGGAGCGCAAAGTGACGTCACCTACCTGGTGGATTTGCAAGCTCCAAGGAACCCTTTGAGGGTCCTTCACGTGAACCGCCTCAAGCCCCACTTCGAGAGGTCCGAAGTGAGTATGCTCTTGGCGACAGATGATGGGGTGGAAGAGGAGAGTGAGCCTCTCCCTGACCTCCTGTCTACCAAGGAGCATGATGGGTCAGTAGAAGGTGTGATCCTCTCCCCTACTCTGACTCAGGAGCAGCAGGGGGACTGTCACCAGTTGTTGGGACAGTTCGCCCCACTGTTCTCTCTGACCCCCGGTGTTACTCACTGGTGTACCCATGACGTGGACACTGGTGACAGCCCTCCTGTGAAGCACAAGATTTACAGGTTGACTGACCGGGTCAGAGCCAGCATCAAGGAGGAGGTCTCTAAGATGTTGGCGTTAGGGGTGATTGAGCCCTCCCACAGTCCTTGGGCCAGCCCAGTGGTCTTGGTCCCAAAGGCTGCTGCGCCCGGTGCCACTCCAGAACTCCGGTTTTGTGTGGACTACCGTGGGCTCAATGCCGTCACCAGGACTGACGCGCACCCCATCCCCAGAGCTGATGAGCTCATTGATCGGTTGGGAGCTGCCCGGTTCCTCAGCACGTTTGATTTGACGTCTGGGTACTGGCAGATTGCCTTAACCGATGGGGCCAAGGAGAGATCAGCATTCTCAACCCCAGAAGGTCATTACCAATTCCGGGTGATGCCCTTTGGGTTGAAGAATGCCCCTGCCACCTTTCAGAGGTTGGTCAATCAGGTGTTGGCTGGGCTGGAGGATTTCAGTGCCGCCTACCTGGATGACATTGCTGTGTTCAGTTCCAGCTGGGAAGAACATTTACAGCACCTTGAGAAAGTGTTGAGGGCTCTGCAAGGTGCAGGCCTCACGATCAAGGCCAGTAAGTGCCAGATCGGGCAGGGTTCTGTGGTGTACTTGGGGCACCAGGTAGGAAGCGGCCAGGTGGCGCCCTACAACCCAAGATTGACACCATTCTGGCTTGGGAGCCTCCCAAGACCCAGACAGAGGTGAGAGCCTTCTTAGGTCTCACCGGTTACTATAGGAGATTTGTTAAGGGCTATGGCACCATCGTTGCCCCCTTAACAGAGCTGACCTCTAAGAGGCAGCCCAGGAAAGTGTTCTGGACTGAGTCCTGCCAGAAAGCTTTTGATGCCCAGAAGGCAGCCATGTGCACGGCGCCCGTGCTCAAGGCACCTGACTTCTCCAAGGAATTTGTCGTACAGACTGACGCTTCAGAGCATGGTGTGGGAGCGGTGCTCTCACAACTGAACGAAGAGGGCCTGGATCAGCCTGTAGTCTTACTTAGCAGGAGACTACTTCCCAGGGAACAGAGGTGGAGTGCCTATTTGGTTTATGTGTCAGTCCCTTGTAAAGTGCACTGCGAGTGCCAGGGCCTATAGACCAAATGCTGTTGGTGGGCTGCAGCACTGGATTGTGCCACCCACGCAAACAGCCCGTAAAGTGTAACTCGGGCCTGCCATCGCAGAGCCTGTGCGCAGCCTGGGGCTGCCATGTCGACTTGGCAAGTGCACACACTTGCAAGTCCCTAAACCTTCCCTTTGCTACATGTTAGTCACCCCTAAGGTAGGCCCAAGGTACCCCTGTGGGCAGGGTGCGTTGTATGCGAAAGGTAGGACATGCCTTGGTGTGTGTGGCATGTCCTGATAGTGAATTACAGCCTAGTTCGTTTTTCACTATTGCAAGGCTACCTGTTCCCCATAGGCCAGAGCGGGCAGTTTTGATTATTACAGCTTATAATCCTAACTGACCCCGGGAACATGGTAGAACTTTGAGTTTAGTATGCCTGGACTCAGAATGATAAAATGCATCTTTTAGTGAAGTTGGTTTTAACATTCTGTGTTTGAAAATACCACTTTTAGAAAGTGGGTATTTTCTTGTCTAACCATCCAAGCCTGCCTCTGCGAGGTTGTGTATTCCTTGTCTGGAGTGTGAGTGACAGGGGCTGGGGGATGCCAGGAGACAGGGTGAGTCAGCACAGGGCTGAATAGCAAGATCTACATGTAGATCGGTGGGAGGGGTTGCACCTGGGCCCTGAATAGGACAGTGCCTTCCCTCCACAATGCTGGCTCCACCTCCTGTGGTGCGTCTGATGTCCCTGGCCTACTCACTGAAAGAAGGGACGGAGACTTGTCAACAAAGTGCTCCAGAACTGGTTTAGACTAGGCAAAGGCCTCTCTGCCTTCAGAGAACAAAGGAATTTGGGATATAAATATTGGGGCCCTGACCCCATGAATTTAGATCTCGCTGGAATCAAGGAACCTGCCAAGACGAAGAGCTGGAAGAGCTGCCAGGAGGAGTACTGCCCCTTTGCTGTGTTGTTGCTTTGTTGGGTTGGCCTGCAGCTGCTGCTTCTGCCTTGGGCAGTGAAAGGACTGAACTTTCTACAAACTTGTGCTGAGTATCTCCAAGGGCCTGGAACCGAGCTGGCCTCCTGTTAAGAAGTCTCAGGGACTACAAAGACTTCACAAGCCTCTGGGTACCGCTTCTGGAATGCTGTTTCAGTTGCCACAGAGGAAGGGAACTGCAACCGACTCCGTCAACCGAATCCATCCCTGACCGGTGACCTGTTTGCACCGCAGACCGCATCGCCCCGCTTCGCATCGCAACCCTGGTCTCACCGTGGGCGACGTCCGACGCTGCCAGCACCGAGCCGCTGCTTGCACCGTGACCTGTGGGCACCGCAGTTCGCATCGCATCGCATCGCTTCACTGAACCAGCCGGACCCGACCGACGCGGTCGCTGCAACTGGCTCAACAGTCGTGACCGCATCGCATTTGGGGCACCGCTCGCACGTTTGCGACGCACCGCTCCGACTCGCACCGCTGTCCGACGCCAGCTCCCGCACCCCGGCTTGGTCGCCTGCATCTCAACCTGTCAGCACCGCATCGAGCATCGTCTCACCCTGCACCGCACGCCTTGGACTCACCGACTCCGTCTGCACGACGCTCATCGAGCCGCTGCCTGCACCGCATCGAGGGACACCGCACCTTGCATCGCTCCGTCTTGCACCGCAACCGCGACGAACGCCGACCGGCTCGTACACTCCGTACCAGCCACAACGAGAAAGGTACTGTGACCGAGTCTGTTCACGACTCTGCTGGCCCGTAACGACGCGGTCGGCTGGAACTGTTGGACTCTGTGTAATTCAGCATCGCGGTAGACCCGGACGGGGCTACCGACTGCATCTGAACTTTGCTTTTGTGTTATTCCTGCAAAGAAGAAGTTACCTTATCAAGCATTCATTTTTAAAGTATAGTATTGTGGATTTTTCTCGTAATTGGTCT
The DNA here is from genome assembly GCA_963921515.1 of Calotriton arnoldi. Taxonomy (NCBI): domain Eukaryota; kingdom Metazoa; phylum Chordata; class Amphibia; order Caudata; family Salamandridae; genus Calotriton; species Calotriton arnoldi. The sequence goes on from CAWUFW010000466.1 coordinate 2,800,909, forward strand.
TGTCTTTGAGTATATAAAAATATTGGTTATTTTTCTAAACTGGTGTGGTGTCCGTTTGTAGTGCCTACACTGTATTACTGTTGGTTATGTGCAAATGCTTTACACACTGCCTCTGAATTAAGCCTGACTGCTCGTGCCAAGCTACCACGAGGGTGAGCAGGGGTTACTTCACGAGTGTAACACCCTTACCCTGACTAGGAAGAAGGGTCCCTACTTGGACAAAGGTGCAAGCCCTTGCCAACTAGAGATCTCATTTCTAACAGAAAGCGTCACCCCAATGAAAACCTCTGCACGCCACGCATCACCGCACAGGACCACAGCACAGAGCGTCAACCTAACGAAGACCTCTGCATGCCACGCATCACCGTACAGGACCACAGCACAGAGAGAGCGTCACCCCAATGAAAACCTCTGCACGCCACGCATCACTGCACAGGACCACAGCACAGAGAGAGCGTCAACCCAATGAAAACCTCTGCTGCCACGCATCACTGCACAGGACCACAGCACAGAAAGAGCGTCCACCCAATGAAAACCTATGCACGCCACGCATCACCACAAAGACTGAGTCTGTGTGCACTTTGTGTGTCTTGCCTGCAGTGTGTTGCACTCCATATGCGCCGACGGCACAGTGCCTCATCTGCCTGTCTCCGCCTTCTTTTTATGCGGGCTGGAAACTTTTTTTTACAGTTAGGACAGTCTCCTGGCTCCCAGCCAGCATTTTTGTGTTGTTTCTTTGATAGCTCCACTTCAACAAGAGATGTAAATGGCTGCAGACATTCACATTGTACAGGGGTGGGGGGGGCTATTATCCTGTCTTAGGAACACTCGCACTCAATTACTGAAAACATTGGTGTGTACGTTACACTACTGTCAGCCACCACACCTTGGGACATTACATTGTTTCTCACATTCTTTACATAAAACAAGAGTCACCATTCTATTGTTTTTCCAGAACCTTTTCAGTCTCCTGTTATTGGTTGGTAGAACCCACTATGGGCCTTCACCAGGGCACCAATGGTGATAACCGGCTGCACTATACAAGTGAAGATACAACTCTTAAATCTTCACATATTCCAATCGCAAGATGTTAAATGGATTTGTCAAATTGACGTGTAAAATATCTTTCCCTCTAAAAAGTGGTGCCCATGTGCTGAGCATTACCAGGCTGAGGCAAATCTGATGCAGGATATGCGCTGGTCTAAACAGGGCAGGACAGCTCTAAAATTCTTAAAGAAGCCTACAATAGTGCCACATCAGTACACAATTTTACAACAGACATGCTGTTTTTAATTCAAAGCACACTATTTAAATTGGCATCATCAATACAAAGGCCATCCAGAAGACCCAGCTCAGGCGTTACTCCTGTCAGTTTATTTAGCCCATTCTAACTGGACAGGCCGGGTGCAGACAGACTGAATAAGCAGCTACCTACATCATTATCATATAAAATCTCTTTATTGATGTCATTACTACCCTTTCATGATTGCTTTATTAACCTTCTTGCTTTCTCAAATATGCTTGAAAATGCACCATGTGCCCACTTTTTTCACAATTTTCTCAGGGGACAGTTTATAAACGCTCCTCATAGTCCTACAAAATAAGCACTGATGTGTGCACAGACTCCTGGGATGAGCACAGATTGCTTTTTTGGGCTGTAAACACCCCTCACAGTGCAGTAAACAGCAGTTGAGAATGCAATAATTTTCTCTTTAACAGAAACGATGATCACAAACACACCCAGGGTCGGAAGGATTGCACCCCACCTTTCCCCTCCCTAATGGACCCGGATAGAAGAGCCCAGCTCAGCCCCAGAGGCCCCGGATAGAAGAGCCCAGCTCAGCCCCAGAGGCCCCGGATAGAAGAGCCCAGCTCAGCCCCAGAGGCCCCGGATAGAAGAGCCCAGCTCAGCCCCAGAGGCCCCGGATCGAAGAGCCCAGCTCAGCCCCAGAGGCCCCGGATAGAAGAGCCCAGCTCAGCCCCAGAGGCCCCGGATAGAAGAGCCCAGCTCAGCATCAGAGGCCCCGGATAGAAGAGCCCAGCTCAGCCCCAGAGGCCCCGGATCGAAGAGCCCAGCTCAGCCCCAGAGGCCCCGGATAGAAGAGCCCAGCTCAGCCCCAGAGGCCCCGGATAGAAGAGCCCAGCTCAGCCCCAGAGGCCCCGGATAGAAAGAGCCCAGCTCAGCCCCAGAGGCCCCGGATAGAAAGAGCCCAGCTCAGCCTCAGAGGCCCCGGATAGAAGAGCCCAGCTCAGCCTCAGAGGCCCCGGATAGAAGAGCCCAGCTCAGCCTCAGAGGCCCCGGATAGAAGAGCCCAGCTCAGCCCCAGAGGCCCCCGGATAGAAGAGCCCAGCTCAGCCCCAGAGGCCCCGGATAGAAGAGCCCAGCTCAGCCTCAGAGGCCCCGGATAGAAGAGCCCAGCTCAGCCCCAGAGGCCCCGGATAGAAGCGCCCAGCTCAGCCTCAGAGGCCCTGGATAGAAGAGCCCAGCTCAGCCCCAGAGGCCCCCGGATAGAAGAGCCCAGCTCAGCCCCAGAGGCCCCCGGATAGAAGAGCCCAGCTCAGCCCCAGAGGCCCCGGATAGAAGAGCCCAGCTCAGCCTCAGAGGCCCCGGATAGAAGAGCCCAGCTCAGCCCCAGAGGCCCCCGGATAGAAGAGCCCAGCTCAGCCTCAGAGGCCCCGGATAGAAGAGCCCAGCTCAGCCCGGCTCCTGCAGAGATTTCCTCCAGGATTATCCAGTCCATTTCTACAAACACAGCAGAAGGTGCTGACAATCTCCTACCTGAGCAGAAACCTGCACTGATCCCTCACAGTGCAGTAAGATGCAGTGTGCACAGATTCCTCACAGTGCAGTAAGAAGCAGTGCAGTGAGCACAGATTCCTCAGTGCAGTATGATGCAGTGCAGCATGTAGACTCCTCACAGTGCAGTCATATGCAGTGCAGTGTACAGATCCCCTCTTTAACACAAATGATGCCCACAAACACCCCCAGGGCTGGAAGGAAAGCCCCCCAGAGGCCCCCAGATAGAAGAGCCCAGCTCAGCCCCAGAGGACCCCGGATAGAAGAGCCCAGCTCAGCCCCAGAGGCCCCCGGAGAGAAGAGCCCAGCTCAGCCTCAGAGGCCCCGGATAGAAGAGCCCAGCTCAGCCCCAGAGGCCCCGGATAGAAGAGCCCAGCTCAGCCCCAGAGACCCCCGGATAGAAGAGCCCAGCACACCCCGGCTCCGGCAGAGATTCCCTCCAGGATTATTCAGTCCATTTCTACAAACACAGCAGAAGGTGCTGACAATCTCCTACCTGAGCAGAAACCTGCACTGATCCCTCACAGAGCAGTAAGATGCAGTGCAGTGCACAGATTCACAGATTCCTCACAGTGCAGTGAGATGCAGTGCACAGATTCCTCACAGTGCAGTAAGATGCAATGCGGTGCACAGATTCCTCATAGTGCAGTAAGATGCAACACAGTGCACAGATTCCTCATACTGCAGTAGGATGCAATGCAGTGCACAGATTCCTCATACTGCAGTAAGATGCAGTGATACAGATTCTTCACAGTGCAGTAAGATGCAGTACAGTGCACCAATTGCTCACAGTGCAGTAAGATGCAGTGCACACATTCCTCACAGTGCAGTAAGATGCAGTGCAGTGCACAGATTCCTCACACAGTGCAGTAAGATCCAGTGCAGTGCACAGATCCCCTCTTTAACACAAATGATGCCCACAAACACCCCCAGGGCCGGAAGGAAAGCCCCCCAGAAGCCCCCGGATAGAAGAGCCCAGCTCAGCCCCAGAGGCCCCGGATAGAAGAGCCCAGAGGCCCCGGATAGAAGAGCCCAGCTCAGCCCCAGGGGCCCCCGGATAGAAGAGCCCAGCTCAGCCCCAGAGGCCCCGGATAGAAGAGCCAAGCTCAGCCCCAGGGGCCCCCGGATAGAAGAGCCCAGCTCAGCCCCAGAGGCCCCCGGATAGAAGAGCCCAGCTCAGCCCCAGAGGCCCCCGGATAGAAGAGCCCAGCTCAGCCCCAGAGGCCCCCGGATAGAAGAGCCCAGCTCAGCCCCAGAGGCCCCGGATAGAAGAGCCCAGCTCAGCCTCAGAGGCCCCGGATAGAAGAGCCCAGCTCAGCCCCAGAGGCCCCCGGAGAGAAGAGCCCAACACAGCCCCAGAGGCCCCGGATAGAAGAGCCCAGAGGCCCCGGATAGAAGAGCCCAGCCCCAGAGGCCCCGGATAGAAGAGCCCAGCTCAGCCCCAGAGGCCCCGGATAGAAGAGCCCAGCTCAGCCCCAGAGGCCCCGGATAGAAGAGCCCAGCTCAGCCCCAGAGGCCCCGGATAGAAGAGCCCAGCTCAGCCCCAGAGGCCCCGGATAGAAGAGCCCAGCTCAGCCCCAGAGGCCCCGGATAGAAGAGCCCAGCTCAGCCCCAGAGGCCCCCGGATAGAAGAGCCCAGAGGCCCCGGATAGAAGAGCCCAGCTCAGCCCCAGAGGCCCCCGGATAGAAGAGCCCAGCTCAGCCCCAGAGGCCCCGGATAGAAGAGCCCAGCTCAGCCCCAGAGGCCCCGGATAGAAGAGCCCAGCTCAGCCCCAGAGGCCCCGGATCGAAGAGCCCAGCTCAGCCTCAGAGGCCCCGGATAGAAGAGCCCAGAGGCCCCGGATAGAAGAGCCCAGCTCAGCCCCAGAGGCCCCGGATAGAAGAGCCCAGCTCAGCCTCAGAGGCCCCGGATAGAAGAGCCCAGCTCAGCCCCAGAGGCCCCGGATAGAAGAGCCCAGCTCACCCCGGCTCCTGCAGAGATTTCCTCCAGGATTATTCAGTCCATTTCTACAAACACATGGAAGGTGCTGACAATCTCCTACCTGAGCAGGGACCTGTGCAGACACTTCCAGGCTCTCTCCTCCTCCTGAGGCTAGGGGGGGGGGGCAGGGGCAGATCTGGGGTCTGAGGGGGGTCTGAAGATAACTGCGCAGACAGACAGTGACTACTCCCTCCTCAGACAGACAGGGCCACCTCTCAGACAGACAAGGCCCCTCCTCCTCCTCCTCAGACAGACAGACATGGGCTCCTCCTTCCTCCTCAAACAGACAGACAGGGCCCCTCCTCCTCCTCAGACAAACAGACAGGGGCCCTCCTCCTCCTCAGACAGTGCCCCTCCTCCTCCTCAGACAGGGCCCCCTCCTCCTCAGACAGACAGACAGGGCCCCCTCCTCCTCAGACAGACAGAGCCCCTCCTCCTGAGACAGACAGACAGGGCCCCCTCCTCCTCCTCAGACAGACAGACAGAGCCCCTCCTCCTCTCCTCAGACAGACAGACAGGGCCCCTCCTCAGACAGACAGACAGGGCCTCTCCTCCTCAGACAGACAGGACCCTCCTCCTCAGACAGACTGACATGGCCCCCTCCTTCTCCTCAGACAGACAGACAGGGCCCTCTCCTTCTCCTCAGACAGATACAGGGCCCCCTCCTTCTCCTCAGACAGACAGACAGGGCCCCCTCCTTCTCCTCAGACAGATAGACAGGGCCCCCTCCTTCTCCTCAGACAGACAGACAGGGCCCCTCCTTCTCCTCAGACAGACAGACAGGGCCCCTCCTCAGACAGACAGACAGGGCCCCTCCTCCTCAGACAGACAGGGCCCCTCCTCCTCCTCAGACAGACAGACAGGGCCCCTCCTCCTTAGACAGACAGGGCCCCACCTCAGACACACAGACAGAGGCTCCTTCCTCCACTGCACAGACAGACAGGGCCCCCTCCTCCTCCTCACAGACAGACAGACAGGGCCCCCTCCTCCTCCTCACAGACAGACAGGGTTCCTCCCTCCTCAGACAGACAGGGCCCCTCCTCCTCAGACAGACAGGGCCCTTCCTGCTCCGCAGACAGACAGACAGAGGCTCCTCCCTCCTCTGACAGACAGACAGGGCCCCCTCCTTCTCCTCAGACAGACAGGGCCCCTCCTCAGACAGACAGACAGGGCCCCCTCCTCCTCCTCACAGACAGACAGGGTTCCTCCCTCCTCAGACAGACAGACAGGGCCCCTCCTCCTCAGACAGACAGGGCCCTTCCTGCTCCGCAGACAGACAGACAGAGGCTCCTCCCTCCTCTGACAGACAGGGTTTCTTCCTCCCCTGCACAGACAGACAGGGCCCCCTGCTCCTCCTCCTCAGACAGACAGGGCCCCCTCCTTCTCCTCAGACAGACAGGCCCCCTCCTCAGACAGACAGACAGACAGGGCCCCCTCCTCCTCCTCTGCTGGAGTCACCGGAAGTTGCTGGGAGTGACCTTGTCCGCATTCTCTGCTTGTGCTGACTCTGCCGTCACTGACCCGGAAGCGGAAACCTGTCCTCCTGTGCTGCCTCGTGAGCTCCGAAAGTGGCGTCAGCAGTGAGCGAGCAGCGCCACCTGCTGGAGGAGAACAGGATCCCTTCCTCTTTCATCCATCGCCTCGGATATTGTGGGCCCTTCATTCATTCATTCATTTCTGTTTTTTATCTGCGAAAACGAAATCGATATTTTAATATTTTGCAAATTGGAGACGTCTCAGAGTTTGTGAGACCCTGCTGGGTAATACCTCTTCATGAGGACACATTTTATCAGCAGAATTTTGTCTAAATTCTGAATTGTTTTAATATGGTGCTTTTGCTTCTATTTGCTTTAAATATCGGAGAGGAATCACTTAGACAAATGTCGAATTTATTTGTTGTGATTTCATTTTGGATTGGTGACTTATAATTAGGGTGACCAGAATTGTAAAGCCAAAAACCGGGACATTTCACGAAAATAGAAGAAGGACTACAGTTGTACTTCAAGCGCGAGCACAGAATGGCAGCGCTCCTAAGCAGAGAATTACAGAACAGGCAGTTAGAACATACATAAAATGCAATTTTTAAACCCAGAAGTGTGCCTGTTAATTAAATTGCTTTCTTGAAACAACTGCTAACTATCCCTGCTTTGTAAAACATAAAAACACCACACACCGTTTTTAGTCGACCCCCTCTAAAAACCGGGACAGCAGCTAAATTTCCTGCAATCTGCCGGGACAGCTGGTGAAAAACCGGGACCGTCCGGGCAAATCCGGGACGCCTGGTCACCCTACTTATAATGCACATTTCACCGGGGAAAAAGTACCAGATTTTAATGATGTTCCCGTTTTTTTCTTCAACCAGGCTAGTAAACTACTGGTCGGGTATCAACATTGCACACCTGGAGTTGGAACCAACATTTTGAGCCATTTGCTCCTGTAATGTGCGTCAGGATTTACTTCCTTCAAATCACGGAAGAAATATCAGCAGAGGCGGTTTGCGCCCAAAATGTATTTCATTACTTTCATTATTTCATTCCCCTCCAAAAACCCTTTTTACTCATCCAAAAGCCTCCTCCTATTGCTATGACCTAAAAAAAGAAATCCTTCACTCTTCTATCCCTCCACTATCCCTTTCAATAAAAATAACAGATTAACATGTTCACTTCTCTAATTCCATATTCCACTATACTAATTCACCACTAATCCTTTATGGGTTCCAGAGTAGCGTGCTACTCGCCAATAAAGTGTTTTCAACACCTCATCAGGGTTACAAACGCTATATAAATGCAAACCTTTTTCCCATTTTTACCCCTCCCCAACCCTTCTCAATCCAAATAGCTGACTAACATATCCACCACTCAAATTACTTCATATTTCACTATACTAATTTTCAACACTAATCCTTTATGGGTTCCGGAGTAGCGTGCTACTCGCCAGAAAAGCGCTTCAACACCCATCAGGGGTAACAAGTGCTATATGAATGCAAACCTTTCTTCCCTTCTATCCCTCCGCTATCCTTCTCACTCCAAATAACTGACTAATATCCACCACTCAAATTACTTTCATATTTCACCATACTAATTCACCACTAATCCTTTATGGGTTTCCGGAGTAGCGTGCTGCTCACCAAAAAAAAAAAAAAGCGCTTTAAACCCCATCAGGGGTAAGAAGCGCTATATAAATACAAACCTTTTTTCCTCTTCTATCCTTCTGCTATCCTTCCGAATCCAAATAACTAACTAACATATCCACCACTTAAAATGTACTTGCATGTTTCACTATACTAATTCAACACTAATCCTTTATGGGTCCCGGAGTAGCGTGCTACTCGCCGAAAAGCGCTTCGACGCCTCGTCAGGGGTAGTAAGCGCTTTGGTGGACTCAAACCGATCTTGGGTTTTTTTGACGCTCCGACCAGACAGATCATCATTCAGGCTCTGATTACATCTAGGCTTGATTATGCGAGCTCTCTGTACCTGGGGGCCAATAAGGCGGAAGTACATAGACTACAGAGAGTACAGAATGCCGCAGCTAGATCTCTCCTTGGTCTACGTAGAGTTTGTTCAGTGACCAACACTATCCGCCGTCTTCATTGGTTGCCTGTGGCTAGACGGATCGAGTTCAAGGCTCTTTGTATAGCCTTTAAAATCTTGAAGTTCGCCTCCCCTAACATTTTGACCGGCTTGCTCTCTCCCTATGTACCCTCCCGTCAGCTTCGCTCTATGGGCCAACATTTGCTAGTGGTCCCTCGAGTCAGGAGGATCCGGGCCGGAGGGCGCTCTTTTCGGTATAGAGCGGCGATGCTCTGGAACACACTGTCCTCCATATTCGAGGCCTTAGTAATTTTCTTGAATTCAGGAAAGCTATTAAAACTTTCCTTTTTCCCACGGTGTAGGCCTTTCTGGCCCCCCTCTGCGTTGTGGTCTCCTATTTGCTGTTAGCGCCGGGACGCCTCTTGGCTGGGGCAGCTGTTGCGCTTTAGAAATCTTCCAAATAGAAATAGAAATGCAATTACAATACAATACAAGAACGGAGGCTACATTATGCATTATTCTTTTAATGCAGTCCAAGCAGCCGCATACATCACAATATTAAAAGGTTCCAGAACAGAATATTAGCAACACATAAAAGGCATGAGCCATCAACAATCTGCCTCTTTTAAATGCGGCTCCGAGCAGATAAGTTGAACTTTACTTCTTACTATATTTGCCTCTTTATACCCTTTTGTTATGTTATGTTACGTTAAAAACATTTGTTAAGCGCACGTTCACCGGACGGTTTGTTGGCGCTTTTAAGTACCTTTCCTGCGTGGCTTAACCCCACCCTCCTCTTACTACATACCGATCTCCAATTTATGGAGATTTCCTTCAGCTTTCTTTCCCCTTCTCAACCCCTGCCGGGCACCCCCTCCCCCCCACTATGGTTAATATGTTTTTTCCTACCCATCTTTCCGAATAGTTATGCGCTTATTATACATTTAATACCTAATGCGCTGATAATGCCTTACGTTATTTATTGACCGTAACACTCAGTTCATTTCTTCCGTTATCCGTCTGAATTCATTATTCATATACCGCCTCAGATAATTTATGCCAGCGTAAGCTTCATGTCCAGGTAATGTATGCCACTAACCTCTTCGCACCCCGCGGCATCGGAGGACTCGGGTTTTGTCTCCCTCCGATGCAGGACGCGGGCTCCAACACGACTCCACATTGTGTATGGGATTAGAGGAAAGCTCCTTGGCAACGGGAACGCCACGTCTTCCCGTTGCCAGGAGCCTTTCTTCCCCGCTTTTGCTCCCGGCCCCCAGCTGATCGCACAGACGATCCTGCTCGAGGCCGGTTATCCCCTTGACAACGCAGCATCAGCTGATCGCTCGAGCATACGAGCGTCAGTTGCTCGGCCCTCGAAGACGATCAGCTGCTGCTCCTTACCGCAAGTGAAATTTGAATATTGAAATTTGGAATATTCCCTTAAAAAAAAAAGGGGAGATAACAGAAAAAGTGATCATTTTGGCATTATTTTTACCTTCCAAAGAGAAATATCCCCTTTTTGGCATTCTTTACTGTACCTTTCATCATCTAAAGGGCACTTACATTAATTAAAAAAAAAAAAAAGGAGATTAATTTGTTCTAACACAACCAGCATCTCTTGCGCCATGTCTGACTCTGATTCAGACGACGCTACCGCCCATACCGCTAATTTAGACAGTGAAGCCCTCAAAAAAATGTTACAGAAAGAAATGAGATCATGTATGATTGAGACCTTCAGCTAGGTCATGTCCTCTAAAAGGTCACTCCCTAATGAGGAGGACGAGGTCACAGAGATCCCTAACAAAGACTTCATTGAAATAAGGGGTAAAAGACTAAAGAAAAATAAATACATTGATGAAGTAACCCCTAAGAGCACTACGGGAGGTCCCAGCACCTCATCAAATTTGGGAGGTCTTAGCACCTCAATTATTAATAATGGAGGTCACCGCACCTCGAACTCCCTAGGTGTCCCCAGTGGCACAACATATTCGGGTGTCCTTGGCGGCACAAAATATCTGGGTGTCCCTAGCGGCACAAAATATCACAGTGCTCAGTATACTATGGGAGATAATTAATTCAACGACGATGATTCGTCAGACATACCTGATGAATACGTTCTTGATTTAGACGAGGACGACCAAGAATTTTACAGTCAGGAAGAGGAACACCCATCATCCTCAAAAGACAATATTTTAGACCCCTTGGGAGAAGAAATGTTTTCTCCACTAAATATCAAACACCCCAGAAGCTCTGAATGGTGCCCACAAGACCACGTTGCTAAATTCATCAAAAAATGGTTAAGAAACCTCCTAGAGAGGGACACTCGGAACATTCTTAGAGCCGAATGCTCTAGACCAGTGGTTCCCAAACTTTTGACTCCTGAGGACCCCCACTGAATCACGACTGGAAGCCGGGGACCCCCAAGCAATTTGTACAATTTCAATTTAAAAAAATTAAAACAGTAATTCGCAAAAAATACACAAACAAGTACACACCAAACAAATACTTGCATTACTAAAGCTTTTATTATTTTATGTTGAAAAATATGCAAAAATCAAAACATTTTAATGGGAAGGATGGTGCTGCATCTCGGCGACTAACTTTTCAATGTTTGGTTTTATTTCGGAAAGTTGAATCCTTAGGTCAGATTCAACATTTTGCAAGCGATTTCTGCACTTATTTTTAAGGTACATAAGATTTGAGAAAGCCTTTTCACATAAATATGTGGTGGGGAAAGGAAGTGAAACCTTAAGTGCTTTGTACGATAATTCAGGGTAATCTGTTCGTACATGCAGCCAAAAATTTGTCAGACTCAGAGACTTTTCCTTGAATTGAAGTTTAAGTGCACTATCTGTAGAGATTTCAATCAAACCGTTTTCTTCAGATGCGGTCAGCCCCATTAAATTGTCAATATCTACATTAAAAGGATCTTTAATCCAGTTTTTGCTTTCATCCGGAAGTGGAAAGTACTGACGAAAACTACACCGCATATCTTGGATATGCTGGATAAAAATTTCTAAGACTTTGTTCGATAATTCATCATCAGCAGATTCCAAGAATGTCTTCAGGTTCTGAAAAGAATCAAAATTTCTTTGTGATAAGCGACGAGCCCAGAAGTCTAACTTTTTATCATTGCCTCAATCTTGTCTTCGACATTAAAAATTGTGATACCTACTCCTTGCATACTCAAATTGAGTGCATTTAAATGGGTGAAGATGTCTGCCATATATGCCAGCATAGCTAACCAAGTATAGTCATGTAAGCGCTCATGAAGTGCAAATGGAGATTCCAGTTCAATGAAGAAAACTCTGATTTAATCTCTTAATTCAAAAAGCCGAGACAAAACTCTACCACGAGACAGCCATCGGACATCTGTATGCAGCAAAAGCTGATGATGATCACTATCCATGGACTGACAAAGCTGTTCAAAAAGCCTTGAATTTAGTGACCTAGCTTTGATAAAATTTACAATTTTGACTGACTCATTCAAGACCTTTTTTAATTCCTCTGGTATCTTCTTAGTGGCTAATGATTCTCGATGAATGCAACAATGATGCCATACAACTGACGGGTTAATTTCCCTTATTCGTGCTACAAGTCCAGTTAGTCTCCCAGACATGGCACGTGCCCCATCTGTGCTGATTCCTATGCATTTGGACCACTGAATTCCATTTGATGTCAGAAAGTCATTGAAACTGCTGAAGACCTCTTCAGCAGTGGTATGTATCAAATAGCGGCAGAACAGTAAATCTTCAATAATGTTCCCCTCAAAATCGTATCTAACGTAGCACAGGAGATGAGATTTATTTGCTATGTCTGTACTTTCATCTACTTGTAGGTTATAATGCAGACTTGTACAAATTTTCGATCAACTGTTCTTTTATGTTGTCTGAAATGTTGTCAATTCGCTTTTTTACAGTGTTAGATAATGGCACCAAATGTAAATCTTTTGCTGCTTTTTCTCCAACCATTTCTGTCACCGTGGCTTTAGCAGCAGGTACTATTAGTTCTTCAGCAATTGTATGAGGTTTTCCAGCTTTTGCTATGAGCATGGACACTTCATATGAAGCTTTCAGAGCATTTTCATTAACAGATCCTGTCGCAGTTTTCTTAATTATTTTTCTACTTTTTAGGAGCTCCTGCTCTTTATTCTTGAAGAATTCTATGGATTTAGTCGCATGTTCTTTATGCTTAGTTTCCAAGTGTCTTCGTAATTTAGAAGGTTTCATGGCCTCATTTGACAAAATTTCATAACATAGCACGTATTGTGGTTGCAGTTCATATTCTGAACCTGAACATGTGAAACCCATTAGTAAATATTCACCATCGTATTTGCGACACTTCCTTTTCTTTTCACTTAAATCACTTTGTTTTGAGCATGACGGCCCATCATTGATTTCTTCAGTGGCTTTCCGCTTAAGGTTAAGCCAGCGATCCATCTTCCTTATGTTTAGGATACAAATGACAAGTCTATTTCACAACAGGTTATGGAATCAATTTCTATCAAAGCTATTTGGTGAGGCACGTAGTAGACCTTCACTACTTTACCTACTACAGGCTGCCGTCGTCAGATGTTTCCGGACTACATATGCTTTGACGTTTAGAGATGAAGCAGCACCTGTAAGAAGATTTTAACACTGTATCAGCACTTGTTGAAAAGACAGAGGACACATGAATATGAGAATCTTATGTACGCTGCTTCAAGATAATTCCATTTGCTCAGATTAATTAAACATAGCTCATTCATTTGGCCTCCATTGTGGAAGCAGTCCATTGTTGATTGCACGGAGAGGTTCGCACAATAGTATGGGAAAATATGATCAGGGTTGGAGTTAAGCGAGAACACTTCAGAAAGCCATTTTGTCTGCTACACACTGACCGTAACTGTGTTGAGGTTGAGATTCAATTTACACCTGAGTGTCACAGAAGTTTCTTGTGTGGTTCCTGGCAGCCATGGGACATGGCATGAGCAGCTGATGTGAAATTGAGAATAGTTAAATGCATACACATACATGCCAACATTTTAGAAGAGGAAAGTGGGTTATTTAAAAAAATGTTTGGGAGAATGTATTTCCTCCATTTACGTCTATTGAAGCAGAGGCAATTTCAGGCGGGAGACAGCCTGAATTGGGGCCATTGGCATGGCCATGTATGCATACAGCGGTGTATTATTTAGTGGTACAAGGCTCCTGCTCTCAGTCATAGCAGCACCTCTACATTCTCATTTCAGAGGCTACGAGTGGTGACCCTTCCTTGCAGAAACAGGCTGAATGACTGAATTATTAGCATGTTTACCTATTCACCGTTTAAAAAGGACTAAAAATATTATATATTTATGAAGCATTTTATAATAAAGACATGCCCCAAGAAGCAACCAATGTGAAAATTCTAACAAGATAGTGCACAAATCGATGAGTCCAGTGTATAGAGCAAATTCAAGGCCTATATTAGGAGTTCCACATGGAAGTGCAAGAGATGGCAGTATGGTATCTGCACAGGAGGCATATTGTTTCAGCAAGATCATGGAACAATGCTATTCCAATTACCATAAACACCTGTTAGGCATAATCTTTACTCACAGACAGTAGAACAACATTTTACCACCAATGGGTGAGCAGTGCAGTTAAGGCATATTTTAGAGAGGCCTCGCATGGCACCTGACGAGACCCTCTCCTGTTAAGGTGCCCACTGCCTCCATCCCCTGCCAACAACAAACCACAAAGGCTACACAGTGTCTATTAAGTGGTCCTGATAAGGGAGCATATTCCACAACCATTCAGGCATACACAAATAGGATTTTTACACAGGGGCAGCTCGTAGCTCCCCGAAGACCCTAGCGACTGGTTCCTCCAGGTTCAGACCGGTGAACCTTCATACAGTTTTTTTTTATTTTTTTTAAGAGTTTTATATAGCGCAAACTAGACCCAAGGATATCAGGTATCAGAGCGCTTTACATGACCACCAGTTTCGTTACAGATGGACACATTCATTTTTGTTAGGCACTGGGAGATTAAGTGATTTGCCCAGAATCACAGGATGTTGAGCGTCCCTGCTGAGACTCAAACCCGGTTCACCAGCTTCGAGGTCGACCTCGCATGACAGGACAGCCCTGTTCAAAGTCAGCAGGGAGTAGGTCTTTGTTTGTGTGCAAACGAATCCCCAAACAGAAATATATTACTTTGTCAACCTGGTGATCAGTGATATATAATTGATTCTTTTGTCGAAGCAAAACGCTTTTTGAATTCCAGCGCAGTCTCCCCCGGGAGGGTCAGTGGTACAGTCCTCACTTCCGTGACTCTATCAGATGAGTATTTCCATTACAGTCCTCTTTAAATTTAGAAGCAGGGGCGAGGTGGGGCTGAAAGAACAAGCATTGGCATAGCCAATAGGTCTCGCCTTTGGGACCTTATAAGTGTTTAGCCAGAGATATTGACTTTGCCTATGTCTTTAAGCTGTGCTGTACAGAAGTCTGCAGCATGCTGAAAAATTATAATAAAGTAGTGTCAGAAGCAAACTCCGCCCAGGCTTAATTGTGGGTTAGGCACAGGGCCCGGCTGGCCAAAGGCTGTGCACATTGGGAAGGGAACACTTTCAGAAGTTGGCTGTACTAGACTCTCAAAAAAACTCTGTGATTCACTGAGCTACATTTAAAGTGAAGTGAAGTTATGGTTGGTTATAACACCGTAACATAGGTTTTTTAAAAACTCAGAAATTCACTAAAAAACCCAGTTCAAGTGAAGTTATGGTGACAAAACAAAGCCTAAAAACTGAAATTCACCAATCATAGTAAACGCTGCAATCCATTACTGATGCATCAACCATGCAAACTATTACGTGCACACAAAACGCAATGCTTATGACCTCACAGTGTTTATACTTGTTTGTTTTTCTAATAAACCATATCACAGATGGGGGAGGGGTTCTCTGTGAACTGTGATCGAGAGGCAGGGACTGCTAAGAGTAGCTTATGACAGACGTCTGCCTTCTTGGGTGGGGGGTCCGCTGTGAACTGTGATGGAGAGGCAGGTTAAGTAAATGCTGGAGCATCAGGGCACGGATGGGCTTTTATTGCAGTTGGTAGCCAATATAATGTCCTGAATGTCTTTTATTAGCCAATCAGGTTTATAAAGGCAACTTTCTGAGATGTTTAATGCATAGGATATTTTTTAAAACACACTCGCCATGGCTCTCCCTAGCGCATGGCTGTTTTTTTTCCACTGTTGTACAGTAAATTCCACAAATGTGCAAACTGTAATTGTGATACTTTAGTTCTAAAGCATGTAGTCCAGTTGAAGCATGCTTTAGAAATGAAAAAACTACGAAGGGCTTCCTTACGAGCTCGCCATAGAATTCCGACACTTGTGGCAAATTCTGGTATGAGTTGCGGGGATTTTATCACACTAGGACAGGCATTCCCTAAAAACTCCTAATTGGGTGGCGTGTTTCGCACCTGATACGTTCTGAATCAGCAGATTCGAAATTTTCTTAGGTGTGATAACTACAACACCAGTTAGTGGCCGCCTGCAACGAGCGCCCTGGTAAATACCAGGCGTGATATAATCTGTATGCCCAGATACATTTCGGCAGGTCCTACCTGACGAATTTCACCAGAGGAAATATGGCCGGAAAATACAGCGACATGCATATTTTGGTGCGTAAGCACCAACATGTGCATGTGATGACCCATTTTGTGAGCAGCACTTGCAATGGACGATAATTATAACACCACACAAACCCACACTTAGAAATGAGGCGCTAAGTCACATTGCATGTCTGTTCAAACCACTGATTATAGTATTTTAAACACATCTTCTCGTTGCAGTACATTTTCCCTAGTCTTCAGTTACAGAAGAAAATTAATTGGAAAGAAGCGCATTCATCACGAACATCTAATTTCATTGGAGGTGTTTCATAATTGCAATGCAGTGCACAAACACAAACCGAGAAGTTCAGAGTAGAGCGTAACTGAAATAAAATAAAAGCCCAAAAATGAGGTGATTCTTCCGCCTTCATTTCCCTATTTGTTTTTTTAATTGCCTGGGTTATTTTTGGCTTTGCACAGGTCGTTTGTGCCAGCACCCATTGTTGTGACGGTATTGAGCAGGTATGATGCATCCCTCTGAGATAAAAGGACACTCTTGACACATTTACAAAGTGACCTGGGAGTAAATTATACACTGTGAGTTTCCATTGTTGCATTTTTTTTTCTACTACAACAAAACTCCACATTTTATGTTCTGTTACAAAGCACACCTCAACATCAAACGTCAAAGTAGGTCTTGCCTTTAACAGGTGGTGCAGTTTATTTTACCACCTTATTGTTGCACAGAGTTTAATACAACACAAAATAGCGTCAGTCATATTGGGAGAGGTGACGAATTCAGCGCGTGCTCAATGAAAGGGCAGTGTATATTTATATTTTCCTGTCTGCGTGGCTGTTAATACTGCCAAGAAATAAATCGCAGAAAAAAATCAGATCTCACAGGAAAATCTGGAGAGACTCCATGACCCAAATTACAGGACAAAGTGACTTCCGCCACCAAACAGCTGCCGCTCTGACCAAATGATTTAACTTTTTTAATGGAAACAAATGAAACAGAAGGAGGCACGAACGGTGCCCTTAAAGTCCAGGCGATGCGTGACAGACTCGAAACACAAGCGCCACTAAGAGGTTTTCGCTTCGCAAAGTCACACCTGGCACAGCTTGCAGTCGAGTTAAAGCAGACCATGGCTGTGCCAGCCACAGCAGTCGTCGATGAAAACAATTGGGCATCACTGCTTGAGAGTGCAGAGGCTTGTGGGATTAGAAAATGCCCGAACTGCTTGCTGTGATTATGAGCCTGGCACACCGTTTCGTGTTAGGTTCTTCAGTGCACGTTCAAGTAATGGATAATCACTGTTGTGCAAGTTGTGTGTGAGTAAATCCCGCAGCTTTTCAAAGAGGTTCAAAACCTTTAAATCAACATTAAAAGCGTGCCGATCTCAGTGACTTGCATACTAGGTACGGGCAGAAGCAAAGACAAGGTACCGTAGTAGCAAAGCGGAAAGTACTGAAAATTTGCAGTTGCCATTACTAAACCTCAAAACGTCAGTACGTTAGCAAAAGCGCACACACAAATTAAACACTTACATTCAGTTCCAGACGGAGAAGAGCCCTCCTGCCCGTTCGACGTGCTCCAGCCTCTAATGCTCTTCAATCTCGACACACAGCTGCTTTCAAGGCAAATGGGGACATATGGTAGCAAAATGCCCTGGGCCTGGCCCCAAACAGAAGAGGAAAAGCACGCACTGCAGTGCGAGCGCGACGTCGGGTGACGGGCAGAAGTGAATAACACAATAAGGGCAATCACCCTTCAGCTTGCACCTATAGCTGAATGGTGATTGGCCAGATTGTATTGCAGTCTTGCGGCCCCGGCGCCAACAACATTCACACCTCTTATGTGCTGTGAGCCTGAGGGCCAGATTGAATTGTAGTCTTGCCGCCCCGGCGCCAACAACATTCACACCTCTTATGTGCTTTGAGGGCGCATGAGTGTTTCGTTTTTTACTCCGACGGTGGCACTCAAGTCCTGCGGACCCCCTGGGAATGTGTCACGGACCCCTGGGGGTCCGCGGACCACAGTTTGGGAAACGCTGCTCTAGACCATCTATCGAAGACAAAACCTGCCAAACCCCCAACTTGGACCCCGAGCTGATTAAATTCCTCTTCAAGCTCGGTCGAGATCCAAGGAAAGGGATGGAAAGATCCCTGAAAGGATGCCAAGACCGTCTTCTCGACGTACTAGGACCACTAGCCAAATCCCCCCCAAAAAAGCTTTATTCGACCATGATAATAACAGTCATAAAAGCACAAAAGTATACAATAACAATAAAATGTAAGTAATAAAATTCATAGATTAATACAGCACTAAAATTGCGGTTCGCAATACATTAAAATTTACACTTTAAAAAATAAGTACAAAAATCAGATCCCACTTCCCCTCATTAAAAATAGCCTACGAAACCTCAAATGTCATCCTTTTCCTTTGCTGAAGGACCTTTTTCAAGAACTTTGATACCCTCCAAGCCACATGCTCATTCTCTAATAGTTGTAGGCGAATAAGGGCTGGACGGCATTGCCTAAGACCTTGCTGTTTTAAAAGTGGCAATAGCCAAACTTTCCTTAACTCAGAAAACAGCTTACAGAAAAGAGTTAAGTGGATAGTAGACTGCTCGGAGTAGGTGTCACAGGGGCAAGGGAGAAGGGGTCTTGACCACTAGCCAGAATCATAGATTCCGCTGAAGAAAGCCATATCAATGGCACAGCTCTCAACACCGACCTCATCAGGGGCTGGAGCCAGAAAGCACTGATACTCCTGGGCAATGCCAATGCGAGCCTCAAAGCAGAAAGACTTAGAGTCGTTCTGACCAAAATAAATCCCAAACTCAGTGATATGGCGGACAGAGAGCCTTCACAAAATCCAAGAGGTCTACTCTTTGGAGAAGATCTCATTAAATCCTTAGGGAAGTACGTTTCTACATTTACTGCCTTGGATAAGGCACAACAAAATATTCAATCCTAACCTTTTTGGCCGGGCCGTAAGAAGGGGCCTCTCTTTCGGCCGATTTAACAAAAGGCCCTATTCAAGATCCCGTGGGTACGGAAGAGGGTACCAGCAGTACAACACACCTCAATTCTACCCCCAAAGAGGGAGAGGACCCCGCAGCAGAGGATTTAGATCCCGCGGAACAACCAACTCCATCAACTCTACAAGTGAGTACTCCTTCCCCTCCTCCTCTCCTTCCCCCCAAAAAGTGGGAGGCAGACTCAAATACTTTTATCAGAATTGGAGATTGGTTACTCAAGACACTTGGGTTTTAAACACCATCAGGGGATTTATGATAGATTTCACTCTTACACCTACACAAACCTCTTTCCCGAGAGACATGCCTCTCTCTCTAGATCAACAAATAGTAGAAGAGGCGATCTCCTCCATGCTTCAGAAAGGAGCAATAATAGAGGTCCCCTTAGAAGCGTTAAGATTTATAAGCACACTCTTTCTTGTAAAGAAAAAGGACAAGGGTTGGAGACCTGTGATAAACTTAAGAGAACTAAACAAATATTTGGTCTACAGGCACTTCAAGATGGAGGGCATCCTCCTCCTGAGGGATCTTCTATTAGAGGGAGACTGGCTAGTCAAACTAGACTTGAAAGACGCTTATTTCACCATCCCTATGGCCACTATCCACCAACCCTTTCTCCAATTCATTTGGAAAAACCATCTATACCAATTCCAAGCTCTTCCCTTCGGACTATCTTCTGCCCCCTGGTGTTCCACCAAGGTCATGAGAGCAATCGCCTCCTCCCTAAGAGAAAGAGGTATTCGCATGATCATTTACCTAGACGACATTCTTATAATGTCTCAAGACCTTTCACAAATAGTCCAAGATCTGAAGACCGTGATGGACCTCCTAGAAAGCTTAGGCTTCATCATAAACAAAGAAAAATCAATCTTGACCCCCTCCAGAACTCTGGAGTTCCTAGGTTTCACAGTAGATACATCGAGATGTCTCCTTTTACTCCCTTCCCAAAAAATTGCCAAAATCAGGAAGGAAATAAGACATGTCCTGAAACAACAACATTTATCTCTGAGAGAGCTAGCCAGATTACTGGGTCTCCTCTCCTCCTCCATCCAAGCCATCTTTCCCGGCCCCCTAAACTATCGGGCCCTCCAAAGGGTAAAAGCGAGAGCCCTAAGATCTGGCCTCTGGTACGGAGATCAGATTACTCTGGATCAGGAAGCCCAATCGGAACTATCCTGGTGGCTCGACAACCTAGACGCGTGGAATGGCAAAGCGATCTTTGGGTCAACACCAGAATTTGTTTTAGAATCGGATGTGAGCCTCCATGGTTGGGGAGCTTGTCTTCTCGATCAGAACACGGGTGGTATCTGGTCACAGGAGGAATCTTCTCACCACATAAATTACTTGGAACTAACAGCTGGCCTTTACGCCTTGATGAACTTCAAACAACTCTCTCCAGCGCAGGTCAGTCATCCTAAAGATGGACAACAAGTCAGCAGTAGCCTATATAAATCGCCTGGGAGGCACCAAATCTGCGGACCTATCCAACTTGGCCAAGAAACTATGGATGTTCTGTCTGGAGCACAAGATCGCTCTCAAAGCAGAATACCTTCCGGGGAAATCGAACATCTCTGCAGACTGGAACTCCAGATTCCTATTAGATCACAGCGATTGGAAACTCAATGTTTCTGTTTTCAGGACCCTGAACAAGATTTGGGGTCCCCTAGAGATAGACCTGTTTGCCAGCAGACTAACTTTTCAATTGGGGAATTATTTCAGCTGGATGCCCGACCCGGGTGCTCTGGCAATCAACGCCTTCCTTCAGTCTTGGAAAGGAGTCAAAGCATATGCCTTCCCCCCCTTTGCCATGATTCAGAGAGTTCTTCGGAAAGTGAGACAGGACCAGTGCGTCCTTGTCCTAATAACTCCCTTTTGGCCACTTCAGGCATAGTTCCCCACCACTCTAGAACTAGCTTGCAACCACCCCTTCTTAATTCCTACCCTAGAGAATCTTCTAACAGACAAAAATGGAGGAGATCACCCCCTAATTCTGAGCGGGAGTTTAACCCTTCTTGCCTGGAGAGTGTCAGGAGATCCAATGAAATCTCAGGACTTTCGGCAACAGCTGCAACTCTCCTCGGAGAGTCTTGGGCCCCAGGCACTCACTACAGATATAACAACATATGGAGAATCTGGGTACGTTGGTGCTTGGAAAGGAACCTGGATTCCTTGGAGGCACCTATCGTTGACATAGTTAACTTCCTTGTTGAACAATTCGAAAGAGGTCTCAGCTACAGAACTATCAACTGCTATAGATCGGCTATCTCTGCTGGCCATGTCCTTGTCAATGGTAAAACGGTAGGTAAAAATGTCATTATTTGCAGAGTGATGAAAAGCATTTGTTTAAGAAGACCTCCTAAACCTAAATATGAAAGTCTCTGGGACGTCAAGTTAATCCTTGATCTTTTTAATAACTGGCCTGATAATACTCTCCTGAATAAGAAAAACCTTTCCATTAAACTTGCTACTCTCCTATGCCTAATTTCATGCAGAAGGGTCTCCGATGTCAAAGCACTGGAGATTACGAATAGATCCTATAACATGTTTGGTGTCAAATTCGAGATTTATAGAAGAACTAAGACTATGTCTGATTCAATTTTTTATCCACGTTTTGATTTATGCCCAAAACTTTGCGTTGTGAACTGCATGAGAGAGTATGATCGCCGAATGTTTGCTCTTCGTCCCCAGGGTGTGAACCAATTACTTATATCCTTTGTTAAACCCCATAAAGGTATAACCTCAATCTCTATTGCTAGATGGGTTAAAACTGTTATGAGTTTAGCAGGTATTGACTTAAAGAAATTTCAAGCTCACTCTCTTAGAGGTGCGATGGCCAGTAAATCTCTCTGGTCTGGAGGTAAGTTGGATGACATTCTGAAAGCTGCTGACTGGTCGAATGCTAGCACCTTTGCACCTCACTATTACAAACCTATTGAACATATGTCTGATGTAGTTTTACAAAGCTACCAACATGCATAATGTAGCCTCCGTTCTTGTAATGAAATTGCGATTCTCCTATTACCATGACTAGAGAATCTGGATTTCATTAAAGACACGGCGGCTGACATTATCCCACCCATCCCACCCCTTGGTGGTCTTACAGTGATTTAATGTTCTTTTAATTAATTAACAGTACTTGTATTATCTCTTACCTCGTATATTAGCTTGTTAAGTTTTATACTATTTGTTACGTTCAGGAGATATTTACTTCTCTCTCTTTTCAGGTAACCCTTCTTAACTGCGAGTCGCCTGGCCTTAGGATTTACCCTCGTTCTTCCTTCTCCTTCATTTTGTTCATCAGAGGATCGTTCTGAAGTTTAGAAGTTTCAAGTTTCATGGACTTTTTCTTTTCTCCACACTTGAAAGAGGCAGATTGTTGATGGCTCATGCCTTTTATGTGTTGCTAATATTCTGTTCTGGAACCTTTTAATATTGTGATGTATGCGGCTGCTTGGACTGCATTAAAAGAATAATGCATAATGTCAGCCTCCGTGTCTTTAATGAAATCCAGATTCTCTAGTCATGGTAATAGGAGAATCGCAATTTGCGCACTTTCATATTTGGGCCCAGTGGCTTTGTTTGAGACTCCTTACAAGTCACGGATGAGGAAAAGAATGTGAAGAGAAGAAGAAGCCGCAGACGGAGGAGCAGAGCTGATACGTGTAGAGTCCTGGTGGACACAGAATGAGGCCGTCCCTCCCTAGGGGATATACACGTGCTCACCCCACACCCATACACCACAGGCGTCACAGGCGTCACCACAACCACAGAGCCGGTTACACCACGCTTTTTCCATAGCCTGTGTCATCCTTAAATAAGCATCTGGACCTTGGACCCATATCATATCTTCGACCCATATCATAACATTGGCGACTAGTATGGTTGCCCACTCCATGTCCCAACATCACACCTCTATCTTGCTGTAGAACCATGACCCGAGGGTGTGCCCTTCAGTGCCCAAATGAAAGCAAAGTGCCAGGCCCGAGCTGTTGGGGAAACCAATGGATGTTTTCGACTCTCCTGAGAGGTTAAGCGCTGTGACTTTGGGGAGCAATCAAGGGTGCGTTGTCTGGCAGGGCCCCATATGGCAGAAACACCCACACTGTGGAGGGAACCCGGCAGGAGATGGGGCACCAGAGTTCCTACACAGTGAGGAGGAGGTGGAGCGGCAGCTGCCCGGAGCACCGTACCCTATATATGGCCTGCAGTGAGGTGAGCGGCGGGTCATCCTCTCCCAGCAGTGTATTCATCATACGTGCCAATAGCGCCAAATCAGCTGGCAGACTCCTGATTTTTTAAGACAAAAATGGCTTTATTGTATCTGCCTCCTGCCTCAAATTGCCTTCTCTTCAATAGAAGTCAATGGGAAATATCCCACTTTCTTGTTATTACATTTTGGCATGTATGATGCGTTGACCATGGTGGTGGGCCGCAGGGAAGCAGAAACCTCCAGACAGGTGCGGCCCAGCTAGGCCACAACCAAGGAATTAAACAACCACTGCAGAAGTGCGGCTAAAGCGCCAGCTAAATAGGGTAGAGGTGCCTCAAAACACAAATAAAAGTGAAGAACCAGCAGCAGTGCACTACAGTGCACTGTTTGCTTCCTCCAAGGCCCCAATGTCTCAACAGAGCTGTGAATTTGGCTGCACCAGATGTGGGCGCCCCCACAACACAAGGAAGCCCACAAGCAATAGCAAAGGCTTTGCCGTTTGCTGCAAAAGTCATTCTGCCTCCCACGCAGCTGCCACACATTGCCATATCGGCCCAGTAGCATCGTGAGTGGTCCAAGAGATTTCAGGTTAAAGCTCCTCCCCCCAGGCAAACAGTAGTACTGCACCAGCACTCACCAGCACTAATCCTGGAAGTCTAGAAAACAAGAGGTATATTTCTCAAGGAATTACACCGCCCTTGCGCCACGCACCATGGTGCAAGAGCAAAGCAACTCTTAAGTTAGATTTAGAGTAGCGCAAATTGCTGCATTGCATTACTGTGCCCTGGGAAGGCGTTCCATGGGCGGAGCGTAGGCGTTCCATGGGCGGAGCGTAGGCGTTCCATGGGCGGAGCGTAGGCGTTCCCACGCATGGACTTTGGCACAGATTTAAAGATGCTAGACCCAGCACGCACGCTATATGCCCTAGGACTTCATAGTGTACATTGTAAGCATGAGTATGCCATATAGTAAAATAACAAACAGCGCACAATGAAACAATACTATAATACAATGATATGTCATCGCTTGGAGGCCTGTTCTGTTGATTACAGATGTTGCTTCACACTTGTACACAGTGGAAGAATGATATTCTCAAGTTTAGGAAAGATTCAAATGACCCCATGCATTTCGGGTGAGGGCGCCCTTCGTCAGGGTTCACTGCAGATGAAAAGAGAAGCAGATATGAGTATAGAGCATTTAAACAACAATGTACAGTTCCAAAGAACAACAGCTCGAAAAAGGGAAGAAAAGTAAAAGCCATAAAAAAGTTCCTGAAAGGCTCATGGATGTCGTAGTGAATCCGACACTAGTCATACGTAGTGAATCCGACACTAGTCATACGTAGTGAATCCGACACTAGTCATACGTAGTGAATCCGACACTAGTCATACGTAGTGAATCCGACACTAGTCATACGTAGTGAATCCGACACTAGTCATACGTAGTGAATCCGACACTAGTCATACGTAGTGAATCCGACACTAGTCATACGTAGTGAATCCGACACTAGTCATACGTAGTGAATCCGACACTAGTCATACAGGGAATATGTGCACGCGACCAACCCAAGATGTGAGAGCGGAACAAGAACAGAGATGACAAGAGTGAAAAGTGAAAACACAATCTGTGGCGTGACATATAAGATGAAGACTGTGCTCAAAAAATAAAATGAGACCATCCCAATGTGCACTACAAGTACCAGCATGCACCATTCCTAACGATGAGCAGTAACCGCGGCTCTTACCAACAACTCGCTCTGTTGGTAATAGTAATTCCTGAGCTGAACACAGTCCATGAAGGTAATTCTGGCAAAAGCCTAGTATATAATACACCTCCCACTCGACCTCTGTTTCTCTAATGCGTTATGCGTATATATTGTGAGACATTTTGTAAACAACACCATCATATTTTTTGAAAGCTATTTTTATTCATTTCACTTGATGTTTGTACTTCTTTTCATTAGTAATATCAAAAGAGAGAAAAAGAATTGAATCTTAAAAGACATACATATTCATAAAAATCTTTTTTTCACATATTTTGGTTTTTATACATTTCCTTAATAAACAAACAATTTTATGTACATATTCAATTTGATAATCTTCACTGGACCCCTATAGTCATACCATACACATTCATACTCAATCAAACCATTCAAACTAGCAAACAACCCTAAAACACATACACATCCTGGTCAGAAGGGGACATAGATGCTGTAGGTCTCCATGATCGTGTCGTGGGCTGAGCGCATACAACAAGGTCTGGCAAAAGCCTACAGTGACACAAAGAACACGGACAAGAACCCTGAAGTGATCACACTGTGAATTGTGAATCTGAATCCATGAAAACGACATGCAGAATCATGTAGAAAGTACCTGGCTTAAAACTAAATGCGGCGCGGGGACACCTCGCGCAGCAAGTGATACCCTCATGCAACCGGGATAAATGCCGCAGACTCCCAAGTATGACGTCACCTAGCCGAGTAATGGAGTATGGGAAAAGTAAACAACAGGTCCCCTGAAAATATCAAATGAACACACCATAAGCATATAAGTGATAAAAACCACAGCCCCAGTGCCCGTAAGCGAAGGTTAGTTATGAGATTGTACCAGCACAGAGCACCTTGCATTTTATGTTTTTTTGTAAACTTTATATTAACCCAAGACGTGTTTTTTAAAACCTCTTTTAAGAGTTTTAAATATTAGAAAGTGTCGGGCTGCGTTACATTATCTTTTGCTTTTAAAAGATGAATTTATTTGCCTTATGGTCTATAAGTATATCTCTTCCTCTGTCCGGCTTCGGAATATTGTTGGAAAATTAATATTATGAAAATGTGCCTAGGCTTCAAGATTTTCATATGTTGATGATTAATCCTGAAATTTGAAAGAGATAACTACCCGTATGGAAACCGTACATAGATGTTCCTCTCTTTATCCACCAATTAATTTCTTTACCCAGGCATTATGGCTCCCTGCCGTGGATACATTTGTTTTAGTAGATTGATATCCGGATATTTGTAATTGTCATTCTTATGGAATCATCATCATTGCTTGTATTTTATTATTCTTATTGTAGTATTCTCTTTTGAAATGTTTTTTAATGATGCATTCTTTTATGGCTGGTATACAGCCGAATAAAGATTTTGACTGACTGACTGTACCTGCAAGGGTGACCGGACATTCTATGGTAACCGAATGCGAGACTTCTGTCATTGCGGACCATAGAAACAGAAATCAGTCCATGATGGCAAAGAGACAGCTCATGAACATCAATAAATGAAATCCCAGAAAGTCTGCACCCGCAAACCGAGGAGAAATACACCCTCATTCGGCAACGCCACGCCACAGTGAAGAAACCCAGAACGTGCAAGAGGAATATTTAGCCCGTTCGCTGCTTCTGTCGGCCAACGGCCGTCGCGAGCACTATCTCCGTAGTGCTGCGCACGTCCGTTGGCTGACGAGGCCCCGCCCACTCTTCAAAGCCGCCGCACCGCGGCGGAATTTCGGCCGCGGTAAAGGGGTTAAAGATGCTGGAAGCGGCGGATCAGTCCGCGTGAATACCGTGAATACCGAACAGAGAAGAAAGTCTTCACAATAGAATGGAAAACCTGCAAGTGAGATGAAGTGCGTGCAGTATCAAAAAATGACATAACATCTCAACGGTATCAATCAGTCACACCATACGGAGGTAAGTGTCATGGACTTAAAAGCGCATGTCATGTAAACACTGTGAAGTAACACCAAGAGAGCTGATGAGCTTGGGAAACAATGACACACTGTAGCGGGCTGCACCCCGCGTGAGTAGCGGGCCCTGACGCGCTCGCCTGAATGACCACAGACACAGTATGCCACTGTCGGTCTCCGTTCACAAGTGAGCCAGGACCCCTTTATATATACCCTCGTGACCGAGCCCAGCCACAAGGGTGAAGTAGATACATTGGGGAGGGAGGGGCCAGGTGGCTCTCTACATCCCTCCCATCTTTTAAATCAAAGAAATGAATGCAACAAAATACATGACCATGTCAACACATAAAGTCTCTCAACTTCTTACTGGGTGCAGGATTAGGGCGCAGCTGGTATCGATGACTTCTCGATCCTGCCTCTGGCTCTTGTCTGCTGTGTGAGTCTTCATCTGAGCCCCCACTGGGAGGTGCCACTATGGACTCCTGGGACTGGTCAGCTGGTGTCCATCTTCCATTTTTCTACCTTTCGGCCGGTTGGGGGGGGACAACATGCTTCCACTGTCGGCAATGCTAGGTGTGCATTCTTCGTCCTCCACACCAACTTCCCCACCGCTCCAGAGGCTAGTGGAGGCAGTACCTGCCGGTATCTCCTTGAGCCAAGAAACATTTCTCGTGACGGTGTGACGGCCGCGCTGCGTGGTTACCATGGTCCTATTGATTTGTAAGACGGTCCACACCTCAGGCTCATAGGGTGTCCGAAACTTCCACCCAGGGTGGCGATCCTTGAGCACCACTTGGGCTCCGACCTGCAGAGCAGGGGCCTTGGCGTGCCGATCTTTGCTGGCTGTGTCGTCGGTCGTTTGCCGTTTCTGCTGGGTTCTTTCCAGGTCCATATTCGGCAGCACCCATTCGGAATCTTCGGGGATGACATCCCGGGGTGATCATTTGAACAGTAGAGTCGCCAGGGCACATTCCGTGGTGCAGTGCGGGGTCTGCCTGCACGCCTGGAGTAATTGATGGAGACACACTTCGGCATTCTGGTGCTGGAGACACACTTTGGCATCCTGGTGCTGGTCGACTCTGATTCTGAGGGCTCTGTTCAGCACCCCCATAAACCTCTCTACATCCCCATTGGCTTGCGGCCACTGGGGGGGTTATTCTCCGATGCCGGAACCCTCTCTTTGCAAGAAAAGTCTTGGATTTCCTGTCCCTGAAAGGGGGGTCAGTTGTCAGACTTCATCTCTTCGGGCAGGCCGAGCAGCACAAAAGTCTTCTCCGGTGCGGGCTGAACATTGACGAATACGGTTGAGGGTACTAGTTCGACCACGGGAAACTTGGAGAACGAGTCCTTGACCACCAAAGTGTTGCGCTGTAGGAAGCTGACTCTGTATATACTATACCAAAGTGAGGTATAATGTGCACAGAGTCCAGTGGAACCCCAAAGGTAGGCAGAGGTAAAGTTAGATAGCACCTCACTCTCTATTTGTGGTAGTGTGGGCGAGCAGTAAGGCAGTATCAGAGGACAGTGTTAAGCATTTGTTGTACACACTCAGTCAGCAAATGAATTCACACACTCAAAGACTGAACTTCAGACCAATTGTTTTTGTATAAAAATATTCTTTTAGTTATTTTATTTCTAGAACCAAGCAAGCCTGGCCCAGGTAAGCAATAAATACTTTACAGTAGTGAATGCTGATTGTAAAACAGTTCAATTGCAATTGTAAATGTACTAAGGTTTGACTTACAGTATTGTTTCAGAGAAATGCAATCACTTGTAAATACAGTACATAGACTTGAATGGGATTTTCCGTAAAATAGCAGGTAAGTTACTTTTGGATTACTTTTCTTACTCAGTGCTGTATGCCTGGATGCAGCACTGGGACATTTCCTGTAAACAGGTGAGTAAAAGCGTTTTTGTTAAATCGTATAATTTGAAAGAATTTCTTTAGGTTTCAAAACTCCACACTTGAAAACTTCTTCAGGAAAAAGTGTCAATGTTATCCTATGGAGGAAAATATGATTATTGGTTTTTAGGTAAGTAATCGGTCTTTGGAGTTGAGGTTCTGGGGGTAGACCCAGGGGTCCCCCAGGGTCAGTGAGGCACTCTTGTTACACCCTCAGCGGCACAAGGCCGGCCGGGTGCAGAGTGTTGAGGCCCAATGTTATCCAATGGGGGACAGGGGGCCTCTGGGTGGTGGCTGCTGGCAAGCAGGCCACTTGGTTGTGGGAGCAAAGCTCTTGGACTTTAGCTCAGGGAAATGGGGAAACAAACCCTCAGCGGCACTAGGGCGGCCGGGTGCAGGGTGCTGTTTCGAGGTCGGATGCCCTGTTGTTTCCAATGGAGAACCTCCGGTTTGCAAAAGCACTGCAGGCAGGGAGACGAAGGACTTCTGGGTGCGACCACCACTTCGGGAGGTAAGCTGGGAAGTTAGGGGTTGGTTAGGCACCGTCGGTTTGGGCACACAAGGCCGTGGGGTGTCGGGTGCAGGGGTGCCTTTTGGGGTCGGATCTTCTTACCAGCTCCTGGTCGCGGTTAGGGCGACCTTCTGGATTTAGGATGCAGGGGTCGGCTAGAGGCTTGAGGCAGGTCAGGGGTCACCGGATCTCGGTTCAGGATCGCCGGGGTGACCTCCTCGTGGTATTTGCCCACTCGAGCTCAGGCCGTGGACGGAGGGTGCAGAGTGGGACGGATTTGCGGTCTCCGGCTGCTGCCAGAGGTTGCAGTTGAACAAATCCGGTGTTCACGGGAGAAGCAGCCTTTGGAAGTGAAGGCAGGCAGGTCCTCCGGGGTTTTTGAGGTTGCTGGCTGCAGGACACACCGGGATTTCACAGGAGCAGGTTCGAGGGTGAGAGAGGCCGGTAGGGCTGGGGCCAAGTCAGTGGGCGTCTTCCACTTGTTAGCTGCTGCACGGCTGTTCGGTCCTTCTTCTTCTTTTCTTCTTGTTTCTTGTCTGGATCTGAGGAAGTAAGGTTCAGGGGTGCCCCTAAATACTAGATTTAGGGGCGTTACAGGTAGGTAAAAGGCAGGGACCAATGGGTCTCTTCCCTGGGGTGGGTACACCCCCTATTATGCCGCCCTCCAGTGGGAGGGGGGCATGGGCCTGTCCCTGGTTGGCTGAGTCCCCCCATCTTCAAGATGGCATGGACTGAGAGTTGTGCTTCACCTCGCCTCCCCCACCTGAGGGTTGGAGTTGGCAGAAGTGGGCACACCTCTCTTCCTCACTTGTTTTTCCCGCCAGTTCTCCCGCCCAAAGTGGGGGTCAGAAGTGGGGACCAGTTGCTGAAAGCAGCAATTGGCCTGGGGAAGCTCACAAAGGCGGCAAGCCTTTGAAGCTTCCCCTTCGTGAACCCTGCCCATCCTGGGGGAGGAGGCTTGGCACCTCGTCCCAGGATGTGCATTGTTTCAGGCCCCAGAGAGCAGCAGGCTCTCGACCCAGGGGTCTAGAAACATGTCTGGTGGTGACAGCTGAAAGCGGCCACTCAGCCTGGACACTAGTGGTGGGTTAGTTTTCAGGGGACATCTCTAAGATGCCCTCTGTGTGCATTTTTCATTAAATCCCACATTGGCATCAGTGTGGGTTTAATGTGCTGAGAAGTTTGATACCAAACTTCTCATTTTTCAGTGTAGCCATTATGGTGCTGTGGAGTTTGTAATGACAAACTCCCAGCACCATATACTCTTAGTGGTAGCACTGCACTTACAATGTCTAAGAATGGACTTAGACACTGTAGGGGTACAGGGCTCGTGCACCTGTACCCTCACCACTGGTATAGTGCACCCAGCTAGAGGGGTGACTGATCTATGCCAGGGCAGTGGGTTGTAGGCATGGCACACAGAGATGTGTGCCATGTCGACTCTTCACTTTGTTCCGCACCAAGACACGTAGCTTGCAAAGGAAGGCAGTGTGTGAGTGTCAGGGTACAGGACCTCTAAGTGTGGCACAATAAGTGCTGCAGCCCTTAGAGGCCTTCTCTGGTCACAGTGCCCTGAGTACCTGTGGTACCATTTACCAGGGGCTGACCTGTGGCCAGAGATGCCAAATTGGTTTAGGCTTCAATGCAGTTTTAGGGAAAGAACATAGGCCCTGGGTACCTGATTAGCAGGAGCCCAGGGCACACTCAGTCAAAGTACATCAGCAAAAAGTGGGGGCAACCATGCAGAAAGAGGGTACTTTCTCACATGTGTCAATGCTGAATTTTGCCCATGGAGTGAGGCAGGGTTCTTCAGTCAGCACGGGTGCTGGAAAGGGGTCTTTGCCAGTGATGGTGCACGGGTGACAACGCCTGAGCTCTTCGTCCACAAGGTCATTCATGCCCGGAAACTAGACCTTCGCTCTGAGCCTCGCTTTGGTCTTGGCGGTAGGAGAGTGTGTTCTCCATGCATGGCCTCTAGTATTTCTTCCCGGGTTACTGCAACCGGACAGGCGCTAGCTTCAACCATGTTTACAAAGCATTCAGTGTTTTCTTCATCCGGAGCTTGTCCGGTGGGGGCGTTTTGCGGAGGGTGTTGTGACAGAAAGTCAGCGGGATTGTTGGCACCAGGTCTGTAGATCAGTTGGAAGGCGTATGGTTGTAACTGTATGGCCCATCTCTCGATCCCTGGGGGGGGCAGGTGGGATGACCCATTAAAGAGCGGCAGGAGTGGTTTGTGGTCTGTTACCACCCTGAACTGGTGGCCACACAGGTAAAGATGGAAGTGTTGGCATGCCCATTTGATAGCAAGGGCCTCGTGCTCTATCTTGGCATAGCGAGTCTCCGTCTGCGACAATGCCTGAGTGGTGTAAGCCACTGGGACATATTCCAGTCCCACATCTTCCTGCAGAAGGACAGCTCCGAGCCCCACTGGGCTGGCATCCACTACCAGCTCGGTGTTGCAATGTGGGTGGATGTAGGCCATGGTGGCTCAATCTAACAGCGCTTCTTTTATGCTGCGAAACTACTTTTCTTCCCTTGGGCCCCATCTCCAGAGCACGCATGTTTTTGTGAGTTGGTGAAGGAGTTCAGATAGAGTGGCCAGACCGGGTATGAACCTCCCGCAGTATGTCGCCATCCCCAGAAAACGGTGTATTTCCATCTGGCTTTGAGGGATGGGTGCGTTGCGGATGGCCTCTGCCTTCCTAGGGTTGACCTTGAGTCCTTCTCGGGAGAACACATATCCGAAGAAGTCGATGGAGTTCTGATAAAACAAGCATTTTTTTCTGTGAAGGGTGAGGCTGCTGTTTGCCAGGCCTTTGAGGGTGGCTCGCAGCCGGACATGGTGTTCCTCTAGGCTCTGAGAGTAGATGAGTATATCGTCGCCAGGTTAATGACGCCAACCAACCCAGAGAGTGTTTCTTTGATGGCGTTCTGAAACACATCTGCCGCCGAAGAAACACCGAAGCTGATTCGGGTGTACTGACGGAGGGCCTATGCGTGGAAAACGTCGTAATGTAGCAACTCTCTGGTGCTGGCTCCAGCTGGTGGTATCCCGAGTTCAGATCCAGCTTCGAGAACCACTGGGCGCCATTTAAGTCTACTACAATGTCATCCATAGTCGGGGTCACCTGTCTTTTCCACCGGAGGGCTTGGTTCGATAGTCTCATGTCCACACAAAGCCATATGACTCCTGGCTGCTTGGGCTTCAGCGCGATGACCAGCAGAGATACCTACGGAGTGCGGCCCGAGACCTTCTCAATCACTCCTTGGTTTTCCAGCTCTTGCAGCACCTTCTCAAGTCGGGGGAAAGATGAAACGGGACACGTGGGTGTCTGAGTGCCGTAGGCCTGATGGTTTTGTCAATGTGGAGAGTGACTTGATGACCTTTGAGTTTCCCAAGCCCTTGGAAGAGTTGAGGAAAATCCTTTAGTATGTCGTCTGCATGGGTCTCATGGACTTGCCTCACAAAGAATACTAATACAAGGTCCTCCGAAGTGTGGCATCCAAGCAGCGTGCCTTCTTGGCCTTTTGTGATGTAGAATCTGGTCCTGAGAGTGCGGTCCGAGCTTGTGACATCGACCTCAATGGTGCCCTTGAGCGGCAGTGGTTCAGTACCCCCGTATGTGTAGAATTTCGCCAGCCTGGGGGTAAGCAGTGGGTGAGGTGATAGCTTCTCGTACTGAGTCGAGTCCAGGCTATAACTATGCAGATGACACGCAAATACTCCTTCAACTGGAATGCCCCAAAGACATTGGAAACTCGCCAATTTTCAGTTGTCTCAGAGCCGTGGATCAGTGGATGACTTGGAGCCATCTCAAATTGAATGCTTCCAAAACGGAAATACTCACGTGTGGATATTGGAAACATTATGACCCGCTTGACACCTGGCCTGATGAACTGGGATCACCGCCTAAAGTATTGAAGGAAGTAAGAAACCTCGGAATGACCATGGACTCAAAGCTAACGATGAATGCCCAAGTGGACAAACTAGCAAGATCAAGCTTTGTTAGTATAAAAACTCTGCCACAAATCTTACCCCATTTGGGATTTCCACACAAGGTCCAGGCTACCATCTCCCTTGTTCTGTCCAAACTCGATTACACCAATAGCATCTACCACGGATCACCTTTAACGACTATGAAAAGACTACAACGGATTCAGAACTCTGCTGCCGGACTACTCTTGCATATCAAACCGCGAGACCACATCTCCCCTGCCTTGAAAGCCCTGCATTGGTTACCGGTTGCCAGAAGATCCACGTTCAAGCTGCTTTGTATCACCCACAAAGCGATACATGGAAGGGGACCGCTCTTCATCAGGAATAAAATCACCAAACACATTTATCATAGGAACCTCCGCTCTAGAGTGACACCTTGCCTCAAAATCCCAAGATACGAGAAAAAAACCATGGTTGGCACATCCTTCTCTGTTCAAGCAGCCAAAATATGGAACTCTTTACCCCCCCTCATAAGATCCATCGACAACTACTTTATCTTCAGAAAACTACTCAAGAATTGGCTCTTCCCCACATAAGCACCATACGCAAACAGTAATATACAGCATATCCCTCTGTATATAAGCATTTATTTGTACTATAGATATGTACCTATATATGTGTATTGTTTTGTATAAACATGTAGAATAATTATGTTTTAAAAAACTAAATACATTTTTTTTTAAGTACAACACTTGAAAACCAGAGTTTATCGAATGCATCTTTAATCTACATATACTTACTTCCTTTATGCATCTATAAACTTTCCATGTACTTATGGATCTATATATTTATTACTTTCTTCTAATTCAGCATATCCAATGCACTACCCTATTTCTCACCCTATACTTCTCTCAATATATCTTCTACCTCAACTCTCTGACTCATCTCAAACCTCTTTCTACTAGTCTTTCCAATGCACTACCCTACTTCTCACCCTATACCTTTATCAATATATCCTCTACAGCCACTCTCTCATTCAAATCAAATCAAATCAAATCAAATTCAGCTTTATTCGGTTGCAAATAAAACCACCATAAAAGCATATTATTCAAAGAAAATCATTCCTACATTACATTAAAATCATTAAAATGGCAAATTGTATTTATGCAGGTTAAGATATAACAAAGCTTAATTCTGATACATATACGGAATGATTCAAGTTATCACGCAAACAATTTATACAGGATAATCCATTCTAATTGAAAGTGCTAGTGCTTGTTTAGTGCATAGGGATACGTAAGGTGCATAGTGCCGCATCTTATCTTAATACATTATCTACAGTATAGGAAATCATAAATACCTGGGATTACATAAAGTGCAAGTGCATTTTCATTTCTGTGTCAATACTAAAATGAGAAGGTCTAACAATTTGCATCCAAATATGTGTAATCCTTTCTTTTTCTAATGGCAAGTTGTACATATCGGATCACAGAGTTTATAATTTTCAAATTTCCCAGACTACAAATAAAATTAAAAGCTTGTTTGTAATTAAAAAGTCCATTCGATAAAAAAAGGGGCTTTAAAATGATTTGCGGATATCTCTATAAAAACTACAAAACAAAATAAAATGCAACGTGGATTGTGTTGTTTTTCCGTCACACGGGCAATTCGGTAATTTGTGACCCCACTTTTCCATTTTTGGGAATGCAAATAAAAAATGTAATATCCCCATCCTTAATCTGGTTAGGTAAAATCTGTGTTGAGTATTTCTTACCAGCATTAGGTAAGGCTGTAACGTCATCATAAGTAGACGTTCACAATAAGAAACAACACTAGATTGTTTAATGGCAACCCTGATCCTTTCGTTTTCCATAGCATTAAGATATTTGAGCTTCAGGTCACTTTTACCGAGCTCTAAAATTGATATAGGGTTCCTTTTATCAATTTCAACTTTACAGCGTGTTAACAGATCAAAAATGTGCTCCAACCATGGTATTTTCCGGCTACGGTCTAGGGTTAAACAATCCATTATTATGTCTTGAGTGAACTTTGTTTCCTCCTTTGCCCATATCCCTCTCCAGAATGTCAGGCCAGCCATATTTATCGTGTCACTAAGATATGGGGCCGACAATTCTTTGTGGACTATATAGTTAGCTGTAGCCTTAGGGACTGCCAACAATCTTTTAAAGAAGTTGTTTTCTTGGGTTTGTAGGGAGGCGATGTTAACTCTCCCCCAGATTGCAGCCCCATAGCACACCCCTGAGACACATTTTCTCCGGTACAAAGTTAGGATTTCACGAATGGGTTTGTTTCCTAGTTTCGCGGAGAATCTAAAAATACTCTCCGTGATTCTTAAAAATGTCATGTTGGATGATTCAATATGTGTGTTCCATGAACCATTCCTATTAAAAAGCATCCCCAAATATGAAAAAGATAAGACCCTATTAATAGTAACCCTGCCCACATGATGTTGTCTTTTCTTGGATTTATTGCTCCCACGTCATGACAAATGTTTTCTTTAAGTTTAGCTGTAAATCTTTTTCAGTCATGTAAG
Organism: Calotriton arnoldi; assembly: GCA_963921515.1. Classification (NCBI taxonomy): domain Eukaryota; kingdom Metazoa; phylum Chordata; class Amphibia; order Caudata; family Salamandridae; genus Calotriton; species Calotriton arnoldi. Next base: position 2,836,638 of record CAWUFW010000466.1, read on the forward strand.
ATGCAAAATTATCTATAAGGAGTTGCAGCCCGTTAGCTGTCCTAGAAATTAGGACAGCGTCGTCTGCATATAATAAGACTGGCGTGGGGCGTGTCCAACTTTCGGGGCATCTGCAGCCAGGTTTTGTAAAAAGTGGTCTATATTATTAATGTAGAGAGAAAATAAAAGGGGTGCTAACACGCACCCTTGTCTAATACCACGCGTGACTCTAAAATCCAATGTGCATTCCCCCATATTACCGAACCATACCCTGGAGGTTAGGGAATTATAAATCTGAGACAAGTATTTAATTATAGCAATGGGCGCCCCTAATCCTTTAAGTGTTTGCCATAATTTTTGATGATTGACTAGGTCGAAGGCACTTGTATGATCGACAAAACATAGGTGAAGTGCCCCGTCCTTTGCTAATGTGTATTTCCCTATTATTAATTCTAGATTTAAGCATTGTTCGACCGTCCCAATACCTCTTCTGAAACCATACTGTGCCTCTGTCAAGATATTTTGCTCACTGGCCCAGCTTTCAAGCCTTTCTAACATGATACGGCCCATTACTTTAGAGGTGGAATCAAGAAGAGATATTGGGCGGTAACAATTAGCTTTCCCTCTATTTCCTTTTTTAAAAATGGGTACGATAATGCTTTCGACCCAAGTGGCCGGTAATACACCCTTAAGAGTGGCATTAAAACATCCAATAAAATAGGTATCCAAAAATTCATATTATGTTTGAAAACATCAATAGGGACCCCATCCGCGCCCGCGGCTTTGCCGATCTAATTTCTTCTGGCGTAATTATCGGGGTGCCCCTATTACCGTGGACTATTTTCAAGGCATCTGGGTTGAAAATGCTCTCGTAGTGTTACCCAGTCTTACGGGGTTACCACAGTTTCAATTTTTACTGCGTTTTTCTCTCTAAAATAAGGATGATTGATGGATTAATTTCTCCCATGCCCCCTCCCTATCTCCCTTTTCCTTTCTTTTACAGCGTTTTTATAGTCTTTCCTCACGATACTAATCCTGGCACTATCTCTGGGTTTTTGTTTTAATGCAGATTTAAGTTCCCCATTCAGCCTTGAACATTCGTGGTTGAACCATCTAGGGCTTAAATCCTGAATGTTCTTTCTCCTTTTAACTGTTAGATCGCCTGCGATGATAGTGGTAATATTACAAAAGGCAGTTATAAGAGAAACCATCCAGACAGATATCTATATCGCTTTGGGCTTTCCCTAAAATGTTTTCCATAAATGTGGCTGGATTCACTCCCGTCCACGTTATTGAAATACCATTATTCCCTTGTGTGTTGATTTCTGCATCCATTGTATTCCCCTGTGCTTTTAGTGTCAGGTTTAGTCTCAATGACAAGATTAAGGGGTTATGATCACTAAGGAGGCTCATGTTAGTTTGTATTTTTTCTACCAGATCACAACAATTAGTTGATACAATGAAATGGTCTATCATTGAGGATGACCTTCTCCCTACAAAGGTTTGAATTGTAATTTCTCCATCAGAACTGGTGGTTTCTAAAACTGCTAGATCATATTTATGTACAGTATTATTAATTGCCTCCCCATACATATCATGTGCGAAATGCGGAATCCTATCACCAAATCCATCACAGTACCCACAGGGTTCTCCAGCTTCATAGGCGCACTTCACACAGTTAAAATCACCCGCCCAAACTAAAATAAAATCCCCATCAAGTCCCTTCAAAAATGTATCCAAATCGTTTTCAAGTGCTTTGATAACCTTTCTCTTCGTATTGTCAAAAATATTGTTATAAAAGTTTATTATGACTATGGACTGTTTGCATTTTGAATAAAGGTGCAATAGCTGATAAAATTGTGATGAGACATATGTATCCCTTAAAATCAAAGGCGAGGTGACTGCGATTAGTGTGGCTAAGCCACCTTTCGCTCTCCCCACCTGGAAGGGCTCGCATTTGTGCAAATGGTTTGATAACTGTTAACAAAGAAAGTCCCAGGCACCAGGTTTCTTGGATTAATACAACCGCACACCCCTCTAATGTTTTCAGCCATTCCTCATCCCTGATCTTGTTTTTAATCCCGGCCACGTTCCACGTCATAATATTTAAAAACTCACTTGGGTATATGGTGGGGCCATCTATCATCAGGTCATTGGTAAATGGGTGTTCACCACCCCCGGCACAAGGCTCATCCGAGGCCTGGGACCGGGGGGGTGCAATCGGGTCAACACCTTCCAAACCAGGAGTCAACCTAGACTCGTGGACAACATTCCCAACACCACACAGATGCTCCTCCTCAACCTGTATTATCAAGTGAACATCTGGGAGACCATTATTTGCAACGTAACCCATATTCAAGGACTCATTAGCAGCCCTGTCCCCCCTGTGTCAATCTATTTCGCTGCATCTTCTCAGTGGTAGGTACCTATTGTACAAGGGCACATTTAACATAGGGTTATGACACATATGTATATTATTATTACCATAATTAGGCCTGTAAAAAAGCCTAGTGGAACGGCCGTTATATTATCAAAATTAGCTGAGTAGTAGCCATTATCGTCATTAACGAAAATGTTCAACAGGTCACCCACCAGTTACTGTTTCAAAAATTTACCACTATGCAGTCTCCAGGGCATAACTTCCTAGATTTACCCACCCAATTAACTCTCCTCAGCATAATAATGTCCTTATATAAAATATGCGCCCCAACATTGGAGTTAACAGAAAGCCAGTGAACCACCTGATTTTTCAGTGTCTCATACGTTTCCCTCTGATTTACGGCTAGTTTAGGGATATTATTTAAAATAATAACATAAGGGGTTGCCTGAGGCGGAAGATTCAATGTCCCTTTGTTGTTATTTTCTTCTTCAGCTGATCTGTTCCTTCTGAGGGTTCGCGGAGTTATAGGAACTCTTGTAGGGTGGGAGGTATCATCTATGTCTGACCTTAGACCTGGTATTTGTCGTGTAATCAGAGCGTCCTTCGATGGTGTTCCAATCTTTTGTGTGTCTCTCTGTATAGCTGCCCCGATATTAATGGCAGAATCTGTTTTTCCTTTTACGCTCTCTTTTCGGTTTTGAGCTGACAAAGTGGGGCAGGGTATCTTACTTATAAGTTTAGAAGATGGTGTATTAATAACCATGTCTGTTATAAATGCCATGTCTTTCTGCAGCAGCTTGATTTCGGACATTAGGCGTCTTTCAATACTGTCCAGCTTACCATGCAGTTTCTTAAATAAAATCTCGAGATCATGTGACTTCTGGTTTACGGAATTACATTCCCCTTTATTCGTCCCAGGGTTAGTTCCTCCCTTTTTCTGTTTGGGTTTTGCTTTTGGTTTAGTCTTTGGTGTAGACTTAGTTCAATGCCTCTACACTGGACTAATAACAGTTAAGATTGGTTGTTTCTTTTTTTGCCGGAGGGGATGTCGGAGATGTATCGATTGTCAACACTCAAATCTCCAGGGATGGGTTTAGGACACACGGGTTAAAAGGTCTATGGGCATTCATGGTGTGAGTATCATTCGTTATTAAGATTTCTGACTCCTTGCTCTTTCCACTCGTATTACTTTCCAGAGTTTGAGGTTCAGCCCCACCTGCTGGCACATTCTCCCTTAGGGCGGCATCAAGTGCTGTTTTTGTTGCTGCCAGTTGCTCCTCTACATGCATGATTTCGTTATTAATGAGGCCCACAGCGTTTTTTAAATACTTTGTTATGGGGGCACTCTTTGTAGGCATTTTCCCCCCTTGCAGTGGTAATTTCCTTTAACCATAGTTTTATTGTACTACGAGTTAGTACACCGTTAGTTTCTCTTACCAGATTCGTCGATTTCCACTCGACCAAGGGGGATGGCCCTGCCCTGCCTCATCCGGGCGCAGACGGGCCTGCCCTTGGCCCGGGCTTCGCCCGTGCGCGTCCCGCGCTGCGGGGGCCCTGTGGTGTTTTTAAGGGCCTCCGGCGCAGCGGGAGTGACGCACGTGAAGAGCGCCTCCTGGCGTGGGTGTCTCTGGGGATTGGAGTCCCCTCCTCTGTTCAAACTCCTTTCACAGCGGCAAAATCCACTCTCTCATTCATCTCAAACCCCATACCACTACTCTGATCCCAAAATAGCCCTGTCTAGACTCCCCCCCACTCTACCCCTCCTTGCATCATCTGACACCTCTTTTACTATACTGATCCCCAAAAACAAGCCTTTCTAAACTCTTCCCTCTGACTCTTCCCCTCCACATCCCTTTTTATTCATCCCAAGCCTCCCACTACTGCTATGACCCCCCAAAAAAGTCTAAATCCTACACTCTTCTATCCCTCCACTATCCTTTTCAATCAAAATAACAGACTAACATGTCCACTTCTCAAATTTCATATGTCACTGTACTAATTCACCACTAATTCTTTGTGGGTTCCAGAATAGCGTGCTAGTCGCCAAAAATAACGCTTAAACACCTCCTTAGGGGTAGCAAGCACTATATAAATGCAAACCTTTTTTCCCTTTTCTATCCCTCCACTATCCTTCTCAATCCAAATAACTGACTAACATATCCACCACTCAAATTTCTTTCATATTTCACTATATTAATTCAACACTAATCCTTATGGGTTCCGGAGTAGCGCGCTGCTCGCCAAAAAAGCGCTTCAACACCCCATCAGGGGTAACAAGCGCTATATAAATGCAAATCTTTTTCCCTCTTCTATCCCTCCGCTATCCTTCTCAATCCAAATAACTGATTAATATCCACAACTCAAATTACTTTCATATTTCACTATACTAATTCACCACTAATCCTTATGGGTTCCGGAGTAGCGTGCTACTCGCCAAGAAAGTGCTTCAACACCCCGAAAAGACATCCCGAAAAGAGTCCGGACTGCGTTGGCGGTTTCACTGCCAGGGTAAAACTGCTGCCTCCCTGCAGCAGCCTCGAAACCTCTCCTTCACAGTAACAGACCAGCACACAACAGGTGGGTAAAGAGCCAGAATCGGACAGTGCTTTTGTGTAGCAGCAGCGTGGTCGTGAGCCCATCTTCAGCTGAGGCTCCTGCACCAGGGCCTCACGATGCGGCGTGTTGGGCCAGCCTGCGACATGCAGGGGCACTGGGCACGTCTATTGGCCTGGAGCAGAAGAGCCGCTTCGGGCAGAGACCTGCCACCATGGCAGGATGTGCGCTGTGTAGCCCGGGCACCACCCACCAGGCCAAACAGGGAAACAGTATTGCATCAGTTTTCATCCTTTTGCCAAAGAAAGGAGAGAAACCCTCTATACTGCGGTGCAACCAGAGGGCACCTAGCCACTGTGTGAGGTTGCACCCCGTGTGCCATCGAAACGTTTCAGCACTGGGCGCCCTCCACTGACACTGAACTGCAAAACAAAACATAGCCTCCAAGAGGTGATGAGAGGGTTAGGCAGAGCCAGGATGTGCAAGAGAGAAGGGCATTCCAACTCTTCTTCAGCCCCCAATGTAGAAGCGAAGGCAATACAGGCTGTCACCCATCAAAGAGACAGATTTGCACAGCTCCCCTCCACCAAGACCCCCAGAGATAACACCCTGGTTGTCCAAGCAGGCCTGGTGGACCTGACCCCAGCAGGAGGAGGCTCAGGGAAATTGCGGATAGACTGAAAGGGAAACAGAAGCACACTGCACCAAAGACCCTGGTTTTGACACCAGGGCCTATCATCCTGCACCCTTATGGCACACTGCTACATCCACACTGACTAAGCCTGATGACAGCAAAGCCTCAAGGCACAAACACTGAGCCATAATGAGAAAGTTAGGCAGAAGCACAGCTCCCTACTGCCCATGGAGCCGGAGCCCAAGAAGGTCCCTGAGGAGGGAGCATGCGAGGCGTGGCCTGATCCCACACTGACCAGAAGAAGAAAAGAGCTGGCTGCAGGATGACCCACGAGGCAGAGGGTCAGCCACACATTTCTACTCACTGTAGAGGAGTTCCAAGAAGGTCCCTGATGAGGGAACATGTGACACGTGGCCGAATGCCACACAGCACTAGAAAGAATAGAAGACTTGTATCAGCAACTACCCTGCTCATCAACAAGCCAGAGCCCAGTACTCCACAGTCCATTGGCCTGACCACCGAGATGACCTGTTGCTCATTTCTAGAAGATGGTACACCCATAAGAACGAGAAGAGACTCAAGCAACTAGGAGTCTCACCGGCATGGACAAGAAGAAGGTGCATGCCCAAGAACTGAGAAGAAGGAAAGGAAAGGAGTGTGACCAGATGGTTCATACTGGGAAACCTGATGATCAACCAAGCCAGGAAGGAGGGAAGATCAGGCCGGACCAAGCCTAGAAGTAGTCTCTGTACTGACTCACACCAATGACTGTGAGGTCATCGAGTGACACAAGCGAGCCCCTGATGTGGAACAACGACAACCTGGTGATAAACCAGTGAGAGAACAAGACTATGCTGCAAGCATGAGTGAGTGAGTCTTTGCCCCAAGCTTCCCAGCGCAAACATCCAGACACAAACACCGATTGCTTGGGGACCCAGGACATCCATGCTGAGAGAAGCAGATGCTTTGTACAAGTAGAATACGAATCACAAGGCTACGAAGGCTTAGGCGATCTGTGTGTCCGAACACCGGCACTCCTACGAGGTTGAACATTTGCTTGGGACAATGTACATTATGGTCCACCGTCTAGGCTATAGATGGCCGAATATTCCCGCTCGATCTTTTCACCTCTAATTGTATGAACATGTATGTCAGTTGGAAATGTGAGCACTCTTGGGTCACCATGAGGGTGGTTGTAGCTGAATGTTGTTATCACAACTCTACTGGCTCCCAATAAACAAAAGAATCATCTTCAAGCTCCTCACACATGCCTACAAAGCTCCCCACGACGAAGGACCAGCATACCTGAACCACCGACTCGCATTCCACATGCCCTTTAGACAACTCCGTTCTGCCCAGCTTGCCCTAGCCTCCGTCCCCAGGATCCAGAAGACCAGAACCGGAGGAAGATCCTTCTCCTACATCACCGCCAAGACCTGGAACACCCTGCCTCTCCACCTCAGGCAATCCACGTTGCTGACCCAATTCAAAAAGGACCTCAAGATCTGGCTCTTCGAATTACCCTACCCCCAGAGGGACCAGCAGCCCCCTCCCCAGCACCTTGAGACCTTCACAGGTGAGTAGCAGCGCTATAGAAGTCCCTGATTGATTGATTGAAACAGAAAATAATAAAAATTATTTAAAAAAAGAAAAAGGTCTGTCTTCCATCACCTCTGTGCAGACATATAGAAAAAATACGGGCAACTTTACGGTCAAGAACCATCCAGGCCCTTCGCTGTAATTTTCCAATCATTACATTTCAATGCAGGTACTTTTCCAATGTTGCATAATGTTTGCTTCTCCTTCTGTCCTTCTGTCCAGAAGGCTGTAAGCGCGGTTTTCCATAATTATCTCTAGTCAAAATAGCACATCAACATGCACTTGTGTGCTCACACTCGCTGTAGCTTCATTGTTGACTACATTTATACATAAACAAGAGGCAATCATAAGACAGATCTTAAAGACAATGTGATAATCGAGACCAGTAAGGAAGGTCCTCCGATGGAGTGTATGCTTTTTATTTATGCTTTATTTCACATTTGGACAGAGAAATGAGCAGCCAAGTCGTTTCGCCAACATGTGGCTTTTTCAGGGCTGCAAATATGTCAACAAAACATATATAAATATGTGAAAGATAGTGGTTAACAAATAACATCAATTCAAAGTATCCCACATAATGTTTCTTAAAAACAAAGAATAAAAACATTGGAACCACTGAAACTTACATTGTGAAGACAATGCACCTACACGTCACGTACCTAGTCACAAGCAAAACCTAAACTATATGGCAAGCCAGAGACATGTAACGAGCTATTTACTGGACCCTACGTAAAGTCTTCATTCACCCGTAATCATTGGATACCAACGTGTACTTCACAATGATGCTTGTGACTGTATGATTCGGAAACATAGAGGCATATTCTCAAGGACTTATCGCCGAGTTAGCGGCACTTTATCGCAGCCAAAGTGGCGATAGATTTCTCGCCCCATTCACAAGCTGGTGCTAACAGCCGATATCGCCAGTTTTCCCGTGATAGCAGCCGCAAAAAACATCGCCACGGATGACACCGGCAACTAACGCTAATGAAATGCAGAGTAGGGTTTCCCGTGCAAAAACACACGAAAACACCACTTCGCGAGATTCCCAACGACCAGTCAGATCTGCGATGCGAAGCAAGAACAGGCGATAAGGCGCGACAGAAGCAGGGATTTAGCACCTGCCTTTTGCTGGTGTTAAGCAGGACGACTACCTGCAGTATGAAAGGGAGCCCAGCCCAGAGCCACATCCGAAGACCAACAGATGCCATGGAGACAATGATCATGCAGCTCGGAGAACGAAGAGGGCCACAACACCCACCCCCACCACTCCCAGGCCCCCCCCCGGGACCCCCACCCCCGGATTACCACCTAGGCAGCGCAGGACAGCGGACGACCCTGAAACGCACCAGCCCCAGAGACTCAACGCCAGAGGAAGCCATTGGCCAACACAGGCTCAAAAGGACAACCATACACCGCATCCTGACCCACATTGCCCACAGGCTGACGGTACCAACACAGCAGACAACCAACATCCCCCCGCAGACAAAGCTGCTGGCTGTGCAGCACCTGTTGGCCCCTGGTACCTTGCAACCAACAACTGCCAGAGTCGGAGGAGTCTCACAGCCAGCCCCATCAAACTCCCTCACACATGTCATGGATGCATGTCCACAAAAGCAACGGCGGGCACCTGTATCCACACCACACGACAGTACCAATTTGCAGTGTACCTGCGCAACCAACCCCAACGCCAGCCGTGCTAGACGCTTCCGTGCCCCAGACCCAGGATCGTAGTAACCGTAATGTGGGTGCGCCAGGTCATGAAGTCCAGTAGTCAACAGTAGTGTAAAAACAGAACTTTATTACAAATACACAAACAAACAAAACGAAAAGCTCAGCCAACACGTTCCATTCCCAACGGGGAACTCCAACAGGGCAACGTGTCTCCAGAAACCTGTGGGAGAAATGGTGACTATGGTCAAACTCCCGTATAGTCACATGCCTAATCAAGTACAGTGTACTGCACTTGGACAAACTGCAAAGCTCAGAGGCATGACAAATCATGCATGAGAAGACCGTAACAGAAGTACTTGTGGCCGTAACCGTCGTAGGAATGAAAAGGAAGGTAACGACCACACAAACTGCTGTTACGGTCACATCATGCAGGACTCATCCTACCTGAAAGCTTCACGGTGTGTGTCAGCTCAATACCCCTGCCCCTCACTCCACCCACACTGCGCAGGAACAACTTGAGACCACGCAAGGGAACTACGCCATAGCTGGCGTCACGTACGTGTTGGGGGCAATTCACAGCACACGTGTACGACTCGTGCCCCCTGCCGACACTGCACACAATAACCGCAACAGCAAGCACACGCATGCCATCAATGTGCAGAAAAAAGTGGACCACCGTGGCCTGTCCACCAATGTCGTCGCAAACTCCCCAGGCAGTCTGCATGATTCCTACATGTCCGCAGGTCCGCCACCAACCAGCGCTTTGAGGATGGCCCCCATGGAACTGCACTGCCCATCTGCAAGTACCAACTGAACACACCACACACCTCAACTCCACAATCCCCCAACTGTGGAAATGCACACGTCACAAATCCACCACCAAAGTGACTACTGCGTGTGTCTCAGTCTCCACCACAACCTGTCCATAGGCCTACACACACGTGGCCAACCACCGTCCAACGAGCAGATTCACACTGGAGACGAGGTGGCTACGTCCCAAAACAACCCGCGCACATCACGTCAACGCATGCAGGGTCGTGTCAGCCAGGGCGGCGCCCCCCCAGCCACGAGGCCGCCGCCGTGACCGGTGGTGCCTGCGCGCTCCTGTGCGCATGCTGCACCCCAGCCCTGGTCCCGAGGCCGCCACGCCGCCCAGCGATGACTGCCCACCCCTGCGCACCCAGGCTTCATTGCTCACCTGCCGCCACCGGTGTGTCTCCATGAGGGCCCTCCACGTGCTGGTGCAACCTCCTCAGCCGGACGCTGGATTCCACGCCACAGGCCCCCAGCGGCCACGCACCGCGGAGTCATGTATGTGCCGACTGCTGCCTTTGGCGTGCACCACGGTCCAGCAGGGCTCACAATTCAAATCGAAGCACGATTAGCAGGACGGCTCATCGAGGCCTACGCATCATCGCAGGCTGTACACCCGCTCAGCGCTTCATGTGCCACTAACCCTGTGCAACTCAAGTCGACGTCCCGTGGTGGTAGGCCAGTGCAGGTCCGCAGTGCAGCGGGTGCCACTAACTCCGTGCGCCACAAGTCATGGACCCTTCATGATTGAGCCATGTGGTGCGGACGCCATCATGTCAACACCGTCAGTGGGGAATGTGATGTGCTAGGCCCCTTTTATTGGCAGGGTCACATGTCCTGTGATGCCTGTGCTGGATGGGTGTGGTGTGGGTGTTAACCAGCCCTCAGTGAGTGGCTGTGGCATGCTGACAACTAGACCAGTGATCAGCAGATCACTACAGGGAAGACCTGGGACATGTAGCTTTGACGTCCCCCCCTCTGAGCGTAAGCGGAGTGGTCTGGCCTGGCGTATGCCAGGCCAGCGTAGGGGTGGGAACAATGAGCCCGGGGCTCTGGGCGTGCTTCAGTACCGGGCTGGACAAGGAAGTAACTGATGCTTGTGTCTCTGTTGTAGTGTCTACGCCACACGGACCGTAATCGGCAATGTTGCACCCTGTGACGCAAGTCCCACGACATGAGCAACATGGACGTAAGGGGGAATCACTGACCCTACATTCATCCATACTCTCATACTTGAATGATCAAAGACATGAACCATCTATGCGATTCTGAATGTTTTATTCACATCCAATGGAGTGGTGCAGCTGGAGTAGTACAGGGCCATGCAAACCCCACTTCACACAATTGGCCCGTGGTGGGCAAGCCCGAGTCCTTCAGGGAATGACAAGCACATCGGAAGAGAAAGAGGTCAGTCCGCAGTCTGATCGCTGTGTCATTGGCAACCACACAGGATACGGCAGTCCATGTCGAGGTCCAAGGTGAGTGTCGCAGAGTGCATCGGGGGACAGTGGAAGGTGATGATGCAAAGGGCAGGACCAAGCAGAAACAGGCCATATGGTGGAGATGAATGCTACTGCCTCCTCCTCACCAGTAAGGTTGATTCACCTGCATCTTCGTCCTCTGATGTCACATGTGCCTCACACGTGGGTAGTGGTGGTATGTCAGACGCACTGTGTGCCACTGACACATCAGGGGCCGGAGGTGGATTGCCTGCCACACTGTGAGGCACTGACACATCAGGGGCGGAGATGTGGATGTAGAAGCAGCAGCAGCATTCATCTACGCAAGGCCTTGAGGCAGCAATGCCATGACGATGTGCTGCAGGGCATGGAAGGTCCCAGCCACAACTCGCTGGTGTGCAGCCGTGGCAGCCATTCTCTCCGCCGTCATCCACTCCATGTTCTCCATGAGCACCCGCATCTGTCCCAACTCCCGGCTGAGATCGCTGGAGCCACTCTGACTGGACAGTTGTTCTTGTCTCAGTATCATGACTCCAGCGATGTCAGCCATGGATCGTTGGAGAGCATGGAGCGGACTGGCGGTGTCCGTTAGGGACTGTATGTGGTCCCTGATGGGAATCAGACACCCATGTATGGCATCAAGTTTGGCTGTCATGAGGTCGAACCCCACCCGCACCTGATCGGACATCTTCTCCTGGGCCTCCAACACATGGCGTTGGAAGACCATGTGTTGTTCGTGGGGGTCCTGGGAGATGGCCGGGGTGGTAGGTGCGTCCTGCTGTGTGGTCTGTGCAGGGGGTGGGGTCTCCTCGATGCAGCTGGGCTGCCCTGCTCCTGGAGATGGGGTGCCGAAGCTGTCAATGAGGACTTGGAGGGCTTCGGTGTCGATGTCGGCGGTGTCCTCCCCGTCATCAGTGAAGAGTTGTTGGGGCTGCTCTGCAGGAGGTGTTGATGCTCCCTCTGCAATGTGAAGGGGAGATGCAGTATTACATTGTGTTCACATGTATGTTGACGCATTGTACAAGTTCACATACAGACTGCATGGCAATGTACATTGTGTCTGTTCAGGAGGAGCTGCCTATTTGATGCGGGACAGTGGACATTTCGACAACATCACGGATATGTGTTTGTACCTGTACATTGACATCTCACATTTCCCTGCTATGCCAAATGTGATTGGCCAGTTTCTACACACAAGCGGCACCTGTGGTGTCCTCTGTCCTGTTGTTGACGTGTTGCAGTTTGTACCACATTGTTGTCAATGCTGATGTGCTCTGAATGTCATGTGTGTGCTGCATTTTGGGAGGCTCGCCCCTGCAGCTCTGATTTTGCTGCCCCTTGTCCCTTCCAGGCGGTGTGCCTTTGACTTCTGTGCCCATACAGTGCTGAGATGTTGCAGACTAGGGTGGATTTGGGTCTTGGTGGCAGTTGGAACTCTGGGGCATGGTTTGTCCGCACATGTGTAGTTGACGTCAGGGGTTGTTTGTGCAGGTGGATGTGTCAGAGTGTGACCTGCTCCTTTACGGATGTGGTCCACACTCCGCCACCACAGTGTGGTGGCGTGCACCATGTTATGATGATCAGACTGCAGCCATGCTAATCGTCATGCAGTGTCACTTGCATTGTCAGTGTGGCTCACGGACCCGCAGCTTTGCTGGGTTCAGCACATGTGCATGGGTTGGTTGTGAGATGAGTGATGTGTGGGAGGGACTCCTCTGGGCACATAGTCGACGGGGGCCTACGTGCAGTTGCTATGTGTGCTGCAGTGTGCCAAGGGGTTCAGGGACATGATCCAGAGTCATTGTGGGTGTGCAGTGTGCTATACTCCATTGTGCATGTGTGCCATTGTGCCTATCTCCCCCCGTCCCCCCAGTCCCTGGTGGTTACTCACCATGTTGCTGTTGTGTCAGGACATGTTGAGCAGTGTCCGGTGCCCCAACTCCTGCCACCGTCTCCACACTGATGACTGTGGACACCATTTCCTCCATCTAATCCAGCTCCTCCTGTGGCGCTGGACTCCCACCTCCAGTCTGCATTGCTGCCTTCTGGTTGTTGCCGAGTTTCTGCTTGGTTTTGCGCTTCACATCATTCCAGCGCCTCTTGAGCTCTTCCATTGTCCTCCTCAGCACTCCGACTGCATTCACCTTGTCCACGATGGACTGCCATAGTCCATTTTTTGTTGCCAATGACACAGTGGAGGTGACGAACAGTAGTTGATGGTGTTCTACCACCTCTGTTATCAGGATGCTGTTTTCCTGCGGACTAAACCGCGTCTTCCTCTTCTTCTTGTCCTTGCCCTTCCCTGTCCCCGAGGTCCCAGCCTGCTCCTCCGAGGGGCTTGTGGGGTTCTGGCCATCCTCTGTCACTGCTCCGGCTGCCTCCATTGTGCGATATGGAAACTTGCGTTAACCTATTTTGGCGATGTTTATCGCACGTTCTTGTGAATATCCTTCATAGAGTATTTCAACCGAAAACAAAACGTAACATAATTAAGCACCGGTGATTAGCCAATCCATGGCACCACAGAAAACCATGTTCTTCCTAATTCCGTCGGTCTTCCTCACTCAGGCATTACATTCACTTAGCTAGCCCATATCGTTAAGGGTCACACGCATCATTGTGAAATACATGTTGGTATTCAACGATTACGGGTGAGTGAAGACTTTATGTAGGGTCCAGAAACATGTCTCGTTACATGTGGAGGGGGTTCAGAAATTAGTAACTTTCTATGTTTTGTTGCCCTTAGTCATAATAGGGTGTTGAAGGGGACCTAATTCTAAACACTGACGAGAAAGTGGTTTAATTGCCTACCTGGGTTGCCTTTCATCAGGTATTTTATGTTTAATGTCGCAACTCCTGGGCAGCACACTTGTGGGAGAATGTGATGTGAAGGCTTCCGATTAAGTCACTTTAAACACAAGTGGTGTTTATCGCTTGTCTTTACTTTCTATTTTTTATTGTCTGTAAAATGGTCCTGATTCACAAAGGTAAACTTAGACCAAAAGTCTAAGTTTACGACGTTTGGGATTCACAAAGGTAAGTTACGAGTCATATCTTTACGTCCGCAGTCAAGTTGGAATCTCTGCACTCGGGGAGGTAATTCCGCAGTCAGACCAGAATCTCTGCAGTCGGGCTGGAATCTCTGCAGTCGGGCCGGAATCTCTGCAGTCGGGCCGGAATCTCTGCAGTCGGGCCGGAATCTCTGTAGTCGGGCCGGAATCTCTGCAGTCGGGCTGGAATCTCTGCAGTCGGGCTGGAATCTCTGCAGTCGGGCCGGAATCTCTGAAGTCGGGCTGGAATCTCTGCAGTCGGGCTGGAATCTCTGCAGTCGGGCCGGAATCTCCATAGTCGGGTCGGATTCTCCGCAGTCGGTCCGGAATCTCTGCACTCGAGCCAGAGAATGTTTTTTTTTTATCCTGACACATCTGTGTCAGTGCCTACTATCCCCTAAACAGCTCCAGGTGAAACTCCTTAGCCCAACAGCCAATCCCAGCCTTGCACTGGGAGGCGGACATTCTGCCCGCAGGCCCAGAGTAAGTGTAATTACACAAACCTGCAAACTATCAACACCAGCTGCAATCCCAGCACTACAAACCACACAGCACACGTTCAAGGCCCAGGTTTGGACACACAGACTGTTTTGCCTGCCTGCTCTGTGCCTTGCCCTCCACCATGCTACCTCTGAGGAAGAAGAAGAATGACAGTGAGGAGGGGACCACCATGATAATAAAGTTCATAGTGAGGCACCAGAGCAGACTGCTGGGTCTACCCCCCTACAGAGCAGTGGCACACAGAAGGCAGCCTGTTGGCAGCAATTGGCTACTGCAGTCACTGCACTGGGGGAGGCTGTCCGCACTGTAATGGACATTAACAAGAAGAGGCAGGATGAGAAGAGGCGGGTGAAGGAGAAGGACAGCAGGATAGAGGTGGCCAGAGCTCTTCCTGGTGGACAGACTGGACGCCGCCTCCGTCTCATCCCACTCGAGAGGGATGTCCTCACCACCATTCACCCCCAGCTGCTGCATGGGCTGCCTGTGACAGTCGACTCTACTGTGGTGCCAGGTAAAATGTGCTGATAATAACAATGACACTCAATGATGAATGTCACAAATGTGACTATGGATGTTGTCCCAAGTATGTGCAAATTGCATGGTGAGTCAGACCCTCATTTTATCCATTGTACTACAAGTCCCAGAATCCTTTGTGATAGAAATGATAATTTCCAATTCCTCAGTCCCCAACAGTGGGCCATCACTGCTGGTGCATTCATCTAACACTGGTAAACGGCAAGAGATAATGTGCCTCATTCACTGATCATTACTGTTGGCATGAAGATGCCATTGAGCAAATAGCTGACAAGTTGCACAAATTCAACATTTCGGGGCTATGTCTGGTGACGTTTCCCTTTTATTTCTATTTGCAGCCAAAGTACAGTCACCCAATGGAGCGGAGGTCCCTGGACCTGCAGGAAGGCAAACTCATGGGGCACAACAACCCATGCCACCACCACAAACCCGTACGTAAATATGGCCAGGAGAGGGTCCAAACTCCTACATTGTGATCAGACACCCCATAGATCTATGACACAGAATCATCAACAGTCCCAAACCTGTGAACTGACCTAGGGAATGTTGTGCATCAATGTGTCGACTAGAATATAAACTGAAAACACAAAGTTTATTGTAGGCCCTGTGACGTTGTCCAGAAAAACTCCTTCCACAGTGATCTCTGCTACACGTACAAGTGTGACATCTAGTCTAGCGCACACAATGGACGGATGCAGGACCCTGGTAAGTTTACCTAGGAATGACTTTACCTTATTCCCATGCTCCGAAAAATTGATTAAATGTGTGCTGTATGTGGCGTGTGTCTAAAATCACTGTTGTCTCTCATCTCCATATGCACACATACTGCTCAAAACACTATACCACTTCATAACATGTTGGCTAATGAAAGGATGACTCAAAATGTATGGTAAGTAAGAATAGTACATATGTAATCACAAACATTGTCTCTTATGAAGAGGAGTATCCACAACTGGGTTGAAAGTCCATGACATGGATAATCTCCAAGTCAATCGCAGGGCCCCAAATGTCTGGTAATTGATGTGGATGAAGGATGTGCTGATGCTAGCAGGGTTGCGGTTAGGGAGGGGGTTGGGGCTGGTAAGGTGAGTATAGAGGAAGTGAAGCATATACATCTGGTGGATGAAATGCAAAACTTGAAACCAGGAAAGGTGGGGATAATCTCAGCTTCTCCACTTGAGCAAATTGTGTGATCCTAACCAAATGTTGATTTTCACTTTGCCTCCTCTTCCACCATAATCACATATAAGCTAACCTTGAAATACATGACTTCAGGAAGTGTGTTGTACAAAACCTTATCCTGTTTTATGTAAAATAGACTATGATATTGTTCATATATAATGGGTACACAGGGCACACAAAGAGAGCACAGCATAAATGTTTGACCTCCCAGTCCATTATGGGAATTGTTGTTGGGGGGTGGGGGACTGTCCCCGAATGTTGGTTGATAACTGTACATATCAAAAGTTTACTCTCCAATGCACAGCCACGATCTAATGTGCAAAGGTGAAACTGGTCAGCATATCGAGGAACACATCATAGTTATGAAGCTGATGCCCTAACAATGGAGCTGCATCCAAAGGTGGGTGGTGCAGGTCACCCTCATTACTCCTGACCTTCAATTGCTCTTTTGCCTGTAATTGTGATATCTGGTTGATGTCAGTGCCGTGTGTGGTTAACAGCTGCACAGTGCTGCTATTGATCAGGGGGCTACATGTGGCCCCCCAAACCTATAAATTGTAGATCACTGCCCTATACCTATGACATATACATGTGAAATCATTACCGTCATCCTTTACACTTAAATATGGACATGTATTTCACATTACGGCTGCTGACAGGACTTCCTCAGTGATCAAGATGACACCGTCCAGGGGTTGTGGAGACATCCTGGCAGCAGCAGTCAAGCCTAGGAGCTCCATCCGTCAGCTCTGCGTGCCGTATAGTGTTATGAACAACTGAATCCGAAATCATGCACAATAAACAAATCCCGTTGGAAGCACAGTAGCAGATATGGCCACTTCAGCATGGCATCTGAAGTTGGTGTGTATAAAGTTCCCAACATAATCAGTGATGTGTGTGTCAAGTGTGCATGTTCACATATAATCCATGCACACCATTAAAAGTATGGTGTCACTTCCTTCTCAAGCTGCTGGATCGAGGCCAACATCTTCTGCCACATACTCCAGTATGTCGCAGGGTTCATAAAGTGGCCCAGACCAGGGTTGTTTTGGTTAAGTTTGTTTATTTTAAATTCATAAACTTTTCAGATATGAATATGTGTTGCCATCAATCAAGGGGAACAAAGTCTTCCATACAGTCTCTTTTTAGTCCCGGTCTGTAAAAAGTCTTCTTTGGGGTTCCTCTCGTCCTCTGGACCGACTCTCTGGTGAACCTCCACCACAATCAGCAGTGCCCTTGTTTCTCGGACAACCCTTGGTCAGGAGAAAGAACACACGCGTCTGGAGTTTCAGTAGGGACACTGATCAATGATCACTTTCATCTCTTCCGTATCTCTGGGGATCAGGGAAGTGAAGGGAAGAGATAGATTACTACAGTTTCTGAGACCTATCCTTGGTGTATTCAATGCATTGTGCTCCCCTCTTCACCTGCGCAAGTGTATGTTCTTGCTAGGTCTCATGCAAGCAT
This sequence comes from Calotriton arnoldi, assembly GCA_963921515.1. Lineage (NCBI taxonomy): Eukaryota > Metazoa > Chordata > Amphibia > Caudata > Salamandridae > Calotriton > Calotriton arnoldi. The sequence goes on from CAWUFW010000466.1 coordinate 2,854,461, forward strand.
GCCACACCCAGAATTTCCAGCAACCCTTTATGGTATCCCCACCAGATATCCTTTTGTTTGGACCCAACCAAACACCCACCCCAGTACCCCTCCCGGCTCTTGCCTGCTGCCGTGACTCGACCCCAGAGTTACGGCTATCTCGTCTGTATGGCCGCTCCCTGGGGTGTCTTGATCAGGGTTTGCTTCCCATGTTCTAGACTGGGGTGCCACCTGCCAGCCCATATACGCCTCAGCCCATGGGGCCCTCTGGTCCTTTGATGAACCGTCCCTGCTTCTCATCTCCTCTTTGCCTCTGCCACGTCTATCCTGCTCACAACGCCAACCTTCCTTTCCACCGCCGTCTACGGTCCTTCGACCTCCGACGTCTTGTTCCGCTTCCGGGTTGAAACACCCATTCCATGATGCATGAGGATTTTCAGCCGGCCCGGTAGACCTTGTGGGAGTGGCCAGAGCAGGCACTAGAACACGTGCTTGCAGTGGACCGGTCCCTCTGGGGCATGCATCAGGGTCCGCATCCCCAGGGGACCCCTTCCCGTTTGCGAGTGATTTACCACCTACTTGAAATAGGGGGTGAACTGCGAGTGTTTTGCGGGCGCATGACAATTGTACATGGCATGGTGACTCGCTATTAGGAAGGGAAGCCACTGGGCTTTTGATCACACTATGTTCAGCAGCTGACATCACAGGGGATCGCCAAACCACACAGAGCGGTGGTTAGAGCTGGTGAGTTTGCTTTTTCATTACACATCTGCATTGAACACCTCACTGCTATAGTGTGAGTTGTCATGTATATGTGTACACAAACCAGGTTACATGTGGAACATCCATTGATGGTAAAATCATATGACCCAACCCTAGTGTTGCACCACATGATATAGTGAGACAAATACTTATCCTGTTGCAACCTCTTTCTTTCAGGTACTGAGGACGATGAGTCGTTTCAGGAAGAAGGACCATCCACCAGAGGCGGCTGACGGGCAATCCGCGGGGAGAACTCACTTATCTTTCAGCAGCCTTATCAGCTGTCAGTAATGCACAGGAGGAGGAGGATTAGGTGGAAGTAGAGAAGGATGAAGAAGATCTGGTGCTGCTTGCAGAGGAGGAGGACTCTGCTTTCCTGCACGCCATTGTTGGCCTACTGGGCAAAGAATCCAAGACCACACCTGCTCTAGCCAGCAAAGTGCCTCCCACTCCACCCTGAGGCTTGCCCGTTCCCATGAGGCAGCCAACCAGCCACAGCATTCAACTACCCCAACACAATCATTAACACTTCACAGCCCTCCAGGTCCGACGTGTTGGTTCCCCTACACACTCCTCCCATGACAGTGCATCCCAGGCCTTCTCTCCATCATCTGAGGGATCTAGCAGCCCTGGTGAGGATCAGGTATCCCATAGGCACCAATCTCCTGCCTACAGCCTCCCACCTGCAAACCCCTCCCCACCCAGCTGGTGAACTTTACTGTTGTGTCCAAGGCCGTCCCATGCGTAGGAGGCTGGCTGATGGTCAAGGTTGGCAGTGGGAGGATGAATCTTTTCAACAGCAGGCTGATGTGAGGGAGGACATTTGTGCATAGGGGCTACTCTTTCTGACATGTCTGATTTACTGCAGGATATGTACCACATCCCACCGATGGTGGACAGAATTTCCCAGGTTTTGGGCAGGATGGATAACTCTTGGCTAGAAATGTCCAAGAAGATAAATGACATCCTATCCATCCATAGGGAAGAGAGTGCCAGACACCGTGACTTGGCCATGAACATTTTGGAGGGCATGCTGAAACTGTTCCAAAGTGTACCTACACGGTCAACACATGGAGGGAAGCTAACACATCTACCTGCGCCACATCACACTCAGCCACCTGTACCACAACCTGCACTGGCACCCTCTCAAACTTCACAGGCACCACCCCCCTTGTACAGGCACCCCTCACTTGTACAGGCACCCCCCACAGGTACAGTCAGATGCATAACACACACCTGCACCGCACCACCAACACAGTAAACTCACTTACTCACAGTGATCCTCACCACCACAATTGAGAAGTCGTAAGGGAGATCCCCCATGAATCACTGTAAAATGTTACCCACAATATATGGCAAAAAATAAATACTACGCAGAAGCACATACTGAGTTGTGTATTATGTGATGATGGTTAATTGGTGACCCTGGTGGTAGGCCATAGATGTGACGATAATTGTGTGTGAGTGAGACATAGATTTGTGGGACTATCCGTGTAATAAGGTGTCATGCGGAAGCATAGCTAAACTACTCCCAATGTACGCTTCCATACTTTGAATCCAGCATACATATCATGAACTACACAAGACAGAGATGATGTTTAAAAAATAGTTTAGATATTATTTTTGAAAACTAAATGCAATCAAATAACAGTCCATTGGAAAGGGAGAAAGGAAATCAAATAATGGTCTTCATACAGAATGGGCAAGGGGCTTGGAGGAGGTTGGGCAAAATAAATAAAACACAACAGGAGGCGTCAGGGGAACCAGTCCATGTACAGGGGGGGAATACAAATGTCCACATTCTAAACATGATCCAGTCACTGGTCATCCTCCTCTTCTTCCTTTTCCACGATGTGGAGATTCTCCACCTATGTGGCCTCCTCCTGGGTGGTTAGTGCCGGACCAGACACCCCACAGGATTGGGAAACATGAGGGTTATGAGGTGTACGAGGGGACACAGTGTGGCAAGATGAACAGGGAGACACATGGAGGGAGGTTTGGGAGGGACACTGGGCCAAGGCAGCCAACATGGCTGCACCCAAGGAAGCAATGGTGGCATTGAGCATGTTCCGCCATGGCTCTTGCGTGTTCCACCATGGCTCTTGCCTGTTCCTCTCTGAACCTACCCAGCTCATCACAGAGCCACAGTAGAAACCGAGAGGACAGGCCTGGCTCACCATCAGGTGCCACCATCTCTTCCTGGAATTCAGCCACAGGGGTAACAATACAGGGAGGGGTTTGGGTCTCACGTTAGGGGCTTGGGTGTCATGGGCAGAGCTATCCCTCGGTGCATCTTCGCAGGCACTTAAAGGGGGTCTAGTGGCAGGGGGTTCAGCTGTAGATCCTGATGGCACAGGGGCCTCAAGAGGTAGGGAGGGGTCGGTAGCAGGCCCAGATGGTGAGAGGACCTGCTCTGGGGGCACCTCAGCTGCAACAAGTTCCTGAGTGTCAGCGGGAGAGTCAAATCACCCCCCCCCCCCCAGCCGGAGGTATCCAGATCCGTGCCCCTGCCTTACAGTGTGTTCAGCCTCCACCCGATCTGTTTCAGTCGATGGATGCTCTGTCCAGGTGGGTGCACTACCCCTGCCTGCAGATGTTTGTGGTCCCTCCTCGTCCTCTTCACTGGTGGAAAGAGGATGTGCCTGCCGACGCCCCAAGGATGTGCTGCTCTACTCCAGCTCCTGTCGCTCTTGGTCAGCCGGATCCACTGAAATAGTAGGCAAATAATCATGTAGTTGGTGTACAAGTCATTACAAAGCACGTAACTACATGAAGCAAGTGTAGACTTTGTTCTCCTTTGATCTCACTAACCAATTTGATGTAGCTTGGAGCCAAACTTATGCGTCCCATGACTGTGATGTCCTTGATTCAATCACATATTGACATCTTTCCCAATTTGGGGTAGTATACACTTCTGCACTAACCAACACTCACATTCAGCATTATTGCCATCAGTGTTTCCTGACATGGACACACAGTCATCTACAGGTGAAGATGGAACACAGTCAGGATGGCTATATCCACACCTAAGCATGGATTAATAATTCTCCTTTATTGTGCAAGTTAAACAATCTTACACTTAATATCAAATGTCATCCGTTGTGTATCATTGTCTAACACAACACAAATGCTGGTTTGGGTGTCCATATACACACCTCGCCTTGGATATGACCTTTGCTAAGATGTGAATCTAAGTATTTGAATATCCCTTGACAACATCAATTACTCTACATGGCAAGTGCCACATTTAGCATGTCAAGACTAGGGTAGTGCAGTGGTGTTTGGGTAGTGTAGGGGGTCGTGCTGGGGGTAGATTTAGGGTTTAGGGTAGTGCAGTGGTGTTTGTGTAGTGTAGGGGGTCGTGCTGGGGGTAGATTTAAGGTTTAGGGTAGTGCAGTGGTGTTTGTGTAGTGTAGGGGGTCCTGCTAGGGGTAGTGTTTTAGGGTTTAGGGTGGTGCAGTGGTGTTTGGGTAGTGTAGGGGGTCGTGCTGGGGGTAGTGTTTTAGGGTAGTGCAGTGGTGTTTTGGTAGTGTAGGGGGTCATGCTGGGGGTAGTGTTTTAGGGTTTAGGGTAACCCTGGGCGTAGTTCGCGTAGTAGTGCTACGCATAGCTACACGAAGTGCACTTCGCGAACTGCGTAGTGCGGTAGGAAATGCTGTTCGCAATGATTGCATAGTGCCGGATGCTTGTCCGCACTGTGCAATCATTAAAAACGGCATCTTGCACAGTGCAAGCGGTCGTTTTCTGCCGCTCGAGTAGATTTGTACTCGAGTGGCAGTTTTCTCAACGCGGACTGGTAGTTTCTCATCGCGAGCGGTCGCGAGCATACGCGACCACTCGCAATGAGAATCCTGACCTCCCCGCATTGAGAATCTCGCCGGGAGGTTTATGTTCCACGCTCGCGATCGGCAACTTGATGTTGCTGATCGCGAACGAGGAAAAAGTCTTGCCGGGATGTCATTTTGCTCGCTCGCGGTCGCCAACTTGACGTTGAGGACAGCGAGCAAGCAAAAAATGCCCGCTACGCGTTTTTGCACTGTGCTACATGCAATTCGCGTGGCGCGTAGTTGCGCAAACTACGCAAACTACGCGAGCGTAGCGTAGTTTTCCGCCCAGGCCTAGTTTAGGGTAGTGCAGTGGTGTTTGTGTAGTGTAGGGGGCCGTGCTGGGGGTAGTGTTTTAAGGTTTAGGGTGGTGCAGTGGTGTTTGGGTAGTGTAGGGGGTCGTGCTGGGGGTAGTGTTTTAGGGTTTAGGGTAGTGCAGTGGTGTTTGGGTAGTGTAGGGGGTCATGCTGGGGGTCGTGTTTTAGGGTTTAGGGTAGTGCAGTGGTGTTTGGGTAGTGTAGGGGGTCGTGCTGGGGGTAGTGTTTTAGGGTTTAGGGTAGTGCAGTGGTGTTTGTGTAGTGTAGGGGGTCGTGCTGGGGTAGTGTTTTAGGGTAGTGCAGTGGTGTTTGTGTAGTGTAGGGGGTCATGCTGGGGGTAGTGTTTTAGGGTTTAGGGTAGTGCAGTGGTGTTTGTGTAGTGTAGGGGGTCGTGCTGGGGATAGTGTTTTAGGGTTTAGGCTAGTGCAGTGGTGTTTGTGTAGCGTAGGGGGTTGTGCTGGGGTAGTGTTTTAGGGTTTAGGGTAGTGCAGTGGTGTTTGTGTAGTGTAGGGGGTCGTGCTGGGGTAGATTTAGGGTTTAGGGTGGTGCAGTGGTGTTTGGGTAGTGTAGGGGGTCGTGCTGGGGGTAGTGTTTTAGGGTTTAGGGTAGTGCAGTGGTGTTTTGGTAGTGTAGGGGGTCATGCTAGGGGTAGTGTTTTAGGGTAACCCTGGGCGCAGTTCGCGTAGTAGCGCTACGCGTAGCGCACTTCGCACTACGTGAGCTACGCGTAGCACTACGCGAACTGCGTAGTGCGGTAGGAAATGCTGTTCGCAATGATTGCACAGTGCCGGATGCTTGTCCGCACTGTACAATCATTGCAAACGGCATCTTGCACAGTGCAAGCGGTCGTTTTCTGCCGCTCGAGTACATTTGTACTCGAGCGGCAGTTTTCTCAATGCGGACTGGTAGTTTCTCATCGCGAGCGGTCGCGAGCATACGCGACCTCTCGCAATGAGAAACTTGACCTCCCCGCGTTGAGAATCTCGCCGGGAGGTTTATTTTCCACGCTCGCGATCGGCAACTTGATGTTGCTGATCGCGAACGAGGAAAAAGTCTCGCCGGGATGTCAGTTTGCTCGCTCGCGGTCGCCAACTTGACGTTGAGGACCGCGAGCAAGCAAAAAATGCCCGCTACGCGTTTTTGCACTGTGCTACGTGCAATTCGTGTAGCGCGTAGTTGCGCAAACTACGCTAGCGTAGCGTAGTTTTCCGCCCAGGCCTAGTTCTAATTCACACACCACAGAATGCACACTGGTGTTCTGATTTACACACCATAGAATGCACACAGGTGTTCTGATTCTGATTTACACACCATGGAATGCACACTGGTGTTCTGATTCACACACCATAGAATGCACACTGGTGTTCTGATGTACACACCATAGAATGCACACTGGTGTTCTGATTCACACACCATAGAATACACACTGGTGTTCTGATGTACACACCATAGAATGCACACTGGTGTTCTGATTTACACACCACGAAATGCACACTGGTGTTCTGATTTACACACCATAGAATGTGCACTGGTGTTCTGATTTACACACCATAGAATGCACAGAGTTGTTCCGATTCACACACCATAGAATGCACACTGGTGTTCTGATTTACACACCATAGAATGCACAGATGTGTTCTGATTTACACACCATAGAATGCACAGATGTGTTCTTATTTACACACCATAGAATACACACTGGTGTTCTGATTTACACACCACGAAATGCACACTGGTGTTCTGATTTACACACCATAGAATGTGCACTGGTGTTCTGATTTACACACCATAGAATGCGCACAGGTGTTCTGATTCATACACCATAGAATGCACACTGGTGTTCTGATTCACACACCAAAGAATGCGCACTGGTGTTCTGATTTACACACCATAGAATGCACAGAGGTGTTATGATTCACACACCATAGAATGCACAGTGGTGTTATGATTCACACACCATAGAATGCGCACTGGTGTTCTAATTCACACACCACAGAATGCACACTGGTGTTCTAATTCACACACCACGAAATGCACACTGGTGTTCTGATTTACACACCATAGAATGCACACAGGTGTTCTGATTCTGATTTACACACCATGGAATGCACACTGGTGTTCTGATTCACACACCATAGAAAGCACACTGGTGTTCTGATGTACACACCATAGAATGCACACTGGTGTTCTGATTCACACACCATAGAATGCACACTGGTGTTCTGATGTACACACCATAGAATGCACACTGGTGTTCTGATTTACACACCACGAAATGCACACTGGTCTTCTGATTTGCACACCATAGAATGCGCACTGGTGTTCTGATTTACACACCATAGAATGCACAGAGGTGTTCTGATACACACACCATAGAATGTGCACTGGTGTTCTGATTTACACACCATAGAATGCACAGAGGTTTTCTGATACACACACCATAGAATGTGCACTGGTGTTCTGATTCACACACCATAGAATGCACAGAGGTGTTCTGATTCACACACCATAGAATGCGCACTGGTGTTCTGATTTACACACCATGAAATGCACACTGGTGTTCTGATTTACACACCATAGAATGCACACTGGTGTTCTGATTTACACACCATAGAATGCACACAGGTGTTCTGATTCTGATTTACACACCATGGAATGCACACTGGTGTTCTGATTCACACACCATAGAATGCACACTGGTGTTCTGATGTACACACCATAGAATGCACACTGGTGTTCTGATTCACACACCATAGAATACACACTGGTGTTCTGATGTACACACCATAGAATGCACACTGGTGTTCTGATTTACACACCACAAAATGCACACTGGTGTTCTGATTTACACACCATAGAATGTGCACTGGTGTTCTGATTTACACACCATAGAATGCACAGAGGTGTTCCGATTCACACACCATAGAATGCACACTGGTGTTCTGATTTACACACCATAGAATGCACAGATGTGTTCTTATTTACACACCATAGAATGCACACTGGTGTTCTGATTTACACACCACGAAATGCACACTGGTGTTCTGATTTACACACCATAGAATGTGCACTGGTGTTCTGATTTACACACCATAGAATGCGCACAGGTGTTCTGATTCACACACCATAGAATGCACACTGGTGTTCTGATTCACACACCATAAAATGCACAGAAGTGTTCTGATTCACACACCATAGAATGCGCACTGGTGTTCTGATTTACACACCATGAAATGCACACTGGTGTTCTGATTTACACACCATAGAATGCACACTGGTGTTCTGATTTACACACCATGAAATGCACAATGGTGTTCTGATTTACACACCATAGAATGCACACTGGTGTTCTGATTTACACACCATAGAATGCACACAGGTGTTCTGATTCTGATTTACAGAGCATGGAATGCACACTGGTGTTCTGATTCACACACCATAGAATGCACACTGGTGTTCTGATGTACACACCATAGAATGCACACTGGTGTTCTGATTCACACACCATAGAATGCACAGTGGTGTTATGATTCACACACCACAGAATGCACACTGGTGTTCTAATTCACACACCACAAAATGCACACTGGTGTTCTGATTTACACACCATAGAATGCACACAGGTGTTCTGATTCTGATTTACACACCATGGAATGCACACTGGTGTTCTGATTCACACACCATAGAATGCACACTGGTGTTCTGATGTGCACACCATAGAATGCACACTGGTGTTCTGATTCACACACCATAGAATGCACACTGGTGTTCTGATGTAGACACCATAGAATGCACACTGGTGTTCTGATTTACACACCACGAAATGCACACTGGTCTTCCGATTTGCATACCATAGAATGCGCACTGGTGTTCTGATTTACACACCATAGAATGCACAGAGGTGTTCTGATACACACACCATAGAATGCGCACTGGTGTTCTAATTTACACACCATAGAATGCACAGAGGTTTTCTGATACACACACCATAGAATGCGCACTGCTGTTCTGATTCACACACCATAGAATGCACAGAGGTGTTCTGATTTACACACCATAGAATGCACACTGGTTTTCTGATTTACACACCATAGAATGCACAGAGGTGTTCTGATTTACACACCATAGAATGCACACTGGTGTTCTGATTTACACACCACGAAATGCACACTGGTGTTCTGATTAAACACCATAGAATGCGCACTGGAGTTCTGATTTACACATCATAGAATGCGCACAGGTGTTCTGATTCACACACCATAGAATGCACACTGGTGTTCTGATTCACACACCAAAGAATGCGCACTGGTGTTCTGATTTACACACCATAGAATGCACAGAGGTGTTCTGATTCACACACCATAGAATGCACAGTGGTGTTATGATTCACACACCATAGAATGCGCACTGGTGTTCTAATTCACACACCACAGAATGCACACTGGTGTTCTAATTCACACACCACGAAATGCACACTGGTGTTCTGATTTACACACCATAGAATGCACACAGGTGTTCTGATTCTGATTTACACACCATGGAATGCACACTGGTGTTCTGATTCACACACCATAGAATGCACACTGGTGTTCTGATGTACACACCATAGAATGCACACTGGTGTTCTGATTCACACACCATAGAATGCACACTGGTGTTCTGATGTACACACCATAGAATGCACACTGGTGTTCTGATTTGCACACCATAGAATGCGCACTGGTGTTCTGATTTACACACCATAGAATGCACAGAGGTGTTCTGATACACACACCATAGAATGCGCACTGGTGTTCTGATTTACACACCATAGAATGCACAGAGGTTTTCTGATACACACACCATAGAATGTGCACTGGTGTTCTGATTCACACACCATAGAATGCACAGAGGTGTTCTGATTCACACACCATAGAATGCGCACTGGTGTTCTGATTTACACACCATGAAATGCACACTGGTGTTCTGATTTACACACCATAGAATGCACACTGGTGTTCTGATTTACACACCATAGAATGCACACAGGTGTTCTGATTCTGATTTACACACCATGGAATGCACACTGGTGTTCTGATTCACACACCATAGAATGCACACTGGTGTTCTGATGTACACACCATAGAATGCACACTGGTGTTCTGATTTACACACCACGAAATGCACACTGGTGTTCTGATTTACACACCATAGAATGTGCACTGGTGTTCTGATTTACACACCATAGAATGCACAGAGGTGTTCCGATTCACACACCATAGAATGCACACTGGTGTTCTGATTTACACACCATAGAATGCACAGATGTGTTCTTATTTACACACCATAGAATGCACACTGGTGTTCTGATTTACACACCATGAAATGCACACTGGTGTTCTGATTTACACACCATAGAATGTGCACTGGTGTTCTGATTTACACACCATAGAATGCGCACGGGTGTTCTGATTCACACACCATAGAATGCACACTGGTGTTCTGAGTCACACACCATAAAATGCACAGAGGTGTTCTGATTCACACACCATAGAATGCGCACTGGTGTTCTGATTTACACACCATGAAATGCACACTGGTGTTCTGATTTACACACCATAGAATGCACACTGGTGTTCTGATTTACACACCATGAAATGCACACTGGTGTTCTGATTTACACACCATAGAATGCACACTGGTGTTCTGATTTACACACCATAGAATGCACACAGGTGTTCTGATTCTGATTTACAGACCATGGAATGCACACTGGTGTTCTGATTCACACACCATAGAATGCACACTGGTGTTCTGATTTACATACCATAGAATGCACACTGGTGTTCTGATTCACACACCATAGAATGCACAGTGGTGTTATGATTCACACACCACAGAATGCACACTGGTGTTCTAATTCACACACCACGAAATGCACACTGGTGTTCTGATTTACACACCATAGAATGCACACAGGTGTTCTGATTCTGATTTACACACCATGGAATGCACACTGGTGTTCTGATTCACACACCATAGAATGCACACTGGTGTTCTGATGTGCACACCATAGAATGCACACTGGTGTTCTGATTCACACACCATAGAATGCACACTGGTGTTCTGATGTACACACCATAGAATGCACACTGGTGTTCTGATTTACACACCACGAAATGCACACTGGTCTTCCTATTTGCATACCATAGAATGCGCACTGGTGTTCTGATTTACACACCATAGAATGCACAGAGGTGTTCTGATACACACACCATAGAATGCGCACTGGTGTTCTGATTTACACACCATAGAATGCACAGAGGTTTTCTGATACACACACCATAGAATGCGCACTGCTGTTCTGATTCACACACCATAGAATGCACAGAGGTGTTCTGATTCACACACCATAGAATGCGCACTGGTGTTCTGATTTACACACCATAGAATGCACACTGGTTTTCTGATTTACACACCATAGAATGCACAGAGGTGTTCTGATTTACACACCATAGAATGCGCACTGGTGTTCTGATTTACACACCATAGAATGCACACCGGTGTTCTGATTTACACACCATAGAATGCACACTGCTGTTCTGATTCACACACCATAGAATGCACAGAGGTGTTCTGATTCACACACCATAGAATGCGCACTGGTGTTCTGATTTACACACCACGAAATGCACACTGGTGTTCTGATTTACACACCATAGAATGCACAATGGTTTTCTGATTTACACATCATAGAATGCGCACAGGTGTTCTGATTCACACACCATAGAATGCACACTGGTGTTCTGATTCACATACCATAGAATGCGCACTGGTGTTCTGATTTACACACCATAGAATGCACAGAGGTGTTCTGATTCACACACCATAGAATGCACAGTGGTGTTCTGATTCACACACCACAGAATGCACACTGGTGTTCTAATTCACACACCACAGAATGCACACTGGTGTTCTAATTCACACTGGTGTTCTAATTCACACACCACAGAATGCACACTGGTGTTCTAATTCACACACCACGAAATGCACACTGGTGTTCTGATTTACACACCATAGAATGCACACAGGTGTTCTTATTCTGATTTACACACCATGGAATGCACACTGGTGTTCTGATTCACACACCATAGAATGCACACTGATGTTCTGATGTACACACCATAGAATGCACACTGGTGTTCTGATTCACACACCATAGAATACACACTGGTGTTCTGATGTACACATCATAGAATGCACACTGGTGTTCTGATTTACACACCACGAAATGCACACTGGTGTTCTGATTTACACACCATAGAATGTGCACTGGTGTTCCGATTTACACACCATAGAATGCACAGAGGTGTTCTGATTTACACACCATAGAATGCACAGATGTGTTCTTATTTACACACCATAGAATGCACACTGGTGTTCTGATTTACACACCACGAAATGCACACTGGTGTTCTGATTTACACACCATAGAATGCGCACTGGTGTTCTGATTTACAAACCATAGAATGCGCACAGGTGTTCTGATTCACACACCATAGCATGCACAGTGGTGTTCTGATTCACACACCATAGAATGCGCACTGGTGTTCTGATTTACACACCATAGAATGCACAGAGGTGTTCTGATTCACACACCATAGAATGCGCACTGGTGTTCTAATTCACACACCACAGAATGCACACTGGTGTTCTAATTCACACACCACGAAATGCACACTGGTGTTCTGATTTACACACCATAGAATGCACACAGGTGTTCCAATTCTGATTTACACACCATGGAAGGCACACTGGTGTTCTGATTCACACACCATAGAATGCACACTGGTGTTCTGATTTACACACCATAGAATGCACAGAGGATTTCTGATACACACACCATAGAATGCGCACTGGTGATCTGATTCACACACCATAGAATGCATACTGGTGTTCTGATTTACACACCATAGAATGCACACTGGTGTTCTGATTCACAAACCATAGAATGCACTCAGGTGTTCTGATTTACACACCATAGAATGCACACTGGTGTTCTGATTTACACACCATAGAATGCACACTGGTGTTCTGATTTACACACCATAGAATGCACACTGGTGTTCTGATTCACAAACCATAGAATGCACACTGGTGTTCTAATTCACACACCATAGAATGCACACTGGTGTTCTGATTTACACACCATGGAATGCACACTGGTGTTCTGATTTACACACCACAGAATGCACACTGGTGTTCTGATTCACAAACCATAGAATGCACACTGGTGTTCTGATTTACACACCATAGAATGCACAGAGGTTTTCTGATACACACACCATAGAATGCGCACTGGTGTTCTGATTCACACACCATAGAATGCATACTGGTGTTCTGATTTACACACCATAGAATGCACACTGGTGTTCTGATTCACAAACCATAGAATGCACTCAGGTGTTCTGATTTACACACCATAGAATGCACACTGGTGTTCTGATTTACACACCATAGAATGCACACTGGTGTTCTGATTTACACACCATAGAATGCACACTGGTGTTCTGATTCACAAACCATAGAATGCACACTGGTGTTCTAATTCACACCCCATGAAATGCACACTGGTGTTCTGATTTACATACCATAGAATGCACACTGGTGTTCTAATTCACACACCACGAAATGCACAATGGTGTTCTAATTCACACACCATAGAATGCACACTGGTGTTCTGATTTACACACCATGGAATGCACACTGGTGTTCTGATTTACACACCACAGAATGCACACTGGTGTTCTGATTCACAAACCATAGAATGCACACTGGTGTTCTGATTCACACACCATAGAATGCACACTGGTGTTCTGATTTACGCACCATAGAATGCGCACTGGTTTTCTGATTTACACACCATAGAATGCACACAGGTGGTCTGATTTACACACCATAGAATGGACACTGGTGTTCTGATTCACACACCATAGAATGCGCACTGGTGTTCTGATTCACACACCACAGAATGCACACTGGTGTTCTAATTCACACCCCAAGAAATGCACACTGGTGTTCTGATTTACACACCATAGAATGCGCACTGGTGTTCTGATTTACACACCATAGAATGCACTCTGGTGTTCTGATTTACACACCATAGAATGCACACTGGTGTTCTAATTCACACACCACGAAATGCACATCGGTGTTCTGATTTACACACCATAGAATGCACACTGGTGTTCTGATTTACACACCATAGAATGCACACTGGTGTTCTGATTCACAAACCATAGAATGCACACTGGTGTTCTAATTCACACACCACAGAATGCAGACTGGTGTTCTAATTCACACCCCATGAAATGCACATTGGTGTTCTGCTTTACACACCATAGAATGCACACTGGTGTTCTGATTTACACACCATAGAATGCACACTGGTGTTCTGATTCTGATTTACACACCATAGAATACACACTGGTGTTCTGATTTACACACCATAGAATGCACACTGGTGTTCTGATTCACAAACCATAGAATGCACACTGGTGTTCTGATTTACACACCACGAAATGCACACTGGTGTTCCGATGTACACACCATAGAATGCACACTGGTGTTCTGATTCAGAAACCATAGAATGCACGCTGGTGTTCTAATTCACACACCACGAAATGCACACTGGTGTTCTGATGTACACACCATAGAATGCACACTGGTGTTCTGATTGACAAACCATAGAATGCACACTGGTGTTCTAATTCACACCCCATGAAATGCACACTGGTGTTCTTATTTACACATCATAGAATGCACACTGGTGTTCTAATTGACACACCACGAAATGCACACTGGTGTTCTGATTCACACACCATAGAATGCACACTGGTGTTCTGATTCACAAACCATAAAATGCACACTGGTGTTCTAATTCACACACCACAGAATGCACACTGGTGTTCTAATTCACACCCCATGAAATGCACACTGGTGTTCTGATTTACACACCATAGAATGCACACTGGTGTTCTGATTTACACACCATAGAATGCACACTGGTGTTCTGATTTACACACCATAGAATGCGCACTGGTGTTCTGATTTACACACCATAGAGCCATGTTGCAGTGGGACATTTTTAATAACAGAACAACTTCCAGGCTAGTCTCGTCCTCCTCTTCAGTCCGCTGTTGCAGAGGGGACTTCAGCCCCCAGACTGCCCTGCTGCTGCTCTTCGCGCCCGGAGGCGCCGTCACTCTCCTGCGCGCCCGGAGGCACATAAAGGCACCCGCGCCTCCCGCTTCGCGGGAACCGCTAACACCATCGCCACGGGGGGACTTCAGCTCCCAGACTGCCCTGCTGCTGCTCTTAGCGCCCGGAGGCGCCATCACTCTCCTGTGCGCCCGGAGGCACATAAAGGCACCCGCGCCTTCTGCTTCGCGGGAACCGCTGACACCATCGCCACAGGGGGGACTTCAGCCCCCAGACTGCCCTGCTGCTGCTCTTCGTGCCCGGAGGCACCGTCACTCTCCTGCACGCCCAGAGGCGCATAAAGGCACCCGTGCCTCCCGCTTCGCGGGACGCGCCCGGGCAAAGCCCGGGCCCGTCTTTGCCAGGAAGAGGCAGGGCAGGGCCACCCACCATACACCTATTTGCCGGACTGAGCCACATACCATCCATAATCCAAAAAAGGTACTGTGTCAAGTGACTTATTTTTTCCATCTGGGCCCACACTTATTGAAGCAGGAACTTATTAGTCTGAGCCCTCTGAGACCGAGACAGGAGGAGGCCGGGCTGGGCCACAGTATTGACATTTCGTTTCGTACCTGGATAGTATTGATGGTTATCAAAGTGAATAGTGTTGTATCTGTATATGTAAGCTAGCATGGAGGGATTACAATTAAGTATGAGTAGGCGAAAATCCCTCACTGGGCGGGGAGTAGTGGGGACTTTAGATGCGTTTTTAACGAGGGCAGAGACAGCGCTTATTCATGAAATACAGCTTACCTAGCGTAGGCTTTCACTGGAACCTCAATACCCCCCAGTTTGCCCTGTAGTAATTTCCCACGTAGCAAACAGTACTCAGAGCAGTAGTATATCTACAACTCCAATGCCCCAGTTGACAGCGGCTGATAAAGAGGACATAGCCTCATCTAAGGTTTTAGAGACCAGTAATAAAAAGCCCAGGTTGAACGTGACCACTAGAGGCCAAAAGGCGAAATCCACTGATTGCGGTAGTCTTACTCCCCCACCCAAAAAGAGGAAGGGGCAGGGTAGCAACAAACAAAGACAAATTGCAAAAGGTCAGGCTCGTAAGATTAAGCCTATGGAAAAGGTACTCCATCAGGAGCAGACCATGACACCGAGTGCTCAAGTCTGTCTAGGTTTACAGGTAGACAACGGGCAGGAGGAATTTTGGGAAAAACTTGAATCTACTGTAGGGACCCTGCTTAACCCACTGAAACTAATGCTTACACAAATTGAAAGCAGGTTGCTTACACTAGAGAGGTTAGCAAACACTACTACCATGGTGTGCAACTGCAGTCATCAACTGGCACAATCTAGTACAACAAAAGCCATGTCAGGTAGCCACCTCGTAGATAATTGTGAGTGGGATTGCCCATCAGCAGCAGATGCAATCAAATTTGATTAGCCCAAAAGCCCCGATAAGGACAGACCAGTTGGGTGAAAGTGTACCACATCCATCCCAAAATCAACCCCAGGTAACTCATATTAGACAGGGCATCTCACAAGGGAGAGGGGGAGGCGGCAAACGATCCCACGCAGACTGTCCTAAGGAAGGACATGCAAACACAAGGAGGTAAGGTTAAGCCCGTAAATTTGACAGGACACGTAACTTCGAGGCGGGAAGGGTTTTTTGAAACTAGGAACTTGCATCTTCCCCCGGAAGCCACTTTATATACTGTTGTTCTAGCGAATGTCCCCCCATTATTAACGGGTGAAGTGGAGCACTGGACAACATTGAGAAATAAGTCCCTTCACTTTCTGGGGATAAGGACGGGACTTACTAATACATTATTTGCAGAGTTCAAGATGGCTAGAAGAATTGCATGGGTAGGTAGATCTAGCAAATCCATGCCTGGAGATTGCATAGTTTTAACATTTAGATCACCTAATACGATTCAAACTATACTGGAGAGAGCCGGATCTAGACTTATCACTCCCAGGGGGATAAACATTCTACCTCTGGGTTTCTTTTACCAACCACCCAGATGCTCACAACACCCCACGGAGATAGAGAACCCGTTTGGGTGGCTTCAACAAAGATTTCCCATCCCGAATAGTAATCGATTTGATGTTTTTAGCTCCTTGGGTGATATTGACTGACTGACTCTTGGTGCACAGTGCTTGGCCGAGAATGCTGGGTCAGTAACGGCCAATGGTGTGGATATTTTAGCATTGGCGAGTCAATCTGAGTCAAGCGACCCGGGATGTGATGCTAGGAAGCAGCAAAGAGTAGAGGGTGAACAAATGAGGGGTTTAGATTTCAGAAATGAGGTGTCTTCACCTCTAAACCGGAACCCCCGGTGCAAATACTAAAACCTACCTGCTCTGGTGACATTAATAATTGTAGGCCTGTCCCATCCCTACCCATACAGAATAGCGATGTGCCCTCCTGTGATATTATTTCATGGAACATTGCAGGGTTGCGGTCAAAAATAGATAACCCAGCATGGTATAAATTTATTCAAGATAGAGATATAATAGGCTTACAGGAAACCTGGTCTAGTGATTCTTTCCATATTAATGGTTTTAAAACTTTTAATACACCGGCCGTGAAGGGCCTTGGGGGAAGGCTTAAGGGTGGCCTGTGTATGCATATTTCCAATAAACTAGTAATTAGTAAAATACAGTCATTTTTGGGGAACAGTTTTTATCAGATAATCAAATTGTTTTTAAGTACTGATTTATGTGTAGTTTTGGTAAATTTTTATAATAACATTATTTTAGATGATCTCTGCCAGGTGTTAAAAAACTTGAGTGGGGATTTAAATGCGATCCGTAATGTTAGCTCAGCAGATGTAATGATAATAATGATGGGTGATTTTAACAGTGCACTGTGCCCCGTTGAGGAGAATAGATTATGTGGCCATGTGTATGAAGAAGGCACCCATACGACCCATTTCTGTCATTCGGCGGTGGGGGATTTGTTTAATGAATTTTTAGCTATTAATGAATTAGGTTTTGTAAATGAGTTTTTGGAGCCCCCAGTAATAATGCCCTACACCTATAACGGAAGGGGTTTTTCTACAATTGACTACATTTTAGTTTCATACAACTATGCTTCTAGACTACTTTGCTTTGAGGTTGGCGAGAATCCCCTGAGCGATCATTTTCCGCTATGCCTGGCGGTTACTTTACCCTTAAAAAAGGCTACCAGGAATAATAAGGATAGAGAGGTCAGGGGCGAAATTAAACTAGACAAAATTAATGGTTATACACTAAAATGGTCAAAAGTGGACCCCGTAGTAATAACTAGATCTCTTGTGATAAATTGTAATACAGCTATTGGGGTCTGCCTGTCTGAGTTTGCCCCTAGTGCAAGTATTGTAGCATCCTATATTGAAATATCGAACGTGCTTAGGAAATTATTATCAGCACAACACGTTAAGAAAAATAAGGACTCGGGTTGGTTTAATTCAAGATGCACCCAAGCATACTCTAATCTGAAATCTGAATTACATAAGTAACCTAGAGTTACGAGTAATATTAGATTGGCAAGAATGGAATATAGACAGGCAATAAAGGAAAGAAAGAATACTTTGAGAGATGAAGCATGGGAAGCCCTACATACAGCAGCCGTATTGAATAATAGTGCAGCTTTCTGGAGGGCCGTGAAGACACCATTCCTAACCACTCAGGATGGCCCATCAATAACAATTGCTATCTCGGAGAAGGAATGGATTGGGTATGTTAGAAATGGGGGTCTCTAGTTGGCAATGGCTGGCCACTGTCCAAGTAGGGACCCTTCTTCCTAAGTCAGAGTGAGAGGGCTACACCCTTCGATAACCCCTGCTCAACCCTGTGGTAACGTAGCACCAGCAGCTAGGCCTATCTCAGAGGCAGTGTGTGAAGCATTTATGACCACACACAGTAACACAGTAAGTAACACTACAAAGGGACACCACACGAATAGGTATATCAAAAATAAGTATCTTTATATAGGCTTATCACAAGACCCAAAACGACCATAAAGCCACAATACTATAAAAATGGAATTACTCTTGGAATGCTGCAAAAATAGTTCAAAGTGTGCAAGAAGAACTCAGTTCAAGGCAGTGGTCTCTGCGACCCTTCTACTCACAAAGTACCTGGATTTGGCACGGCAAAGAAGTAAAACGTTGCACTGAAGCTGTAGCGCTGAGGCTCTCCCCGGGGCTGACGGTGCGCTGACTCCTTGCCGCGAGGAGGTGGTGATGCGCCGATCGGCGGATGCGAGGAGCGAGGCGGTGCGCTCCTGCACGCGAGGTCGTTGTTGCGAGGACTCCTTGCCGCGAGGGAGGAGACGATGCGACGATCTGTGGATGCGTGCTGCAAGCTGGTTGCGATGCCAAAGAATGGTGCTCCGCTCGGGAGGCGGCGAGCCGGGTGCGATGTGAGGGAGCTGGCGGGCGCGATGCGTCCGCGCTGCGATGTCGTGATGCGCCGATCGCGGGGATGCGA
Organism: Calotriton arnoldi; assembly: GCA_963921515.1. NCBI lineage: Eukaryota > Metazoa > Chordata > Amphibia > Caudata > Salamandridae > Calotriton > Calotriton arnoldi. Next base: position 2,874,016 of record CAWUFW010000466.1, read on the forward strand.
CGCTCTTGGTGCGATGTCATGGTGCGCCGATCGCGGGGATGCGACGCGGTTGGTACGCTGTGATGATCCTGGACTTTGCGAGCGCTCAGCGGCAGCAGCGCGAGGATTCCTGACAGCGCTCTCAGCTGCAGCGGCTCGCAAACGTGCGTTAGCGGTGATTTCAACCCGCGTTCTCTGCAGTAGAACTAGAGGCCCTGAGTTCCTTGACAGGAGCCTCACCTGCAAATAGAAGTCCTCGCTGGGAGGATTCAGAGGGTCGATGGTGAAGTCTAATGTGCCTGAGACTTCGACAGGAGGCTAGCTCTCCTCTAGCCCTTGGGTGATTGCTTTAGCAAGATGAATTAACGTGTCTCTCCAAAAGTCCTTTTCCCTCTCTTTCAAAGTACAATGATAACCACTGCAGGCCAATCCAAGAAACAGAATACAAGCACAAGGATAGTCCCCTCCTGCAGATTCCTTCAGTTACACGGACAGAGGTTCGTCTTGATGTCCAGGAGCAATACAATTTGTAGGGGTTTCAGCACAGATATTTATACCCCAAAAGTCTTTGTTCTTAAAAGTTACAAGTCACTGAGCCTAGCCAGAACCAGTTCTGTTCAGTCCTGGAGCACTTTGTTTACCAGGCTGCATCCTTCCTTTCAGGAAGAGGGGGTCTGCTATCAGACGCACAGTGGGAGGTGGAGCCATCATTCACCTTGCCAGGCACAGCCCTATTCAAGTCAAGGAGCTACCCCTCCCCATACTCCAAGACAGATCTCTCTATTCAACCCAGGTCTGGCTCAGCCTGCCCTGTCCCTCCAAAACCAGACGGCCAATACACATAACAGCAGAGCACACTGGAAGGCTTAGGCAAGAAAATACCCACTTTCTAAAAGTGGTATTTTCAAACACAGAATATAAAAATAAACTTTCCTAAAAGATGTATTTTAATATTCTGAGCTCAGGCATACTAAATTCGTTTTTCTACCATGTTCCTGGGGTCACTTAGGACTATAGAATGTAATAGTCAAAATTGCCCATTCTGGCCTATGGGGAACAGGTAGCCTTACAATAATGAAAAACGAAATGGGGTGTAAGTCACTACCAGGACATGCTACACACACCAAGGCATGTCCTACCTAACACATACAATGCACCCTACCATAGGGGTGGCTTACATGATGCCAAGGGAAGGTTCAGGGGCTGGGAAGTGGGTGCACTTCACAGCCAAGGTGGCAGTTCGGGACTGCACGCAGACTCTGCAGTGGCAGGTCTGAGACATACTTTACAAGCTGCTTCTGTGGGTGGCGCAAACCAGCGCTGCAGACCCACCGGCAGCATTCGGTTTACCAGCCCTGGGCACTCACAGGCCACGCTACTAGGGACTAACAGGTAAACCAAATAAGCCAATCAGGGATATACCAATTCATATGTCATATTTACACAGGGAGCATTCGCGCTGTGGCACTGAAGGGCAGTGGCACAGCGCCCAGAGCATCTAACACCAGCAAAACGGAGGAGACAACAGCGAAAAATGGAAGGGAGACCCACGCCAATGGTGCCAGGTCTAACACGTGTCCCCTCCAGCTGAAATGTGGGGAGAACTACCCATCCCCTTGGGAGTTCTCATCACTAAGGCAGAAAAATCTGGACAGACCATCAGCATTGGCGTGTTCTGTACCAGGGCGGTGTTCCACCGTGAAGTCCATACCCTGTAGGGAAATGGACCACCTCAACAACTTGGGATTCTCACCCCTCATCTGCATCAACCATCTAAGGGGCCTGTGGTCTGTCTGAACCCGGAAGTGAGTCCCAAACAGGTATGGTCTCAGCTTCTTCAGTGCCCAGACCACAGCAAATGCCTCACGCTCAATTGCACTCCACCTCTGTTCCCGTGGAAGTAACCTCCTACTGATGAAGGCTACAGGTTGGTCTAGTCCCTCCTCATTGATCTGTGACAGAACGGCCCCCACCCCATGCTCTGAAGCGTCTGTCTGGACAACAAATTCCTTAGCAAAATTGGGCGCCTGGAGTACGGGTGCTGTACACATGGCAGTCTTGAGGGCATCAAAGGCTTTCTGACAGGTGTCAGTCCAGTTCACAATCTTTGGCTGCTTCTTGGAAGTCAGCTCAGTCAAGGGTGCAACAATGTTGCCAAACCCCTTGACAAACCTCCTGTAGTAACCCGTGAGTCCTAAGAAGGCCCTCACCTGGGTCTGGGTCCTTGGGGGCTCCCAAGCCAGGATGGTTTGAATCTTGGGCTGCAGGGGTGCTACCTGGCCACTCCCCACCTGGTGTCCCAAGTACACCACAGAACCCTGCCCAATCTGGCACTTACTGGCCTTGATTGTGAGGCCTGCTCTGCGCAGCGCCATCAACACTTCCCAGAGGTGGCGCAAGTGGTCCTCCCAGGAGGAACTAAACACTGCAATGTCGTCCAGGTAGGCGGCACTGAAATCCTCCAGCCCAACCAACACCTGGTTGACCAACCTCTGAAAGGTGGCAGGGGCATTCTTCATCCCAAAGGGCATCACACGGAACTGATGGTGCCCGTCTGGTGTGGAGAATGCTCACCTCTCCTTTGCCCCATCAGTTAAGGCGATCTGCCAGTACCCAGACGTCAGATCAAACGTGCTGAGGTACCGGGCAGCCCCTAACCGATCTATGAGCTCATCACCTCTGGGGATGGGGTGCGCGTCGGTCTTCGTGACCGAATTGAGACCTCGGTAGACCACACAGAACCTAAGTTCAGGGGTGGCACCAGGCGTCGCAGCTTTTGGTACCAAGACCACTGGGCTGGACCAGGGGCTGCTAGAGGACTCAATCACCCCTAGGGCAAACATTTTGGAGACCTCCTCCTTAATGTAAGCCCTGACCCTGTCAGTCACTCTGTAAGCCTTGTGCTTCACAGGAGGACTGTCCCGGTATCTACCTCATGGACGCACCAATCAGTGACACCAGGCACCAGGGAGAACAAATCAGTTGGTGACAATCTCTCTGCTGCTCAGGGGTCAGTGTGGTGGAGAGGATCACACCCTCCACTGACCCGTCCTTCTCTTCTGCACACAGGAGGTCAGGAAGAGGCTCACTCTCCTCCTCCACCCCATCATCTGTGGCAAGAAGCATGCCCACTTCAGACCTCTCAAAGTGGGGCTTCAGGCGGTTCACATGCAGGACCCGCAAGGGGTTCCTGGGAGATTGAAAGTCCACCAAGTAGGTAACTGGACTTTTGCGCTCCACCACCTCAAATGGACCGGTCCACTTATCTTGGAGCGCACAAGGCTCCACTGGGGCCAGTACCCAAACCTTCTGACCAGGTTGAAACTCGACCAGAGTGGCATTCTGGTCGTGCCAACGTTTCATTTCCTCCTGGCTGGCTTCCAGATTTGCCTCGGCAATCTTTCTGAAACGCCGAGTCTGGTTCCTGAAGGCCAACATGTAGCTAAATACATCTTGGGGAGGTTTCCTGGGAGATTGCTCCCAGCCTTCCTTGACCAGACTCAGAGGTCCTCTTACCGGATGGCCATAGAGCAGTTCAAAGGGACTGAACCCTAAGGACTTCTGTGACACCTCACGGTAGGCAAACAACAGGCATGGCAAGAGGACGTCCCACTTACGCCTCAGGGGCTCTTCCAGGCCCATGATCATGCCCTTCAAGGTCCGGTTGAACCTTTCAACCAGACCATTACCTTAGGGGTGGTAAGGAGTGGTGAACTTATAAGTTACCCACACACCTTCCACAGAGACTTCATGTACTGGGAGATGAAGTTGGTCCCCCTGTCAGACACCACCTCTCTGGGGAACCCCACACGGGAGAAAATCCCCATCAGTGCACGTCCCACCACGGGGGCCGTCACTGTCCTGAGCGGGATGGCTTCAGGGTACCGGGTGGCATGGTCCACCAAGACCAGGATGAACCTGTTGCCCATGGCTGTTTTGGGGTCCAGAGGCCCCACAATGTCAATGCCCACTCGCTCGAATGGGGTACTAACAACTGGAAAGGGCTGGAGTGGGGCCTTGATCTTCCCCCACTCTTCCCACTTGCCTGGCAAGTCTCACATGTCCTGCAATGAGTGTCTGGACTCTTGCGCATCTGGGGCCAATAAAAGTGGGCGGCCAGCCTCTCAAAGGTCTTGGTCTGCCCCAGATGTCCTGCCAATGGAATGTCGTGAGCCAACCCCAGTAGGAAGGCTCTGAAGCACTCGGGTACCACCAGCACACGGGCTGACCCCGGCTCAGCAGCCTTAGGCTCGCTATACAGGAGACTGTTCTCCCAATAAATCAGATGTGAACCAGACGTGTCACCTGCTGCCTGGGCTGCAGCCTGACGCCGCATACCCTCAAGAGAAGGGCAAACTCCTTGCTGCTCACAAAATTCCTCCCTGGTGGGTCCCCCTTCCTGCTGCCAATGGGTCAGCTCAGGCAGGTCCCCCAGTTCGGTGATCTGTTCCCCGGTAGGCTCCAGGGCATCCCCCTCAGGGTCTGCTCCCTCCTGGGCCGTGGGAACCAAGGGGCCGGCTTCCCGCGCCCCTGCCCCTTCTCTCTAAGGCAGGGATCTGGGCCATACTCTCAGGCTCCAGGTCCTTCTCAACACCCTCCTTGGCTGCCATGGACCGAGTGGTAGCACACGCCCACTCAGGCAGACCCAACATTTCTAAGTGAGATTTCCTCTCCACCGTAGCCCACGGGGAGTTCTCTAAATCGTTGCCCAACAGACAGTCTACAGGCATGGCGAGCCCTCACAGCCACCTGAAGAGTTCCTGAGACCCCCCACTCACAGGGAACCTGAGCCACCTCACATTGGCTCTCTGAGTTGTCTGCGGACACTACTGGGTAGAATGCATGGGGGACAACCTGCTCTTTGGACACCAACTGGGAGCTGACAGCAGTTATACTGGCTCCTGTGTCTCTTAGAGCCTCCACCCTATGGCCATTGATGGTCACCCACTGCCTGTACTTTTTAGTGTTAGCAGGCAGTGCAGGCTTAGGGACCATCTCAAAGTCTCCTAATGAGACAAGGGTCAATTCTACGGGATCCCACCCACCTTGGGCACCCATCTCCTCCCCTCCCAGGGCTACACTAGCAAGCTGGCGGGGTGGTGCCCGGGGTGGTGCATTGGTATCCCTCTGAGGACACTGGGGATCAAAGTATCTGTGGCCCACTTGACCACACTTAAAACAAGTAAGGGGCCCCCTCTGAACAGGCCTACCTGTCGGGGCACTGGCTTCTTCTCTTGGGGAGGCTGGGACACCACTGCTTGGTTCCCTTGGGAATTACTTTGGGGCCCTCTTTGGAACTCCCTCGGTTTACCCCTGTCCCCCCCACTTCTCTGCTGGGGACCCTGCCCACCTTTGGCGTAGTCTCCCACTGGACCCTTGCGAACCCGGGTGCTCACCCAGCGGTCCGCCTCCTCAGCAAGCTTCCTAGGGTTAGTCAGCTTGAAATCAATCAGGTGCTGGCGTAGCTCAGGAAAACAGTTACTAGATAAATGCTCCCATGCAATCAAATCATAAAGCTGCTCAAAAGTTTCTACTTTGCTACCTTTTACCCAGCGTTCCATTGCTCTGCAAAAAAAAGACACATATTCAACCCACGTGGTACCCTCTAGCTTCTTGCAGGTCCTAAACCTCTGCCTATCAATCAATCAATCAATCAATCATGTCACTTATAAAGCGCACTACATACCCGCGAGGGTCTCAAGGCGCTGGGAGAAGAGGAGGGTGGTGCTGCTACTGATCGAAGAGCCAGGTCTTGAGGAGTCTTCTGAAGGCCAGTAGGTCTTGGGTCTGTCGGAGGTTGGTGGGGAGGGTGTTCCAGGTCTTGGCGGCGAGGTGGGAGAAGGATCTGCCGCCGGCGGTCGTTTTCCGGATGCGGGGGACTGTGGCGAGGCGAGGCTGGTCGGCGGAGCTGGCGGGTGGGGGTGTAGAAGCTGAGTCGTCTGTTGAGGTAGGCTGGTCCGGAGTTGTGGAGTGCTTTGTGTGCGTGGGTGAGGAGCTTGAAGGTTATCCTCTTGTTGACAGGGAGCCAGTGCAGGTCTCTCAGGTGGGGTGTGATGTGGCTGCGTCGGGGGATGTCGAGGATAAGACGTGCAGAGGCGTTCTGGATGCGTTGCAGCCGTCTCAGGAGCTTAGCCGTCGTTCCTGCGTAGAGGCGTTTCCGTAGTCCAGCCTGCTGGTGACGAGGGCCTGGGTGACTGTTTTTCTTGTTTCGGTGGGGATCCACTTGAAGATCCTGCAGAGCATTCGGAGGATGTTGAAGCAGGATGAGGAAACGGCGTTGACCTGCTTAGTCATGGAGAGGGTGGGGTCGAGGATGACCCCTAAGTTGCGTACGTGGTCGGTGGGTGGCGGGGCTGTTCCCAGTGATGTTGGCCACCAGGAGTCGTCCCAGGCTGAAGGGTTGGAACCAAGGATGAGGACCTCCGTCTTGTCCGAGTTCAGCTTCAGGCGGCTGGTCCTCATCCATTCGGCGACGGCCTTCATTCCTTCGTGGAGGTGGGCTTTGGCGGTGTGAGGGTCTTTGGTGAGGAGAGGATCAGCTGGGTGTCGTCGGCGTAGGAGATGATGTTGAGGTTGTGCTGTCGGGCGACGTGGGCGAGGGTGCCATGTAGATGTTGAACAGCGTTGGGCTGAGGGAGGAGCCTTGGGGTGCGCCGCAGATGATCTTGGTGGCCTTGGATCGGAAGGGGCGAGGCGGACGCTTTGTGTTCTGCCGGAAAGGAAGGATGTGGTCCAGTCCAGGGCCTTCTCTTGGATCCCGGCGTCGTGAAGGCGTGTTCGTAGTGTGTGGTGGCAGACCGTGTCGAAGGCGGCTGATAGGTCCAGGAGGATGAGGGCTGCTGTTTCTCCGTTGTCTAGCAGGGTCCTGATGTCATCGGTGGCGGCGATGAGGGCGGTTTCGGTGCTGTGGTTGCTGCGGAAGCCGGACTGGGAAGGGTCCAGGATGTTGTTCTCCTCGAGGTAGCGGGTCAGTTGTTTGTTGGCGATTTTCTCGGTGACCTTCGCGGGGAGCGGGAGCAGAGAGATGGGTCGGAAGTTCTTGAGGTCCTTGGGGTCTGCCTTGGGTTTCTTGAGTAAGGCGGTGATCTCGGCGTGCTTCCAGCTTTCCGGGAAGTTTGCTGTCTCGAAGGAGATGTTGATTATTTTCCGGAGATGGGGCGCGATGGCTGTACTGGCTTTGTTGAAGATGTGGTGAGGGCACGGGTCTAGCGGTGAACCGGAGTGGATGGTGTTCATGATCTCGCTGGTGTCCTCGTCGTTGATGTTGGTCCAGGAGAGCAGGCGGTTGGTGGTTGTGGGGGCAGTGGTCTCGGTGGTTGCCGGGGCGGTCGTGGTGTTGAAGCTGTCGTGGATGTCGGCGATTTTTGCGGTGGAAGAAGGTGGCCAGTGAGTCGCACAGGTCTCGCGACGGCTGGATGTCGTTGGTGTTGGAGCTGGGGTTGGAGAGTTCCTTCACGATGTTGAAGAGCTCTTTGCTGTTGTGTGCGTTGTTGTCTAGGCGGTCTTTGAGTGAGGCCCTTTTGGCGGATCTGATGAGGTGATGGTGACTGCGGGTGGCGCTCTTGTGGGCGGCGTAGCTGTCCGCTGTCCGTTCGTGGAGCCAGATCTTCTCCAGTTTTCGGCATGTTCGTTTGGAGGCCTGTAGGTCTTCGGTGAACCAGGTGGCTTTCTTGCTGGTGTGGCTGTTGGGCGGATTCTTGAGCGGGGCGAGGTGTTGGCGCAGTCGTCGATCCACTGTCTGAGGTTGCGGGCGGCGGTGTCGGGGTCGAAGGGTTCGGCGGGTGGGCTCAGGGCGAGGGTTGTGGTTAGCTGGTCTTCCGTGACTCTGCTCAAGCAGCGGCGAGGCATTTGTTCGGTGCGGTGGTGCGTGGTGGGCTTCCTGTAGGTGAAGTGGATGCAGTGGTGGTCAGTCCAGTGGGGTTCGGAGGTGTGGTTGAAGGAGACGTGTGGGCTTGCGGAAAGATGGAGTCGAGCGTGTGGCCGGCGGCGTGGGTGGGTGTAGTCACGAGCTGTCTGAGTCCGAGGGTGGCGAGGTTGTCGATCAGGGTGGTGGAGTTGGTGTCCTTGTTGTTCTCGAGGTGGAAGTTCAGGTCCCCGAGGAGGATGTAGTCCGTGGAGGCGATGGCGTGTGTGCTGACGAAGTCAGCGATGGAATCCGCTGAACTGTGGTCGGGGTCCGGGGGTCTGTAGATGAGGGTTCCTCTGAGGGTGGTGTTGGGATCGGTGTGGATCTGGAAGTGCATTTGTTCAGCGGTGCTGAGGGTGTCGTCGGTGTTGGTTGAGACTCTGAGGGTGTTCCTGTGGACGATGGCGATGCCTCCTCCGACTCCGTTGGTGCGGTCCCTGCGGGTGATCTTGTATCCGTCCGGGATGGCAATGGCGATGTCGGGGGCTGAAGCGGGATTCAGCCAGGTCTCCGTCAGGAATGCGACGTCTGGGGAGGTTGAGTCGAGAAGGTCCCAGAGTTCGATGGCGTGTTTGCGGGCGGAGCGGGTGTTGAGGAGGATGCATCTGAGGTAGTTGGGTTCTTTCCTGGGCGGTGGTTTGGCGGGGCGGGTGCTGGCGAAGCTGCAGTTCCGGCAGGTGAAGGGCCCTTGGGTGCGCTTCGGGGTGGCCTGGTAGCAGGCGTGATCTTTTCCGGGGTTGAGTGCGTGGAGGGTGCTGGCGTCGTATCGGCGTCTGTTGATGTGGCAGGGGATGCCCGGACCAGGGGGTCTGGCGCTGGGCGCGGTCACGGCGCGGACGGGCGCAGACGGGCTTGCCTTAGGCGCGCCTTCGGCGCGCCAGCTGCGCGGCCGCACAACGGCCGCCATAAATGGGGAGGTGGGAGGGAGGAGCAGGGAATGGGGCAGCGAATGGGCAGTGAGGGGGCGGGGCCGCAGGGGCGCAGCGGCGGGAAACAGGCACAGAAGAGAAAACGAGCACAATCAGGGCATCAAGGGGGCACAGAAAGGAAAAAAAACTAGCACAATGAGGGGCAGCAAGGGGGCACAGAAAGGAATAAAACTAGCACAATGAGGGGCAGCAAGGGGGCACAGAAAGGAAAAAACTAGCACAATGAGGGGCAGCAAGGGGGCACAGAAAGGAAAAACTAGCACAATGAGGGGCAGCAAGGGGGCACAGAAAGGAAAAACGAGCACAATCAGGGGCAGCAAGGGGGCACAGAAAGGAGAAAAAACAGAGCACAATCAGGGGCAGCAAGGGGGCACAGAGAGGAAAAAACTAGCACAATGAGGGGCAGCAAGGGGACACAGAAAGGAAAAGCGAGGCACAATCAGGGGCAGCAAGGGGCACAGAAAGGGAAAAAAAAAAAAAAAATCTCAGGGGTCAAACCATAGCGGGTAATCAAAGCTTCCTTCATGTGGCCATAAACCATTCGACTTTCAGGGGGCAGGTCCAACAAGGTATCCCTCCCCTCACTCACAAAGCGTCCCCACAACCCCGCTCCCCAATCCTTCTCAGGGACCCGGTGGGACACCATGGCTAATTCATAAGCGGCAAACCATTGCCCAATATCTTCACTTTTGTGGAAATCCTTAATAACTTCCTTGGGTATATACACTCTATTCTCAGTATGCACTACAGGAATGCTGCCACCAGAGGGGGAGATCTCTACACTCTTTGCTTTAATCTCCAACTCCCTCAATATTCTCTCATGCTCAAGTTTCATTTTCATAATCTCAAATTCTAACTTCTTGTTCTCTAGGTCCCTCTGACCATCCATTTTAAGCCTCGCCATCTCCATATTATGACGCCTATCTCTCTCCCTGTCCTCCATCTCTTCTGGGGACAGGCCCTTGGCGGACACACTAGTGCCCGGGCTGGAAATTGCTTTGTCTCCTACTAAGTCTACTACTTCACCCTGCTGCTCTCCTGCATTCTCTTCCCCCTCCACAAGCTCTCCCGTATCCTTAGGGGCGTCCCTCGCTTCTAGCCAGGCCTTCAGCGCCTTGTAATACTCCTCCCTTCTAGTGAGACCTGTGATAGGGACTGTGAATTGCTTGCAAAAATATTTGGGCTGCTTGGCATTGTAGGTTTCTAATTTCTCTTCTTCCCAGGAGAGATCCTCCGAGGCATTGGATCTGGGCTTGCCCATTGTAGCAATAACTGGCACTATTAATCAAAAATAAAATAAAAAAACCTCAAAAACGTATGTGGTTGCGTTATAGTCTGCACTCACTAGTAGTGTACACTATAATTACTGTATGCGATCATAAATGCAAGTCCAGATCCTCACCGCTGACCACCAATGTTAGAAATGGGGTCTCTAGTTGGCAATGGCTGGCCACTGTCCAAGTAGGGACCCTTCTTCCTAAGTCAGAGTGAGAGGGCTACACCTTCGATAACCCCTGCTCCAACCCTGTGAGTAGCATAGCACGAGCAGCTAGGCCTATTTCAGAGGCAGTGTGTGAAGCATTTATGACCATACACAGTAACACAGTAAGTAACACTACAAAGGGACACCACACGAATAGGTATATGAAAAATAAGTATCTTTATATAGGCTTATTACAAGACCCAATACGACCATAAAGCCACAATACTATAAAAATGGAATTACTCTTGGAATGCTGCAAAAATAGTTCAAAGTGTGCAAGAAGAACTCAGTTTAAGGCAGTGGTCTCTGCGACCCTTCTACTCACAAAGTACCTGGATTTGGCACGGCAAGAAGTAAAGCGTTGCACTGAAGCTGTAGCGCTGAGGCTCTCCCCGCGGGGCTGACGGTGCGCTGACTCCTTGCCGCGAGGAGGAGTTGATGCGCCGATCGGCGGATGCGAGGAAGCGGGCGGTGCGCTCCTGCGCGCGAGGTCGTTGTTGCGAGGACTCCTTGCCGCGAGGAGGAGACGATCGCGGCGATCTGTGGATGCGTGCTGCAAGCTTGTTGCGATGCCAAAGAATGGTGCTCCGCTCGGGAGCGACGAGCCGGGTGCGATGTGAGGGAGCTGGCGGGCGCGATGCGTCCGCGCTGCGATGTCGTGATGCGCCGTTCGCGGGGATGCGATGCTCTTGGTGCGATGTCGTGGTGCGCCGATCGCGGGGATGCGACGCGGTTGGTACGCTGCGATGATCCTGGATTTTGCGAGCGCTTAGCGGCAGCAGCGCGAGGATTCCTGACAGCGCTCTCAGCTGCAGCGGCTCGCAAACGTGCGTTAGCGGTGATTTCAACCCGCGTTCTCTGCAGTAGAACTAGAGGCCCTGAGTTCCTTGACAGGAGCCTCACCTGCAAATAGAAGTCCTCGCTGGGAGGATTCAGAGGGTCGATGGTGAAGTCTAATGTGCCTGAGACTTCGACAGGAGGCTAGCTCTCCTCTAGCCCTTGGGTGATTGCTTTAGCAAGATGAATTAACGTGTCTCTCCAAAAGTCCTTTTCCGTCTCTTTCAAAGTCCAATGATAACCACTGCAGGCCAATCCAAGAAACAGCATACAAGCACAAGGACAGTCACCTCCTGCAGATTCCTTCAGTTACACGGACAGAGGTTCGTCTTGATGTCCAGGAGCAATACAATTTGTAGGGGTTTCAGCACAGATATTTATACCCCAAAAGTCTTTGTTCTTAAAAGTTACAAGTCACTGAGCCTAGCCAGAACCAGTTCTGTTCAGTCCTGGAGCACTTTGTTTACCAGGCTGCATCCTTCCTTTCAGGAAGAGGGGGTCTGCTATCAGACGCACAGTGGGAGGTGGAGCCATCATTCACCTTGCCAGGCACAGCCCTATTCAAGTCAAAGAGCTACCCCTCCCCATACTCCAAGACAGATCTCTCTATTCAACCCAGGTCTGGCTCAGCCTGCCCTGTCCCTCCAAAACCAGATGGCCAATACACATAACAGCAGAGCACACTGGAAGGCTTAGGCAAGAAAATACCCACTTTCTAAAAGTGGTATTTTCAAACACAGAATATAAAAATAAACTTTCCTAAAAGATGTATTTTAATATTCTGAGCTCAGGCATACTAAATTCGTATTTCTACCATGTTCCTGGGGTCACTTAGGACTATAGAATGTAATAGTCAAAATTGCCCATTCTGGCCTATGGGGAACAGGTAGCCTTACAGTAGTGAAAAACGAAATGGGGTGTAAGTCACTACCAGGACATGCTACATACACCAAGGCATGTCCTACCTCACACATACAATGCACCCTACCATAGGGGTGGCTTACATGATGCCAAGGGAAGGTTCAGGGGCTGGGAAGTGGGTGCACTTCACAGCCAAGGTGGCAGTTCGGGACTGCACGCAGACTCTGCAGTGGCAGGTCTGAGACATACTTTACAAGCTGCTTCTGTGGGTGGCGCAAACCAGCGCTGCAGGCCCACCGGCAGCATTCGGTTTACCAGCCCTGGGCACTCACAGGCCACGCTACTAGGGACTAACAGGTAAACCAAATAAGCCAATCAGGGATATACCAATTCATATGTCATATTTACACAGGGAGCATTCGCGCTGTGGCACTGAAGGGCAGTGGCACAGCGCCCAGAGCATCTAACACCAGCAAAACGGAGGAGACAACAGCGAAAAATGGAAGGGAGACCCACGCCAATGGTGCCAGGTCTAACAGGGTATTTCTCACAGGTATATAATGGCATTGATATTTCCTGCACTCTACCTGATGATAATTTAGAGAGTAATTATCATAATGTCGACTTAAATTTCACTTTAGATGAAGTGAATAGAGCTCTACATTTGAGTAATATCGGAAAAGCACCTGGTCCTGACGGTATCCCTGTAGACTTGTTTAAATCGAATATTCCGTTATGGGGGCCTAATATAACGCAGGTCATTAATGCTAGTTGCCAAACTCAATTACCTGAGACTTGGGGAGTGTCAATAATAGTTCCTATTTTTAAAAAAGGGGATCGACATAACCCGGGTTGCTATAAACCAATCTCCTTATTAGACTCCATTGTGAAAGTGGTGGGCCGCGTGATTTTAGAGCGTCTGCAGGATTGGGCAGAAGAAAACCATATTTTATCAGACTTACAATATGGCTTTCGCAAGGGGCTCGGAACAACGGAGCAGTGTCTAAACCTGGCCCTGCTTATAGAAAAGTATACCAAGGCAAAAAAGGGCAGATTGTATATGGTTTTCGTAGACTTAACCGCGGCCTTTGATTCTGTGAAACATGCAAGACTGTGGGAGGTCCTCGAAGATCTGAGAGTAGACCCCAAAATTATTGCTTTTCTAAGGAACCTTTATAGCAGGGCGTCAGCTAGTGTGCGCTTTGGACGAGGGGGAACGTACGGCTACCTTTCCTGTTAGAAGGGGGGTGAGACAGGGTTGTGTGCTGGCTCCCTTTCTTTTTAATTTGTATATTAATGGGTTAGGGGAAGCATTAGTAAGAACTACACATGACCTCCCCCAAGTTGCAGGCCGACCCATCCCGGCACTTCTTTATGCGGATGACGCAGTTTTGTTGGCAAGAACCCAAATTGCTCTCCAAAGGGTCCTTAATGGATTTTCTGTTTTTATGAAGGATTTAGGCCTTAGCATTAACATTTCTAAGACATAAGTAATGAGATGTGGCCAAGGGACCATAAGAGTGAAAGATATTTTCGTAGAGGGACAGAAGCTAATTACAACTAAGAGCTTTTCATATTTGGGTGTATTGTTCAATCAAAACGAATCATGGGTTCAAACAATAACTGCAAAAAAATTGATGTTTATCCGGTCATCCAATGCCCTGGTAACCTTTTCTAAAAAATTGGGACGGAAACCTCCTGGGGAGTTGATACAAATTTACAAAGCAAAGTGCATTACATCAGTAATGTACGGAGCCGGGGTGTGGGGCCTAGCAAACACCACGCAGCTGCAACAAGTTGAGAATTCTTTTTTAAGATTTATCTTATCGGTTCCCCATAGTACCTCATCTTTTGTTTGCCATGAAGAATTGGGTCTCTCTTTTATCTCTGACTTAGTTAAAATAGAACCGATACTGTTGTGGCATAGTATCTGGTCTAAGGAGCAGACACAGTTAAACAGGGATATTTTAGATGACTGTCTTAAATTAGACGGAGCCGTAAAGATACCATGGATTTGATTCGTTCGTGATTTTATGAACTATTTAGGGCATCCAGAATATTTTACCGACCCGAGTTCCTTACAGATGATCTCAAGGGAAGCATTAAAAAAGGAGGGGCTTCACATGCTGGAAGAGGTCAGACTGTCTGGTGAACTTTTGAAGCCCACTGTTAACCAACATCAATCTATATTAACTACATTTGGCATGGAGCCATACTTGTCATTTGTCCCTTTAACTTATGACAGAATGTTATTGGCCAGATTTAGGCTTAATATGTTTCATAGACTGGTGACTTGGCCTAAAATGAACGATTGGTCGAGGCAGCTGCCATTGTGTCCTTGTGACAACCAATCATGTCAGTCTACCATTCATTCTGTCCTTTTCTGCAAATTTTATTCCGAGTCAAGGAAAGTGTGGTTAATTCCACTTTTAAAAACCCAGGGGTTAAGGCAATGTCGCCCTGCTTTTTAAAACTTCAGCTGATGGAAAATGAACATGTAGTATGGAGGCTTGCTATGTTTTTAAAGAGTGTACTCCGTCTAAGGAAAAGTCTAACTATTACAGATGAATTTTAATTGCTTGTTAACTGTTTTTAAAAGCTTTTCTGCATGTATTTTACTTATGTATGTGTTTGTTTTTATAAAACTGCTGCTGTTCCTTAATTCTTCTTTGATTGTAAAGCGATCTATATTTTGTTTTTTCTGTGCTTTTATGATTGTAAATTTATAACAGTCGAATAAAGCTTTCTTGACTTGACTTACCATAGAATGCGCACTGGTGTTCTGATTTACACACCATAGAATGCACACTGGTGTTCTGATTTACACACCATAGAATGCGCACTGGTGTTCTGATTTACACACCATAGAATGCGCACTGGTGTTCTGATTTACACACCATAGAAAGCACACTGGTATTCTGATTTATACACCATAGAATGCGCACTGGTGTTCTGATTCACACACCATAGAATGCACACTGGTGTTCTGATTTACACCATAGAATGCGCGCTGGTGTTCTGATTTACACACCATAGAATGCACACTGGTGTTCTGATTTACACACCATAGAATGCGCACTGGTGTCTGATTTACACACCATAGAATGTGCACTGGTGTTCTGATTTACACACCATAGAATGCACACTGGTGTTCTGATTAACACACCATAGAATGCGCACTGGTGTTCTGATTTACACACCATAGAATGCACACTGGTGTTCTGATTTACACACCATAGAATGCGCACTGGTGTTCTGATTCACACACCATAGAATGCACACTGGTGTTCTGATTTACACACCATAGAATGCACACTGGTGTTCTCATTCACACACCATAGAATGCACACTGGTGTTCTGATTTACACACCATAGAATGCACACTGGTGTTCTGATTTACACACCATAGAATGCGCACTGGTGTTCTGATTTACACACCATAGAATGCGCACTGGTGTTCTGATTCTGATTTACACACCATGGAATGCACACAGGTGTTCTGATGTACACACCATGGAATGCACACAGGTGTTCTGATGTACACACCATAGAATGCGCACTGGTGTTCTGATTCACACACCATAAAATGCACACTGGTGTTCTGATTTACACACCATAGAATGCGCACTAGTGTTCTGATTTACATGCCATAGAATGCACACTGGTGTTCTGATTTACACACCATAAAATGCACACTGGTGTTCAGATTTCACACCATAGAATGCACACAGGTGTTCTGATGTACACACCATAGAATGCACACTGGTGTTCTGATTCACACACCATAGAATGCGCACTGGTGTTATGATTAACACACCACGAAATGCACACTGGTGTTCTGATTTACACACCATAGAATGCACACTGGTGTTCTGATTCACACACCATAGAATGCGCACTGGTGTTCTGATTCTGATTTACACACCATGGAATGCACACAGGTGTTCTGATTTACACACCATAGAATGCACACTGGTGTTCTGATTTACACACCATGGAATGCACACAGGTGTTCTGATGTACACACCATAGAATGCGCACTGGTGTTCTGATTCACACACCATGGAATGCACTCTGGTGTTCTGATTTACACACCATAGAATGCGCACTGGTGTTCTGATTTATACACCATAGAATGCGCACTGGTGTTCTGATTTACACACCATAGAATGCGCACTGGTGTTCTGATTCATACACCATAGAATGCGCACTGGTGTTCTGATTTACACACCATAGAATGCACACTGGTGTTCTGATTCACACACCATCGAATGCACTCTGGTGTTCTGATTTACACACCATAGAATGCGCACTGGTGTTCTGATTCACACACCATAGAATGCCCACTGGTGTTCTAATTCACACACCATAGAATGCACACTGGTGTTCTGATTCACACACCATAGAATGCACACTGGTGTTCTGATTCACGCACCACAGAATGCACACTGGTGTTCCGATTTATGCACCATAGAATGCGCACTGGTGTTCTGATTTACGCACCATAGAAGGCGCACTGGTGTTCTGATTTACACACCACAGAATGCGCACTGGTGTTCTGATTCACACACCATAGAATGCACACTGGTGTTCTGATTCACACACCACAGAATGTGCACTGGTGTTCTGATTTATACACCACAGAATGCACACTGGTGTTCTGATTTACACCAACCAACAATGGAGGTACTGTTCCTATTGGAAAGAAATGAAAGAAGACAAAATGGCAGACGAGACACTGGATGGGAAATTCTAAGGATCAATCATGAAATGTTGGAACTGGGCGAGCAGAGGAGCATGTGGCTTCATACACAAGAGCCACCAGCAGCTTTGGCCTAACCTCTGTTCTGACCTAAGGGGCATTTCTTGATTGATCCAAAGCGTTGGACGATCCTTTATTTACCATTGTACCAGGTATTTTCTTTTTGAGGAATACCTAAACTACACATCACGATTTACGTGTGGGGTAGGACTACCACTTTTTTTAGGTCCTGAAGAAGTGCTGTGGATCCTTTATGGACCATAGGGCGCGAAACATGTCGACCTGAATACACCTGACCTGACTACACTCATAGATTTGAAGGTACTTGGGTTTATTACGCCCCTACTGTAGCCCTGACCCATTTACTGGTTTTATAATCCTGCCAGGAGAATCATCACATAAAAATAAAAAAATGGTGGTATCTCTTAGACAGTTTTATTCAATTTTTAGGACACCCTCACACTTGTATCATTCATCATACGGCAAGAACAATAAAAAATCTCTGCTTAAGCGACCCTTTGTGGGGCCCTACGGAGAGCAACTCCCGATGATAAATGACAACCCCAGGGATGTGTGAGGGCACCAAGAAATAATTCTTAGGATTCCCACCCCGTGTCTCATCCACCATTTGTCTTCTTTCATTTCTATCTGAGAGAAACAGTACCTCTCCCGTTGATTGGATTATTGCTTTAGGAGGTTAGGTGCTGTACCTTTATTGGCTCCTAGTCCCCCCTCCTTTTTGCTTTGAGTTCTGACTTACACACCATAGAACACACGCATGCTCTGATTTACACACCATAGAACACACACGTGTTCTGATTTACACACCATAGAATGCACACATGTTCTGATTTGCACGTTTGGCCCAATAGCTTTAATTTGTTTTAGTGCCCATTGTGGTTTATTCTTCAAACTGAAGTAATTCCATGGGAATTGCAACAAGACTTTTCTAGGAGATCTATTACATCTATCACTACCTTGTTTTTTTAACCTTTTCTCTTTCTGTGACCAGAACAATATAGATTTATCGATAACAAATGAATCCCTTGGGTAAAGCCTAACCCTTCACATACTCCACATAATACACTGACAAATCATTTTATTATTTTCAAGGTTCGTCTGTCTGTAAGCTCTGATGTTGAGATTTGCACAGCCTGCATCTGTAAAGTTGGGAGTTCATGTGGAACACTTGTCAGTAAGTATCTGAATCAGCATGACATTGAGAGAGAGAGAGTCCTTCCCCCAATATTTAGGACGCAAAGTTCCACTCAACCAAGTGACTTCAGTGTCTACTCTGGTTTACAAGTGGGGCCAGGGATGTTAGGATGGCAACATCTTCTGTATGGAGCTATAGTTCATAAAAATGTGCTAAAGCCTTCAGTCGGTTAAATCTGCTGAATAACCAGATATCACACCCTTCCTTCCTCATTCTTCACATTTTCTAAAATGCCAATGTAAATGCATCTGCAAATTACAATAGTTACCTTCACGCTTCTACATACATTTGTATTTCACAACTCTGTACGGTAATGCAATGCATGGCATGGTGAGACGAGTAAATCAAGGGTCTCTAGTCTTTCATGCTGATCCTTTGTTTCCACATCCTTGGGTCTAAAGACTTGAGCATGCAAAGTGCTTTCCTTGCTTGATCCATATTATCGTGTTTCTGCATTGCGTTAGCATGGACCGACATCAGGATGGGCCGAATGTGCGGACTCCCGCTTGTTTTTGCTGTTCCTGTTTTTTGTGGACAACTCCTGGTTGGTTTTGCTGTTCCTGGTATCTGGACTACAACGTCTACTGATTCTACAGTCAAGGATGGAAATCTTTCCAAACATAAAACTGTTCAGTAGAGAAATAAACTCTTTTCCTTATGCTTTTAATATTGTTAATATTAACGTAATGTGGTGCTTTCTGTCTGTGATTATTAGCCTCTTTCACTCTAGTTTACAAATGAATGTCCCATTATACAAAGTTGACTCTTATGCACATAATTAAGTCTATCTCGAATTCAGACCTATGTGCCATAAAATTGATTGGCTTGCGGTCTCATTATGAGTGGCCCGGTGGCAGATGAGTTATTTATCGGCCATGGACCAGGATTTTGCCACACAGTTGCGTCTGCTCATTTTCAGCAGGCTGGACCTGTCGGTATCAGCAGGAGCAATGTTCAGGGGGATGCGGTAATTACTGCTAAAACTGCATCACATTCCAAATGAGGGCCTTTGTCTTCTCTCACTGTTTTGTCTGTAGGGACTTATAAAACATATGCGGTTTTGGTGCAAATCATTACAAATTCAGGAAAGACCATCGGAAGGTAGATTTACTGACAACCCCTTATGTTTTGGATGTACATTAACTCTTATATTTCCTATTAATATTACATGGGTTGTAATATTAATATGACAATACGGGTATTGGTTTAAAAGTCCACCACCACACAACGGCTCAGCTAGGACCAAGAGAAATGCACAGTAGGTTGTTGTACATGGGTTGCTCCGAGGACTGGTGGAGCCAATTGTTAGCTCTTCCAGTGCTAAAAGAAGCCTTTAGGGATAAGTACACACTTTTATATAGGTACATATGTTATTTGTTGTTGCAGATATAACATTTCCTACACGTTTTTCCAGATACAAAAATAATGAATTATTTTAAGCTAATAGCCTGTAAAATAACATACTGTGAAAATCCCCCAAATCTCTCCCACACTAACTCCTGGAGAGGTGGGACTTGCTGAATCGTTAAAAAAAGGGACAATTTAACAGTTTCTAGGCTGCTTTTAGCTGCCATCCAGCACAGACTGCAGAGCGCAATGAGGAATTTGTGGTGAGATGGACAGAACTAAACTATTCCCTCTTCTATTTACGTGCATCTGTGAGATGTTGAGCCTCTAACATGTCTTCTGTTTTGTGGATAGTGAAGCACTGGTCTTCTGTAGAGGTGTCTCCTGCTCAGAGTATCTGGAGATAGTTTTTTGTCATATCAGTGCCGGGCCTGACCATGGAAGTAGTGCTATATGTGGCGCAGTTATACCTGAGGGTGCTTTTGTAGAAGTAATTCATAGAATGACAGGACAGCTGTGCTGTAAGTTCCAGGATCCATGGGAAGAAGTGCCGGAACTTTGCATCAGCTACCACTCTTTCTGCTGAGTTCTGTACCCCTAGGTGAATGGACATTGGTATTTTGGACGCTGTGGTGCAGTGAGTTTGCATAGTTGTCTACTGATTTCCACTACCACATGGTCCTGTGGTGGAAAGAAAAAGAATTATGTGCCAGGGTAGGCAGAGAGGGTTAAGGGATGTGTTGACTACACATATGATCTTGGCATCGTGAGTTACTTCTGATACAACGGCGACTCCAAGGCTTTGAATACGTACAGCGGATGAAAGGCAGGAATGGAATGGATAGTAGATGGAGGTGTATTTGGTTTGTAGTAACTTCCATTGAGAGGGATGCAGTGAGAAAGTTGTCTGTCCTCAGTTTTGTGACAATCTTGTGGGGTGAGTGCAAGTCTGACTTTGTTTTAAAGTAATTAGTGTTTAGCTAATTCATATCTGAATGCTGCAAGTATGAAAGCTTCACTGTTTTCTGGAGTGCTTCATGTTTCCTGAAGAAGAGTACAATATATTTCATTTTCACAAGGGATCAGAGTGGTTACACTGCAGTGTCTCATAGTGTGCACTCATGGTTACGCTGCGGTGTCTCACCATGTGCGCTCTAAGTGCTTACACATTTTTTCAATCAGTGTTTCACAAACTAGAAGGATAAAGTTTCTCTTTTGCCTCACAAGCAATGGCATGACTAAAGGGTATTGAATTTGAAACGATCATGCGTCCTCTTTATTCATATGTTGTCTTTGATGTGCAACAAGCTTTCTTTTGTGATTAAAGCGCTCCTCGCATGAATTGCATTGATAAATTCCTGTATGGATACGCTGGTGTTTTTTACAATCACTCTTGTAACTGAAGCTTTTCTCACAAAGAGTGCACGGATAGGGTTTCTCACCTGTGTGTATCCTCTGATGTATTTTCAGATTTCCTTTATAACCAAATCGTTTTCCGCACTCAGTACACTCATAGGGTTTCTCACCTGAATGTGTTGTTAGGTGACTGATGAGATAAGAGTTTTGCTTGAAGCTTTTCTCACATTCAGAGCACTTATATGGCTTCCCCCCTGTATGTGTCTTTATGTGTTTAGCAAGGTTCCTCTTCCAAGTGAATCTTTCATCACAATGATTGCATTTAAGTGGCCTCTCTCTTGTATGAATTCGCTGGTGTGTGATATAATTTCCTTTATGATTGAACCGTTTGCTGCAGACAGTACACTGGTAAGGTCGTACTCCTGTATGAGTTTTCTCATGTGCGACTAGATTTCCTTTTAGATTAAAGCTTTTCTTGCATTTCGAACAGATAAATGGTCTTTCTTGTGTATGAATTATCTGGTGTGCCTTAAAATGCCCTTTATGACTGAAGATCTTTTCACAATAATTACACGGAAATATGTACACTTTTGTATGCTTCTTCTGATGTCTGATAAATATCTTTTTCACACTGAACCTTGCATCACAACGAGTACAGGTGTACGGTCCCTGGTGTTGACGTGAAACAGGTGTGTTGCTCAGACTACGTGTATTTTCATTTTGTTTGTCAGAGTGTTTCAACACTGGCCTTTCCTTCCTGTTCTGTTTCAGATTATTAAACCTGTTTTTACAGGTTTTATGATTTGCGCTCCTCGTTCTTGGTTACATTCTGACAAAACGGAGTTCATGTTGTTTATTCTCTTTTCGGTGCTCTGGAGACTTTGGGCAGAGTCCTTTCCAGGAAATGACTTGGAAGTTGCTGCTTTCTTTGTGAAAATGGAATCTTCATTTTTCTTTTTTCTGCTCCTGCTACCTTTGCCTGTGGATTTGCAGAGATCAGATTATTAACGTGGCTTACATTAAATACTGCATGGAAAATACTAAAATATGGCCACAAAAACTTAGATAAAGTGTTCGAAGTTCATTTGGATCTATTGACTCATTTCACAAACATAGCTCAAGGCAGGTGAACCAAACAAAGGCTATTTGTTCAGCTCCACCGCCTGAGGCATCGCTACCTCACGAGAAGGAAAAGTTACTTGCCTGTAACAACAGTTCTCCTGTGAAGGAATTCAACCCAAATTCATACCCTAAGTATAATTTCCAAATGAAACATTCAAAAATTGAATTAAACAAAATCGTAATATCCAAATAAATATCCCAAACTCTTTTCAACATCACTTTTAAAATGGATAATTAAAAAAATGGGTTTACATGAACCCCTATAGATTAATAGATGGCAGCCTTTTAACTTTACTGGAATTCTTTTTTCAGCTGGTAGATGTGCAGCCAAACCCAAATAATGGAAAGATCGGATTATGAAACTGGTAGGATAACTTCACTTGGGAACTATTGTCACAGGTAAGCAATATCCTGCCACAGCATGGGTCTTACCCAGACTCCTAACCCGAGGAAGTATTTCATAAAAATACCCCACCCCATGCAGAAACAAGAAATTGTAGACCCCCCTGTCCTGACTGATGAATGAACCACTAGGGAGTCAGTCCATGTGTTAGAATTCAAGCAATGTTGTGCACCAAATGTTTGCACTGACCTCCAAGTGGCCGCCCTACAAATTCAAGCAAAGCAAAGAGAACCTCATGAAAAAGTTGTTTTGTAGCGGCCATACCATTATAGGACGGCTCTTAAATATGGACTGCTAATTGTCAAGACTTCCTAGGCAGCCAAACACATAAGAAACTAAAAGTTCTCTCTGTTGCCTTAAGGTTTGAGTTCTCCCAATGTGATACCTTGGGGTTCTTTTCTCATCCAAAGTGAACAGAAACTACCCTGCTGGGGATTGTGGCAGATTAGTGGGCTGGTAAACGTGAATAATCTCAAAGTGGATGGAAAACCGGAAAGGCCTGTCTGCAGACAGTGTCTGCATTTCCCAAAGGTTTCTAGAGGATATAATGAATGAGATGTTTAAAGAGTGCACTGTCACTCACAGGAGAGCATCCTGGCACTAGCCTGAAGACCGACTTAAACTACACGTGATGAGACCCGGAGGAAAACTAGAGAATTAGACTAGATTAAAGAGTGGCATGGAGAGTTGGGGACAAGAAAAGACCAGGTCTTCAGACTCTTTCTACAGCTGGCTTCTTTTTTTTTTTTTTTAAAGTAATTTTTATTGGTATTTTGTTATCAGTATACATCCAGTATGTTTGCAAATAATAGAGCACAGTATCCTGTTCACAGACAGGAGAATGGTGTAAGAAAGTGCCCTCTTTTTACACGGTTGCCCCCACGTTTTGCTGAATTGCTGATGTACTTTGACTGAGTGTGCCCTGGGCTCCTGTAAAACAGGTACCCAGGGCCTGTGTTCTTTCCCTAAAACTGCATTGGAGACCAAACTCAAATGGCATCTCTGCCCACAGGTCAGTCCCTGGTAATTGGGACCACAGGTACCCAGGGCACTGTGACCAGAGAAGGCCTCTAAGGGTTGCAGCACTTATTGTGCCACTTTTAGAGGCCCCGTACTTTTACACACACACACTGCCTTTGCAGGCTGCATGTTTTGGTGCAGAACAAAGTGAAGAGTCGACATGGCAAACATCCCTGTGTGCCATGACTACAACCCACTGCCCTGGCATAGGTCAGCCACCCCTCTAGCTGTGTGCACTATACCAGTGGTGAGGGTACAGGTGCATGAGCCCTGACCCCTGCAGTGTCTTAGTCCATTCTTAGACATTGTAAGTGCAGTGCTGCCATTAAGAGTATATGGTGCTGGGAGTTTGTCATTACGAACTCCACAGCACCATAATGGCTACACTAAAAACTGAGAAGTTTGGTATCAGACTTCTCAGCACATTAAACCCGCACTGATGCCAGTGTGGGATTTAATGAAAAATGCACCCAGAGGGCATATTAGAGATGCCCCCTGAAAAACGACCTAACACTAGTGTCCAGGTTGAGTGGCTGCTCCCCAGCTGCCACCACCAGACATGTTTCTGGCCCCCTGGGTCGAGAGCCTGCTGCTCTCAGGGGTCTGAAACAATGCACATCGTGGGACGAGGTGCCAAGCCTCCTCCCCCAGGATGGCCAGGGTCCACGAAGGGGAAGCTTCAAATGCTTGCCGTCTTTGTGAGCTTCCCCAGGCCTTTTGCTGCTTCCAGCAACTGGTGCCCAACGGTTCTGGCCCCCACTTTGGGCGGGAGAACCGGTGGGAAAACCAAGTGAGGAAGGGTGGTGTGCCCACCTTTGCCAACCCCACCCCTCAGGTGGGGGAGGTGAGGTGAAGCACAACTCTCAGTCCCCGCCATCTTGTAGATGGGGGAACCCAGCCAACCAGAGTGAGGCATATGCCCCCCTCCCACTGGAGGGTGGCATAATAGGGGGTGTACCCACTCCAAGGAAGGGACCCATTGGTCCCAACCTCTTACTTACCTGTAACGCCCCTAAATCTAGTATTTAGGGGCAGCCCCGAACCATGCCTCCTCAGACAAGCAACGACAAGAAGAAAAGAAGAAGGACCGAACAGCCGTGCTGAAGCTCAGAAGAGGAGGACGCCCACTGACTTGGCCCCAGCCCTACCGGCCTGTCACTACCTCGAACCTGCAGAAGCAAAACTCCAGTGTGTCCTGCAGCCAGCAACCTCAAGAACCCAGAGGACCTGCCCTGCCTTCCACAGAAAAGACTTTGTCTCCCGTGAACACCGGATTTGTTCACCCACAGACTCTGGCTCAGGCCAAATCCGGAGTCTGCACCACTCTGCACCTGTCGACAACGGCCCGAGTTCTAGTGGCCCAACACCACGAGGAGTCTCTCCGGCTATTCTGACCCGAGATCTGGTGATCTCTGACCTGCCTCGAAACTCTCAGCGAAGCCTGCAGCCTCTTTCTGGAGACTCACCCCGACCGCGACCGGAGCTGGTAAGAGAAACCAGACGCCTAAAGACACCGCTGCACCCGAACCCCCACGGCCTTGGGTGGCCCAACCGACGGTGTCCCAGCATCCCCAGGCATCCCAACTTACCGCTCCAACCGGTGGTCACCTCCACAAGTTCTTCGGCCCCGAGCCTGCAGTCTTTGTTGGAACCGGAGAATCCCCACTGCAATCAACAGGCCACCCGATGCCAAACCAGCACAATGCACCCAGCCGCCACAGCGCCACTGCGGGTGCGCTTTTTGTGCTAAACAGGAACCCCCTTTGCCCTGATCCCAACACCAGGAGCTTTGCTCCCACAACTTTGTGGCCTGCCGTAAGCAGCCACCAACCGGCGGCCCCCTATCCACTATTGGTTAACATTGGGCCTCAGCACTCTGCGCCCGGTCGCCCTAGTGCCACTGAGGGTGTAACGAGAATGCATCCTTGACCCTGGGGGAACCCTTGTTCTAACCCCAGGAACTCAACCCCAAAGACCGAGTACTTACCTGGTAAACGTTAACTTCATTTCTCTCCATAGGAACCTATTGACTGTTTTTCTCTGAAAAATGTTCCAAGTGTGGAGTTAATTTGTATGGAAACCTGAAAAAGTACAATTGTGCAAAACTGTTTTTACTTACCTTTTCTCTAGGAAATGTCCCAGTGTGATATCTAGGCATATCACACTAAGTAGGAAAAGTAATCTAAAAAGTAATCTAAAAAGTAACTACAAAGTAATCTGTATAGTATTTCAATACCTTCACTTACCTGTATGTTAAACAAACTGCATTTGAACTTGCATTCACTTGTAAACACTGCATAATATTTTGCAAAGCATCTATTTCACTTACCTGTGTCAGGCTTGGCTTGGTTCCAGAAATAAAATAACTTAATACTATTTTTGATACAAACAAAATTGATCTGAGTTCAGTCTTTGAGTGTGTGACATAATTCGCTGATTGTGTGTGTACAACAAATGCTTAACACTGTCCTCTGATAAAGCCTTACTGCTCGACCACACTACCCCAAATAGAGAGTGAGGTGCTATCTACTTTTACCTCTGCTTTCCTCTGGTGTTCCACTGGACTGTGCACACTATACCTCACTTTAGTATAGTATATACAGAGCCAGCTTCCTATAAATGGCGATTCTCCAATTAACATACAGAGAGAATCTTGATTTCATTAAAGACAACGGAGGCTAACATGATGCAATAACCTTTTATTGTTGCCCCAAAAAGCAGCCCTTTAAAGAACATAAAATACATCATAAACAAAACATTCCAGTTATAAAACTTTCAAAACAGTATATAACTCCACGTCACTAAGCACAGTCTTCCTTTAGACTGCGATGAAAACCAAAGATGCTCCTTGGCTTGACGAATAAATATTCTTACTGCAAAGAGTTACCTGATTGAAAGAAGAAACCAAGAAGACACGGATACCACAAAACACTCAATGAAATAAAACATGCTCTGTAAAGTAATACCATGTTAATGATACAGTTACATTGAGACAATCCCAAACAAACCAATTGGGAGTGGCGGGTAGGATAATGTTAGCCTCCGTTGCCGTTAATGAAATCAAGATTCTGTCTGTATGCTAATTGGAGAATCGCCATTTCATTAAAAGAGCGGAGGCTACCATTATTCATGTTTAAAGCTTCCCAGCGCCAGACTACTCACATGCTCCACAGAGTTAATATAAAGGCACTTGCCCAGTCTGCCACTTTAAGAATATCTGCAAGCACCACTAACTGGTCTGCGGTGGTCCAGGACCTAACGGAAGTCCTAGGATGGGAAGTCCCCCTTTCTCCCTTACTGATACTGCTTGGTATCTTCGAGGGCGCTGGAGGCCCAAGAGCTGAGAGGTCATTTCTAGGTTTGACCTTTCTAGTTGCCAAAAGAGATAATGCGGCTCATTGGGAGTCTCCTAGTCCTCCTACCCTTTGGCTATGGCGCCGAGGTGTGGACGGGTGTGCACAACAAGAAAGACCAGTCTATGAAGCAAGGGGCTGTCCCCGTAAATATGAGAGACTTTGGAGGAAATGGTTGGGCCAATTTATCTCAGATTAAAACTACTACTGTGAGGTGGACATTGCTTTATATCATAGTACCGTATCATTTAAGTGTTGTTGATTTAGTCGCTGCTGTATCATCTCCAGCAAAAAGATCTCAATGTGCCACATTATTGTATTACCATTCTTTCTGGTTTAAAATCAATAAAGAAACGTTTAACAAAAAAAAGAATGTCTGCAAGTGTACCACCTGCCCAAAACACCTTACTAGCCATCGCACCCCTAGAAGAGTGTGCCCCGGACTTCGACAAATTGATTACTGCCTGGGACATCACTGCCCTTACCCAGCGAGAGATGGTAGCTGTTGAAACGCCTTATAGGGTTTTACATCGGAAATTAACAACTGATCCATCTAGTCTCATGTCCAGCATTCTCTGTTCATAAGATCTCATGCAGCTCACTACACACATGCAGTCATTGACAAACAGATTAAAAAAAATTCAGACTTGGTTTTTAGTCCTTTTCCAAATCTCAAAGTGGACGCCATCCAGGGAATGAAATCTATTGCTTTAACATCTGATACTCTAAAAGAGATTAGACAGAGCAGAGTCGCTAACTTCTGCGATATTTGTCTCAAAGAAAGATGGGTATTATCAGGCCAGGAGACAGAAAGGTCAAAAACAAGATTAACGTTCCATAAGGAATCATAACGAGCCCCACTCCTCACTCTGCGCACCAAAGGATCGCTACCAACTGCAAAGTCATTCTCCAAGGAATGTCCTGCCGAAACGCCAGATCTGTGACAGTTAACAGTTCTAGAGGATAAACCTGATTTGAACAACTTAGCAAGGTAATTTGCCACTTCCACTGCAGAAGCCTCCACGGGATCCAAACTCCACTCTAAGCCTCAACTACACCACTTTCCCCATACTCCTCTGTATCTTTTCCTGGTACCTGGTGCCCATGATTCATACACTAGATCCTTAGCCTCTCCTGAAAGGCCAGAGTATCTACCAGATCTTCTGAAATCCTCCAAACAAGAAGGTTCAAATTTCCTTCTAGCACCAAAGGATGTTCCTCCCCTTCCAAAAGGCCTGGACTCCCTGGTATCAAAAGGGGAACCTCTACTCCTCGTTCCTTTACTCCAGACAACCAAACTTGTGAGTTCCAAAACTGAGTTATTAAAACGATGCTGCATCGATCCCTTCGGACATTTAACACACCCTCTGGATTAGTGCAAACTGAGGGAATGCATAGCAATTCTCTCTGTTCCAAGCCTGTACAAAAGCGGCCACCACCAATGACCTGGGATCAGGCCTTAAGCTGTAATACCATTCCACCTCAAATGTCAATCTGCTGGCAAACAGGTCTTCCTGAAAATGACCCCACAAATCCTGAATCTTCCTGAAATACGCTGGACTACGCTTCAAGTCACTGGTGTTCCTCAAGAACCTTGAGTTCCAGTCTCCTCTCTTGTTCTGGTGACCTAGAATAAACTCTTGCTTTTATGAGAATTTTCTGATCCCAACAAAAATACCAAATTTCCCTGGCAAGATCTGGAAGTTGTTTCGATCTTGCTCCTCCTAGACGATTGATGTAAGGTACAGCCGTGAAATTGTCCATCCGGATCAACACCACACTGTTTTCTTAAAAGGGCTTGAAACTCATCGAAGTGTTCAGTCCTGCCAACATCTCCAAACAATTTATGTGTACGGATAGCTCCTCCCTGGACCATTTCCCTCCAGGTTCTATCTCTCCTAACCTTGCTCCTCAACCAAGGTTGCTTGCATCTGACTCTACAGTACATTCCGTAACATTCTCAAATATTGCCTTTCCGTTCCAACTCTCCACGATGTTTAACCGCCAATGTAAGTCCTTTCGAGCCTCCTGGGATAGGGGAATTGCATCTGTATACCAAAGACCTTGCCTCAAACCCAGGCTTTTCAGTCTCTGGAGAGCTCTGTAATGCAAAGGACCAGATAAGACGGCGTGGATGGAGGACTAGATCCATCAAAGTCACCACTTCCTTCGCTAGAACGTGGCTACCTACTTCTTGAGCTTGGTCAATTTCTTCTGAGGGAGATAAAGCTGGGTCAGATTTGTAGCCACCTGAAATCCCAGAAATTCCAAATTCCGTGTAGGAGTCATGATTGACTTCTCCACATTGATAATGAACCCTAAGACCTCTAGGAGATCCGCTGACCACTCCATGTGATTCAGCAATTCCCCTTATCCCAAGACATCACAGGGCTTGAAAAATCATAAAAATGGTACTAGACATGCAGTTCTAGTAACTTGAAAAATCCACTTGACCCAACTGTAATGTACTTGACCCGTGAACTGGTCTCAAATTATGTGATCCTAGACAAACATTCTGACTTATGGAGCCGCCTTTTTTTTTATTATCACAAAAGCAAGCACCTCCAAATATTCAAGTTCACTATTTCTGCTGTACAAAACAAACACTTTTTTATTTACTAGACTAAATGTTTGCTCCATGTATAACAAGAATCGAGCCAATATATAGGGTACACATGATACCTGGCTTGCCTCTTAGTTCACTAATAGCATTGTCATCTGGGCAGGAGCAGTAATAACTCTCAGTTCATGTTTAAAAACTCACTTTTCATAAATATATTACCAAAGCATGATGTGGTAGTGCACTGTCATTTACACATAGCATATTTTCCATTGAAATGGACACAAAACGTTCCCACTAACAAGTAGTTTTACGGATAATATCGCATAAACATTATTTGGAAATTGGTTTTTAGCAAAAATGTTTACAATTTGGACATCACCAAGTAATGTGTTATGATCCAATCAAAATATTTTTTCACCACAGAATTACAGAAATGTGTCTTCATAACTAGTGAAATAAATTTGAAATGTTTGAACAGTTCACTTAGCTATTTCAGTGCTGGGTTAGAAAAAAGCCTGACATCTTACAGCCTTTCATTTAACATGCTTTCCACAGTTCAATTGTCACACAGTTCTCTTTACAAAATCCGCTAACTTCAATCACAGAAAGAAAAATAAATATAGGAAGACAAACTTACTTTGGACCTCTGTCTCTGAAAACTAGCAAATGTGACAAGACAACAAGATTTAAAGGCATCTTTATTGCTCATTTACTTTCGGAGCAGGAAAGATGCCTTTAAATCTTATCTTGTCACATTTGCTCTGCTTTCAGAGACAGAGGTCAAAAGTCAGTTTGTCTTCCTATATTTCTTATTCCTTCTGTGACTGAAGTTAGAGAATTTTCAGCTCGCCAGAAAGGGCGAGTAGTCCCTAAAAATAGCTTGTTCTGATTAAATCTTACTCGACAATGCGAGTGGATTTTTCTAGCCCTGATCAGTAACATGTCGTCTAGGTAGATTAATAAAGTACTCCCCTCTTTCTCAAGAAAGCAACTACAGGGCACAGTACCTTGGTAAAGAACCAAGGAGCTGATGACAGACCAAAGGGAAGACAGGAGAACTGGTACAAAGTACCTGTCCAACTGAACCGCAAATAATTCTGCGAACCTGGGTCCATGGGAATAGTGAAGTAGGTGTCTTTCAGATCTAACGTCACTAGCCAGTCTTTCTCTTGTAAAATGTCTCGCAAAAGATAGATCCCTTCCATCTTGAAATGCCTGCAAACCAAACATATGTTTAATTCCTTCAAATTTATTATTGGCCACCAACCCTTTTTCTTCACTAGGAAAACAGTACTTACAAAACCCTTCTCTGAGTCTACGACCTTGCAAACTGCCCCCCTTGAGCAACATCTGGGTAACCTCTGGATCTACCTGTGTCATTTACTCCTGATCTAAGGATAGCTCCCTTGGCTGATACTTTTGATAAGGGATCTTGCAAAATTAAATTCTGACCCCCCTAGCCTTTGTAATACCCAAGAATCCGTTTGTTATACCAGACCAGTTTTGGATGAAAAAACGTAACCTTCCCCCTACCTTTGTGTGGGAAGAACCAATTAAAGGGTCGAAGCTTACCTAGAGCTCTAGCTCCCTGGTATCTACCCCTGCTGCCTCATGAGCGAGGGGTTCATCCTCGATGCGTAAAGAAGCCACTGCTTGAACGGACGTTCCTTCCTTATCCCCGCTGGTCTTGGTGGTAATACTGGGACATTTGTAGCCTACGGCTGACAGCCAGGCCCCTCCTGTCAGCCCTTCAAAAAATTCTATTGTTGAACATCCGTCTCATGTTGGAGTGGGCCCTACTAAAGGCAGTAAACGTTGAGATGTATTTGCCCAAAGTTTAAATAAAACTCTCCCCAAAGAGAAGACCATTTGGGTCACCTGGAGTTTCTTGGTTGGCTAGATCACCCAACTTCAGATTAATCCTCATCAGGATAGCTCTTCTTCTCTCATCAATTAGCCTGGCATTGGCATTGCCGAGCAGGCTTAAAGCCTGCTGGCACCGGCCCCTCAGTAGTACAACATCTATGGGAATGCCCTTAAAGGAAGCCTCCTCAGCCATGTACAAGATCCTGGCTAGTGGGCCTAGTGTGTCCAACAATCTATCTTGGCACTGCTTCAAGCAGCGCTCCAGGCCTTTCCAATGATCTGCCCCTGACCTAAACACAAAAGTCAGTAACTCCGGGTCCAGACTGGGTGTTATTCCTGATTTATTATCCAGGAATGTTCTCGGGCATTCAGCCTTCATCAGATTTCGAGTCTCCTTATGAAGAGACTTGCGGATCCAGAATTAAATTAAGGAGGTCATGTGGTCCATAGGCCACCAGTCCGACCCCCTTTGATGTGTAATGCGGGTAGGGTTGAACATTTCCACCCCGAGGGTCTTTGATAGCCTTCAAAGTTGAAGGTTGGTCCAAATCCTCATTGAGGAAATCAGTCTCCGTCTCCTGTGGATCGAAAACATACTAGTCCGCCTCATCCTCTACCTCATTGTCATATGAATAATCATTATCAGTATTAATACTGTGGTCTCTTGTGCCATGAAGGCCACTCTTTCTATTTGTGCCACGAGGGACACATATATCAAATGCGCCAACATGGTCCCTCCTGCTAATTGTGCCGCCATGGACACCACGGTCTTGTGTAGCGTTCAGGCTTCCCAATGTGTGTTCCTCACTCGTGAGGTGTTTAGATGATTTACCTTCTTTTTTGACTAATTAAGGGGTCTCTTCCTCTGAAAAGGAGGGTGAATCCCTTTTTCTCTTAGCAAAAACAGCTTCCAATGCCTCCTTCAGGGAAGATTTCAGCTCCCTGTCAAAAAATCTTCTGGAAATATCCTCAGAGGGCAGGGTCAGGGGTACCCTGGGTACCGGCCTCATCAGATATAATGGGGACGAGCTCCTTCCAAACCTTGAAATAAAGTAGAGGGCTAAAATGAACTATGCTTGCCCTTTTCAGTAAATAATCCCCCCCTTTTTTCTTATAAACCAATCAGGTACCTAAAACGTGTCTCAAATGCTCTCTACAGGCTCACCTCTGAAACAGCAACCGTTCAAAGGAGACCGCTTTGTTATAGCAATGCTGTACGCATGCCAAGCGTAGCATGTCTACACAGAGGGCTTACTGCCCAAGGGAAAAATGGCAGCCGATACGCCAAGTCCTCTTTTAATTTCAATTGAGGAGTATGAAATTAGGAGGAGACGGCGGCTGTTGCAGGCAGACTCGCTCTTCGGAAATGCGGGAGAGCATGTCCGAAGCCTGCTATAGGCTCGCGCATAGTTGAAAGATGTGTGGGCCCTTGACAAAGTCCTTGCAGGCTGCGGGGAGTGCTCCGGACCAGCATCACAATCGGAAACCAAGCACCTCTTGATAGCAGCCACATATTTCAGGAACGTAAATACATGAAAACTCAACTGTAAATTGGAGGGGTGATATGAAACACCGACCTACCTGAAGTAAGTAAAGTTGTTTCAAAAACCTGAAAAACATTATAAACATTATTTAAACATTGAAAACAAAGCAATAGATCACTTCATAGCACTTATCTTGCCAAGGAGCAGCGAATAACAGAGGACTGTGCTTATGATGTGGAGTTATATATAAGCTCTAAAACTGGAATGTTTTGTTCATGATGTATTTTATGTTCTTTAAAGGGCTGCAGGTTGGGCCAGCAATAAAGGGTTATTGCATAATGGTAGCCTCCGGTCTTGTAATGAAATTACAAAAACCCAGGAGATAAGGATAATACAGCATTGTATAAATGGCTCAACCATATGCAGGAACAAGGAGAATCAATCATTTGCAATGCAATAGGTCTCGCAATTATCAGAGTTAGAGCTATTGGTATTGTAAATGATAAGGTTTTTTACCCATGGCATGTATGTACGAAAGAGAACCCGGGTACGGCCTTATTTTGCCTTTCATGTTTCCGAGGTATAGAAAAAGAGCGCTATTAAATGATATGAGATATATATGGGGCTATTATCAAACAATCTACCAGACGCAATTTAAACAAAAAACCTTATTCCTATAAAGAAAAGCAGTTTCAGAAATCGATAAACAGTCATACTAAAAAGACGTCACCAGTTCCTGTTCATTTGGCAGATGAAGTTTTCCCAGGTTTATAACGTAGCACTTACAATATCAGACAAATGGCGGCGTTTAATGGTTGCTGCCAACGGTGGCCTCAGTTCACATGTTCAAATCCTAGCAGTGTGGGCTTTAAATCCTTCCAAAGTCAGTATGAGTAGTAAATGAAGCCGCTATAGAAAACTGATGCACTGCTGTTTAGGCCAGGCGCTTCACATCTGCTGTGTCAGTAGAGCAGCATTTGCTGATGTTTAAACAATACATAGGTTGGCCTGTGATCCGGATAAGTGTGCATTGTGAAAAACGTTGTGCCTGGCTTTGTAGAAACAGAGCCCAGGCCTGCAGGCATCACACAGGGGCCTCGGACCCTGGCAGCAGCTAGAACCTCGTTGCAAGCACAACTGAGAGCCTCTGATAAGGGCAACAGGCTAATCCCCCACTGGCAGTAAAAAGGAGGGCTTTAGACAAATGCCCCACTGGCAGTACAACTGAGGGCCTTGCACAATGCAACAAGCTAAACCCATATTTAGTACAATTGGGGCAGGCCAAACACTTCTGCTAATACAACTGAGGGCCTCCGGCAATGGCAGAAAGAACGCCACTAGGACAACTGAGGGCCTCCACATTCAGCCTTGGACCAGACCGTTACTGTGGGTAAAAATACGTTCTTTGTGGGCAGAGAGCAGGACAGTTATGAAGGAATATCGGGGACCCCGCACACTTGGAGAGGAAAGGTTATTTTGCATTAGATGAGTAGAGGTGAGATGCGGGTGGGCTGTGAATTAGTCTATGTACATCTGCTTTAGATGCATTTACCATGTGGTTTGCTTACATCCTGCTTACTGTGAGTGATGTCACTGCCGTGGAATGTAAACAAGCCGGCTGACACCAACACATCCAGACAGATGTGAAGAGTTCATTTTCTGGGCCAGCATCTCACTTACACATATTTCCGGAAAAACGGACTCCCCGATTGGGTGACTTTATTAGAGAGTATGTAAAAGGTTGACATTGGGTCTGTGGGAGGAGCCCTGGGTGTGACAGACAGGTCATTGTGTAAGATACCAAAACAATCATATCTATCCAAATCTTTTGGCGCAGCGGCATCATTCACGCTGATAGCAAGGCTTGTGAGGCCTTTCCAAAGAGAGGAAAGCTAACACAGAAGGCACCAAATTATTTCTAAGACAAACTGAGCCCACCAATGTGAAAAAGTGACGTGTCAAATCTTACATGAGCATCTTATCGGGTGGCCAGAGGAGGCAGCCACAGCCTCTAGCCTGCCCTTGGGTAACCCTGGCACTGCTCTCAGATTTCATGCATGTTGTGGCAGAAACAGATAAGTTGCTGTAGGAGCCATGTACACCCTGTGGTTACACTTCTCGCCTCTCCTTAATAACCCCTTAGCAGCAACCAGGAGAATGTTGAGGGGCTGAGAGTCAGAGAAGAAGTGTACTCTGATATCAGCAGGGGTTGGAGCAAAGCTGTTTTTCTATGGAAGGCTGGCGTCCGCCCTACAACTAATCCGGTTGAACAAGTTACTTACCTTCGGTAACGATATATCAGTAAGAAACATAAGTTAGTTATAGATTCCTTACCTTAGAATCTCCCCCAGGCGTCAGACTGGATCCGGAAAGTTTTTCGTCAGCAGTACCCCTGCGCGTCGGAAGGTGGCGTCGGTCGACTCCGCATTCGTCGTCGTGGTCGCCGGGATGGCATCGAGGTAGCTACATAGACGCCGCCCTCGCGCGCTGACGTCAGTTCTGTACACGACTTTCCACGCCAGAAGCACAGAGCCATGTAAGACATTGACCACTGGTGCACAAAACTAGGGCCCTGAAAGGATGACCTTAACCCTAGAAGTCAGTTCGCAGAACGGGGAGGATGGGTGGGGCGGTAAGGAATCTATAACTAACCTATGTTTCTTACAGATATATCGTTACCAAAGGTAAGTAACTTGTTCATCTGAAAGAAACAGTTAGTTACAGATTCCTTACCTTAGAATAGATACCCCAGCAATACCAACCCCGGAGGTGGGTCTGCGAACTAAGTTCACACCAGAAAGTCCTGGAGAACAGAACGGCCAAAGAAGCCGTCTCTCCGGACTTGACTGTCCAGGCACTGGTGTTTGGTGAACGTGTGCAGCGATACCCACGTAGCTGCCTGACAGATGTCATTTAGGGAGACTCCTCGTCCCAAAGCAGTGGTAGCGGCCGTCGCCCTGGTGGAATGGGCGCGCAGCCCCACTGGAGGCTCCTTCTTTGCCAAAGAATAGCAAGCTTTGATGCACAGAACGACCCACGTGGAGATGGTCCGTTTGTGCACGGCCCGACCTTTCTTAGCGCCCACGTAACCAACAAAGAGCTGGTCGTCCACCCGGAATTGTTTTGTGTGATCCAAGTAGAAGGAAAGCGTACGTTTTGGATCCAGCCGGTGGAGCCTCTCTTCCTCTTTTGAAGGATGCGGAGGCGGAAAAAAGGTGGGCAAATTGATGGTCTGTCCTATGTGGAAAGAAGTAACCACCTTGGGAAGAAAGGAAGGTCTAGTTCTAAGGACGACCTTGTCCAGATGGACAGCCAGAAAGGGAGACTTGGAAGACAGAGCCTGTAGCTCACTCACCCTGCGTGCAGAGGTGATGGCCACCAGAAAGGCAGTTTTCAAAGTAAGAAGCCTGAGAGGACAGTTATGCAGCGGCTCAAAGTCCCTCTGGGGCATTACGAAGGGAACAGGAGAAAAGAGATGAGTAATGCCCTTAAGGAATCTATTTATAACAGGGGACTTGAAAAGAGAAGGCTGATCAGGAAGCCTAAGGAAGGCAGAAATGGCCGAGAGGTAGCCATTGAGAGTGCCCAGAGCAGAGCCCTGCTGGGCCAAAGAAAGGAGGAACAAGAGAACCTCAGAAAGAGGGGTGGAAAGGGGATCCACAGCCTTTGCTGTGCACCATGACACAAATTTGTTCCATCTGCAGGCGTATACCGTCTCAGTGGAGGGACGCCTGGCTGCCAAGATAACATCGCAGACTTCGGGAGGCAGGTCAAATGACGTCAACTGCCGCCGCTCGATCTCCACGCAAGGAGGTGGCTGGACCGGTTCGTGTGGAGGACTGTCCCATGCTGCTGCGACAGAAGATCCTCCCGAAGAGGCAGTCGGGATCGGAGGATCGATGGCCATGTTGAGCAGCTCAGGATACCAGACTCTTCGTGCCCAATCCGGAGCCACAAGAATGACTTGGGCCCGGTCGTGCTTGATCTTCTTCAGCACTCTGGGCAGAAGTGGTATAGGCGGAAAGGAGTATAGAAGACCGCAACTCCACTAGTGATGAAAAGCGTCGCCTAGCAAGTGCAGCCTTGGAAATGCCAACGTGCAGAACTGCTGACATTGCGCGTTCTCTTCGGTGGCGAAAAGATCTAACCAAGGCTCTCCCCACTGTCGAAAGAGACCTTGCACCACCTCCGAGTGAAGACGCCATTCGTGATCCATCATGCACCTGCAGCTGAGTTCGTCCGCTCTGGCGTTCAGAGAACCTGCCAGGTGTTGAACCACCAGGGATATGCCCTGATGTTCCAGCCATGTCCAGAGGCGGAGGGCCTCCTGACATAGGGTCCATGACCTCACCCCGCCTTGCTTGTTTACAGCCACATGGTCTGCCGCAGCCAATGATAATTGTCCAAATTGTATTAATGTGGAAGAAACATACGTACATGTGTTATTTGTCTGCCCTGCATATGCCGTACCACGTAAAGCTTGGCTGGCACCGATTTGTAGGAACATTGGCACATATCAGTCGAGTATAGCGATGCGATTATTGTGTACTGATTCCTCTGTATTTAATGCAGTCCCAATGGCAAAGTTTTTAGGATGGATGTGGACAATTAGAACTAAGCTCCTTGCTGCAAAACGAATGATGTAGGCTTTTGATATTCTAGCTGGAACTTTTAAACTGTTTAATACCCTTTAGCATCAATTCTTATTAACAACATTATGTATACGTTTTGTAACGGTTTTAATCCATTTTTATAACACATACTTTTATTCTATTAATCATTATTAAACTTGTGATATGCTTTTATGACATTCACTGTCAAATAAAGTTTGAGTTGATGATTGATGTTTGTTGCAGTACCACATGGCGGTGGTGTTGTCCGTGAACACCTGCACTACTCTTCCCCGGACAGAGGGAAGGAATGCCTTGAGTGCAAGACGAATCGCCCGAAGCTCCAGAAGGTTGATGTGGAGCCCAGACTCCGCCAGAGACCAGAGGCCTCTGATCTCCGCCTCCCCCATGTGGCCGCCCCATCCCAGGAGTGATGCATCGGTCACCACTGTGAACTCTGGTACCCAATCCTGGTTCGTAAGCCACCAGTGCAATTGGTGTGCAGTGCCCTCCGAGATCTGGACGCAATCGGACAGATTCCCTTGATGTTGGGCCCACTGGAACTTCAGGTCCCACTGCAGAGCCCGCATATGCCATCTGGCATAATCCACCAACAGGATGCAGGAGGCCATCAGACCCAGCAGCCTGAGGGTCATCCTGACCGAAACCCGGGATAGAGGCTGAAAGATCGGAATCATAGCCCGAATATCCCGGACTCGCTGTTCGGGAGGATAAACCCGAAACTGCGTCGTGTCCAGAACCGCTCCGATGAAGAGGAGCTTCTGAGAGGGGGTCAGGTGTGACTTCGGCACATTGATGGAGAATCCCAGCGAATGCAGGTCGGCCATAGTCTGGAGGTGGGAGACGACAGCATGGGGCGAGCCTGCCTTCAACAGCCAGTCGTCGAGATAGGGGAAGACTGGAACCCCTGATCTGCGCAGATGAGCTGCGACCACCGCCATCACTTCTGTGAACACCCGAGGGGCGCTGGTAAGGCCAAAGGGGAGCACGGTAAACTGAAAATGCTCGTGGCCTACTGTGAACCGTAGGTAACGCCTGTGGGCCGGCAGGACGGGGATGTGGAAATAGGCGTCCTGCAAGTCCAACGCTACCATGCAGTCTCCAGGGTCGAGGGCAGACAAGACCTGAATGAGCGTCAACATTTTGAACTCCTCCTTCCGGAGGAAGCGGTTGACGTTCCTGAGATCCAAGATAGGACGCAGACCTTTGTCCTTCTTGGGCACCAGAAAGTAGTGGGAATATCAACCACGACCTACTTCTGGGGCAGGAACGCGCTCGATGGCTCTCTTGGCCAAGAGTGCCGAAACTTCCTATTGGAGAAGGGCCAGGTGATCCTCCGACATGCGATGGTACTGAGGTGGCATGGATGGAGGGGTAGTCTCGAAGGGGAGGGAGTAGCCCCTTCGGACTATTTGCAAAACCCACCTGTGGTGGATCCCCCTCCTTACCGGAGCACCCCGACCATTCCAACATGGCAGACGAGGTGATCCAGACCGGAAGCGGACTAGGCGGTCTAGACAGTAACACTGGAACTCACATGCCGGTAGCAGCAAGCCACGGAGGTGGGGCCGAGAACGCTGTTTTAAGGCTGGGGACTGAAACTACCGGCAGCGCAGAGCGAGGAAAGCCAGAGGACGCGGACCCAGAGGAAGAGGAGAACGAGACCTGCATCCAGTCAAGAAGAGCCGTGGAGACGCCCCAGACCAGGAACTCGTCCCGACGCGAGGAGGAAGGCAGCAACGTTGACTGCTCTAGGAGCAGCGCCCCCGAGTCCGGTACTCCAGCTGTGACTCCCCTCCCGCGGCCCAGGAGGGCCGTGTGTTCAGGCAAGTGCCTGGGTTGTTTTTATTTCGGGGCTGGTGGGCGGGGATACGGAGCACCGCACTGTGAAGCACCTCAACCCTTCCCACACTTAGGCACCTCACGGGAGTAGGAAACAGGTGATGGGAGCACCATTCCCTTATGTATAGCGCCAGGATGGCGGCCTGACCCGTTTTTCTTTATCCTTTTTCCGGTTCCCATCCGAGGAGACGGACGAAGCCCTTCTTCAAGAAGACCCAAACCTGGGATACGCCAAGCAAGGACAGCCATAGGACACTGACTGCCTCATGTGCCGAAGCCTTTGTTTCTTTCTTGTTTTCCCCTCTTTATTAGTTTTCTTGTTCCATAAAAGACTCTGTCCTCCCTACCTGAAAAAGAAGGGATACACCCAGGAAGTATTGGGATATACCAAAATTAAGGACTGAAAATAAAAGAAACCCTTCTCCCATATCCTTCAACCGTTTCATGTATTACTGGAGTGGGAGGGACGATGGGCGCCCGGCGTGGTCTAACGCTCACACCACCTGTCCGACGTGATGGTGCGCCAGTGGGGGAGGTGATAGCAGATCCTGCCACCCACTGGCATTTGGTGGCCCTGAAAGGTCGGACTAGGAGGGTTTGGAGGCTGCTGCAGAGGGGGCTGTGGTGGACTGGCCTGCCCGCTGGCCCCCAGAACCGCGGCGGTGGTTCCCACGTCCCCGGCCGCGCTGGGGCTGAACAGCTTGCGCCGGCCTGTGGCTCTGGGCAGGACGTAGCGGGGCACCCCTTCCGTAGCCACGAAAGGGGCGAAAAGCAGACTGCGAAGAGCGGGTGGTGGAGAGGCCCAAGGACCTGGCCGTAGCCCGAGAGTCCTTAAAGCGCTCTAGAGCGTTGTCTGCCTTGTCGCCGAAAAGGCGACGGCCATCAAAGGGCATGTCCATAAGTGTGGATTGGACATCCCCAGAAAAACCAGTCGAACGCAACCAGGCATAACGTCGAAGGGCTACTGACGTGGAAATCGTCCTGCCAAGTGCGTTGGCGGATTCCAGCCCACATCGGATGGGAACTTTGCTGCGTCTTTCCCTTCAGCAACCGCTCGAGAGAGCAAGGCCCAGGCCTCCTCCGGGCACTGAGGCAGCACTTGCGCAACCGTGTCCCACATGGAGTGGGTGTAACGGCCCAATAGACATGCAGTGTTTACTGACCGCAGTCCCAAGCTGGAGGAAGAAAACATCTTCTTCCCAAGATGATCCAGCTTCTTGTATTCCCTGTCCGGGGGAGCGGTAGGGAATGCGCCCTTGGACGTGGAGGCTTGGACTACCAAGCTCTCAGGGGTGGGGTGTTGGGAGAGGAAAGTGGGGTCGCCCGGGGCCGGGCGGTGGCATCAGGCAATTATCCTGTCCACAGGAGCTCCTGTGTTGGGCCTGGACCAGGTGCCCAAAAGGATGACTGTCAGGGCTTCATTAAACGGCAGCAGGGGCTCCGAAGAGCTCGCTGCCAGTTGAAGCACCTCTGTCAGGAGGTTAGTCCTGACTGCCACTGTAGGTAGCTCGAAGTAGAGAGCCTCGGCCGCCCTACGGAACACCACTGCGTATGACGCTCCCTCCTCCGTAGCCACGGTAGGAGGGGACAACATGCCAAGGTCTGGTGAGGTATCCAAACCACTGGCTTCCCCCAGTTCCTCTCTCCAGTCCTGCTCATACACCAGCTGGTTTGTTAAAGGTTCTCCAGGCCCCTCCCAGTCCTCCTCACCCTCCTCTGGCTGCCAATCTGGTCTCAAAGAGCCAGGGTAGAACAGGGGCACAAAAGTACCCATCGGCGTCGGATCCGGCGTCGGTCGACGCCGGTCCAACTCCGTGTCTACCTCGAGGTGGAGGCCGGGGTCGACGTTGGCTGGGGACACAGCCGACGCCGGTGGCAGACGTGGTGCCAGTGGAATCAGCGCAGGGGGGAGGCATAACGAGGTCGACCGGCGCTGATCCGGATCCAGGCCTGGATCCAGGGGGACCCTGCGGCGCTGAGGCCGAAGCCGCTGAAGCCGAAGGCCCAGCCCCCAGCCAAGTCCGCGGGGCCCGAAGGCGCGCCGGCGGAGTCGGGCTGCCCAAAGATGGCATGCATCGCTTTGTAGAAACTCCGAAGCTGGGCAGGGGTCGCACCGGGTCCCGGAAAGGGAGGGAAACCCGAAGTCGACCCAGCAGGCTCCGCACGCGTAGCTGTGGGAGGGGCACCACCCGCATCCCTCGTCGCGTCGGCCGACAGACGAGGAGAAGTCGAAGAGCGACGATGCTTCTTCGACTTCTTTTTGTGCTTTGACTTACCTGACCCCGAGTGCGAAGACTTTGAAGAAGAATGGTGTTGGCTCCGCGACAGGTCCCTCGACCTCCTCCGCGACTGGGACCTCAAGCGGCGCGGAGCCGACTGCCGGGCCTCGAGTAGCTTTCGGAACCGCTCCCGCAAAGACTTCGGGCCATGGTCCGGCAGTCGGAGCACGACTTGGGGTCGTGGTCGTGCTCCAGGCAGTAGAGGCACATGCGGTGCGGATCCGTCTCACCGACATGAGTCGGTTACAGGAACTGCAAGCCTTAAAGCCGGGCATCCCTCGTGCACCAGGAGTCGATGAACTCAACAACAATGAAGTCGACAAAAGCAGAGAAAAAGTTCAGTCAAAAATTGACTGGGGGTATCGCTCTCTCCGGATCTACGCTTGATGGCGCGTAAAAAGAAAGAACGGATGTCAGCGCGCGAGGGCGGCGTCTATGTAGCTACCGCGACGTCATCCCGGCGACCACGACGACGAACACCGAGTCGACCGGCGCCACCTTCCGACGCGCAGGGCTACTGCTGACGAAAAACTTTCCGGATCCAGTCTGACGCCTGGGGGAGATTCTAAGGTAAGGAATCTATAACTAACAGTTTTTTCAGATTGCCTTCATTCAGTTACATTAGTCATGAGCACACATAAGTCTCCGAACAGTAGTAGAATCCTTCATCACCTTCTAAACTGAGTAAACATCACCAACGCACAGTAAATTAAGGTCCGGACGTCCCCCCTAGGCTATCTTCTACCTGTTAACTGGTGTAAAAACGCGGACAACCGAAAAGGAGGAAACGGATTACAAACGCAGGGCGGCCATCACATACACATTGTTAGGTGTTGCCTAGAAAGAGGAAACGCAAACGATCATGGGACAGTTTGATGGCCAACAAATCAGCGAGAGTCAGCTTGCCAGAGACGTCACTCCGAAACAACCCATTCAAAAGTAGTAATATTAGTGGCCATCTTAGTGTAGTATACTTTCTAAAACCCTACACGCCCCACGCAGTAGCAGGCACAGAAGAGGAATGAAAATACCATTAAACTTTAAGAAAAAAATTACTTTCCCATCGACGCTGCCCCGTTTTTTTTGCAGTTGTGTGCCAGTTATACCTTCACAGTAGATACAGAAGTGAATGCCTGCTTTGGCCCCAGGGGGACTACTAAGTATGTGATGATCGGGAAGCATTGAAGCCTGCGCCTGATTGTACCCCAGGAGGACTGCTGAGTGCGCGCTCCATTGGAGCGAGAATGTCTTTTGAAGCACGCACAAAATTTCAATCAGAACGAAGTCCAGCCCCATAATTATTGAAATGCCACCTTAGGAAAAAATAAAAACCTTTATAAGCCATGAAAAATAAATAAACCCACAAAAGCCAGTGTACAAATACCGTGCCCGCAACTGGATGTGGAAAAATAAGGGGCGAGGTTAGCATTGCAGTCTTGGAGGCGCATACAGCAGCGAGCATGAGCAGCGCTCATGATACATACTGCTAAAGAAAAAAAAAGCAGCAGCAACAGGCGGAAAAGCACACGCGGGTAGAAAGCTAAAAAATGTTTTTTAAAGAGTTCTCTTCAAACAACAGAAAAGCAGTCGGAGGTGATGGGGTGGGGGCTCCCGCGCACGCCACAATTTGCCCTGCTACATGTCATGGAGGGGGTAGGGGGCAATATATATAAAAGACATCTTATGCACCTTGGCCTTACGTTGGCAAAACGAGATATAGCTAAGGCGTAGAAGGACCCACGGGACCCGTCTGTGGCAGCTTGGAAAAATGGTCTGGACTTTTGCATGGGGTTGGAACAGCCAATCTTTGTTGCTAGGGGTGCCCACGTAAGCATTATAAAATATGGAGGCGCTGGGCGGAATACAGGGGCCTGTGGCTCGAGCCTCCCGGTTGTGGCAGCGGACCTTCCGGGGGAGTAAATGATGGCGACGCATGGGTTTGCTGTGGTGCGGGGGAGGAGGGGCTTGGGGGTGTGTGTACATAAGCTATTATTCTTCTATTTATAAAGATCGATTGTGGGCTGGACTCCGTGGGCATTGTGCGACTCTGGGGGGGGCGGGTGCGGGAGGGGGGGAGTTGGAGGGTGTGGGTCCTCTTTGGAAAACTTAGTTTTATATGCATAGCCATGTGTTGTTCTTTGTTCATTATTTCAAAGAAAAAGTCGATTGCTTCCGGCTGATGTAAGGTTTGTTATTGCAGTTGTCTCTGGAGTGCAGAGCCCTGCAACATATGTGCAATTTGACAATAAAATACGTTTTAAAAAAAAACCAGAAAGGCACTGCAAGCGTAACCAGACTGTACTTGGCCGGTGCTCTTCTGTCGAAAAAGGGAAGTGACGTCTGGCTGTGCGTACACGTTGGGAGCCAGCAAAGAAGAGGGACATTGGACTGCACCAATGGGAAGTAGCAGGCAGCAGCAGGCGGGAGCTAAGTCACATTTACTGAATGCAATAGGTCTTGCAGACAGCGCATGTGCGCTGATGTTCGACCTAAAAAAAGAAAGCATAATGAAATCAGCAACATGGAGGACGACCTTTATCTGCAGGAAAAACAAATCCA
The DNA here is from genome assembly GCA_963921515.1 of Calotriton arnoldi. Taxonomy (NCBI): domain Eukaryota; kingdom Metazoa; phylum Chordata; class Amphibia; order Caudata; family Salamandridae; genus Calotriton; species Calotriton arnoldi. Next base: position 2,917,814 of record CAWUFW010000466.1, read on the forward strand.
GGTATGAATACAGCTAAACATCAAGAATGCCAACAGATAGAGAAGAGAATACAAACTTGTAGAACAGTAAACAAAGGGAGAGTGATACAAATCGAACAGGGTAAACAGTGGGGGGGAATGCAATCAAAACTGAAGAAGGATGATGTGTCACTAACATCTGCCAGCCAGGAAGGGTACGGTGAGAGGCTTGTAGGGCAGTTCCTGAGTAGGATGGGGGCCGGGGAGGTGGTGGGGGTGACAGACAAATGGTATTTCTAGCATGCATGGTCAAGGAAATAGCTGAGTGTTCGGAGCCTGCTCTTGAAACTTGTCTAGAAGGGCATCCCAAAAGCCTGAGATAGGATGTTTACGCAGACCTTTTATTTCTAACCTGCACAGGAATGTACTCTCAGCTAGAGCCCATGCCAGCACGGAGAGCGCTCAAGCAGAGGCCACTGGCGGATTTGCTGCCTTCTATTTACGAGTGATGTGTCGTTTTGCCAAGAGGAAGATCAGGTCAACAAACTTCATCACCGCCCTGAACCTCTTAGTGCATCTGTAAAACCCCAGAATACATACTTCCCAGATGTAAGGGAGGACAATGCCCGTGCAATAAGCTAAATGGCTGTAATGTCTCTCCAATATACGGCCAGTGCAGGGCAAGACAAGAGCATGTGTACCATCCCCACATCCTGGGGTTAGGTATCGAGGGCAGGCGGCGTCAGTGGGGTGAAAAAAACATTTGATGTGTCTGGGGTCTAAAGCTGGCTTCATTGTCTATAAACCGAAGCAAGCTTGGGAGTTGGTTCCAGGCTATGGCGCAGAGCACCAATAAAGTTTTTCTGCCCCGGGATTTTAATCTAAAGGGTGGGAGCTTTAGGAGGTTTGCATTGGAGGATCCCAGAATCCTCCGGGTCCTATGATGGCAGAACCGGGCAGTGAGATATTTAGGATCAGTGGTATGAAAGCATCTAAACAACAAAAAGAGGATCTTAAGCAGGACCCTGTTATGGACAGTTAGTCATTGGAGTCTTTTCAGGGCTTCGGATGTGGAACTCTGTTTAAGGAGTTTGAGCACCAGTCTAGCGGACGACTGTTGTACCATCTGAAGTTTGTGGAGCAGCTGTTTGGAGCTCCCTGCACAGAGACTGTTGCAGTAGTCAAGTCTGGAGGTTCTTAAAGCAAAAGCAACTGTTTCCCTCCCGGCCACGGGGGAGGAATTCAACAAACGTTTTAAGAGATTTTATCAATTTGAAGTACATGTCTGCCACTGCCACAGCTTGTGGGCGGAAGGAAAGAGTGGATGGAGTTGGGCCACCATTGCATGGAGAGAGCAGGTTTGATTTCCCGAACAAAAGGATTTCGGTTTTATCGGTATTGCATTTAAGGTGGTTCTTTTCCATCCAGCAGATGATGTTGGCGAAGCAGTTTTTTAAATCAAGTTCAGTTCCAAAAGAGCCTTTGTCTAAGGATAGGATTAGTTGTGAATCATCAGCATATGATGTAGTAGCAATTCCATAGGAGGCTTTCAGGGATATAAGGGGAGCATATAGATATTAAATAGCCCAGGGCTAGGAGACGAGCCCTGCGGAACACCAAAAGCGACTGATCTCTCGGCTGACGAGAACTGTCCCAAGGTTCCCAGTTGTTTCCAGTCAGAAAGGATCTGATCCAGGCCAGAGATTTGTGGGAGATACCAGGATCTTGGATCCGCTGTAGAACGGTGTGAGAAATGATATCAAACGCTGCAGAAAGGATCTGATCCAGGCCAGAGCTTTGTGGGAGATACCAGGATCTTGGATCCGCTGTAGAACAGTGTGAGAAATTATATCAAACGCTGCAGAAAGGACCTGATCCAGGCCCGAGCTTTGTGGGAGATGCCAGGCAGTGGCGTTCCTGTGTTCCATACAAAGGTGGTTTCTTGTTCAGTGATAATGGTACCACTTGGAAGTCCTCGAGTCAGATGGTCTAGCCTGTATCCTAGATCTTTGATGGCTTCCAACATTGGCCCAAGTTGGAAGTGCTCATCCAGCTGAGAGATATTACTTCAAAGTCTAGGAGGACGTTGCAATGTTTTAGAGCTTCTCTTTTTCTACTGCAATGAGTAGGGCCTGCCAGGTCAACGTAGGCTCCGCTTGGTCAAGAACCGTTTTCAATTCATCCTGAAAAACCAGAAAGTGCACAGCGCTACAGGAGTAGAGTCTAAAGCAGGCCATACCTCCCATCATGGCCAACTATTCTTGTTTAGGAAAGGCATTTATTGACTCGAGAACTATAAAGAAACATTAGACTCTCGACTTGGCCTCCATGACGTTTCAAGCATTCTTATGCTAATGGTCAGACCCGGCATCTTTTGGCGTGGTTTCTCCTGTCATTTTTGGTTCTGACCTCCTGTCTTTGACTGTGTGCTGAATTTTGCTTTTGCTGGTTTTAGGGCTCTGGGCACTTTACCACTGCTGACCAGAGCTAACCTGCAAGTGCTCCCTGTCTAAGACCTGATGGTAATTGGTCTCTCCATGATTGGCGTATTTGATTTACTAGTAAGTCTCTAAGACCGTGCACCAAGTGTGCCCACAGCCTGTAACCCGAATGCTACTAGTGGGCCTGAAGCACTGATTGTGCCACCCACCTGAGTAGCCTCTCAAACCTGTCTCAGGCCTGCCACCACAGCACCACTAGGGGCAGTTTTAAACTGCCATTTCGACCTGGCAAGTGCACCCACTTGCCAGGTCCAAACCTTCCCTTTTATTACATGTAAGGCATCCCTACTGTAGGCCCTCAGTAGCCCTATGGGTAGGGTGCAGTATATTTAAGAGGTAGGACATGTTCCTGTGAGTTTTACATGTTCTGGTAGTGAAAACGGCGAAATTTGTTTTTCACTACAGCAAGGTCTATCTCTCCCATAGGTTAGCATTGGAGCTGCCCGGTAACATCGTACCAGGGTTTCATCCAATTGGAGTTTGGTGTCTCTGGACTCACAATTTAAAAATCATCTTTTAGTGAAGGTGGTTTTTAGATTGTAGCTCTGACAATGGCACTTTTAGAAAGTCTGCATTTTCTTACTTAATCATTCTATGCCTCTGCCTGTCCCACAAATACACGTCTGGGTTGCATGACAGTTGGGCTTTGTGAATTCACTCTAGACAATCACACCCAAAGGGAGCTGATGTGTGCCCTGCATATCCTGAAGGACCATCTCCAGGCTGATTAGTCTTCCTGAGCTAGAGTGGCGGCAGGAGCTGACACTTGCCCCTGAATAGGGCTGTTCCCGTTCCCACACAAAGCAGTCTCTACTCCCCGTAGTGTGTCTGGAACCAGGGCCAGGAAGGGCAGGGTCTTGTGCACTACAAAGACCTTTCTTTGAAGTCTCCCATCTCAAATGCCAAAATGGGTATAAGTACTGGACCTCTAACACCATATACTCGGAACACTTCTGGAATGTTCCCAAGGAAAGTCATAGTGGTGTCCTCTTTGCAGGTGGTGCGAGGTCTGGAGGTGGGGCAGGTAGGGTTCTTTTGGTTTGGATGCATCTGATGATCCTCCTAGCTACAGCTGCCTTAGATATATAGTGGCCTTTATGAGGTGGAGCAAAGGCAAAGAAAAGCTGTTGTGTTTTACGTAGGACTTGGCCCTATCGATGTAGTACATAAGAGCACGCTTGACGTAAAATGTGTGTAGCACTCTCTCGGCTACTGAGTCAAGCTGTGGGAAGAAGGCCGAGAGCTCTATTGTTTGGTTGAGGTGAAAAGGGCACACAATCTCGGGTAGGAATATGGGGTCAGTTATAAGGACAACCCTTCCATTGTGGACCTGTAAGAAAGGCCCTTGTAGTATAAGAGCCTGAAACTCACTACTACACCGAAGATACATAATGACTACTAGGAAGGCAACCTTCCAGGAGAGGAATTGTAAAGGGAAAGAGTGTAACGGTTTGAAAGGAGAGCCCAGGAGTCTTATGAGGACAACATTCGGGATCCAGACTGCGGCAGGTGGCCCCCTGGGCGGTATGACATGTTTAAGGCCTTCCATGAACACTTTGATGACAAGGATCTTAAACAGTGAGGAGTGTTCCCGCAGCAGAATATGTGCAGCAATGGCGGCTAGTGTTATATTCCATATAGGTACCGCAATATAGGCTCAGGTAACATCATAACCTTTCACCTATACTTTCCCCTACATTACACACATAACGGTTCTTGGGAACTGACCTTTTACCTAGAAACGACACTGCACACAGAACACGGGATTTTCCCTGGTAATAACCTCATACATTATGCATGAGGATTCTTGGAAACTCAGCAGGACTACCATCTCCTGTATAATAACTATGTATAAAGTTCATTCCCGACATCATCCTAAGTCCGACAAGGTAGAACAAGTCCGACAAGGTAGGACCCCTGGGGAGACCTTTGAGTACATAAACATCACATCTTGCTGAGACAAACAGAGGAGGATCAGGACTTCCCTGCCGACACACTGACGCGAGACGCTGAGGTTACTGCATGCAGATACTCCAGCTCGCAGTGGTCTAACATCCCTTGCAGGATGTCCAACTCGAGACCAAGACGGTCTCGAGTTGGAAAAGGTCAGGTAAAGGGGTTGATTTTATCCTAGAGGGATTCTTGGCTTAACACCTACACGCATGCTTGGTACACTTAGGTACATCTAGTTAGGGTAGCATCGTAGGAGTACGCATTTTATTGTCATGTATTTTATATAATTGCCTGTATTTATGATTATAGCAAAATGGTAGAAATCTACCATCCTTTTACTTTCCTAGTGCTTCTCATCATTTATATCTGTTACTGTCTAGTGGTTGTTTCAGCACGCCTATTTTACACTAGAATAACGACTGTTCAAGAAATGCTTATTGAAAAACGTCCATACCGTTTATTCTGTGTATCTCTCTGAAGACTAAGTGAGCACGAGTGACTGAGCGAAAAGTACTACACTGTTTCCACGGTCCTGAGGGATCAGGGTTGTCATGTTCGATAGTTGCCAAGAACTATTCTCTCCCTGGTAAGAGGAGTTTCTAGTGGCACTGTGAGCTAGCTGGTACACAGGCCAACATACCCGGTGGGGGTGCCTAGAATCAGTCTGGCACCAATCCTACAGTGTATGTTGCCTAAACGCGCAGATCCTATATAGGTTTTATAGGAACTCGACAACATTAGATTTAGCCGTATCGAGAGGTAGGCTAGTTCTGACTGCAATGCAGGAAGCAGCAAATGATGTGTTTGACTGTTGGTGTAAGAGGGTCCAAGTAGTTTGAGGTACAGTAGTGCAAGGACTTCTTCCACTTAGCAGCGTAACAGGTGCACATGGTGAGCTTGCTGGCTATTATAGTACTGTAATGCACTCTTGAGGTATGTAGCCAAACTCTAGAAGAGATGAGAACCACAGTTAAAATCTTAGAAGCACATGTAGCAAAACACCGTTGTTCGTTTCCAGAAGAGACAAACTACCTCGACCCCCACCAGGCAGGGTTTCGCCCTTCCCATTCTACCGAATCAGTCATTCTTTCAGTGGTAGATGATATGAGGCATGGGGCTGCTGAAGGCAGTACTCAAGCTCTGGTCCTGCTGGACCTATCCACGGCATTTGATACCGTCAATCATATCATTCTGCTGGACCGAATCGCCAACGCTGGCCTAATAGGCCTTGCCCTACAATGGATGAAATCCTTCCTGAAAGACCGAACCTAGTCTGTCCGTCTTGCCCCATATTGCTCATCTATAATCCACATGAACTGCGGAGTACCTCAGGGTTCCTCCTTTCCCCACACCTTTTTAACCTCTATATACGCCCCTTGATAAACACCCTCCAGCAGAAGAAGGTGAAAATATATAATTATACCGACGACATGCAACTGATTTTCACCATCGATGAGACACGAGACTCAAGAGAGTTTTTCCAGAACACTATGACGTACATCAGAGACTGGATGAATGACAATCAGTTAAAGCTCAACCCCTATAAAACAGAGATAGTTGTAACCAACACCAAAGTAAATCATTGGACCCCCGCCTATTGGCCAACAGATATGGCCCCCCTCCTGGCCCCTAAGACTGCTGTAAAAAGCGTAGGCGTCCAGATCGATAATAACCTATCTATGAAATCTCAGATAAGCACAGTGACGTCCTCCTGTTTTCTCCAACTGAGGAAAACCAGGAGATTTTTTTCAATGAAGGCTATTGCATTAATCCTGTCCAGAATCGACTATGCAAATGCCTTATATTTGGGGCTTCCAAAAAATCTAAATTATAGACTCCAACTGGCGTAAAACCAAGCAGCAAGAATCATTTTCCAACAACCGTGACACTGCCACATCAAACCATTAATAAAGAAGCTACACTGGCTTCCAGCGACCCAACGTACCTTGTTCAAAACAGATTGCGTCATATTCAAAGCTCTCCATAACAAATGCCCCGTTCATAAATACCAAAATCCAAAAATATTCTCCGAAACGCAATCTTAGGTCCTCTCAAATAAACCTTCTCACGATCCCAAGGTTCAAACGAAAGAGACTGGGAGGGCTTTGCTTCTCAGTTCAAGGTCCTCAGGTCTGGAAGTCATTGCCCACTGCAACTTTAGGAGCTTCAGAAGAATGCTGAAAACTTGGCTCTTTTCTCAGGAATAACGGAGGCAGATTCCTGGCAAATCATCCATAGAGCATTGCACATGGACTGCGGGTGTGGAAACCTAGAGGTGAAACTTAGGCATTTTATGCTTTTCGCAACTGGGACCCTGCCCACCGATGGACTTGTTCCTGCTGACCAGGTCTGTCGAGTCGTTGTCCACCCCTGGTAGATCGTCCAATGCCAGATCTACTGCGCCAGTGTTGACAGCTGCAGGGGGGTCGGCGGGGAGGGGTGGGCGGGGGGGCATCTTGCTTGTGAAGACAGAACATGGCAGTCTTGCTGTCTCTTTGCACTAGGACTACTTTGATTTGAATGCCTTGAAGAAAGGCTTTGAGGGTCAGCTGTATGGCTAAAAGCTCCAGATGGTTGATATGGAGACCCCATTGATGAAGGGGCCACAGACTCTGGACTGTTACGTCCCTGAGATGTGCCCCCACCCGCAAGGAGTGATGCGTCCATGGTAATGGTCACTTGCGGAATTGGATCTGAAACTGGCCAGACCAGCAACAGGTTGCTGCTGTTACACCACTACAGTGAGTGATGGGTGCTGGCCCAACATTAGATCTGCACAGCGACCCTTGTGACCACTGTGTTGGGAGGCACGCTTGAAGTTGACACATATAGAGCCAGTTGTGAGGGAATATGGGTATACACGAGGCCATCATACCTAGGAGGCACATCACTGTGCGAACTGTGAGAGGACAGAGTGGCTGAAAAAGAGGCATTAGATGCTGAAGTGCTGCCGCACTTTGGTCACTTGAGTATGCCTTGGCAGTGACAGTGTTTATCAGAGACCCCATGAACAGTTGGACTTGAAGGGGTTTGAGGTGGGAATTGCTGCCACTCACTGTAAACCCCAAGCTGCAGAGCAGAGACGGCAGCTTGGGTGCGGGCTAGGCACTCCTGTCTGCTTGCGCTTTTGATCAGATAGTCGTCTAGGAAGAGGAAGATGTGAGCTTTTCGTCAAAGGGCAGGTTGACGAGGTGTTGCTGAACGTCTGGCTTAAAGCCAGAAATATGAATTCAGGAGTGGCGGAGGAGGATGATAAATGTATAAACCTCTCTGGCGCTTGTGTCGGCTGCATCTAACGCACACTGTATGGTGGCATTAGAGAAAGCTTCCCCTCTTCCACAAACTCCTCCCCTCCTCTTTCTGTACTGGTCAGGAAGATGTTCAAGTAAGGACTCTATTTCCTCTCATTATGCCCTACCCCACTGAGACAGGAGACCCACAGAACTGGTGATGTGCCAGTGTCACCCTTTTGACAGCAGCGTCAAAGCACTTACTCTCACCTGTTGCAGGGGCTGCTGATCTTTTGAATTTGCAGCCTGGGGTATACAATTATCTACACCAAGAACCCCTCGCTACCCCTCTCCTCTGACTGAATATCACTCACAGCAATCTAAAAGTGATCTTAACAAATTACTGGTCACTAAACAAGTCTATTCAATACTACAGAACGCGAAGGGAAGCAGTGGTACACATGCGACCTTGGATAGAAAAACTACAGACTGGCAAGCAGTAACTAACTTAAGCTGTAATCAATGGAACTGGCTTCCGGGTACTGTCGCCAACATTTTACGTATGACAAAGAACGAATAAAATTAGTAATTCTTATGAAGATGAGATCCACATTCTATCCTGGTACATAGCTGGAGCAAAAAAACTTCTCGAAGAAGGTCTTCCTCTTCACGAATGGGACACCTGTGATATAATTGCCTTACAAGAGACATGGGCTTTAGAAGATCTCCCCATAGTTGGCTTTACTCATTACACAGTGGTAGCAGAAAAATGCAAACATTACGACCGTGCAAAGGGTGGCCTGGCAGTTTATGTTGCATTAGCTCTAAACATTACATCATAACAGCTGAATTCTCCAGATCTGAGTATTCAACTTACGTATCATCATTTGGGAAGAAGGACATCAGTAATATTGATTAACTATTATACGCAACCAACGGCTCACATTTCTTTTTTAAAAAGGACAACAACGCACTTCTAAACAAAACCATTTCGGACTTACGTTGTGCCGAACCAGCTTGGAACATAGTTCTGACCGGAGATTTTAATGCGAACTTGCTCCACACACATGACGAAGATGAAATCTTGACAGCCGATAGCATTTTCTGGAAGCGTAAAGCAACAGCTTTCAAACAGGCCGATATGTCCGGACCATATTGACCAGCAGCTGGTAACAGCCTTAGAATATCAGGGAATGCTTGTGATTAATGGAAGATTGGAAGAAGATACCCCGCCCAAATACACGTATCACGGCCCAAGGTCCCAATCGACACTTGATTACACGATCATAACGCTCCCATTAATGCCATTCCTTGCTGAAAATGAATGAAATGAAATATCAGCATTTGTAAAGCGCACTGGGACCTCCGGAGAGGTGTCCCGGCGCTGGGGGCCGTCGGGAAGATTAAGCGAGATATTGCCCAGAGTCACATGGTGCTGGGCTAACCTGCCGCCGGCGCCATGGATCGAACCGCGAACCTCGTGGTCCGGAGTCAGGCACCCTGGCCACTGCGCCACACCTCTTCCACATTTCCCTATAGAGTATACCACACTGAGCGATCACTCAATCCAACACATTGTTTTTAACTTGAACCTGTCAAGCTACTACATCACAGGAAGGCTACTTGAACACAACAAACCTAAAACGCCTTACCTGGTCAAGCAAAACGAATCAGCAGCAATTTATAACAATGAAAGTGAAACTTGCTGAGTCTGTACTACTGAATACCAACAGGGTTCAAGCATGGTCTAAATTTCTGACTGAACTTCCAACCGTAAGGACAAAACCTCGGCACAAGGTAATATGTTCCAATCCAGATAAAGGGTTAACAAGCTAGGTACAAAAATTAAGAAGGGTCTTAAAAAGAACACTAAAGAAATTACACACAAATAACATCATGGGAAGCATTTCGGCAACAGAGAAAATTTTATTAAAATAAGCTATGGGAGAACAAAAGAGAACAAAAGAACGTGTGTGGACAACTTCTGGGTCAAACTAATACACAAAGCAAGACATCAAAATTCAAATAAATTCTGGCAAACGATAAATCAGTTGAATCAACCAAGGAACATCTTTACGTCAAATGTGCAGGAACAGGACTGGGCTAAATACATAAACCAGAAATTTTAAATGCAGTATCATACTTCTCAACATATACAGACATCGCAGGACCAACTAAGTCACCCCCATCAATTAGGTGCTGGTGACCATTCCACCCACGCAAAAGGCACGAACGAGATCCTGAGCCTAACAGGGAGAATCCAACACAAACAATTCCCCTTATTCAGCGGACTCTATAAAAAGTCTAATAAACAAAAGCAAAAGAGATGGTGCTCCAGGACACAACGGTGTCCCGCAAGCCTTTTTTAGACACAACCCAGCTTTCTAGAGCATTCCACTAGAGAACCTTTTAGCTGAAGCTGAGTTCTTAAACCAAATTCCTGAGAGCTAGCAAGGATCAATTATAACACCAGTATACAAAGGGGGAGAAAGAACTAACCCATCTAACCACAGACTTATTGCATTATTGGATGCTGAATCAAAATACCTTGCCTCATTGATCCTGGAAGATCTGGTCAACTGGCCTGATGAACTCAACCTGATCCCTATAAACCAGACGGGCTTTAGAAAGGGGATCGGAACCATGTCCAACATCTTATTTATCTCCCTAATAGCAGAGAAATGTAAGAAAAACAAACAGAGCGTTCGACAGTGTGGACCGGAAACTTCTGTGGGCCAAATTACAAGCATGGAACATCCCAGAAACAATTTTAAAAGGATTAATGTTATTTTATACTGATACATGGGTAAGAGTGAAACTTGGGGATGGCTCAAGAGTTTCAAAAAAATTATACACAAATAGGGGCCTGAAGCAGGGATGTGTGTTGGCACCACATTTATTTAATCTTTTCATATCCGACCTGTCAGTAAAACTTAATAGACTCAACTCCCATTCCCCGCATCTTGGCACTTCAGCCCTTCGCACCTTGCCTATGCCGACAACATCGTTTTATTCAGTTTAACTAAGATTGGTCTAACCAGATTATTAACGGAACTTGTAGAATTTCTAACAGTAAATAAGTTAGAAATCAACATAACAAAAACAAAAACTATGATTATCAGTAATCAACCAGCTTATTCGTAAAACATCCGGCTAGAAGGCAAATCTCTGGATAATGTGTCTAGCTATAAATATCTGGGATTTTACATTGATAATAAACTAACTCATCATGAACAGAAGAACTACTTGGCTCAACGGGCAAGTGCATTAATTTTTGCTTACAAGTCACTGGTAAAGAAACTGGAGGGCCCAACATTTAGACCATTGTTTTCGGTAATAACAGCCAAAACACTTCCAACTTTAACATGTACGAGCGCAGCCCTTCATGGAAAAGACTCAACTCTTCTTAATAACTTAACAACTAGCATTTTTTTTATTTTTTATTTCAACTCCCTCAAATAGCTTCGCCGGCACAAACCCGCCTGGAATTCGGCCTAATGAACGAAACATTGGGCAGACTCTACTCATCAATAAAAGTTTGGTATCGCATAAAAGAAAACACAGAGAACTCCAACCTTAACGAGGCACTGTGGGTAGAACTTGAGAAAGGGAAAAAATCACCTTACACTGACTTTTAGCACAATGCACTTAAATCCACTTGCACTTTGGACCTTTAGAACAAAAATCTGCAATTTCAACATTTAAGTTAGCACTAAACAAAGCCGCAAAACTCCATTCTCTACTGTTGGACAAAAACATTTTTAGCCAAAGATCCCATTCCTGGACAGTTCTCAACAACCATAAAGTCCTCAAACCGGCGGATTACCAAGATTTAACTTTTTCGGTCCACGTAAAAAAAAACAGCTAATGGCACTACGCTTTGGAAAATATCCCTCACTTTCAGATGCTCCAAGATGGAAAAACACTGGCTCAAAAACGTGTTGCCTGTGTGGCAGTCAAAAAGAAGATCTTGCCCACCTGATATGTATCTGTCTGAAACTTCATCCAGCGCGTGTCACTTTATTAAGGAAAGCCTTCCTGGACAGAGGAATAGGATCCTGCAGAACTGCTTTTACTAAAGGGCTTGATCCATCTGACCCTCAGATGAACTGCAAACTAGTTAAGTTCCTTCAGATAAATGATCAGGCTGTGAAGTCTAACCCCCTACGGGAGGGGCCACTTACTGAAGGAACCATGCCTGCAGCAACTGATCAGCACGATTGCCATCTCAAGGATGGTGCTTGGCGCAGCCTACTGCTACAATCGCCAGGCAGGAAACAAACACGACCCACACAGGGTCAATGAATGCTTGTCTGTCCTGACCTTACCTGTCTGTCCCAAACAAAACAGTGGTCTTATATGTTTTATGTACCACTTTACAGGATTTTAGAGAGTATTGATTGACAATTGAAGATTTTTATAACTTTGAGATATTACATTGTGACATATTTGGTTGATGAATTGATTTTAAATGTTTGTTTTTAATCAAAGTTGACATTTGCAGTAAAATTGTTATGGTTGTAATTAACTAAACAATAAACTTTACTTGCTGATCTTTAATGGGCAGTGGACACTACCAGGGAGTCCAGGAGTACACGCCCTCTGATGTATAGGGGGGCATAGGGTGCAGGCTTGAACTTCTTCTTCATCCTAGGTGTTACCACCTGGGATTTCACAGGCTCCCTGAAGGTTTCAGATACGGACGTAACCGTACTCTTTAGCATAGGGAGAAATTGGAGCGAGCAGTCAGTTGTGGAAACTTTCTTCAGTAGGAAATCGTGATCCTCTGGTGTAATGAGCATGTCTACCTTGTGATAGGCAGCTGTACGCTGAATGACATCGTGGTATGCAATGCTGTCATCTAGGGGAAATGCTCGAGGTCAGGGTCCCCTGGGGGCTCCCCATCATAGTCCTCCCATGGATCATCAGTGGAGTGAGGGTATATAGGCACACAGTAGTCCTCTACTGGGGAGTAGGAGCTTAGGCTACATGAGACAGGATGAGATTCCAGTGGCCCCTGTGGGTGAAGCCGTAGGGGGTGAGGGTGGAGGCGGGCAAGGAGGCGCAGGTGGAGGAGGAGGTAGAAGACTGGGAACTTTGTCTTTCAGCCTTTTTGCAGGCACAGACTGTGGAGAATCATCTGGTTGTGGGGTGTCCTCGAAGGCAAGCCTCCTCTCTTTTGCCAAAGTCTGTCCAGAGGGGATGGAAAACGATCTGTAATTGTTTATTATCAAGCTCCTGTTGTAGCTTCTCGAAGATGAGCTTCGATTCAGAGTTGGCCGTGGATGGTCTTGGTGCCGATGCTGATTTTAGTGCCGACAGTGCCTTCAGATTTGACTGAGCTGTAGCCATCAAGGTGTACGTTTGGGCTCGAAGGCTGATGGGGGTGGGGTGCCGGTCAAGGCTCATGACCGGATCCTGTCCGGGTTCTGAACCTTGCCTTCATGGCCGACTGGAGCCTGAGGGTAGGGGGGACCCTGCAGGCAGAGGTCGTTTGTGCATGGGGTTCGAAGCCTGCCCTCGTTGGGGCAGTACTCGGCCTCGAAGTACAGGCGCTTGTCTGCCTTGGGGGTCTGGGTGTCGATTGTACTCACGCATTTCCGCTTGGCCTTGATGCCAAATCTGATGTTGACTGAGGTAGATAGAGTGCCCTCAAGCATTTCTTCTTCTTCCTCCTGTTCCGGCACAGAAGAATCTGAGCCAAGGACCTCTGGGCTGGAATGCCCAAAGGCTTGTCGTATTGTTCTTCTTTGGCACTGAGCAGGTCTGCTTTGCCAAAGATATCAGGCATCTCCTTTGATTTATTTTGTTGAGGGTTCAGCGTCTGTGTCCGTGCTGCTGAAGGCTATGCAGGAGCAGCAGCAAGTGTCGTCGTGCTCTGGAGGGAAGCAGAGGTAACACTGTGGAGGTCGGCTCAGTGGTACTTCACGTGTCAATGCAGGCATCTCCTGAAGAGTGTTTGTTCCATCACCCTCTACACCTCTTAATTCCCCAGAGTCTGTAAGGAAGGTGTGGGACCCTGAAGGGCAGGGTGTCCTAAGAGCCGAGGGGCCCGAAGTTCAGCGACAGAGTATGAAGCTCATCAAGAGAGATAAGGAAACGGGACAATGGTCAAAGTAGGAATCTTCTCGGTGACGGAAATGGAAGAAAATGGAAGTATCGGGTCCAAGGACCACGAATGGTCAACGTTGAATGCATCGAGTCGGGAAGCAACGTCGACACATACTTTAAGAATGGAGTTGGTGCCCATGTGCATTCCAAGCTGAAGAAGGAGTCACCAATACCTTGTGACTCAAAGTAGTTCTTCGACAAAACACAATTTGCAACAGTCCAAAACCAACACTAGATGGCAGATCATGGCGGTCAGAGCATCTGTATGTACAGTCACACATACTACGAGCATAATGTTCATGAAATTAAGGAATACCACAGCCAGTTGTGGATGATGGGATTATCATTTTGACCAGAGTGCAGATTATGTTTGGTACAAATTACTAATGAGTTCAAGAAAATAACTCAGCAAAAAATTAATGTTCCTGGACTGAGTCCACCTACTTGATTTCAAGCGGTGACTCAAGCCCAGTCGAGTCAAGCTGAGCAACAAATGTACAGATGGACCAAGGTAAGGTTGGAATTTCAACAGTTGCAGCATTATCTCGGTCTTAGACACTGTATGATGGTCCTATCTGCATCACCATCTCTGCTCTGTGATCGGTACAGGACTTGGAAGGGGCCTGCTCCTAGAGTCTGAAGTAATACAAAGCTGAGGCTGTTGTCCTCCAGGGTCTCAATTTAGCGAATGGAAAGGGGGTTAGTTCTGTTTTGTTATCTCTGACGACACTTCTCGTACAGACAAAAAGAATATCTGTCCACATTTTCTTCTGGAATCGTAGCGATGGCACAGACACGCAACATAGGAAACTATGGTAAATACTCCATATATCGAGGTATTTTCCTTAGATGTGCCCTTTCATTGTTGCTGTTGCATAAAGGCATGGAGACTCTTCAGGTGGAAGCCCATGGACAAAGGGAACTAGGCCAGACTTTACACTGCTTGTACAGAAACCTACAAAGTGCAAAGGCATCAACTGCCTTTGAGAAAGCAACGCCAGTCCTGTCTTTGATGGTAAGAAGGGCAAGTTGTGTAAGTGCCTGGACAGCAAAGTATTGCAAACGGAATAGAAAAAATACAATTTGTATCCATAGTTCTTAATACTGCTACTCGCTCCGCTTTGAAGAGTCCCAAATGGTTGCAGATACGAGAACTGAGGAATGAGGATCAGATGCGTCTGTAAAGGCAGAGAGGTCATTAACTCAATCAAACTTGGAGCATGGGAGATATGTTGATTGTAGACCAGCCATTAAATCAATCTTGTAATCGTGCCAGCTGCACCTGCTGGCTTTGGGTTGATTCACAATAGGTACTTACCTTAGACCTTTGAAGCTTGTAGTTCAGTAGATTCACATGCTCTACACATTCCTGCCATGAAGCACTCGGTGTGAATATCACAAGTTTTTCTATGAAGTCTAAGTTTCGGTTTCGAGGTGACTTGTAATCCTTACAATGGATCAGGACAAATCCTAGATTCCACCCTGCAACCCCAAAACGGGTGAGTGAAAGTAGGTGGAGTGAAGCAAAGCAGGACAGTAAATATTTATAGATGCATTGAGAAAGAAAGTATTATATATTTAATCTACAGTATTGGCTCGCATCCGGGAGGTGGGTTGGCGCATGTGAATCTACAGCACTACAAGCTACAAACGGATAGTCACAAGAACAACATTTTCCGTTTGCACCTGCACTGGAAAGTAGACTGGAAAGTAGTGCTCTCCTTTTAAAGCAGAGCGGATGAGGCAGGTATGTGGAATAATGTTTTAAGGACAATTCGCCACACATGTGCTTCTTGTCGAGCATCAATGTCCACACAGTAATGTTTTGTGAAAGCGTGTGTGGTGGGCACATAGTAGCTTTACATATGTCTTTAGGAGGTAGAGTCCCCAGGAAAGCCATTGTGGCTCCTTTTTGTGAGCAGAATAGGCTCTGGGAAGACAGGAGTGAGCAATTTGTATCGCCCGACGCCTGGGACATGAGGCTTCCTGTTGCAGACCAGAAGTTTTATTATCTATTTATTCCTACAGACAAGTAGGCATTGTCTTTTGCCCTCCTGCACCAAATATAGTCACAAATCAATTATTTTACATTGTAATGTGAAATCTTAGTAAATGCGCCTTTTCAAAGGCATTACGGTAACCACGCTAGGGCCGGCTGCAGCTGTGAGCTGAGCTGTGATGCTCAAAGCAAGTCAGGGAGATGGATTGACGTTGTTGTGGTCTCTGATAGTCTCCGGTAACTCTTCACTCACCAGGGGATTGGCTGTTCATTTCTGTGAACACCGAAAAGAACAGGCGTATTCTAAAAATATAAACGAACAAAGAAGGCCCCTGAAACAAAAGAAGGGAGCGGAACAGGGGAAAGAAACCAAACAAGACAAAATCCCACCTCTCCATGGGATAATCAAAATTTACCATGTAGTCAATTTAATTTTTAGAAGCTACTTTATTTCATGAACATATTTCATGTGGAGTTGACTGATACTATCAAAACATATATATTCAGACAAAATACCATACTTTCAGACAGAACAAATTTCAATTATATATGTCTTAATAATAGCATATAAAATGTATTCGTCCCAATTACATAGCCCCCCCTTCACACTGTCAGCCGAGAGGCAGGCAACGAGTGCCAGAGTGGGAGTTGTTTCCAAATGGCCGAGCCTCCTTTTACTGCTTTGTCTCAGTCATTTGTTTCTGAGTAAAAGTCGCTCTGAAAGAGATTACCATTCCTTCCTTTCTTCACTGGGAGATTGCTGGTGGTGTTCCATGCACCCAGTGCTTCCCCCAAGGTGTCCCCTTCTCCCTACCTTTCACATTTTCCTTGCCTCTTGTATCCTATTTCCGGTCAAGTAACCAATCAGATATTTGACTTTGTGCCAAGACATGGCTGGCCCACTTACCTTAAGCCGGAGACTGGACTAGACTCTCATGGGGACAGTCAGGAACCACCGACATCAGAAGGATGGAAGCCAGTTTGCCTTGCCAGATTGCAACTCATGACCACTGGTTATCAATAGAGCCTTATGCAGTCAGCCATCTTGCTTGTTTACAGATTTTGCCTCTTTAGCTTTCTATTTTGGCACCGTAGGCCACAAACAATAGCTCTGGAATGTCCCTTCCTGCCCAACTTCAGTCATAAGCTCTCCCACTATCCCGAAATTAGATAATTTCTCAAAGTCCTCCTATTCGCTGCACTCCTTCTGTGTCCCTGTTTATCCCTCTTGATAGCTCTTCTGGTATTTCCGCCCTTACCTCATACACTGCTCTTTCATCGAAGTTTTCAATTCTCAACTCTACCTCTGTGTCCTTGCCCTACATTAGACTTCGGCTCTTTCACGGCGTCCCTCAATAAATTGTTATAGCTCTTCTAGTATTTCCGCCCCTACCTCTCACACTGCTCTTTCATCGAAGTTTTCAATTCTCAACTCTACCTCTGTGTCCTTGCCCTACATTAGACTTCGGCTCTTTCACGGCGCCCCTCAATAAATTGTTATAGCTCTTCTAGTATTTCTGCCCCTACCTCTCACACTGCTCTTTCATCGAAGTTTTCAATTCTCAACTCTACCTCTGTGTCCTTGCCCTACATTAGACTTCGGCTCTTTCACGGCGTCCCTCATCAATAAATTGTTATAGCTCTTCTAGTATTTCCGCCCCTACCTCTCACACTGCTCTTTCATCGAAGTTTTCAATTCTCAACTCTACCTCTGTGTCCTTGCCCTACATTAGACTTTGGCTCTTTCACGGCGTCCCTCAATAAATTGTTATAGCTCTTCTGGTATTTCTGCCCCTACCTTTTACACTGCTCTTTCATCGAAGTTTTCAATTCTCAACTCTACCTCTGTGTCCTTGCCCTACATTAGACTTCGGCTCTTTCACGGCGTCCCTCATCAATAAATTGTTATAGCTCTTCTAGTATTTCCGCCCTACCTCTCACACTGCTCTTTCATCGAAGTTTTCAATTCTCAACTCTACCTCTGTGTCCTTGCCCTACATTAGACTTCGGCTCTTTCACGGCGTCCCTCATCAATAAATTGTTATAGCTCTTCTAGTATTTCCGCCCCTACCTCTCACACTGCTCTTTCATCGAAGTTTTCAATTCTCAACTCTACCTCTGTGTCCTTGCCCTACATTAGACTTTGGCTCTTTCACGGCGTCCCACAATAAATTGTTATAGCTCTTCTGGTATTTCTGCCCCTACCTTTTACACTGCTCTTTCATCGAAGTTTTCAATTCTCAACTCTACCTCTGTGTCCTTGCCCTACATTAGACTTCGGCTCTTTCACGGCGTCCCTCATCAATAAATTGTTATAGCTCTTCTGGTATTTCTGCCCCTACCTTTTACACTGCTCTTTCATCGAAGTTTTCAATTCTCAACTCTACCTCTGTGTCCTTGCCCTACATTAGACTTCGGCTCTTTCACGGCGTCCCTCATCAATAAATTGATGTAGCTCTTCTAGTATTTCCGCCCTTACCTCTTACACTGCTCTTTCATCGAAGTTTTCAATTCTCAACTCTACCTCTGTGTCCTTGCCCTACATTAGACTTCGGCTCTTTCACGACGTCCCTCAATAAATTGTTATAGCTCTTCTAGTATTTCCGCCCTTATCTCTTACACTGCTCTTTCATCGAAGTTTTCAATTCTCAACTCTACCTCTGTGTCCTTGCCCTACATTAGACTTCGGCTCTTTCACGGCGTCCCTCAATAAATTGTTATAGCTCTTCTGGTATTTCTGCCCCTACCTTTTACACTGCTCTTTCATCGAAGTTTTCAATTCTCAACTCTACCTCTGTGTCCTTGCCTACATTAGACTTCGGCTCTTTCACGGCGTCCCTCATCAATAAATTGTTATAGCTCTTCTAGTATTTCCGCCCCTACCTCTCACACTGCTCTTTCATCGAAGGTTTCAATTCTCAACTCTACCTCTGTGTCCTTGCCCTACATTAGACTTCGGCTCTTTCACGGCGTCCCTCAATAAATTGTTATAGCTCTTCTGGTATTTCTGCCCCTACCTTTTACACTGCTCTTTCATCGAAGTTTTCAATTCTCAACTCTACCTCTGTGTCCTTGCCCTACATTAGACTTCGGCTCTTTCACGGCGTCCCTCATCAATAAATTGTTATAGCTCTTCTGGTATTTCTGCCCCTACCTTTTACACTGCTCTTTCATCGAAGTTTTCAATTCTCAACTCTACCTCTGTGTCCTTGCCCTACATTAGCTTTCGGCTCTTTCACGGCGTCCCTCATCAATAAATTGTTATAGCTCTTCTAGTATTTCCGCCCTTACCTCTTACACTGCTCTTTCATCGAAGTTTTCAATTCTCAACTCTACCTCTGTGTCCTTGCCCTACATTAGACTTCGGCTCTTTCACGGCGTCCCTCAATAAATTGTTATAGCTCTTCTAGTATTTCCGCCCCTACCTCTTACACTGCTCTTTCATCGAAGTTTTCAATTCTCAACTCTACCTCTGTGTCCTTGCCCTACATTAGACTTCGGCTCTTTCACGGCGTCCCTCAATAAATTGTTATAGCTCTTCTGGTATTTCTGCCCCTACCTTTTACACTGCTCTTTCATCGAAGTTTTCAATTCTCAACTCTACCTCTGTGTCCTTGCCCTACATTAGACTTCGGCTCTTTCACGGCGTCCCTCAATAAATTGTTATAGCTCTTCTAGTATTTCCGCCCTTACCTCTTACACTGCTCTTTCATCGAAGTTTTCAATTCTCAACTCTACCTCTGTGTCCTTGCCCTACATTAGACTTCGGCTCTTTCACGGCGTCCCTCATCAATAAATTGTTATAGCTCTTCTAGTATTTCCGCCCTTACCTTTTACACTGCTCTTTCATCGAAGTTTTCAATTCTCAACTCTACCTCTGTGTCCTTGCCCTACATTAGACTTCGGCTCTTTCAGGGCGTCCCTCATCAATAAATTGTTATAGCTCTTCTAGTATTTCCGCCCTTACCTCTTACACTGCTCTTTCATCGAAGTTTTCAATTCTCAACTCTACCTCTGTGTCCTTGCCCTACATTAGACTTCGACTCTTTCACGGCGTCCCTCATCAATAAATTGTTATAGCTCTTCTAGTATTTCCGCCCTTACCTTTTACACTGCTCTTTCATCGAAGTTTTCAATTCTCAACTCTACCTCTGTGTCCTTGCCCTACATTAGACTTTGGCTCTTTCACGGCGTCCCTCATCAATAAATTGTTATAGCTCTTCTGGTATTTCTGCCCCTACCTTTTACACTGCTCTTTCATCGAAGTTTTCAATTCTCAACTCTACCTCTGTGTCCTTGCCCTACATTAGACTTCGGCTCTTTCAGGGCGTCCCTCATCAATAAATTGATGTAGCTCTTCTAGTATTTCCGCCATTACCTCTTACACTGCTCTTTCATCGAAGTTTTCAATTCTCAACTCTACCTCTGTGTCCTTGCCCTACATTAGACTTCGGCTCTTTCACGGCGTCCCTCAATAAATTGTTATAGCTCTTCTAGTATTTCCGCCCTTACCTCTTACACTGCTCTTTCATCGAAGTTTTCAATTCTCAATTCTACCTCTGTGTCCTTGCCCTACATTAGACTTCGGCTCTTTCACGGCGTCCCTCATCAATAAATTGTTATAGCTCTTTTAGTATATCCGCCCTTACCTCTTACACTGCTCTTTCATCGAAGTTTTCAATTCTCAACTCTACCTCTGTGTCCTTGCCCTACATTAGACTTCGGCTCTTTCACGGCGTCCCTCAATAAATTGTTATAGCTCTTCTAGTATTTCCGCTGTCAGACTAACCTCTTGCCAGCCGGTTCCACAGGAGCAGAAGAGTATTCTTCCGACTCCCCCCGCAATTTGCCGACTAGGGATTTATGCCTGTCTGCACACCGCAGGGGGAAGGGGAATGTGGGAAGAGAGAGAAGAGAGAGACTGCCTCAGAATCAGGTCTGTTCTTCCTACACCTTGCAAGAGTAGTTTGGGTCTTCCTGCTTTGGGGTCGATGGAGTAGTCAAGTACCTGTAGAGGGCGACACATGCAAACGCTACATATACCAATTCTCAATTTAAGCTCTCTATTTAACATGCATAATATAATGACTATTTTCTAGGTACCTTTCTATTCTGAGACTATAGCCCCTCTCTCAGTAGAATAGTTGTAGACTATGAATAATATAATTCTCTCTCGTAATGGATGAAATTGAATTAAGGTAAGTCTCTGAGTGACAACATGCTGTGAAAGTTCGTAAGGAAAAACAAGACCTTACTTCAGAGTCCGGGTTATTCAGTTCCGACGAGCTTGTCTTACCGGAAAAGACAAATGCCAACTGGAAATAATATCCTGCATAAGCGCAATGCAGAAGATGAAAGTTGTGGAAACCACTGCTGAGGCCAAAAAGGAATTCTCTACAAGAAACCGTCAGGAATCTCAAATTAACAAGAGGAGAAAAAGCTCCTCTGTGTGCACACCAAAACACGCCCACAAGTAGGCGGAAACAAGAACTGAGGGCCGCTAAGCGGTTTAGGTTCCTGACACAAAAAAGGGCAAGCGCAAGGGAAGACACTGCTAAACGCTGAGAGGATTCAGATGAAGTGCGCAGAGCAGCGCTCGAGCGCCGGTGAAGCCATCAACAAGCGTCAGGGAGAGAGGAAGCATAGACCGCTGACCTCTCTCGCCCGGCGTAGCCGCCATATTGGAATTCCGCACTTCTCCTTAGTAGTGAAGGTCTTCAAGAGGAGCGCCAAAAGAGTTCGAAGGTAGGGCAATTGCCGTCTCCAGCGTGGATAATTCCGAACCTTATGCCAAACACTAATCCTAGGTCTAGGGAGGGAGACTACAGCTAGGATTTTCCTGACAGTACCCCCTTCCAAAGAGGCTCCCACCAACCTTGGCTTGTCTGGAAATGTCTTGTGAAATTCCTTAACTAATCTGGGTGCATGGACATTGGAAGCGGGTTCCCAAGACCTTTCCTCTGGACCAAAACCTTTCCAATCTATCAAGTATGACAGACGACCTTTCACCAATTTTGAATCCAAAATTCTATTCACCTCAAATTCCAAATCTGAACCTACTTGAATACTAGGGGTTGGTTCTTTGACACGCAGTTGTGGTGGGTTTCTTTTAATTAAGGACACATGGAACACAGGGTGAATTTTTATCGAAGAGTGCATTTTTAGTTTAACTGCTACCGGGTTAACCATCCTGATCACCTCAAAGGGCCCTAGAAATCTGGGTTGAAACTTTCTATTACCCTTCAGACGTAAATGGCGTGTGGAAAGCCAAACCTTATCCCCCTCACTGTATTGTGGATTGGTTTTTCTCCTTTTGTCAGCTTGTTTCTTGTAGGCAATTTTGGCTTGACTCAGATTTTCCCTAGCAGTTTCGTAAGCTACATGTAGTCTTTCGGCCAAATTCTCTACTGCAGGAATTGAATCATCCCTTTTGCCCACAAACACATTTGGGTTCTTTCTGTCCAATTTAAATAGAAAGGAGAAAAACCAGTAGATGAGTGGACGGCCGAATTATATGCAAACTCAGCAGTCCAAACCAAATCCGGCCACTCCCCTTCTTGATCCTGTAGGTACAAACGCAGGTACTGCTCAAGTTCCTGGTTTACCCTCTCGGTCTGACCGTCTGTCTCGGGATGATAACTGGTGGAAAATCTAGAGTCAACACCCAAGTGAGTCAGGAAGGACTTCCAGAAGCGGGACACAAATTGGGTTCCTCTATCTGGGATTACCACTGAGGGAACCCCATGAAGACGAACTACATGTTGAGTAAACAATTGGGCCAAATCTGGTGCTCTGGGAATGGCCTTTAACGGAATGAAATGGGCCATTTTAGAAAAGGTGTCCACAAACACCAAAATGGTGTTGAAACCTTTGCTCGAAGGGAGGTCTACGATGAGATCCATCGAGACCGTGTGCCAAGGGTAAGGGGGTGTAGGTAAAGGGACTAACAGACCTTGTGGGGCTTGTCTAGTGGCCTTTCCCTTAACACATTTTTCACAATTTTGGATGTACTGTCTTATCTGATGGTTCATTTCTGGCCACCAAAAATGCCTCTTGATCAATTCGGTAGTTTTCTTGATACCCTTATGACCGGCTAAGAGGTCATCATGAAAGGTTTTCAAGGCTAGTTCTTGGAGCTTGATGGTTGGTAGATATAGAACTTCTTTGAAGTACGGGAGATTATTTTTAATTTGTCTTTCTGAGTTTTCTTCTGCCCATTTTCTCATTGCACCAATCGGAAGGATTCTTGAATTCCAATTTCGAACCTGGAATACTCAGTGGCTCCAACAAATCTTTCTTCAGGGATGATGGAAGAGATTTCAGACTTTTCCAAATTTGCTGAGCTTATTCTGGAATGGGCATCAGCCTTTCCATTAGAAGAACCGGGTCGATAAGTAATAACAAAATTAAAATCTGCGAAATATAGTGACCATCTTAATTGTCTGGGAGTTAAGGTCTTAGCAGATTTCAAGTATTGCAGATTCTTATGGTCGGTGAATACTGTTACCACGTGTTTAGCCCCCATAAGGTAGTGCCTCCACTCTTGGAAGGCGTCCTTCACAGCCAGCAACTCTTTGTCTGCGATGGGATAATTGAGTTCTGGAACAGTTAACCTCCGAGAGCGATAGGCAACCGGATGCAGTTGGCCTGTAGCCTTGTGTCGTTGGGATAAGATTCCACCGATGGCGTGATCCGACGCATCGGCCTCAACGTAGAAAGGTTCCTCTGGGTCCTGAAGTGAAAGCCTTTTTTAAAAAGACAAAAGCCTCTTCAGCCTCCGGACTCCATAGAAAATTCACTCCTTTCCGTAGGAGGCGAGTCAAAGGTACCATCTTCTGGGAAAATTCGATGATGAAGCGCCGGTAAAAGTTGGCAAAGCCGATAAAACTCTGCACTTCTTTCACCGACTTCGGCGATGGCCAATTCTGGATAGCCTGGATCTTAGATAGGTCCATTGAAATTCCATTGGGAGAAAGCACAAATCCCAAGAATTCCACTTCCTTTACATGGAAGGCGCATTTT
The DNA here is from genome assembly GCA_963921515.1 of Calotriton arnoldi. NCBI lineage: Eukaryota > Metazoa > Chordata > Amphibia > Caudata > Salamandridae > Calotriton > Calotriton arnoldi. The sequence continues at coordinate 2,941,588 of CAWUFW010000466.1, forward strand.
TCCAGTTTAACAAACAGTTGGTTTTCTCTCAGTCTTTGAAGGATGGCCTTGACGTGGTGTACATGATCCGCTTCGTTGTCCGAAAAGATTAAGATATCATCAATGTAGACCACTGCCACCCTATCCAAAAATTCTCTCAGGACATCATTAACGAAGTGTTGGAAGGCCGCGGGCGCATTACATAACCCGTAGGGCATTACTTGATATTCGAAGAGCCCAAAGCGAGTACGAAACGCGGTCTTCCACTCGTCTCCCTCTGCCACTCGAATCAAGTGATAGGCACCACGAAGATCTAACTTCGTGAAAATCTTGGCGCTCTTAACCTGATCCAATAACACCGAGATTAGTGGGAGGGGGTACCGGTTCTTGATGGTAACCTGATTCAATGCCCTGTAATCTATACAAGTCCTAAACTCGCCGCTCTTCTTAGGGACGAAGAACAACGGAGAGGATACAGGAGATTGAGACGGACGGATGAATCCATTATCAAGAAATTGATCCAGATATTCCTTCAAATATTTGTTTTACATTTCCGTCAGGGCATAGATACGACTGCAAGGCAACAAGGCTCCCGGTTCTAATTCGATCTTGCAGTCGTAGGGTCTGTGAGGCGGGAGTTTGTCTGCAGCAGTCTCATTAAAGACATCTTTGAACTCCTTGTAGTCACTAGGAATTTCCGTGGTAATTATTGAATTGATGTCTTGAGCAAATTGGGTTAACATACTAGAAGGAGAATCTTGCCGCAACTTTTGAGTCTTATGGAAACAATTTTCTTGACAGTACCTTGAACTCATTTTGACCGTTCTTTTCTCCCAATCAATAGTTGGGTTGTGCTCAGTGAGCCAAGGTAGACCCAGGATAAGTTGGAACTGTGGTGCGTCGATAAGGTTGAATGAAATCTCTTCACGATGGTCATTTAACCCAACAAGTTCAATTACTTCTGTTTCCTCTGTGATGGGACCCGAGGTTAAACTTGTTCCATCAACTGCTCGTACAGTCTCTACAATTTTCTTTTGACGGATCGAATTCCCATCTCTCTGGCATATTTAATGTCGCAGAAGTTGCCGGTGGCTCCGGAATCGATCATAACTGATACTTCTAGCGTTTTCCTCCAGTAAATCGTGCAGAAAAAGATATCGTGAGATGAGGAGCAGCTGTTTGTAGCGTATTAGCTATTTGCTGTGAATCCGGAGTTGTCTTTTGTTCTTTCACACCCATCAGAGCAACTCCTTTTACTGATGGGGTCTCTCTTTTAACGGATGATTTGACCTTGGTTTCTTTGGACACTCCTTCACATAATGACCTGCGTTTCCACAGTACATACAAAGATTTCCCAACCGTCGCTTATCCTTCTCGTCCTTCGACAAAGGTCCTCTTATGCTTCCAATTTGCATTGGTTCTGCGCCCGAATGGGATTCCACAGGCTTGGTAGCTTCCGATTTCGCTCTATCAAATCGTGGAGGAAGAGGACGGAAATCTCTTCTCTTTTCAGATTTTCTCTCATTTAGCCTTTGATCCATTTGTAGAACCAGGTCTATGAGTCCAGAGACTTCAGTAGGTCTATTAGGGATTTGTGCCAGCGCATCCTTTAATTCTTCCTTCAAACCTCTGTAGAAGATTGCAGCTCTCTTGGACTCGGGCCAATTAGTCTCAACCACTAGTTTATTAAATTGGGCTAGGTATGAAATTAAGTCTTTGCTTCCTTGGCGTAACTCTAGAAGTTCGTTATCAGAAGCTTGAGTCACAACTCTCCTGTCGAAGATGCGGAGGAATTCTGTTTTAAATCCTTCGAAGTCATACAGGATGGAATTGTTCTGAGTAACCAAGGGCATGGACCAGGCTGCGGCATCACCGCACAAATAAGACAGTACAAAGGCTACTTTTGAGTGGTTTTCTGCAAAAATTACAGGTCTACAAAGAAAGTGCAGGGAGCATTGGGTTAGAAAAATTTGCGCTTTATAAGGATCCCCACTGAAGCGTTCAGGTGGAGCTAGAGGGACTATGGGAGATACTGCGTGGATTATTTGGGTGGATAATTCTGGAGCAGAAACTACAGGGATACCAGATTTATTCTCTTTAGAAAACCCTGAGGTACTAGCTGAGAGCTCCTCTACCCTGGCTCTAAGATTTTTATTTTCTTCTATGGTTTGATTTAGCTGTCTTTGTATAGTATCTAAAATGGCTACCAGTTCCTTAGTATCTAAACCTTCGGCCATTCTGCTCGGGTGGAAGAAAAGCGGCACTTCAATCTGTCAGACTAACCTCGTGCCAGCCGGTTCCACAGGAGCAGAAGAGTATTCTTCCGACTCCCCCCGCAATTTGCCGACTAGGGATTTATGCCTGTCTGCACACCGCAGGGGGAAGGGGAATGTGGGAAGAGAGAGAAGAGAGAGACTGCCTCAGAATCAGGTCTGTTCTTCCTACACCTTGCAAGAGTAGTTTGGGTCTTCCTGCTTTGGGGTCGATGGAGTAGTCAAGTACCTGTAGAGGGCGACACAAGCAAACGCTACATATACCAATTCTCAATTTAAGCTCTCTATTTAACATGCATAATATAATGACTATTTTCTAGGTACCTTTCTATTCTGAGACTATAGCCCCTCTCTCAGTAGAATAGTTGTAGACTATGAATAATATAATTCTCTCTCGTAATGGATGAAATTGAATTAAGGTAAGTCTCTGAGTGACAACATGCTGTGAAAGTTCGTAAGGGAAAAACAAGACCTTACTTCAGAGTCCGGGTTATTCAGTTCCGACGAGCTTGTCTTACCGGAAAAGACAAATGCCAACTGGAAATAATATCCTGGATAAGCGCAATGCAGAAGATGAAAGTTGTGGAAACCACTGCTGAGGCCAAAGGAATTCTCTACAAGAAACCGTCAGGAATCTCAAATTAACAAGAGGAGAAAAGCTCTCGGTGTGCACACCAAAACACGCACACAAGTAGGCGGAAACAAGAACTGAGGGCCGCTAAGCGGTTTAGGTTCCTGACACAAAAAAGGGCAAGCGCAAGGGAAGACACTGCTAAACGCTGAGAGGATTCAGTTGAAGTGCGCAGAGCAGCGCTCGAGCGCCGGTGAAGCTATCAACAAACGTCAGGGAGAGAGGAAGCATAGACCGCTGACCTCTCTCGCCGACGTAGCCGCCATATTGGAATTCCGCACTTCTCCTTAGTAGTGAAGGTCTTCAAGAGGAGCGCCAAAAGAGTTCGAAGGTAGGGCAATTGCCGTCTCCAGCGTGGATAATTCCGAACCTTATGCCAAACACTAATCCTAGGTCTAGGGAGGGAGACTACAGCTAGGATTTTCCTGACATCCGCCCTTACCTCTTACACTGCTCTTTCATCGAAGTTTTCAATTCTCAACTCTACCTCTGTGTCCTTGCCCTACATTAGACTTCGACTCTTTCACGGCGTCCCTCATCAATAAATTGTTATAGCTCTTCTAGTATTTCCGCCCTTACCTCTTACACTGCTCTTTCATCGAAGTTTTCAATTCTCAACTCTACCTCTGTGTCCTTGCCCTACATTAGACTTCGGCTCTTTCACGGCGTCCCTCATCAATAAATTGTTATAGCTCTTCTAGTATTTCGCCCTTACCTCTTACACTGCTCTTTCATCGAAGTTTTCAATTCTCAACTCTACCTCTGTGTCCTTGCCCTACATTAGACTTCGGCTCTTTCACGGCGTCCCTCATCAATAAATTGTTATAGCTCTTCTAGTATTTCCGCCCTTACCTTTTACACTGCTCTTTCATCGAAGTTTTCAATTCTCAACTCTACCTCTGTGTCCTTGCCCTACATTAGACTTCGGCTCTTTCACGGCGTCCCTCATCAATAAATTGTTATAGCTCTTCTGGTATTTCTGCCCCTACCTCTTACACTGCTCTTTCATCGAAGTTTTCAATTCTCAACTCTACCTCTGTGTCCTTGACCGACATTAGACTTCGGCTCTTTCACGGCGTCCCTCATTAATAAATTGTTATAGCTCTTCTTCGATTTCTATCCGCTATAAATAACTGATAATAGTGATGCTACAACTTAGGGTGCTCCATTTACTGACGTCGGAAAGCTGGAAGACGGAGGCTGCTTGCTACGATTTATAATCACAACCGTGTGAGTTATCAGCAGTGAGCCTCAACTCACTGAGCCATCTTGCCCGTTTTCGGACTTTACCTCTTCCCTTTCCTATCCTGCCTCACTGCATCAGAAAGAAAAGCTCCTATCACTCCCGTTGTCTTCCCATCAGAAGTCGTCGGCTCTTACTCAAACCAAGATTATTTTATTTAATGTTTGTGAATACAGCACTGCTAGACACCTGTGGCGATTTGGGAGTGCTTATCCGACCTGTGACCTTTTGTACTTCTCTCCGACTTTTATTTTGTACCACTGTGCCCATCCCCTATATTTAATGTGCTGCTTCTTCATCCCATCCCTCACTAATAACTGGATTTTATATATACTGCCTAATAATTGTATTCTATTTTCAGTTCTATAAATGCTAGAGCGTATTACTGCGCAATTATTATTACTCTATTTGCCAACCTTAAAAGAAGGAAAAGCAGAACCTTAGCCCACAGAGCCATCTAGCCGATTTGCTGATTCTGCTGCATCCCTTTTATACTACGCCTCCATTGGACACAAGAAACTCCTCTGCTTTCTTTCTTCGTGCCATGGTCCAGTCATCTGCTCTCCCTCTGCCCCGAGATTATCTAACTTCTTTCCTGTACGCCTTGATTTGGGTGCCTTATATATTTCTCTTCCCAGCCTAGTATCCCTCCAGCATCCTCTGATATTTCTGTCCTTGACACTGCTGTTCCCCTTTCACCATGTTTTTCCCATTCCATCCGTGCCTGTGTGCCCTTCTTGCTGCAAGCCCCACCAGCTGTCCCCATGCTACTGCCTGGCCAGCCCCACTCTTACATCTAGTGTGCTGCTTCCCTCAATAATACACAGCTCGAGGGTCTATTCTCTCCACCTCTATCTAGCCTGGCCCCCTGAGGTCTGCCTCAGTGCAGTCCATTAGTCCCATGAGATTTCCTTCTCTGATACAGGCATTATGCTATTGAAATATCTACTCACAGACCTCACTGTCCGATCTGGCTTAGCATTGCTCCCTCCTCCATGGCCGCCATTGCCCTTCTTTGTATAATCAGCCAGTCTCCTCTACTGCCTTCCTGCACTTGATAACCCCCCATTCCATCGTGCTAGGGCTGGCTGTCTTCCATCTTGTGCTTTCCATCTCTGTTGTATCTCTCCAGTGGTGACACTATGCTTGTTCCTGTCGATCAATAATCTCCTTCCCTGGCTGTCTTCTATCTTGTATCTCTCCAGTGGTGAAACTTTGCTTGTTCCTGTTGATCACTAATCTCCTTCCCAGGCTGTCTTCTATCTTGTGTTTTCCATCTCTGTTGTATCTCTCCAGTGGTGACACTTTGCTTGTTCCTGTCGATCACTAATCTCCTTCCCTGTCTGTCTTCTATCTTGTATCTCTCCAGTGGTGACACTTTGCTTGTTCCTGTTGATCACTAATCTCCTTCCCTGGCTGTCTTCTATCTTGTGTTTTCCATCTCTATTGTACCTCTCAGTGGTGACACTGCTTGTTCCTTCGATCACTAATCTCCTGCCCTGGCTGTCTTCTATCTTGTGTTTTCCATCTCTGATGTATCTCTCCAGTGGTGACACTGCTTGTTCCTTCGATCACTCATCTCCTTCCCTGGCTGTCTTCTATCTTGTGTTTTCCATCTCTGTTGTATCTCTCCAGTGATGACACTTTGCTTGTTCCTGTCGATCACTAATCTCCTTCCCTGGCTGTCTTCTATCTTGTGTTTTCCATCTCTGTTGTATCTCTCCAGTGGTGACACGCTCCTTGTTCCGGTCGATCACTAATCTCCTTCCCTGGCTGTCTTCTATCTTGTGTTTTCCATCTCTGTTGTATCTCTCCAGTGGTGACACGCTCCTTGTTCATGTTGATCACTAATCTCCTTCCCTGGCTGTCTTCTATCTTGTGTTTTCCATCTCTGTTGTATCTCTCCAGTGGTGACACTTTGCTTGTTCCTGTCGATCACTAATCTCCTTCCCTGGCTGTCTTCTATCTTGTGTTTTCCATCTCTGTTGTTTCTCTCCAGTGGTGACACTGCTTGTTCCTTCGATCACTAATCTCCTTCCCAGGCTGTCTTCTATCTTGTGTTTTCCATCTCTATTATACCTCTCAGTGGTGACACTGCTTGTTCCTTCGATCACTGATCTCCTTCCCTGGCTGTCTTCTATCTTGTGTTTTCCATCTCATTTGTACCTCTCAGTGGTGACACTGCTTGTTCCTTCGATCACTGATCTCCTTCCCTGGCTGTCTTCTATCTTGTGTTTTCCATCTCTGTTGTATCTCTCCAGTGGGGACACTTTGCTTGTTCCTGTCGATCACTAATCTCCTTCCCTGGCTGTCTTCTATCTTGTGTTTTCCATCTCTGTTGTATCTCTCCAGTGGTGACACTATGCTTGTTCCTGTCGATCAATAATCTCCTTCCCTGGCTGTCTTCTATCTTGTGTTTTCCATCTCTGTTGTATCTCTCCAGTGGTGACACGCTCCTTGTTCCGGTCGATCACTAATCTCCTTCCCTGGCTGTCTTCTATCTTGTGTTTTCCATCTCTGTTGTATCTCTCCAGTGATGACACTTTGCTTGTTCCTGTCGATCACTAATCTCCTTCCCTGGCTGTCTTCTATCTTGTGTTTTCCATCTCTGTTGTATCTCTCCAGTGGTGACACGCTCCTTGTTCCGGTCGATCACTAATCTCCTTCCCTGGCTGTCTTCTATCTTGTGTTTTCCATCTCTGTTGTATCTCTCCAGTGGTGACACGCTCCTTGTTCATGTTGATCACTAATCTCCTTCCCTGGCTGTCTTCTATCTTGTGTTTTCCATCTCTGTTGTATCTCTCCAGTGGTGACACTTTGCTTGTTCCTGTCGATCACTAATCTCCTTCCCTGGCTGTCTTCTATCTTGTGTTTTCCATCTCTGTTGTTTCTCTCCAGTGGTGACACTGCTTGTTCCTTCGATCACTAATCTCCTTCCCAGGCTGTCTTCTATCTTGTGTTTTCCATCTCTATTATACCTCTCAGTGGTGACACTGCTTGTTCCTTCGATCACTGATCTCCTTCCCTGGCTGTCTTCTATCTTGTGTTTTCCATCTCATTTGTACCTCTCAGTGGTGACACTGCTTGTTCCTTCGATCACTGATCTCCTTCCCTGGCTGTCTTCTATCTTGTGTTTTCCATCTCTGTTGTATCTCTCCAGTGGGGACACTTTGCTTGTTCCTGTCGATCACTAATCTCCTTCCCTGGCTGTCTTCTATCTTGTGTTTTCCATCTCTGTTGTATCTCTCCAGTGGTGACACTATGCTTGTTCCTGTCGATCAATAATCTCCTTCCCTGGCTGTCTTCTATCTTGTGTTTTCCATCTCTGTTGTATCTCTCCAGTGGTGACACGCTCCTTGTTCCTGTTGATCAATAATCTCCTTCCCTGGCTGTCATCTATCTTGTGTTTTCCATCTCTGTTGTATCTCTCCAGTGGGGACACTTTGCTTGTTCCTGTCGATCAATAATCTCCTTCCCTGGCTGTCTTCTATCTTGTGTTTTCCATCTCTGTTGTATCTCTCCAGTGGTGACACGCTCCTTGTTCCTGTTGATCACTAATCTCCTTCCCAGGCTGTCTTCTATCTTGTGTTTTCCATCTCTATTGTACCTCTCAGTGGTGACACTGCTTGTTCCTTCGATCACTGATCTCCTTCCCTGGCTGTCTTCTATCTTGTACCTCTCCAGTGGTGACACTTTGCTCGTTCCTGTTGATCACTAATCTCCTTCCCTGGCTGTCTTCTATCTTGTGTTTTCCATCTCTATTGTATCTCTCCAGTGGTGACACTGTTTGTTCCTTCGATCACTAATCTCCTTTCCTGGCTGTCTTCTATCTTGTGTTTTCCATCTCTGTTGTATCTCTCCAGTGGTGACACTTTGCTTGTTCCTGTCGATCACTAATCTCCTGCCCTGGCTGTCTTCTATCTTGTGTTTTCCATCTCTGTTGTATCTCTCCAGTGGTGACACTGCTTGTTCCTTCGATCACTAATCTCCTTCCCAGGCTGTCTTCTATCTTGTGTTTTCCATCTCTGTTGTATCTCTCCAGTGGTGACACTTTGCTTGTTCCTGTCGATCACTAATCTCCTTCCCTGGCTGTCTTCTATCTTGTGTTTTCCATCTCTGTTGTATCTCTCCAGTGGTGACACTTTGCTTGTTCCTGTCGATCACTAATCTCCTGCCCTGGCTGTCTTCTATCTTGTGTTTTCCATCTCTGTTGTATCTCTTCAGTGGTGACACGCTCCTAGTTCCTGTCGATCACTAATCTCCTTCCCTGGCTGTCTTCTATCTTGTGTTTTCCATCTCTGTTGTATCTCTCCAGTGGTGACACTTTGCTTGTTCCTGTCGATCACTAATCTCCTTCCCTGGCTGTCTTCTATCTTGTGTTTTCCATCTCTGTTGTATCTCCAGTGGTGACACTGCTTGTTCCTTCGATCACTATTCTCCTTCCCTGGCTGTCTTCTATCTTGTGTTTTCCATCTCTATTGTACCTCTCAGTGGTGACACTGCTTGTTCCTTCGATCACTGATCTCCTTCCCTGGCTGTCTTCTATCTTGTGTTTTCCATCTCTATTGTACCTCTCAGTGGTGACACTGCTTGTTCCTTCGATCACTGATCTCCTTCCTTGGCTGCCTTCTATCTTGTGTTTTCCATCTCTGTTGTATCTCTCCAGTGGGGACACTTTGCTTGTTCCTGTCGATCACTAATCTCCTTCCCTGGCTGTCTTCTATCTTGTGTTTTCCATCTCTGTTGTATCTCTCCAGTGGTGACACGCTCCTTGTTCCTGTTGATCAATAATCTCCTTCTTCTATCTTGTGTTTTCCATCTCTGTTGTATCTCTCCAGTGGGGACACTTTGCTTGTTCCTGTCGATCAATAATCTCCTTCCCTGGCTGTCTTCTATCTTGTGTTTTCCATCTCTGTTGTATCTCTCCAGTGGTGACACGCTCCTTGTTCCTGTTGGTCACTCATCTCCTTTCCTGGCTGTCTTCTATCTTGTATCTCTCCAGTGGTGACACGCTCCTTGTTCCTGTTGATCACTAATCTCCTTCCCAGGCTGTCTTCTATCTTGTTTTTTCCATCTCTATTGTACCTCTCAGTGGTGACACTGCTTGTTCCTTCGATCACTGATCTCCTTCCCTGGCTGTCTTCTATTTTGTACCTCTCCAGTGGTGACACTTTGCTTGTTCCTTCGATCACTGATCTCCTTCCCTGGCTGTCTTCTATCTTGTACCTCTCCAGTGGTGACACTTTGCTTGTTCCTGTTGATCACTAATCTCCTTCCCTGGCAGTCTTCTATCTTGTGTTTTCCATCTCTATTGTATCTCTCCTGTGGTGACACTGTTTGTTCCTTCGATCACTAATCTCCTTTCCTGGCTGTCTTCTATCTTGTGTTTTCCATCTCTGTTGTATCTCTCCAGTGGTGACACTTTGCTTGTTCCTGTCGATCACTAATCTCCTGCCCTGGCTGTCTTCTATCTTGTGTTTTCCATCTCTGTTGTATCTCTCCAGTGGTGACACTGCTTCTTCCTTCGATCACTAATCTCCTTCCCAGGCTGTCTTCTATCTTGTGTTTTCCATCTCTGTTGTATCTCTCCAGTGGTGACACTTTGCTTGTTCCTGTCGATCACTAATCTCCTTCCCTGGCTGTCTTCTATCTTGTGTTTTCCATCTCTGTTGTATCTCTCCAGTGGTGACACTTTGCTTGTTCCTGTCGATCACTAATCTCCTGCCCTGGCTGTCTTCTATCTTGTGTTTTCCATCTCTGTTGTATCTCTCCAGTGGTGACACTGCTTGGTCCTTCGATCACTCATCTCCTTCCCTGGCTGTCTTCTATCTTGTGTTTTCCATCTCTGTTGTATCTCTCCAGTGGTGACACTTTGCTTGTTCCTGTCGATCACTAATCTCCTGCCCTGGCTGTCTTCTATCTTGTGTTTTCCATCTCTGTTGTATCTCTCCAGTGGTGACACTGCTTGTTCCTTCGATCACTAATCTCCTTCCCAGGCTGTCTTCTATCTTGTGTTTTCCATCTCTGTTGTATCTCTCCAGTGGTGACACTTTGCTTGTTCCTGTCGATCACTAATCTCCTTCCCTGGCTGTCTTCTATCTTGTGTTTTCCATCTCTGTTGTATCTCTCCAGTGGTGACACTTTGCTTGTTCCTGTCGATCACTAATCTCCTGCCCTGGCTGTCTTCTATCTTGTGTTTTCCATCTCTGTTGTATCTCTCCAGTGGTGACACTGCTTGTTCCTTCGATCACTCATCTCCTTCCCTGGCTGTCTTCTATCTTGTGTTTTCCATCTCTGTTGTATCTCTCCAGTGGTGACACTTTGCTTGTTCCTGTCGATCACTAATCTCCTTCCCTGGCTGTCTTCTATCTTGTGTTTTCCATCTCTGTTGTATCTCTCCAGTGGTGACACTCTGCTTGTTCCTGTCGATCACTAATCTCCTTCCCAGGCTGTCTTCTATCTTGTGTTTTCCATCTCTGTTGTATCTCTCCAGTGGTGACACTTTGCTTGTTCCTGTCGATCACTAATCTCCTTCCCTGGCTGTCTTCTATCTTGTGTTTTCCATCTCTGTTGTATCTCTCCAGTGGTGACACTTTGCTTGTTCCTGTCGATCACTAATCTCCTGCCCTGGCTGTCTTCTATCTTGTGTTTTCCATCTCTGTTGTATCTCTCCAGTGGTGACACTGCTTGGTCCTTCGATCACTCATCTCCTTCCCTGGCTGTCTTCTATCTTGTGTTTTCCATCTCTGTTGTATCTCTCCAGTGATGACACTTTGCTTGTTCCTGTCGATCACTAATCTCCTTCCCTGGCTGTCTTCTATCTTGTGTTTTCCATCTCTGTTGTATCTCTCCAGTGGTGACACGCTCCTTGTTCCTGTCGATCACTAATCTCCTTCCCTGGCTGTCTTCTATCTTGTGTTTTCCATCTCTGTTGTATCTCTCCAGTGGTGACACGCTCCTTGTTCCTGTTGATCACTAATCTCCTTCCCTGGCTGTCTTCTATCTTGTGTTTTCCATCTCTGTTGTATCTCTCCAGTGGTGACACTTTGCTTGTTCCTGTCGATCACTAATCTCCTTCCCTGGCTGTCTTCTATCTTGTGTTTTCCATCTCTGTTGTATCTCTCCAGTGGTGACACTGCTTGTTCCTTCGATCACTAATCTCCTTCCCAGGCTGTCTTCTATCTTGTGTTTTCCATCTCTATTGTACCTCTCAGTGGTGACACTGCTTGTTCCTTCGATCACTGATCTCCTTCCCTGGCTGTCTTCTATCTTGTGTTTTCCATCTCATGTTGTACCTCTCAGTGGTGACACTGCTTGTTCCTTCGATCACTGATCTCCTTCCCTGGCTGTCTTCTATCTTGTGTTTTCCATCTCTGTTGTATCTCTCCAGTGGGGACACTTTGCTTGTTCCTGTCGATCACTAATCTCCTTCCCTGGCTGTCTTCTATCTTGTGTTTTCCATCTCTGTTGTATCTCTCCAGTGGTGACACTATGCTTGTTCCTGTCGATCAATAATCTCCTTCCCTGGCTGTCTTCTATCTTGTGTTTTCCATCTCTGTTGTATCTCTCCAGTGGTGACACGCTCCTTGTTCCTGTTGATCAATAATCTCCTTCCCTGGCTGTCTTCTATCTTGTGTTTTCCATCTCTGTTGTATCTCTCCAGTGGGGACACTTTGCTTGTTCCTGTCGATCAATAATCTCCTTCCCTGGCTGTCTTCTATCTAGTGTTTTCCATCTCTGTTGTATCTCTCCAGTGGTGACACGCTCCTTGTTCCTGTTGATCACTAATCTCCTTCCCAGGCTGGCTTCTATCTTGTGTTGTCCATCTCTATTGTACCTCTCAGTGGTGACACTGCTTGTTCCTTCGATCACTGATCTCCTTCCCTGGCTGTCTTCTATCTTGTACCTCTCCAGTGGTGACACTTTGCTTGTTCCTGTTGATCACTAATCTCCTTCCCTGGCTGTCTTCTATCTTGTGTTTTCCATCTCTATTGTATCTCTCCAGTGGTGACACTGCTTGTTCCTTCGATCACTAATCTCCTTTCCTGGCTGTCTTCTATCTTGTGTTTTCCATCTCTGTTGTATCTCTCCAGTGGTGACACTTTGCTTGTTCCTGTCGATCACTAATCTCCTGCCCTGGCTGTCTTCTATCTTGTGTTTTCCATCTCTGTTGTATCTCTCCAGTGGTGACACTGCTTGTTCCTTCGATCACTAATCTCCTTCCCAGGCTGTCTTCTATCTTGTGTTTTCCATCTCTGTTGTATCTCTCCAGTGGTGACACTTTGCTTGTTCCTGTCGATCACTAATCTCCTTCCCTGGCTGTCTTCTATCTTGTGTTTTCCATCTCTGTTGTATCTCTCCAGTGGTGACACTTTGCTTGTTCCTGTCGATCACTAATCTCCTGCCCTGGCTGTCTTCTATCTTGTGTTTTCCATCTCTGTTGTATCTCTCCAGTGGTGACACTGCTCCTGGTTCCTGTCGATCACTAATCTCCTTCCCTGGCTGTCTTCTATCTTGTGTTTTCCATCTCTGTTGTATCTCTCCAGTGGTGACACTTTGCTTGTTCCTGTCGATCACTAATCTCCTTCCCTGGCTGTCTTCTATCTTGTGTTTTCCATCTCTGTTGTATCTCTCCAGTGGTGACACTGCTTGTTCCTTCGATCACTAATCTCCTTCCCTGGCTGTCTTCTATCTTGTGTTTTCCATCTCTATTGTACCTCTCAGTGGTGACACTGCTTGTTCCTTCGATCACTGATCTCCTTCCCTGGCTGTCTTCTATCTTGTGTTTTCCATCTCTATTGTACCTCTCCAGTGGTGACACTGCTTGTTCCTTCGATCACTGATCTCCTTCCTTGGCTGTCTTCTATCTTGTGTTTTCCATCTCTGTTGTATCTCTCCAGTGGGGACACTTTGCTTGTTCCTGTCGATCACTAATCTCCTTCCCTGGCTGTCTTCTATCTTGTGTTTTCCATCTCTGTTGTATCTCTCCAGTGGTGACACGCTCCTTGTTCCTGTTGATCAATAATCTCCTTCCCTGGCTGTCTTCTATCTTGTGTTTTCCATCTCTGTTGTATCTCTCCAGTGGGGACACTTTGCTTGTTCCTGTCGATCACTAATCTCCTTCCCTGGCTGTCTTCTATCTTGTGTTTTCCATCTCTGTTGTATCTCTCCAGTGGTGACACGCTCCTTGTTCCTGTTGATCACTCATCTCCTTTCCTGGCTGTCTTCTATCTTGTATCTCTCCAGTGGTGACACGCTCCTTGTTCCTGTTGATCACTAATCTCCTTCCCAGGCTGTCTTCTATCTTGTGTTTTCCATCTCTATTGTACCTCTCAGTGGTGACACTGCTTGTTCCTTCGATCACTGATCTCCTTCCCTGGCTGTCTTCTATCTTGTGTACCTCTCCAGTGGTGACACTTTGCTTGTTCCTTCGATCACTGATCTCCTTCCCTGGCTGTCTTCTATCTTGTGTACCTCTCCAGTGGTGACACTTTGCTTGTTCCTGTCGATCACTAATCTCCTTCCCTGGCTGTCTTCTATCTTGTGTTTTCCATCTCTATTGTATCTCTCCAGTGGTGACACTGCTTGTTCCTTCGATCACTAATCTCCTTCCCTGGCTGTCTTCTATCTTGTGTTTTCCATCTCTGTTGTATCTCTCCAGTGGTGACACTTTGCTTGTTCCTGTCGATCACTAATCTCCTGCCCTGGCTGTCTTCTATCTTGTGTTTTCCATCTCTGTTGTATCTCTCCAGTGGTGACACTGCTTGTTCCTGTCGATCACTAATCTCCTTCCCTGGCTGTCTTCTATCTTGTGTTTTCCATCTCTGTTGTATCTCTCCAGTGGTGACACTTTGCTTGTTCCTGTCGATCACTAATCTCCTTCCCTGGCTGTCTTCTATCTTGTGTTTTCCATCTCTGTTGTATCTCTCCAGTGGTGACACTTTGCTTGTTCCTGTCGATCACTAATCTCCTTCCCTGGCTGTCTTCTATCTTGTGTTTTCCATCTCTGTTGTATCTCTCCAGTGGTGACACGCTGCTTGTTCCTGTCGATCACTCATCTCCTTCCCTGGCTGTCTTCTATCTTGTGTTTTCCATCTCTGTTGTATCTCTCCAGTGGTGACACTTTGCTTGTTCCTGTCGATCACTAATCTCCTTCCCTGGCTGTCTTCTATCTTGTGTTTTCCATCTCTGTTGTATCTCTCCAGTGGTGACACTGCTTGTTCCTTCGATCACTAATCTCCTTCCCTGGCTGTCTTCTATCTTGTGTTTTCCATCTCTGTTGTATCTCTCCAGTGGTGACACTTTGCTTGTTCCTGTCGATCACTAATCTCCTTCCCTGGCTGTCTTCTATCTTGTGTTTTCCATCTCTGTTGTATCTCTCCAGTGGTGACACTTTGCTTGTTCCTGTCGATCACTAATCTCCTTCCCTGGCTGTCTTCTATCTTGTGTTTTCCATCTCTGTTGTATCTCTCCAGTGGTGACACTGCTTGTTCCTGTCGATCACTAATCTCCTTCCCTGGCTGTCTTCTATCTTGTGTTTTCCATCTCTGTTGTATCTCTCCAGTGGTGACACTTTGCTTGTTCCTGTCGATCACTAATCTCCTTCCCTGGCTGTCTTCTATCTTGTGTTTTCCATCTCTGTTGTATCTCTCCAGTGGTGACACTGCTTGTTCCTGTCGATCACTAATCTCCTTCCCTGGCTGTCTTCTATCTTGTGTTTTCCATCTCTGTTGTATCTCTCCAGTGGTGACACTTTGCTTGTTCCTGTCGATCACTAATCTCCTTCCCTGGCTGTCTTCTATCTTGTGTTTTCCATCTCTGTTGTATCTCTCCAGTGGTGACACTTTGCTTGTTCCTGTCGATCACTAATCTCCTGCCCTGGCTGTCTTCTATCTTGTGTTTTCCATCTCTGTTGTATCTCTCCAGTGGTGACACTGCTTGTTCCTTCGATCACTCATCTCCTTCCCTGGCTGTCTTCTATCTTGTGTTTTCCATCTCTGTTGTATCTCTCCAGTGGTGACACTTTGCTTGTTCCTGTCGATCACTAATCTCCTGCCCTGGCTGTCTTCTATCTTGTGTTTTCCATCTCTGTTGTATCTCTCCAGTGGTGACACTGCTTGTTCCTGTCGATCACTAATCTCCTTCCCTGGCTGTCTTCTATCTTGTGTTTTCCATCTCTGTTGTATCTCTCCAGTGGTGACACTTTGCTTGTTCCTGTCGATCACTAATCTCCTGCCCTGGCTGTCTTCTATCTTGTGTTTTCCATCTCTGTTGTATCTCTCCAGTGGTGACACTGCTTGGTCCTTCGATCACTCATCTCCTTCCCTGGCTGTCTTCTATCTTGTGTTTTCCATCTCTGTTGTATCTCTCCAGTGGTGACACTGCTTGGTCCTGTCGATCACTCATCTCCTTCCCTGGCTGTCTTCTATCTTGTGTTTTCCATCTCTGTTGTATCTCTCCAGTGGTGACACTTTGCTTGTTCCTGTCGATCACTAATCTCCTTCCCTGGCTGTCTTCTATCTTGTGTTTTCCATCTCTGTTGTATCTCTCCAGTGGTGACACTTTGCTTGTTCCTGTCGATCACTAATCTCCTTCCCTGGCTGTCTTCTATCTTGTGTTTTCCATCTCTGTTGTATCTCTCCAGTGGTGACACTTTGCTTGTTCCTGTCGATCACTAATCTCCTTCCCTGGCTGTCTTCTATCTTGTGTTTTCCATCTCTGTTGTATCTCTCCAGTGGTGACACTTTGCTTGTTCCTGTCGATCACTAATCTCCTTCCCTGGCTGTCTTCTATCTTGTGTTTTCCATCTCTGTTGTATCTCTCCAGTGATGACACTTTGCTTGTTCCTGTCGATCACTAATCTCCTTCCCTGGCTGTCTTCTATCTTGTGTTTTCCATCTCTGTTGTATCTCTCCAGTGGTGACACTGCTTGTTCCTTCGATCACTGATCTCCTTCCCAGGCTGTCTTCTATCTTGTGTTTTCCATCTCTATTGTACCTCTCAGTGGTGACACTGCTTGTTCCTTCGATCACTGATCTCCTTCCCTGGCTGTCTTCTATCTTGTGTTTTCCATCTCTATTGTACCTCTCAGTGGTGACACTGCTTGTTCCTTCGATCACTGATCTCCTTCCTTGGCTGTCTTCTATCTTGTGTTTTCCATCTCTGTTGTATCTCTCCAGTGGGGACACTTTGCTTGTTCCTGTCGATCACTAATCTCCTTCCCTGGCTGTCTTCTATCTTGTGTTTTCCATCTCTGTTGTATCTCTCCAGTGGTGACACGCTCCTTGTTCCTGTTGATCAATAATCTCCTTCCCTGGCTGTCTTCTATCTTGTGTTTTCCATCTCTGTTGTATCTCTCCAGTGGGGACACTTTGCTTGTTCCTGTCGATCAATAATCTCCTTCCCTGGCTGTCTTCTATCTTGTGTTTTCCATCTCTGTTTTATCTCTCCAGTGGTGACACGCTCCTTGTTCCTGTTGATCACTCATCTCCTTTCCTGGCTGTCTTCTATCTTGTATCTCTCCAGTGGTGACACGCTCCTTGTTCCTGTTGATCACTAATCTCCTTCCCAGGCTGGCTTCTATCTTGTGTTGTCCATCTCTATTGTACCTCTCAGTGGTGACACTGCTTGTTCCTTCGATCACTGATCTCCTTCCCTGGCTGTCTTCTATCTTGTACCTCTCCAGTGGTGACACTTTGCTTGTTCCTTCGATCACTGATCTCCTTCCCTGGCTGTCTTCTATCTAGTGTTTTCCATCTCTGTTGTATCTCTCCAGTGGTGACACGCTCCTTGTTCCTGTCGATCACTAATCTCCTTCCCTGGCTGTCTTCTATCTTGTGTTTTCCATCTCTGTTGTATCTCTTCAGTGGTGACACGCTCCTTGTTCCTGTTGATCACTAATCTCCTTCCCTGGCTGTCTTCTATCTTGTGTTTTCCATCTCTGTTGTATCTCTCCAGTGGTGACACTTTGCTTGTTCCTGTCAATCACTAATCTCCTGCCCTGGCTGTCTTCTATCTTGTGTTTTCCATCTCTGTTGTATCTCTCCAGTGGTGACACTGCTTGGTCCTTCGATCACTCATCTCCTTCCCTGGCTGTCTTCTATCTTGTGTTTTCCATCTCTGTTGTATCTCTCCAGTGATGACACTTTGCTTGTTCCTGTCGATCACTAATCTCCTTCCCTGGCTGTCTTCTATCTTGTGTTTTCCATCTCTGTTGTATCTCTCCAGTGGTGACACGCTCCTTGTTCCTGTCGATCACTAATCTCCTTCCCTGGCTGTCTTCTATCTTGTGTTTTCCATCTCTGTTGTATCTCTTCAGTGGTGACACGCTCCTAGTTCCTGTCGATCACTAATCTCCTTCCCTGGCTGTCTTCTATCTTGTGTTTTCCATCTCTGTTGTATCTCTCCAGTGGTGACACTTTGCTTGTTCCTGTCGATCACTAATCTCCTTCCCTGGCTGTCTTCTATCTTGTGTTTTCCATCTCTGTTGTATCTCTCCAGTGATGACACTTTGCTTGTTCCTGTCGATCACTAATCTCCTTCCCTGGCTGTCTTCTATCTTGTGTTTTCCATCTCTGTTGTATCTCTCCAGTGGTGACACGCTCCTTGTTCCTGTCGATCACTAATCTCCTTCCCTGGCTGTCTTCTATCTTGTGTTTTCCATCTCTGTTGTATCTCTCCAGTGGTGACACGCTCCTTGTTCCTGTTGATCACTAATCTCCTTCCCTGGCTGTCTTCTATCTTGTGTTTTCCATCTCTGTTGTATCTCTCCAGTGGTGACACTTTGCTTGTTCCTGTCGATCACTAATCTCCTTCCCTGGCTGTCTTCTATCTTGTGTTTTCCATCTCTGTTGTATCTCTCCAGTGGTGACACTGCTTGTTCCTTCGATCACTGATCTCCTTCCCAGGCTGTCTTCTATCTTGTGTTTTCCATCTCTATTGTACCTCTCAGTGGTGACACTGCTTGTTCCTTCGATCACTGATCTCCTTCCCTGGCTGTCTTCTATCTTGTGTTTTCCATCTCTATTGTACCTCTCAGTGGTGACACTGCTTGTTCCTTCGATCACTGATCTCCTTCCTTGGCTGTCTTCTATCTTGTGTTTTCCATCTCTGTTGTATCTCTCCAGTGGGGACACTTTGCTTGTTCCTGTCGATCACTAATCTCCTTCCCTGGCTGTCTTCTATCTTGTGTTTTCCATCTCTGTTGTATCTCTCCAGTGGTGACACGCTCCTTGTTCCTGTTGATCAATAATCTCCTTCCCTGGCTGTCTTCTATCTTGTGTTTTCCATCTCTGTTGTATCTCTCCAGTGGGGACACTTTGCTTGTTCCTGTCGATCAATAATCTCCTTCCCTGGCTGTCTTCTATCTTGTGTTTTCCATCTCTGTTTTATCTCTCCAGTGGTGACACGCTCCTTGTTCCTGTTGATCACTCATCTCCTTTCCTGGCTGTCTTCTATCTTGTATCTCTCCAGTGGTGACACGCTCCTTGTTCCTGTTGATCACTAATCTCCTTCCCAGGCTGGCTTCTATCTTGTGTTGTCCATCTCTATTGTACCTCTCAGTGGTGACACTGCTTGTTCCTTCGATCACTGATCTCCTTCCCTGGCTGTCTTCTATCTTGTACCTCTCCAGTGGTGACACTTTGCTTGTTCCTTCGATCACTGATCTCCTTCCCTGGCTGTCTTCTATCTAGTGTTTTCCATCTCTGTTGTATCTCTCCAGTGGTGACACGCTCCTTGTTCCTGTCGATCACTAATCTCCTTCCCTGGCTGTCTTCTATCTTGTGTTTTCCATCTCTGTTGTATCTCTTCAGTGGTGACACGCTCCTTGTTCCTGTTGATCACTAATCTCCTTCCCTGGCTGTCTTCTATCTTGTGTTTTCCATCTCTGTTGTATCTCTCCAGTGGTGACACTTTGCTTGTTCCTGTCGATCACTAATCTCCTTCCCTGGCTGTCTTCTATCTTGTGTTTTCCATCTCTGTTGTATCTCCAGTGGTGACACTTGCTTGTTCCTGTCGATCACTAATCTCCTTTCCTGGCTGTCTTCTATCTTGTGTTCTCCATCTCTGTTGTATCTCTCCAGTGGTGACACTTTGCTTGTTCCTGTCGATCACTAATCTCCTGCCCTGGCTGTCTTCTATCTTGTGTTTTCCATCTCTGTTGTATCTCTCCAGTGGTGACACTGCTTGTTCCTTCGATCACTAATCTCCTTCCCTGGCTGTCTTCTATCTTGTGTTTTCCATCTCTGTTGTATCTCTCCAGTGGTGACACTTTGCTTGTTCCTGTCGATCACTAATCTCCTGCCCTGGCTGTCTTCTATCTTGTGTTTTCCATCTCTGTTGTATCTCTCCAGTGGTGACACTGCTTGTTCCTGTCGATCACTAATCTCCTTCCCTGGCTGTCTTCTATCTTGTGTTTTCCATCTCTGTTGTATCTCTCCAGTGGTGACACTCTGCTTGTTCCTGTCGATCACTAATCTCCTTCCCTGGCTGTCTTCTATCTTGTGTTTTCCATCTCTGTTGTATCTCTCCAGTGGTGACACGCTCCTAGTTCCTGTCGATCACTAATCTCCTTCCCTGGCTGTCTTCTATCTTGTGTTTTCCATCTCTGTTGTATCTCTCCAGTGGTGACACTTTGCTTGTTCCTGTCGATCACTAATCTCCTTCCCTGGCTGTCTTCTATCTTGTGTTTTCCATCTCTGTTGTATCTCTCCAGTGATGACACTTTGCTTGTTCCTGTCGATCACTAATCTCCTTCCCTGGCTGTCTTCTATCTTGTGTTTTCCATCTCTGTTGTATCTCTCCAGTGGTGACACGCTCCTTGTTCCTGTCGATCACTAATCTCCTTCCCTGGCTGTCTTCTATCTTGTGTTTTCCATCTCTGTTGTATCTCTCCAGTGGTGACACGCTCCTTGTTCCTGTTGATCACTAATCTCCTTCCCTGGCTGTCTTCTATCTTGTGTTTTCCATCTCTGTTGTATCTCTCCAGTGGTGACACTTTGCTTGTTCCTGTCGATCACTAATCTCCTTCCCTGGCTGTCTTCTATCTTGTGTTTTCCATCTCTGTTGTATCTCTCCAGTGGTGACACTGCTTGTTCCTTCGATCACTAATCTCCTTCCCTGGCTGTCTTCTATCTTGTGTTTTCCATCTCTGTTGTATCTCTCCAGTGGTGACACTGCTTGTTCCTTCGATCACTGATCTCCTTCCCAGGCTGTCTTCTATCTTGTGTTTTCCATCTCTATTGTACCTCTCAGTGGTGACACTGCTTGTTCCTTCGATCACTGATCTCCTTCCCTGGCTGTCTTCTATCTTGTGTTTTCCATCTCTATTGTACCTCTCAGTGGTGACACTGCTTGTTCCTTCGATCACTGATCTCCTTCCTTGGCTGTCTTCTATCTTGTGTTTTCCATCTCTGTTGTATCTCTCCAGTGGGGACACTTTGCTTGTTCCTGTCGATCACTAATCTCCTTCCCTGGCTGTCTTCTATCTTGTGTTTTCCATCTCTGTTGTATCTCTCCAGTGGTGACACGCTCCTTGTTCCTGTTGATCAATAATCTCCTTCCCTGGCTGTCTTCTATCTTGTGTTTTCCATCTCTGTTGTATCTCTCCAGTGGTGACACTGCTTGTTCCTGTCGATCACTGATCTCCTTCCCTGGCTGTCTTCTATCTTGTGTACTCTCTCCAGTGGTGACACGTTGCTTGTTCCTGTCGATCACTGATCTCCTTCCCTGGCTGTCTTCTATCTTGTACCTCTCCAGTGGTGACACGCTCCTTGTTCCTGTTGATCACTAATCTCCTTCCCAGGCTGTCTTCTATCTTGTGTTTTCCATCTCTATTGTACCTCTCCAGTGGTGACACTGCTTGTTCCTTCGATCACTGATCTCCTTCCCTGGCTGTCTTCTATCTTGTGTTTTCCATCTCTGTTGTATCTCTCCAGTGGTGACACTTTGCTTGTTCCTGTTGATCACTAATCTCCTTCCCTGGCTGTCTTCTATCTTGTGTTTTCCATCTCTGTTGTATCTCTCCAGTGGTGACACTGCTTGTTCCTTCGATCACTAATCTCCTTCCCTGGCTGTCTTCTATCTTGTGTTTTCCATCTCTGTTGTATCTCTCCAGTGGTGACACTTTGCTTGTTCCTGTCGATCACTAATCTCCTTCCCTGGCTGTCTTCTATCTTGTGTTTTCCATCTCTGTTGTATCTCTCCAGTGGTGACACTTTGCTTGTTCCTGTCGATCACTAATCTCCTGCCCTGGCTGTCTTCTATCTTGTGTTTTCCATCTCTGTTGTATCTCTCCAGTGGTGACACTGCTTGTTCCTTCGATCACTAATCTCCTTCCCAGGCTGTCTTCTATCTTGTGTTTTCCATCTCTGTTGTATCTCTCCAGTGGTGACACTTTGCTTGTTCCTGTCGATCACTAATCTCCTTCCCTGGCTGTCTTCTATCTTGTGTTTTCCATCTCTGTTGTATCTCTCCAGTGGTGACACTTTGCTTGTTCCTGTCGATCACTAATCTCCTGCCCTGGCTGTCTTCTATCTTGTGTTTTCCATCTCTGTTGTATCTCTCCAGTGGTGACACTGCTTGGTCCTTCGATCACTCATCTCCTTCCCTGGCTGTCTTCTATCTTGTGTTTTCCATCTCTGTTGTATCTCTCCAGTGATGACACTTTGCTTGTTCCTGTCGATCACTAATCTCCTGCCCTGGCTGTCTTCTATCTTGTGTTTTCCATCTCTGTTGTATCTCTCCAGTGGTGACACTGCTTGTTCCTTCGATCACTAATCTCCTTCCCAGGCTGTCTTCTATCTTGTGTTTTCCATCTCTGTTGTATCTCTCCAGTGGTGACACTTTGCTTGTTCCTGTCGATCACTAATCTCCTTCCCTGGCTGTCTTCTATCTTGTGTTTTCCATCTCTGTTGTATCTCTCCAGTGGTGACACTTTGCTTGTTCCTGTCGATCACTAATCTCCTGCCCTGGCTGTCTTCTATCTTGTGTTTTCCATCTCTGTTGTATCTCTCCAGTGGTGACACTGCTTGGTCCTTCGATCACTCATCTCCTTCCCTGGCTGTCTTCTATCTTGTGTTTTCCATCTCTGTTGTATCTCTCCAGTGATGACACTTTGCTTGTTCCTGTCGATCACTAATCTCCTGCCCTGGCTGTCTTCTATCTTGTGTTTTCCATCTCTGTTGTATCTCTCCAGTGGTGACACTGCTTGTTCCTTCGATCACTAATCTCCTTCCCAGGCTGTCTTCTATCTTGTGTTTTCCATCTCTGTTGTATCTCTCCAGTGGTGACACTTTGCTTGTTCCTGTCGATCACTAATCTCCTTCCCTGGCTGTCTTCTATCTTGTGTTTTCCATCTCTGTTGTATCTCTCCAGTGGTGACACTTTGCTTGTTCCTGCCGATCACTAATCTCCTGCCCTGGCTGTCTTCTATCTTGTGTTTTCCATCTCTGTTGTATCTCTCCAGTGGTGACACTGCTTGGTCCTTCGATCACTCATCTCCTTCCCTGGCTGTCTTCTATCTTGTGTTTTCCATCTCTGTTGTATCTCTCCAGTGATGACACTTTGCTTGTTCCTGTCGATCACTAATCTCCTTCCCTGGCTGTCTTCTATCTTATGTTTTCCATCTCTGTTGTATCTCTCCAGTGGTGACACTGCTTGTTCCTTCGATCACTGATCTCCTTCCCAGGCTGTCTTCTATCTTGTGTTTTCCATCTCTATTGTACCTCTCAGTGGTGACACTGCTTGTTCCTTCGATCACTGATCTCCTTCCCTGGCTGTCTTCTATCTTGTGTTTTCCATCTCTATTGTACCTCTCAGTGGTGACACTGCTTGTTCCTTCGATCACTGATCTCCTTCCTTGGCTGTCTTCTATCTTGTGTTTTCCATCTCTGTTGTATCTCTCCAGTGGGGACACTTTGCTTGTTCCTGTCGATCACTAATCTCCTTCCCTGGCTGTCTTCTATCTTGTGTTTTCCATCTCTGTTGTATCTCTCCAGTGGTGACACGCTCCTTGTTCCTGTTGATCAATAATCTCCTTCCCTGGCTGTCTTCTATCTTGTGTTTTCCATCTCTGTTGTATCTCTCCAGTGGGGACACTTTGCTTGTTCCTGTCGATCAATAATCTCCTTCCCTGGCTGTCTTCTATCTTGTGTTTTCCATCTCTGTTTTATCTCTCCAGTGGTGACACGCTCCTTGTTCCTGTTGATCACTCATCTCCTTTCCTGGCTGTCTTCTATCTTGTATCTCTCCAGTGGTGACACGCTCCTTGTTCCTGTTGATCACTAATCTCCTTCCCAGGCTGGCTTCTATCTTGTGTTGTCCATCTCTATTGTACCTCTCAGTGGTGACACTGCTTGTTCCTTCGATCACTGATCTCCTTCCCTGGCTGTCTTCTATCTTGTACCTCTCCAGTGGTGACACTTTGCTTGTTCCTTCGATCACTGATCTCCTTCCCTGGCTGTCTTCTATCTAGTGTTTTCCATCTCTGTTGTATCTCTCCAGTGGTGACACGCTCCTTGTTCCTGTCGATCACTAATCTCCTTCCCTGGCTGTCTTCTATCTTGTGTTTTCCATCTCTGTTGTATCTCTTCAGTGGTGACACGCTCCTTGTTCCTGTTGATCACTAATCTCCTTCCCTGGCTGTCTTCTATCTTGTGTTTTCCATCTCTGTTGTATCTCTCCAGTGGTGACACTTTGCTTGTTCCTGTCAATCACTAATCTCCTGCCCTGGCTGTCTTCTATCTTGTGTTTTCCATCTCTGTTGTATCTCTCCAGTGGTGACACTTTGCTTGTTCCTGTCGATCACTAATCTCCTTCCCTGGCTGTCTTCTATCTTGTGTTTTCATTCTCTTTTGTATCTCTCCAGTGGTGACACTTTGCTTGTTCCTGTCGATCACTAATCTCCTGCCCTGGCTGTCTTCTATCTTGTGTTTTCCATCTCTGTTGTATCTCTTCAGTGGTGACACGCTCCTAGTTCCTGTCGATCACTAATCTCCTTCCCTGGCTGTCTTCTATCTTGTGTTTTCCATCTCTGTTGTATCTCTCCAGTGGTGACACTTTGCTTGTTCCTGTCGATCACTAATCTCCTTCCCTGGCTGTCTTCTATCTTGTGTTTTCCATCTCTGTTGTATCTCTCCAGTGATGACACTTTGCTTGTTCCTGTCGATCACTAATCTCCTTCCCTGGCTGTCTTCTATCTTGTGTTTTCCATCTCTGTTGTATCTCTCCAGTGGTGACACGCTCCTTGTTCCTGTCGATCACTAATCTCCTTCCCTGGCTGTCTTCTATCTTGTGTTTTCCATCTCTGTTGTATCTCTCCAGTGGTGACACGCTCCTTGTTCCTGTTGATCACTAATCTCCTTCCCTGGCTGTCTTCTATCTTGTGTTTTCCATCTCTGTTGTATCTCTCCAGTGGTGACACTTTGCTTGTTCCTGTCGATCACTAATCTCCTTCCCTGGCTGTCTTCTATCTTGTGTTTTCCATCTCTGTTGTATCTCTCCAGTGGTGACACTTTGCTTGTTCCTGTCGATCACTGATCTCCTTCCCTGGCTGTCTTCTATCTAGTGTTTTCCATCTCTGTTGTATCTCTCCAGTGGTGACACTGCTTGTTCCTTCGATCACTGATCTCCTTCCCTGGCTGTCTTCTATCTTGTGTTTTCCATCTCTATTGTACCTCTCAGTGGTGACACTGCTTGTTCCTTCGATCACTGATCTCCTTCCTTGGCTGTCTTCTATCTTGTGTTTTCCATCTCTGTTGTATCTCTCCAGTGGTGACACGCTCGCTTGTTCCTGTTGATCAATAATCTCCTTCCCTGGCTGTCTTCTATCTTGTGTTTTCCATCTCTGTTGTATCTCTCCAGTGGGGACACTTTGCTTGTTCCTGTCGATCAATAATCTCCTTCCCTGGCTGTCTTCTATCTTGTGTTTTCCATCTCTGTTGTATCTCTCCAGTGGTGACACGCTCCTTGTTCCTGTTGATCACTCATCTCCTTTCCTGGCTGTCTTCTATCTTGTATCTCTCCAGTGGTGACACGCTCCTTGTTCCTGTTGATCACTAATCTCCTTCCCAGGCTGGCTTCTATCTTGTGTTGTCCATCTCTATTGTACCTCTCAGTGGTGACACTGCTTGTTCCTTCGATCACTGATCTCCTTCCCTGGCTGTCTTCTATCTTGTACCTCTCCAGTGGTGACACTTTGCTTGTTCCTTCGATCACTAATCTCCTTCCCAGGCTGTCTTCTATCTTGTGTTTTCCATCTCTGTTGTATCTCTCCAGTGGTGACACGCTGCTTGTTCCTGTCGATCACTAATCTCCTTCCCTGGCTGTCTTCTATCTTGTGTTTTCCATCTCTGTTGTATCTCTCCAGTGGTGACACGCTCCTTGTTCCTGTTGATCACTAATCTCCTTCCCTGGCTGTCTTCTATCTTGTGTTTTCCATCTCTGTTGTATCTCTCCAGTGGTGACACTTTGCTTGTTCCTGTCGATCACTAATCTCCTTCCCTGGCTGTCTTCTATCTTGTGTTTTCCATCTCTGTTGTATCTCTCCAGTGGTGACACTGCTTGTTCCTTCGATCACTAATCTCCTTTCCTGGCTGTCTTCTATCTTGTGTTTTCCATCTCTGTTGTATCTCTCCAGTGGTGACACTTTGCTTGTTCCTGTCGATCACTAATCTCCTTCCCTGGCTGTCTTCTATCTTGTGTTTTCCATCTCTGTTGTATCTCTCCAGTGGTGACACTGCTTGTTCCTTCGATCACTAATCTCCTTCCCAGGCTGTCTTCTATCTTGTGTTTTCCATCTCTATTGTACCTCTCAGTGGTGACACTGCTTGTTCCTTCGATCACTGATCTCCTTCCCTGGCTGTCTTCTATCTTGTGTTTTCCATCTCTATTGTACCTCTCAGTGGTGACACTGCTTGTTCCTTCGATCACTGATCTCCTTCCTTGGCTGTCTTCTATCTTGTGTTTTCCATCTCTGTTGTATCTCTCCAGTGGGGACACTTTGCTTGTTCCTGTCGATCACTAATCTCCTTCCCTGGCTGTCTTCTATCTTGTGTTTTCCATCTCTGTTGTATCTCTCCAGTGGTGACACGCTCCTTGTTCCTGTTGATCAATAATCTCCTTCCCTGGCTGTCTTCTATCTTGTGTTTTCCATCTCTGTTGTATCTCTCCAGTGGGGACACTTTGCTTGTTCCTGTCGATCAATAATCTCCTTCCCTGGCTGTCTTCTATCTTGTGTTTTCCATCTCTGTTTTATCTCTCCAGTGGTGACACGCTCCTTGTTCCTGTTGATCACTCATCTCCTTTCCTGGCTGTCTTCTATCTTGTATCTCTCCAGTGGTGACACGCTCCTTGTTCCTGTTGATCACTAATCTCCTTCCCAGGCTGGCTTCTATCTTGTGTTGTCCATCTCTATTGTACCTCTCAGTGGTGACACTGCTTGTTCCTTCGATCACTGATCTCCTTCCCTGGCTGTCTTCTATCTTGTACCTCTCCAGTGGTGACACTTTGCTTGTTCCTTCGATCACTGATCTCCTTCCCTGGCTGTCTTCTATCTAGTGTTTTCCATCTCTGTTGTATCTCTCCAGTGGTGACACGCTCCTTGTTCCTGTCGATCACTAATCTCCTTCCCTGGCTGTCTTCTATCTTGTGTTTTCCATCTCTGTTGTATCTCTTCAGTGGTGACACGCTCCTTGTTCCTGTTGATCACTAATCTCCTTCCCTGGCTGTCTTCTATCTTGTGTTTTCCATCTCTGTTGTATCTCTCCAGTGGTGACACTTTGCTTGTTCCTGTCGATCACTAATCTCCTGCCCTGGCTGTCTTCTATCTTGTGTTTTCCATCTCTGTTGTATCTCTCCAGTGGTGACACTTTGCTTGTTCCTGTCGATCACTAATCTCCTTCCCTGGCTGTCTTCTATCTTGTGTTTTCCATCTCTGTTGTATCTCTCCAGTGGTGACACGCTCCTTGTTCCTGTCGATCACTAATCTCCTTCCCTGGCTGTCTTCTATCTTGTGTTTTCCATCTCTGTTGTATCTCTTCAGTGGTGACACGCTCCTAGTTCCTGTCGATCACTAATCTCCTTCCCTGGCTGTCTTCTATCTTGTGTTTTCCATCTCTGTTGTATCTCTCCAGTGGTGACACTTTGCTTGTTCCTGTCGATCACTAATCTCCTTCCCTGGCTGTCTTCTATCTTGTGTTTTCCATCTCTGTTGTATCTCTCCAGTGATGACACTTTGCTTGTTCCTGTCGATCACTAATCTCCTTCCCTGGCTGTCTTCTATCTTGTGTTTTCCATCTCTGTTGTATCTCTCCAGTGGTGACACGCTCCTTGTTCCTGTCGATCACTAATCTCCTTCCCTGGCTGTCTTCTATCTTGTGTTTTCCATCTCTGTTGTATCTCTCCAGTGGTGACACGCTCCTTGTTCCTGTTGATCACTAATCTCCTTCCCTGGCTGTCTTCTATCTTGTGTTTTCCATCTCTGTTGTATCTCTCCAGTGGTGACACTTTGCTTGTTCCTGTCGATCACTAATCTCCTTCCCTGGCTGTCTTCTATCTTGTGTTTTCCATCTCTGTTGTATCTCTCCAGTGGTGACACTGCTTGTTCCTTCGATCACTGATCTCCTTCCCAGGCTGTCTTCTATCTTGTGTTTTCCATCTCTATTGTACCTCTCAGTGGTGACACTGCTTGTTCCTTCGATCACTGATCTCCTTCCATGGCTGTCTTCTATCTTGTGTTTTCCATCTCTATTGTACCTCTCAGTGGTGACACTGCTTGTTCCTTCGATCACTGATCTCCTTTCTTGGCTGTCTTCTATCTTGTGTTTTCCATCTCTGTTGTATCTCTCCAGTGGTGACACGCTCCTTGTTCCTGTTGATCAATAATCTCCTTCCCTGGCTGTCTTCTATCTTGTGTTTTCCATCTCTGTTGTATCTCTCCAGTGGGGACACTTTGCTTGTTCCTGTCGATCAATAATCTCCTTCCCTGGCTGTCTTCTATCTTGTGTTTTCCATCTCTGTTTTATCTCTCCAGTGGTGACACGCTCCTTGTTCCTGTTGATCACTCATCTCCTTTCCTGGCTGTCTTCTATCTTGTATCTCTCCAGTGGTGACACGCTCCTTGTTCCTGTTGATCACTAATCTCCTTCCCAGGCTGGCTTCTATCTTGTGTTGTCCATCTCTATTGTACCTCTCAGTGGTGACACTGCTTGTTCCTTCGATCACTGATCTCCTTCCCTGGCTGTCTTCTATCTTGTACCTCTCCAGTGGTGACACTTTGCTTGTTCCTTCGATCACTGATCTCCTTCCCTGGCTGTCTTCTATCTAGTGTTTTCCATCTCTGTTGTATCTCTCCAGTGGTGACACGCTCCTTGTTCCTGTCGATCACTAATCTCCTTCCCTGGCTGTCTTCTATCTTGTGTTTTCCATCTCTGTTGTATCTCTTCAGTGGTGACACGCTCCTTGTTCCTGTTGATCACTAATCTCCTTCCCTGGCTGTCTTCTATCTTGTGTTTTCCATCTCTGTTGTATCTCTCCAGTGGTGACACTTTGCTTGTTCCTGTCAATCACTAATCTCCTTCCCTGGCTGTCTTCTATCTTGTGTTTTCCATCTCTGTTGTATCTCCAGTGGTGACACTGCTTGTTCCTTCGATCACTAATCTCCTTTCCTGGCTGTCTTCTATCTTGTGTTCTCCATCTCTGTTGTATCTCTCCAGTGGTGACACTTTGCTTGTTCCTGTCGATCACTAATCTCCTGCCCTGGCTGTCTTCTATCTTGTGTTTTCCATCTCTGTTGTATCTCTCCAGTGGTGACACTGCTTGTTCCTTCGATCACTAATCTCCTTCCCAGGCTGTCTTCTATCTTGTGTTTTCCATCTCTGTTGTATCTCTCCAGTGGTGACACTTTGCTTGTTCCTGTCGATCACTAATCTCCTGCCCTGGCTGTCTTCTATCTTGTGTTTTCCATCTCTGTTGTATCTCTCCAGTGGTGACACTGCTTGGTCCTTCGATCACTCATCTCCTTCCCTGGCTGTCTTCTATCTTGTGTTTTCCATCTCTGTTGTATCTCTCCAGTGATGACACTTTGCTTGTTCCTGTCGATCACTAATCTCCTTCCCTGGCTGTCTTCTATCTTGTGTTTTCCATCTCTGTTATATCTCTCCAGTGGTGACACGCTCCTTGTTCCTGTCGATCACTAATCTCCTTCCCAGGCTGTCTTCTATCTTGTGTTTTCCATCTCTGTTGTATCTCTTCAGTGGTGACACGCTCCTAGTTCCTGTCGATCACTAATCTCCTTCCCTGGCTGTCTTCTATCTTGTGTTTTCCATCTCTGTTGTATCTCTCCAGTGGTGACACTTTGCTTGTTCCTGTCGATCACTAATCTCCTTCCCTGGCTGTCTTCTATCTTGTGTTTTCCATCTCTGTTGTATCTCTCCAGTGATGACACTTTGCTTGTTCCTGTCGATCACTAATCTCCTTCCCTGGCTGTCTTCTATCTTGTGTTTTCCATCTCTGTTGTATCTCTCCAGTGGTGACACGCTCCTTGTTCCTGTCGATCACTAATCTCCTTCCCTGGCTGTCTTCTATCTTGTGTTTTCCATCTCTGTTGTATCTCTCCAGTGGTGACACGCTCCTTGTTCCTGTTGATCACTAATCTCCTTCCCTGGCTGTCTTCTATCTTGTGTTTTCCATCTCTGTTGTATCTCTCCAGTGGTGACACTTTGCTTGTTCCTGTCGATCACTAATCTCCTTCCCTGGCTGTCTTCTATCTTGTGTTTTCCATCTCTGTTGTATCTCCAGTGGTGACACTGCTTGTTCCTTCGATCACTAATCTCCTTCCCTGGCTGTCTTCTATCTTGTGTTTTCCATCTCTGTTGTATCTCTCCAGTGGTGACACTGCTTGTTCCTTCGATCACTGATCTCCTTCCCAGGCTGTCTTCTATCTTGTGTTTTCCATCTCTATTGTACCTCTCAGTGGTGACACTGCTTGTTCCTTCGATCACTGATCTCCTTCCCTGGCTGTCTTCTATCTTGTGTTTTCCATCTCTATTGTACCTCTCAGTGGTGACACTGCTTGTTCCTTCGATCACTGATCTCCTTCCTTGGCTGTCTTCTATCTTGTGTTTTCCATCTCTGTTGTATCTCTCCAGTGGGGACACTTTGCTTGTTCCTGTCGATCACTAATCTCCTTCCCTGGCTGTCTTCTATCTTGTGTTTTCCATCTCTGTTGTATCTCTCCAGTGGTGACACGCTCCTTGTTCCTGTTGATCACTCATCTCCTTTCCTGGCTGTCTTCTATCTTGTATCTCTCCAGTGGTGACACGCTCCTTTTTCCTGTTGATCACTAATCTCCTTCCCAGGCTGTCTTCTATCTTGTGTTTTCCATCTCTATTGTACCTCTCAGTGGTGACACTGCTTGTTCCTTCGATCACTGATCTCCTTCCCTGGCTGTCTTCTATCTTGTACCTCTCCAGTGGTGACACTTTGCTTGTTCCTGTTGATCACTAATCTCCTTCCCTGGCTGTCCTCTATCTTGTGTTTTCCATCTCTATTGTATCTCTCCAGTGGTGACACTGCTTGTTCCTTCGATCACTAATCTCCTTTCCTGGCTGTCTTCTATCTTGTGTTTTCCTTCTCTGTTGTATCTCTCCAGTGGTGACACGCTCCTTGTTCCTGTTGATCACTCATCTCCTTCCCTGGCTGTCTTCTATCTTGTGTTCTCCATCTCGGTATTATCTCTCCAGTGATGACACTTTGCTTGTTCCTGTCGATCACTAATCTCCTTCCCTGGCTTTCTTCTATCTTGTATCACTCCAGTGGTGACACTGCTTGTTCCTTCTATCACTAATCTCCTTCCCTGGCTGTTTTCTATCTTGTGTTTTCCATCTCTACTGTACCTCTCCAGTGGTGACACTGCTTGTTCCTTCGATCACTAATCTCCGTCGCTGGCTGTCTTCTATCTTGTGTTTAGCCTCTCTATTGTATCTCTCCAGTGGTGACACTGCTTGTTCCTTCGATCACTAATCTCCTTTCCTGGCTGTCTTCTATCTTGTGTTTTCCATCTCTGTTGTATCTCTCCAGTGGTGACACTTTGCTTGTTCCTGTCGATCACTAATCTCCTTCCCTGGCTGTCTTCTATCTTGTATCTCTCCAGTGGTGACACTGCTTGTTCCTTCTATCACTAATCTCCTTCCCTGGCTGTTTTCTATCTTGTGTTTTCCATCTCAACTGTACCTCTCCAGTGGTGACACTGCTTGTTCCTTCGATCACTAATCTCCGTCCCTGGCTGTCTTCTATCTTGTGTTTTCCATCTCTATTGTATCTCTCCAGTGGTGACACTGCTTGTTCCTTCGATCACTAATCTCCTTTCCCTGCTGTCTTCTATCTTGTGTTTTCCATCTCTGTTGTATTTCTCCAGTGGTGACACTGCTTGTTCCTTCGATCACTGATCTCCTTCCCTGGCTGTCTTCTATCTTGTGTTTTCCATCTCTGTTGTATCTCTCCAGTGGTGACACTTTGCTTGTTCCTGTCGATCACTAATCTCCTGCCCTGGCTGTCTTCTATCTTGTGTTTTCCATCTCTGTTGTATCTCTCCAGTGGTGACACGCTCCTTGTTCCTGTTGATCAATAATCTCCTTCCCTGGCTGTCTTCTATCTTGTGTTTTCCATCTCTGTTGTATCTCTCCAGTGGTGACACTTTGCTTGTTCCTGTCGATCACTAATCTCCTTCCCTGGCTGTCTTCTATCTTGTGTTTTCCATCTCTGTTGTATCTCTCCAGTGGTGACACGCACCTTGTTCCTGTTGATCACTTATCTCCTTCCCTGGCTGTCTTCTATCTTGTGTTTTCCATCTCTGTTGTATCTCTCTAGTGGTGACACTGCTTGTTCCTTCGATCACTGATCTCCTTCCCAGGCTGTCTTCTATCTTGTGTTTTCCATCTCTATTGTACCTCTCAGTGGTGACACTGCTTGTTCCTTCGATCACTGATCTCCTTCCCTGGCTGTCTTCTATCTTGTGTTTTCCATCTCTATTGTACCTCTCAGTGGTGACACTGCTTGTTCCTTCGATCACTGATCTCCTTCCTTGGCTGTCTTCTATCTTGTGTTTTCCATCTCTGTTGTATCTCTCCAGTGGGGACACTTTGCTTGTTCCTGTCGATCACTAATCTCCTTCCCTGGCTGTCTTCTATCTTGTTTTTTCCATCTCTGTTGTAACTCTCCAGTGGTGACACGCTCCTTGTTCCTGTTGATCAATAATCTCCTTCCCTGGCTGTCTTCTATCTTGTGTTTTCCATCTCTGTTGTATCTCTCCAGTGGGGACACTTTGCTTGTTCCTGTTGATCACTCATCTCCTTTCCTGGCTGTCTTCTATCTTGTATCTCTCCAGTGGTGACACGCTCCTTTTTCCTGTTGATCACTAATCTCCTTCCCAGGCTGTCTTCTATCTTGTGTTTTCCATCTCTTTTGTACCTCTCAGTGGTGACACTGCTTGTTCCTTCGATCACTGATCTCCTTCCCTGGCTGTCTTCTATCTTGTACCTCTCCAGTGGTGACACTTTGCTTGTTCCTGTTGATCACTAATCTCCTTCCCTGGCTGTCCTCTATCTTGTGTTTTCCATCTCTATTGTATCTCTCCAGTGGTGACACTGCTTGTTCCTTCGATCACTAATCTCCTTTCCTGGCTGTCTTCTATCTTGTGTTTTCCATCTCTGTTGTATCTCTCCAGTGGTGACACGCTCCTTGTTCCTGTTGATCACTCATCTCCTTCCCTGGCTGTCTTCGATCTTGTGTTCTCCATCTCGGTATTATCTCTCCAGTGATGACACTTTGCTTGTTCCTGTCGATCACTAATCTCCTTCCCTGGCTGTCTTCTATCTTGTATCTCTCCAGTGGTGACACTGCTTGTTCCTTCTATCACTAATCTCCTTCCCTGGCTGTTTTCTATCTTGTGTTTTCCATCTCTACTGTACCTCTCCAGTGGTGACACTGCTTGTTCCTTCGATCACTAATCTCCGTCCCTGGCTGTCTTCTATCTTGTGTTTTCCATCTCTATTGTATCTCTCCAGTGGTGACACTGCTTGTTCCTTCGATCACTAATCTCCTTTCCTGGCTGTCTTCTATCTTGTGTTTTCCATCTCTGTTGTATCTCTCCAGTGGTGACACTTTGCTTGTTCCTGTCGATCACTAATCTCCTTCCCTGGCTGTCTTCTATCTTGTATCTCTCCAGTGGTGACACTGCTTGTTCCTTCTATCACTAATCTCCTTCCCTGGCTGTTTTCTATCTTGTGTTTTCCATCTCAACTGTACCTCTCCAGTGGTGACACTGCTTGTTCCTTCGATCACTAATCTCCTTTCCCTGCTGTCTTCTATCTTGTGTTTTCCATCTCTGTTGTATCTCTCCAGTGGTGACACTGCTTGTTCCTTCGATCACTGATCTCCTTCCCTGGCTGTCTTCTATCTTGTGTTTTCCATCTCTGTTGTATCTCTCCAGTGGTGACACTTTGCTTGTTCCTGTCGATCACTAATCTCCTGCCCTGGCTGTCTTCTATCTTGTGTTTTCCATCTCTGTTGTATCTCTCCAGTGGTGACACGCTCCTTGTTCCTGTTGATCAATAATCTCCTTCCCTGGCTGTCTTCTATCTTGTGTTTTCCATCTCTGTTGTATCTCTCCAGTGGTGACACTTTGCTTGTTCCTGTCGATCACTAATCTCCTTCCCTGGCTGTCTTCTATCTTGTGTTTTCCATCTCTGTTGTATCTCTCCAGTGTTGACACGCACCTTGTTCCTGTTGATCACTTATCTCCTTCCCTGGCTGTCTTCTATCTTGTGTTTTCCATCTCTGTTGTATCTCTCCAGTGATGACACTTTGCTTGTTCCTGTCGATCACTAATCTCCTTCCCTGGCTGTCTTCTATCTTGTATCTCTCCAGTGGTGACACTGCTTGTTCCTTCTATCACTAATCTCCTTCCCTGGCTGTTTTCTATCTTGTGTTTTCCATCTCTACTGTACCTCTCCAGTGGTGACACTGCTTGTTCCTTCGATCACTAATCTCCGTCCCTGGCTGTCTTCTATCTTGTGTTTTCCATCTCTATTGTATCTCTCCAGTGGTGACACTGCTTGTTCCTTCGATCACTAATCTCCTTTCCTGGCTGTCTTCTATCTTGTGTTTTCCATCTCTGTTGTATCTCTCCAGTGGTGACACTTTGCTTGTTCCTGTCGATCACTAATCTCCTTCCCTGGCTGTCTTCTATCTTGTATCTCTCCAGTGGTGACACTGCTTGTTCCTTCTATCACTAATCTCCTTCCCTGGCTGTTTTCTATCTTGTGTTTTCCATCTCAACTGTACCTCTCCAGTGGTGACACTGCTTGTTCCTTCGATCACTAATCTCCGTCCCTGGCTGTCTTCTATCTTGTGTTTTCCATCTCTATTGTATCTCTCCAGTGGTGACACTGCTTGTTCCTTCGATCACTAATCTCCTTTCCCTGCTGTCTTCTATCTTGTGTTTTCCATCTCTGTTGTATCTCTCCAGTGGTGACACTGCTTGTTCCTTCGATCACTGATCTCCTTCCCTGGCTGTCTTCTATCTTGTGTTTTCCATCTCTGTTGTATCTCTCCAGTGGTGACACTTTGCTTGTTCCTGTCGATCACTAATCTCCTGCCCTGGCTGTCTTCTATCTTGTGTTTTCCATCTCTGTTGTATCTCTCCAGTGGTGACACGCTCCTTGTTCCTGTTGATCAATAATCTCCTTCCCTGGCTGTCTTCTATCTTGTGTTTTCCATCTCTGTTGTATCTCTCCAGTGGTGACACTTTGCTTGTTCCTGTCGATCACTAATCTCCTTCCCTGGCTGTCTTCTATCTTGTGTTTTCCATCTCTGTTGTATCTCTCCAGTGTTGACACGCACCTTGTTCCTGTTGATCACTTATCTCCTTCCCTGGCTGTCTTCTATCTTGTGTTTTCCATCTCTGTTGTATCTCTCCAGAGGAGAGTTTGCTTGTTCCTGTCGATCAATAATCTCCTTCCCTGGCTGTCTTCTATCTTGTGTTTTCCATCTCTGTTGTATCTCTCCAGTGGTGACACGCTCCTTGTTCCTGTTGATAACTCATCTCCTTCCCTGGCTGTCTTCTATCTTGTATCTCTCCAGTGGTGACACGCTCCTTGTTCCTGTTGATCACTCATCTTCTTCCCTGGCTGTCTTCTATCTTGTATCTCTCCAGTGGTGACACTTTGCTTGTTCTTTTGATCACTAATCTCCTTCCCAGGCTGTCTTCTATCTTGTGTTTTCCATCTCTGTTGTATCTCTCCAGTGGTGACACTTTGCTTGTTCCTGTTGATCACTAATCTCCTTCCCTGGCTGTCCTCTATCTTGTGTTTTCCATCTCTATTGTATCTCTCCAGTGGTGACACTGCTTGTTCCTTCGATCACTAATCTCCTTTCCTGGCTGTCTTCTATCTTGTGTTTTCCATCTCTGTTGTATCTCTCCAGTGGTGACACTGCTTGTTCCTTCGATCACTAATCTCCTTCCCAGGCTGTCTTCTATCTTGTGTTTTCCATCTCTGTTGTATCTCTCCAGTGGTGACACTTTGCTTGTTCCTGTCGATCACTAATCTCCTGCCCTGGCTGTCTTCTATCTTGTGTTTTCCATCTCTGTTGTATCTCTCCAGTGGTGACACTGCTTGTTCCTGTCGATCACTAATCTCCTTCCCTGGCTGTCTTCTATCTTGTGTTTTCCATCTCTGTTGTATCTCTCCAGTGGTGACACTTTGCTTGTTCCTGTCGATCACTAATCTCCTGCCCTGGCTGTCTTCTATCTTGTGTTTTCCATCTCTGTTGTATCTCTCCAGTGGTGACACTGCTTGGTCCTTCGAAATACTCATCTCCTTCCCTGGCTGTCTTCTATCTTGTGTTTTCCATCTCTGTTGTATCTCTCCAGTGATGACACTTTGCTTGTTCCTGTCGATCACTAATCTCCTTCCCTGGCTGTCTTCTATCTTGTGTTTTCCATCTCTGTTGTATCTCTCCACTGGTGACACTGCTTGTTCCTTCGATCACTGATCTCCTTCCCAGGCTGTCTTCTATCTTGTGTTTTCCATCTCTATTGTACCTCTCAGTGGTGACACTGCTTGTTCCTTCGATCACTGATCTCCTTCCCTTGCTGTCTTCTATCTTGTGTTTTCCATCTCTATTGTACCTCTCAGTGGTGACACTGCTTGTTCCTTCGATCACTGATCTCCTTCCTTGGCTGTCTTCTATCTTGTGTTTTCCATCTCTGTTGTATCTCTCCAGTGGGGACACTTTGCTTGTTCCTGTCGATCACTAATCTCCTTCCCTGGCTGTCTTCTATCTTGTGTTTTCCATCTCTGTTGTATCTCTCCAGTGGTGACACGCTCCTTGTTCCTGTTGATCAATAATCTCCTTCCCTGGCTGTCTTCTATCTTGTGTTTTCCATCTCTGTTGTATCTCTCCAGTGGGGACACTTTGCTTGTTCCTGTCGATCAATAATCTCCTTCCCTGGCTGTCTTCTATCTTGTGTTTTCCATCTCTGTTTTATCTCTCCAGTGGTGACACGCTCCTTGTTCCTGTTGATCACTCATCTCCTTTCCTGGCTGTCTTCTATCTTGTATCTCTCCAGTGGTGACACGCTCCTTGTTCCTGTTGATCACTAATCTCCTTCCCAGGCTGGCTTCTATCTTGTGTTGTCCATCTCTATTGTACCTCTCAGTGGTGACACTGCTTGTTCCTTCGATCACTGATCTCCTTCCCTGGCTGTCTTCTATCTTGTACCTCTCCAGTGGTGACACTTTGCTTGTTCCTTCGATCACTGATCTCCTTCCCTGGCTGTCTTCTATCTAGTGTTTTCCATCTCTGTTGTATCTCTCCAGTGGTGACACGCTCCTTGTTCCTGTCGATCACTAATCTCCTTCCCTGGCTGTCTTCTATCTTGTGTTTTCCATCTCTGTTGTATCTCTTCAGTGGTGACACGCTCCTTGTTCCTGTTGATCACTAATCTCCTTCCCTGGCTGTCTTCTATCTTTTGTTTTCCATCTCTGTTGTATCTCTCCAGTGGTGACACTTTGCTTGTTCCTGTCAATCACTAATCTCCTGCCCTGGCTGTCTTCTATCTTGTGTTTTCCATCTCTGTTGTATCTCTCCAGTGGTGACACTGCTTGGTCCTTCGATCACTCATCTCCTTCCCTGGCTGTCTTCTATGTTGTGTTTTCCATCTCTGTTGTATCTCTCCAGTGATGACACTTTGCTTGTTCCTGTCGATCACTAATCTCCTTCCCTGGCTGTCTTCTATCTTGTGTTTTCCATCTCTGTTGTATCTCTCCAGTGGTGACACGCTCCTTGTTCCTGTCGATCACTAATCTCCTTCCCTGGCTGTCTTCTATCTTGTGTTTTCCATCTCTGTTGTATCTCTTCAGTGGTGACACGCTCCTAGTTCCTGTCGATCACTAATCTCCTTCCCTGGCTGTCTTCTATCTTGTGTTTTCCATCTCTGTTGTATCTCTCCAGTGGTGACACTTTGCTTGTTCCTGTCGATCACTAATCTCCTTCCCTGGCTGTCTTCTATCTTGTGTTTTCCATCTCTGTTGTATCTCTCCAGTGATGACACTTTGCTTGTTCCTGTCGATCACTAATCTCCTTCCCTGGCTGTCCTCTATCTTGTGTTTTCCATCTCTGTTGTATCTCTCCAGTGGTGACACGCTGCTTGTTCCTGTCGATCACTAATCTCCTTTCCTGGCTGTCTTCTATCTTGTGTTTTCCATCTCTGTTGTATCTCTCCAGTGGTGACACGCTCCTTGTTCCTGTTGATCACTCATCTCCTTCCCTGGCTGTCTTCTATCTTGTGTTCTCCATCTCGGTATTATCTCTCCAGTGATGACACTTTGCTTGTTCCTGTCGATCACTAATCTCCTTCCCTGGCTGTCTTCTATCTTGTATCTCTCCAGTGGTGACACTGCTTGTTCCTTCTATCACTAATCTCCTTCCCTGGCTGTTTTCTATCTTGTGTTTTCCATCTCTACTGTACCTCTCCAGTGGTGACACTGCTTGTTCCTTCGATCACTAATCTCCGTCCCTGGCTGTCTTCTATCTTGTGTTTTCCATCTCTATTGTATCTCTCCAGTGGTGACACTGCTTGTTCCTTCGATCACTAATCTCCTTTCCTGGCTGTCTTCTATCTTGTGTTTTCCATCTCTGTTGTATCTCTCCAGTGGTGACACTTTGCTTGTTCCTGTCGATCACTAATCTCCTTCCCTGGCTGTCTTCTATCTTGTATCTCTCCAGTGGTGACACTGCTTGTTCCTTCTATCACTAATCTCCTTCCCTGGCTGTTTTCTATCTTGTGTTTTCCATCTCAACTGTACCTCTCCAGTGGTGACACTGCTTGTTCCTTCGATCACTAATCTCCGTCCCTGGCTGTCTTCTATCTTGTGTTTTCCATCTCTATTGTATCTCTCCAGTGGTGACACTGCTTGTTCCTTCGATCACTAATCTCCTTTCCCTGCTGTCTTCTATCTTGTGTTTTCCATCTCTGTTGTATCTCTCCAGTGGTGACACTGCTTGTTCCTTCGATCACTGATCTCCTTCCCTGGCTGTCTTCTATCTTGTGTTTTCCATCTCTGTTGTATCTCTCCAGTGGTGACACTTTGCTTGTTCCTGTCGATCACTAATCTCCTGCCCTGGCTGTCTTCTATCTTGTGTTTTCCATCTCTGTTGTATCTCTCCAGTGGTGACACGCTCCTTGTTCCTGTTGATCAATAATCTCCTTCCCTGGCTGTCTTCTATCTTGTGTTTTCCATCTCTGTTGTATCTCTCCAGTGGTGACACTTTGCTTGTTCCTGTCGATCACTAATCTCCTTCCCTGGCTGTCTTCTATCTTGTGTTTTCCATCTCTGTTGTATCTCTCCAGTGGTGACACGCACCTTGTTCCTGTTGATCACTTATCTCCTTCCCTGGCTGTCTTCTATCTTGTGTTTTCCATCTCTGTTGTATCTCTCCAGAGGAGAGTTTGCTTGTTCCTGTCGATCAATAATCTCCTTCCCTGGCTGTCTTCTATCTTGTGTTTTCCATTTCTGTTGTATCTCTCCAGTGGTGACACGCTCCTTGTTCCTGTTGATAACTCATCTCCTTCCCTGGCTGTCTTCTATCTTGTATCTCTCCAGTGGTGACACGCTCCTTGTTCCTGTTGATCACTCATCTTCTTCCCTGGCTGTCTTCTATCTTGTATCTCTCCAGTGGTGACACTTTGCTTGTTCTTTTGATCACTAATCTCCTTCCCAGGCTGTCTTCTATCTTGTGTTTTCCATCTCTGTTGTATCTCTCCAGTGGTGACACTTTGCTTGTTCCTGTTGATCACTAATCTCCTTCCCTGGCTGTCCTCTATCTTGTGTTTTCCATCTCTGTTGTATCTCTCCAGTGGTGACACTGCTTGTTCCTTCGATCACTAATCTCCTTTCCTGGCTGTCTTCTATCTTGTGTTTTCCATCTCTGTTGTATCTCTCCAGTGGTGACACTGCTTGTTCCTTCGATCACTAATCTCCTTCCCAGGCTGTCTTCTATCTTGTGTTTTCCATCTCTGTTGTATCTCTCCAGTGGTGACACTTTGCTTGTTCCTGTCGATCACTAATCTCCTGCCCTGGCTGTCTTCTATCTTGTGTTTTCCATCTCTGTTGTATCTCTCCAGTGGTGACACTGCTTGTTCCTGTCGATCACTAATCTCCTTCCCTGGCTGTCTTCTATCTTGTGTTTTCCATCTCTGTTGTATCTCTCCAGTGGTGACACTTTGCTTGTTCCTGTCGATCACTAATCTCCTGCCCTGGCTGTCTTCTATCTTGTGTTTTCCATCTCTGTTGTATCTCTCCAGTGGTGACACTGCTTGGTCCTTCGAATCACTCATCTCCTTCCCTGGCTGTCTTCTATCTTGTGTTTTCCATCTCTGTTGTATCTCTCCAGTGATGACACTTTGCTTGTTCCTGTCGATCACTAATCTCCTTCCCTGGCTGTCTTCTATCTTGTGTTTTCCATCTCTGTTGTATCTCTCCACTGGTGACACTGCTTGTTCCTTCGATCACTGATCTCCTTCCCAGGCTGTCTTCTATCTTGTGTTTTCCATCTCTATTGTACCTCTCAGTGGTGACACTTGCTTGTTCCTTCGATCACTGATCTCCTTCCCTTGCTGTCTTCTATCTTGTGTTTTCCATCTCTATTGTACCTCTCAGTGGTGACACTGCTTGTTCCTTCGATCACTGATCTCCTTCCTTGGCTGTCTTCTATCTTGTGTTTTCCATCTCTGTTGTATCTCTCCAGTGGGGACACTTTGCTTGTTCCTGTCG
This sequence comes from Calotriton arnoldi, assembly GCA_963921515.1. Lineage (NCBI taxonomy): Eukaryota > Metazoa > Chordata > Amphibia > Caudata > Salamandridae > Calotriton > Calotriton arnoldi. The sequence continues at coordinate 2,982,049 of CAWUFW010000466.1, forward strand.
ATCACTAATCTCCTGCCCTGGCTGTCTTCTATCTTGTGTTTTCCATCTCTGTTGTATCTCTCCAGTGGTGACACTGCTTGTTCCTGTCGATCACTAATCTCCTTCCCAGGCTGTCTTCTATCTTGTGTTTTCCATCTCTGTTGTATCTCTCCAGTGGTGACACTTTGCTTGTTCCTGTCGATCACTAATCTCCTGCCCTGGCTGTCTTCTATCTTGTGTTTTCCATCTCTGTTGTATCTCTCCAGTGGTGACACTGCTTGGTCCTTCGATCACTCATCTCCTTCCCTGGCTGTCTTCTATCTTGTGTTTTCCATCTCTGTTGTATCTCTCCAGTGATGACACTTTGCTTGTTCCTGTCGATCACTAATCTCCTTCCCTGGCTGTCTTCTATCTTGTGTTTTCCATCTCTGTTATATCTCTCCAGTGGTGACACGCTCCTTGTTCCTGTCGATCACTAATCTCCTTCCCAGGCTGTCTTCTATCTTGTGTTTTCCATCTCTGTTGTATCTCTTCAGTGGTGACACGCTCCTAGTTCCTGTCGATCACTAATCTCCTTCCCTGGCTGTCTTCTATCTTGTGTTTTCCATCTCTGTTGTATCTCTCCAGTGGTGACACTTTGCTTGTTCCTGTCGATCACTAATCTCCTTCCCTGGCTGTCTTCTATCTTGTGTTTTCCATCTCTGTTGTATCTCTCCAGTGATGACACTTTGCTTGTTCCTGTCGATCACTAATCTCCTTCCCTGGCTGTCTTCTATCTTGTGTTTTCCATCTCTGTTGTATCTCTCCAGTGGTGACACGCTCCTTGTTCCTGTCGATCACTAATCTCCTTCCCTGGCTGTCTTCTATCTTGTGTTTTCCATCTCTGTTGTATCTCTCCAGTGGTGACACGCTCCTTGTTCCTGTTGATCACTAATCTCCTTCCCTGGCTGTCTTCTATCTTGTGTTTTCCATCTCTGTTGTATCTCTCCAGTGGTGACACTTTGCTTGTTCCTGTCGATCACAAATCTCCTTCCCTGGCTGTCTTCTATCTTGTGTTTTCCATCTCTGTTGTATCTCCAGTGGTGACACTGCTTGTTCCTTCGATCACTAATCTCCTTCCCTGGCTGTCTTCTATCTTGTGTTTTCCATCTCTGTTGTATCTCTCCAGTGGTGACACTGCTTGTTCCTTCGATCACTGATCTCCTTCCCAGGCTGTCTTCTATCTTGTGTTTTCCATCTCTATTGTACCTCTCAGTGGTGACACTGCTTGTTCCTTCGATCACTGATCTCCTTCCCTGGCTGTCTTCTATCTTGTGTTTTCCATCTCTATTGTACCTCTCCAGTGGTGACACGTGCTTGTTCCTGTCGATCACTGATCTCCTTCCTTGGCTGTCTTCTATCTTGTGTTTTCCATCTCTGTTGTATCTCTCCAGTGGGGACACTTTGCTTGTTCCTGTCGATCACTAATCTCCTTCCCTGGCTGTCTTCTATCTTGTGTTTTCCATCTCTGTTGTATCTCTCCAGTGGTGACACGCTCCTTGTTCCTGTTGATCACTCATCTCCTTTCCTGGCTGTCTTCTATCTTGTATCTCTCCAGTGGTGACACGCTCCTTTTCCTGTTGATCACTAATCTCCTTCCCAGGCTGTCTTCTATCTTGTGTTTTCCATCTCTATTGTACCTCTCAGTGGTGACACTGCTTGTTCCTTCGATCACTGATCTCCTTCCCTGGCTGTCTTCTATCTTGTACCTCTCCAGTGGTGACACTTTGCTTGTTCCTGTTGATCACTAATCTCCTTCCCTGGCTGTCCTCTATCTTGTGTTTTCCATCTCTATTGTATCTCTCCAGTGGTGACACTGCTTGTTCCTTCGATCACTAATCTCCTTTCCTGGCTGTCTTCTATCTTGTGTTTTCCTTCTCTGTTGTATCTCTCCAGTGGTGACACGCTCCTTGTTCCTGTTGATCACTCATCTCCTTCCCTGGCTGTCTTCTATCTTGTGTTCTCCATCTCGGTATTATCTCTCCAGTGATGACACTTTGCTTGTTCCTGTCGATCACTAATCTCCTTCCCTGGCTTTCTTCTATCTTGTATCTACTCCAGTGGTGACACTGCTTGTTCCTTCTATCACTAATCTCCTTCCCTGGCTGTTTTCTATCTTGTGTTTTCCATCTCTACTGTACCTCTCCAGTGGTGACACTGCTTGTTCCTTCGATCACTAATCTCCGTCGCTGGCTGTCTTCTATCTTGTGTTTTGCCTCTCTATTGTATCTCTCCAGTGGTGACACTGCTTGTTCCTTCGATCACTAATCTCCTTTCCTGGCTGTCTTCTATCTTGTGTTTTCCATCTCTGTTGTATCTCTCCAGTGGTGACACTTTGCTTGTTCCTGTCGATCACTAATCTCCTTCCCTGGCTGTCTTCTATCTTGTATCTCTCCAGTGGTGACACTGCTTGTTCCTTCTATCACTAATCTCCTTCCCTGGCTGTTTTCTATCTTGTGTTTTCCATCTCAACTGTACCTCTCCAGTGGTGACACTGCTTGTTCCTTCGATCACTAATCTCCGTCCCTGGCTGTCTTCTATCTTGTGTTTTCCATCTCTATTGTATCTCTCCAGTGGTGACACTGCTTGTTCCTTCGATCACTAATCTCCTTTCCCTGCTGTCTTCTATCTTGTGTTTTCCATCTCTGTTGTATTTCTCCAGTGGTGACACTGCTTGTTCCTTCGATCACTGATCTCCTTCCCTGGCTGTCTTCTATCTTGTGTTTTCCATCTCTGTTGTATCTCTCCAGTGGTGACACTTTGCTTGTTCCTGTCGATCACTAATCTCCTGCCCTGGCTGTCTTCTATCTTGTGTTTTCCATCTCTGTTGTATCTCTCCAGTGGTGACACGCTCCTTGTTCCTGTTGATCAATAATCTCCTTCCCTGGCTGTCTTCTATCTTGTGTTTTCCATCTCTGTTGTATCTCTCCAGTGGTGACACTTTGCTTGTTCCTGTCGATCACTAATCTCCTTCCCTGGCTGTCTTCTATCTTGTGTTTTCCATCTCTGTTGTATCTCTCCAGTGGTGACACGCACCTTGTTCCTGTTGATCACTTATCTCCTTCCCTGGCTGTCTTCTATCTTGTGTTTTCCATCTCTGTTGTATCTCTCTAGTGGTGACACTGCTTGTTCCTTCGATCACTGATCTCCTTCCCAGGCTGTCTTCTATCTTGTGTTTTCCATCTCTATTGTACCTCTCAGTGGTGACACTGCTTGTTCCTTCGATCACTGATCTCCTTCCCTGGCTGTCTTCTATCTTGTGTTTTCCATCTCTATTGTACCTCTCAGTGGTGACACTGCTTGTTCCTTCGATCACTGATCTCCTTCCTTGGCTGTCTTCTATCTTGTGTTTTCCATCTCTGTTGTATCTCTCCAGTGGGGACACTTTGCTTGTTCCTGTCGATCACTAATCTCCTTCCCTGGCTGTCTTCTATCTTGTTTTTTCCATCTCTGTTGTATCTCTCCAGTGGTGACACGCTCCTTGTTCCTGTTGATCAATAATCTCCTTCCCTGGCTGTCTTCTATCTTGTGTTTTCCATCTCTGTTGTATCTCTCCAGTGGGGACACTTTGCTTGTTCCTGTTGATCACTCATCTCCTTTCCTGGCTGTCTTCTATCTTGTATCTCTCCAGTGGTGACACGCTCCTTTTCCTGTTGATCACTAATCTCCTTCCCAGGCTGTCTTCTATCTTGTGTTTTCCATCTCTTTTGTACCTCTCAGTGGTGACACTGATTGTTCCTTCGATCACTGATCTCCTTCCCTGGCTGTCTTCTATCTTGTACCTCTCCAGTGGTGACACTTTGCTTGTTCCTGTTGATCACTAATCTCCTTCCCTGGCTGTCCTCTATCTTGTGTTTTCCATCTCTATTGTATCTCTCCAGTGGTGACACTGCTTGTTCCTTCGATCACTAATCTCCTTTCCTGGCTGTCTTCTATCTTGTGTTTTCCATCTCTGTTGTATCTCTCCAGTGGTGACACGCTCCTTGTTCCTGTTGATCACTCATCTCCTTCCCTGGCTGTCTTCTATCTTGTGTTCTCCATCTCGGTATTATCTCTCCAGTGATGACACTTTGCTTGTTCCTGTCGATCACTAATCTCCTTCCCTGGCTGTCTTCTATCTTGTATCTCTCCAGTGGTGACACTGCTTGTTCCTTCTATCACTAATCTCCTTCCCTGGCTGTTTTCTATCTTGTGTTTTCCATCTCAACTGTACCTCTCCAGTGGTGACACTGCTTGTTCCTTCGATCACTAATCTCCGTCCCTGGCTGTCTTCTATCTTGTGTTTTCCATCTCTATTGTATCTCTCCAGTGGTGACACTGCTTGTTCCTTCGATCACTAATCTCCTTTCCCTGGCTGTCTTCTATCTTGTGTTTTCCATCTCTGTTGTATCTCTCCAGTGGTGACACTGCTTGTTCCTTCGATCACTGATCTCCTTCCCTGGCTGTCTTCTATCTTGTGTTTTCCATCTCTGTTGTATCTCTCCAGTGGTGACACTTTGCTTGTTCCTGTCGATCACTAATCTCCTGCCCTGGCTGTCTTCTATCTTGTGTTTTCCATCTCTGTTGTATCTCTCCAGTGGTGACACGCTCCTTGTTCATGTTGATCACTAATCTCCTTCCCTGGCTGTCTTCTATCTTGTGTTTTCCATCTCTATTGTATCTCTCCAGTGGTGACACTGCTTGTTCCTTCGATCACTAATCTCCTTTCCCTGCTGTCTTCTATCTTGTGTTTTCCATCTCTGTTGTATCTCTCCAGTGGTGACACTGCTTGTTCCTTCGATCACTGATCTCCTTCCCTGGCTGTCTTCTATCTTGTGTTTTCCATCTCTGTTGTATCTCTCCAGTGGTGACACTTTGCTTGTTCCTGTCGATCACTAATCTCCTGCCCTGGCTGTCTTCTATCTTGTGTTTTCCATCTCTGTTGTATCTCTCCAGTGGTGACACGCTCCTTGTTCCTGTTGATCAATAATCTCCTTCCCTGGCTGTCTTCTATCTTGTGTTTTCCATCTCTGTTGTATCTCTCCAGTGGTGACACTTTGCTTGTTCCTGTCGATCACTAATCTCCTTCCCTGGCTGTCTTCTATCTTGTGTTTTCCATCTCTGTTGTATCTCTCCAGTGGTGACACGCACCTTGTTCCTGTTGATCACTTATCTCCTTCCCTGGCTGTCTTCTATCTTGTGTTTTCCATCTCTGTTGTATCTCTCCAGAGGAGGAGTTTGCTTGTTCCTGTCGATCAATAATCTCCTTCCCTGGCTGTCTTCTATCTTGTGTTTTCCATCTCTGTTGTATCTCTCCAGTGGTGACACGCTCCTTGTTCCTGTTGATCACTCATCTCCTTCCCTGGCTGTCTTCTATCTTGTATCTCTCCAGTGGTGACACGCTCCTTGTTCCTGTTGATCACTCATCTTCTTCCCTGGCTGTCTTCTATCTTGTATCTCTCCAGTGGTGACACTTTGCTTGTTCTTTTGATCACTAATCTCCTTCCCAGGCTGTCTTCTATCTTGTGTTTTCCATCTCTGTTGTATCTCTCCAGTGGTGACACTTTGCTTGTTCCTGTTGATCACTAATCTCCTTCCCTGGCTGTCTTCTATCTTGTGTTTTCCATCTCTATTGTATCTCTCCAGTGGTGACACTGCTTGTTCCTGTCGATCACTAATCTCCTTTCCTGGCTGTCTTCTATCTTGTGTTTTCCATCTCTGTTGTATCTCTCCAGTGGTGACACTTTGCTTGTTCCTGTCGATCACTAATCTCCTTCCCAGGCTGTCTTCTATCTTGTGTTTTCCATCTCTGTTGTATCTCTCCAGTGATGACACTTTGCTTGTTCCTGTCGATCACTAATCTCCTTCCCTGGCTGTCTTCTATCTTGTGTTTTCCATCTCTGTTGTATCTCTCCAGTGGTGACACGCTCCTTGTTCCTGTCGATCACTAATCTCCTTCCCTGGCTGTCTTCTATCTTGTGTTTTCCATCTCTGTTGTATCTCTCCAGTGGTGACACGCTCCTTGTTCCTGTTGATCACTAATCTCCTTCCCTGGCTGTCTTCTATCTTGTGTTTTCCATCTCTGTTGTATCTCTCCAGTGGTGACACTTTGCTTGTTCCTGTCGATCACTAATCTCCTTCCCTGGCTGTCTTCTATCTTGTGTTTTCCATCTCTGTTGTATCTCCAGTGGTGACACTGCTTGTTCCTTCGATCACTAATCTCCTTCCCTGGCTGTCTTCTATCTTGTGTTTTCCATCTCTGTTGTATCTCTCCAGTGGTGACACTGCTTGTTCCTTCGATCACTGATCTCCTTCCCAGGCTGTCTTCTATCTTGTGTTTTCCATCTCTATTGTACCTCTCAGTGGTGACACTGCTTGTTCCTTCGATCACTGATCTCCTTCCCTGGCTGTCTTCTATCTTGTGTTTTCCATCTCTATTGTACCTCTCAGTGGTGACACTGCTTGTTCCTGTCGATCACTGATCTCCTTCCTTGGCTGTCTTCTATCTTGTGTTTTCCATCTCTGTTGTATCTCTCCAGTGGTGACACTTTGCTTGTTCCTGTCGAATCACTCATCTCCTTCCCTGGCTGTCTTCTATCTTGTGTTTTCCATCTCTGTTGTATCTCTCCAGTGGTGACACTTTGCTTGTTCCTGTCGATCACTAATCTCCTTCCCTGGCTGTCTTCTATCTTGTGTTTTCCCTCTCTATTGTATCTCTCCAGTGGTGACACTGCTTGTTCCTTCGATCACTGATCTCCTTCCCTGGCTGTCTTCTATCTTGTACCTCTCCAGTGGTGACACTTTGCTTGTTCCTGTTGATCACTAATCTCCTTCCCTGGCTGTCCTCTATCTTGTGTTTTCCATCTCTATTGTATCTCTCCAGTGGTGACACTGCTTGTTCCTTCGATCACTAATCTCCTTTCCTGGCTGTCTTCTATCTTGTGTTTTCCATCTCTGTTGTATCTCTCCAGTGGTGACACGCTCCTTGTTCCTGTTGATCACTCATCTCCTTCCGTGGCTGTCTTCTATCTTGTGTTCTCCATCTCGGTATTATCTCTCCAGTGATGACACTTTGCTTGTTCCTGTCGATCACTAATCTCCTTCCCTGGCTGTCTTCTATCTTGTATCTCTCCAGTGGTGACACTGCTTGTTCCTTCTATCACTAATCTCCTTCCCTGGCTGTTTTCTATCTTGTGTTTTCCATCTCTACTGTACCTCTCCAGTGGTGACACTGCTTGTTCCTTCGATCACTAATCTCCGTCCCTGGCTGTCTTCTATCTTGTGTTTTCCATCTCTATTGTATCTCTCCAGTGGTGACACTGCTTGTTCCTTCGATCACTAATCTCCTTTCCTGGCTGTCTTCTATCTTGTGTTTTCCATCTCTGTTGTATCTCTCCAGTGGTGACACTTTGCTTGTTCCTGTCGATCACTAATCTCCTTCCCTGGCTGTCTTCTATCTTGTATCTCTCCAGTGGTGACACTGCTTGTTCCTTCTATCACTAATCTCCTTCCCTGGCTGTTTTCTATCTTGTGTTTTCCATCTCAACTGTACCTCTCCAGTGGTGACACTGCTTGTTCCTTCGATCACTAATCTCCGTCCCTGGCTGTCTTCTATCTTGTGTTTTCCATCTCTATTGTATCTCTCCAGTGGTGACACTGCTTGTTCCTTCGATCACTAATCTCCTTTCCCTGCTGTCTTCTATCTTGTGTTTTCCATCTCTGTTGTATCTCTCCAGTGGTGACACTGCTTGTTCCTTCGATCACTGATCTCCTTCCCTGGCTGTCTTCTATCTTGTGTTTTCCATCTCTGTTGTATCTCTCCAGTGGTGACACTTTGCTTGTTCCTGTCGATCACTAATCTCCTGCCCTGGCTGTCTTCTATCTTGTGTTTTCCATCTCTGTTGTATCTCTCCAGTGGTGACACGCTCCTTGTTCCTGTTGATCAATAATCTCCTTCCCTGGCTGTCTTCTATCTTGTGTTTTCCATCTCTGTTGTATCTCTCCAGTGGTGACACTTTGCTTGTTCCTGTCGATCACTAATCTCCTTCCCTGGCTGTCTTCTATCTTGTGTTTTCCATCTCTGTTGTATCTCTCCAGTGGTGACACGCACCTTGTTCCTGTTGATCACTTATCTCCTTCCCTGGCTGTCTTCTATCTTGTGTTTTCCATCTCTGTTGTATCTCTCCAGAGGTGAGAGTTTGCTTGTTCCTGTCGATCAATAATCTCCTTCCCTGGCTGTCTTCTATCTTGTGTTTTCCATCTCTGTTGTATCTCTCCAGTGGTGACACGCTCCTTGTTCCTGTTGATAACTCATCTCCTTCCCTGGCTGTCTTCTATCTTGTATCTCTCCAGTGGTGACACGCTCCTTGTTCCTGTTGATCACTCATCTTCTTCCCTGGCTGTCTTCTATCTTGTATCTCTCCAGTGGTGACACTTTGCTTGTTCTTTTGATCACTAATCTCCTTCCCAGGCTGTCTTCTATCTTGTGTTTTCCATCTCTGTTGTATCTCTCCAGTGGTGACACTTTGCTTGTTCCTGTTGATCACTAATCTCCTTCCCTGGCTGTCCTCTATCTTGTGTTTTCCATCTCTATTGTATCTCTCCAGTGGTGACACTGCTTGTTCCTTCGATCACTAATCTCCTTTCCTGGCTGTCTTCTATCTTGTGTTTTCCATCTCTGTTGTATCTCTCCAGTGGTGACACTGCTTGTTCCTTCGATCACTAATCTCCTTCCCAGGCTGTCTTCTATCTTGTGTTTTCCATCTCTGTTGTATCTCTCCAGTGGTGACACTTTGCTTGTTCCTGTCGATCACTAATCTCCTGCCCTGGCTGTCTTCTATCTTGTGTTTTCCATCTCTGTTGTATCTCTCCAGTGGTGACACTTGCTTGTTCCTGTCGATCACTAATCTCCTTCCCTGGCTGTCTTCTATCTTGTGTTTTCCATCTCTGTTGTATCTCTCCAGTGGTGACACTTTGCTTGTTCCTGTCGATCACTAATCTCCTGCCCTGGCTGTCTTCTATCTTGTGTTTTCCATCTCTGTTGTATCTCTCCAGTGGTGACACTGCTTGGTCCTTCGAAATCACTCATCTCCTTCCCTGGCTGTCTTCTATCTTGTGTTTTCCATCTCTGTTGTATCTCTCCAGTGATGACACTTTGCTTGTTCCTGTCGATCACTAATCTCCTTCCCTGGCTGTCTTCTATCTTGTGTTTTCCATCTCTGTTGTATCTCTCCACTGGTGACACTGCTTGTTCCTTCGATCACTGATCTCCTTCCCAGGCTGTCTTCTATCTTGTGTTTTCCATCTCTATTGTACCTCTCAGTGGTGACACTGCTTGTTCCTTCGATCACTGATCTCCTTCCCTTGCTGTCTTCTATCTTGTGTTTTCCATCTCTATTGTACCTCTCAGTGGTGACACTGCTTGTTCCTTCGATCACTGATCTCCTTCCTTGGCTGTCTTCTATCTTGTGTTTTCCATCTCTGTTGTATCTCTCCAGTGGGGACACTTTGCTTGTTCCTGTCGATCACTAATCTCCTTCCCTGGCTGTCTTCTATCTTGTGTTTTCCATCTCTGTTGTATCTCTCCAGTGGTGACACGCTCCTTGTTCCTGTTGATCAATAATCTCCTTCCCTGGCTGTCTTCTATCTTGTGTTTTCCATCTCTGTTGTATCTCTCCAGTGGGGACACTTTGCTTGTTCCTGTCGATCAATAATCTCCTTCCCTGGCTGTCTTCTATCTTGTGTTTTCCATCTCTGTTTTATCTCTCCAGTGGTGACACGCTCCTTGTTCCTGTTGATCACTCATCTCCTTTCCTGGCTGTCTTCTATCTTGTATCTCTCCAGTGGTGACACGCTCCTTGTTCCTGTTGATCACTAATCTCCTTCCCAGGCTGGCTTCTATCTTGTGTTGTCCATCTCTATTGTACCTCTCAGTGGTGACACTGCTTGTTCCTTCGATCACTGATCTCCTTCCCTGGCTGTCTTCTATCTTGTACCTCTCCAGTGGTGACACTTTGCTTGTTCCTTCGATCACTGATCTCCTTCCCTGGCTGTCTTCTATCTAGTGTTTTCCATCTCTGTTGTATCTCTCCAGTGGTGACACGCTCCTTGTTCCTGTCGATCACTAATCTCCTTCCCTGGCTGTCTTCTATCTTGTGTTTTCCATCTCTGTTGTATCTCTTCAGTGGTGACACGCTCCTTGTTCCTGTTGATCACTAATCTCCTTCCCTGGCTGTCTTCTATCTTGTGTTTTCCATCTCTGTTGTATCTCTCCAGTGGTGACACTTTGCTTGTTCCTGTCAATCACTAATCTCCTGCCCTGGCTGTCTTCTATCTTGTGTTTTCCATCTCTGTTGTATCTCTCCAGTGGTGACACTGCTTGGTCCTTCGATCACTCATCTCCTTCCCTGGCTGTCTTCTATGTTGTGTTTTCCATCTCTGTTGTATCTCTCCAGTGATGACACTTTGCTTGTTCCTGTCGATCACTAATCTCCTTCCCTGGCTGTCTTCTATCTTGTGTTTTCCATCTCTGTTGTATCTCTCCAGTGGTGACACGCTCCTTGTTCCTGTCGATCACTAATCTCCTTCCCTGGCTGTCTTCTATCTTGTGTTTTCCATCTCTGTTGTATCTCTTCAGTGGTGACACGCTCCTAGTTCCTGTCGATCACTAATCTCCTTCCCTGGCTGTCTTCTATCTTGTGTTTTCCATCTCTGTTGTATCTCTCCAGTGGTGACACTTTGCTTGTTCCTGTCGATCACTAATCTCCTTCCCTGGCTGTCTTCTATCTTGTGTTTTCCATCTCTGTTGTATCTCTCCAGTGATGACACTTTGCTTGTTCCTGTCGATCACTAATCTCCTTCCCTGGCTGTCTTCTATCTTGTGTTTTCCATCTCTGTTGTATCTCTCCAGTGGTGACACGCTCCTTGTTCCTGTCGATCACTAATCTCCTTCCCTGGCTGTCTTCTATCTTGTGTTTTCCATCTCTGTTGTATCTCTCCAGTGGTGACACGCTCCTTGTTCCTGTTGATCACTAATCTCCTTCCCTGGCTGTCTTCTATCTTGTGTTTTCCATCTCTGTTGTATCTCTCCAGTGGTGACACTTTGCTTGTTCCTGTCGATCACTAATCTCCTTCCCTGGCTGTCTTCTATCTTGTGTTTTCCATCTCTGTTGTATCTCTCCAGTGGTGACACTGCTTGTTCCTTCGATCACTGATCTCCTTCCCAGGCTGTCTTCTATCTTGTGTTTTCCATCTCTATTGTACCTCTCAGTGGTGACACTGCTTGTTCCTTCGATCACTGATCTCCTTCCCTGGCTGTCTTCTATCTTGTGTTTTCCATCTCTATTGTACCTCTCAGTGGTGACACTGCTTGTTCCTTCGATCACTGATCTCCTTCCTTGGCTGTCTTCTATCTTGTGTTTTCCATCTCTGTTGTATCTCTCCAGTGGGGACACTTTGCTTGTTCCTGTCGATCACTAATCTCCTTCCCTGGCTGTCTTCTATCTTGTGTTTTCCATCTCTGTTGTATCTCTCCAGTGGTGACACGCTCCTTGTTCCTGTTGATCAATAATCTCCTTCCCTGGCTGTCTTCTATCTTGTGTTTTCCATCTCTGTTGTATCTCTCCAGTGGGGACACTTTGCTTGCTCCTGTCGATCAATAATCTCCTTCCCTGGCTGTCTTCTATCTTGTGTTTTCCATCTCTGTTTTATCTCTCCAGTGGTGACACGCTCCTTGTTCCTGTTGATCACTCATCTCCTTTCCTGGCTGTCTTCTATCTTGTATCTCTCCAGTGGTGACACGCTCCTTGTTCCTGTTGATCACTAATCTCCTTCCCAGGCTGGCTTCTATCTTGTGTTGTCCATCTCTATTGTACCTCTCAGTGGTGACACTGCTTGTTCCTTCGATCACTGATCTCCTTCCCTGGCTGTCTTCTATCTTGTACCTCTCCAGTGGTGACACTTTGCTTGTTCCTTCGATCACTGATCTCCTTCCCTGGCTGTCTTCTATCTAGTGTTTTCCATCTCTGTTGTATCTCTCCAGTGGTGACACGCTCCTTGTTCCTGTCGATCACTAATCTCCTTCCCTGGCTGTCTTCTATCTTGTGTTTTCCATCTCTGTTGTATCTCTTCAGTGGTGACACGCTCCTTGTTCCTGTTGATCACTAATCTCCTTCCCTGGCTGTCTTCTATCTTGTGTTTTCCATCTCTGTTGTATCTCTCCAGTGGTGACAGTTTGCTTGTTCCTGTCAATCACTAATCTCCTTCCCTGGCTGTCTTCTATCTTGTGTTTTCCATCTCTGTTGTATCTCCAGTGGTGACACTGCTTGTTCCTTCGATCACTAATCTCCTTTCCTGGCTGTCTTCTATCTTGTGTTCTCCATCTCTGTTGTATCTCTCCAGTGGTGACACTTTGCTTGTTCCTGTCGATCACTAATCTCCTGCCCTGGCTGTCTTCTATCTTGTGTTTTCCATCTCTGTTGTATCTCTCCAGTGGTGACACTGCTTGTTCCTTCGATCACTAATCTCCTTCCCAGGCTGTCTTCTATCTTGTGTTTTCCATCTCTGTTGTATCTCTCCAGTGGTGACACTTTGCTTGTTCCTGTCGATCACTAATCTCCTGCCCTGGCTGTCTTCTATCTTGTGTTTTCCATCTCTGTTGTATCTCTCCAGTGGTGACACTGCTTGGTCCTTCGATCACTCATCTCCTTCCCTGGCTGTCTTCTATCTTGTGTTTTCCATCTCTGTTGTATCTCTCCAGTGATGACACTTTGCTTGTTCCTGTCGATCACTAATCTCCTTCCCTGGCTGTCTTCTATCTTGTGTTTTCCATCTCTGTTGTATCTCTCCAGTGGTGACACGCTCCTTGTTCCTGTCGATCACTAATCTCCTTCCCTGGCTGTCTTCTATCTTGTGTTTTCCATCTCTGTTGTATCTCTTCAGTGGTGACACGCTCCTAGTTCCTGTCGATCACTAATCTCCTTCCCTGGCTGTCTTCTATCTTGTGTTTTCCATCTCTGTTGTATCTCTCCAGTGGTGACACTTTGCTTGTTCCTGTCGATCACTAATCTCCTTCCCTGGCTGTCTTCTATCTTGTGTTTTCCATCTCTGTTGTATCTCTCCAGTGATGACACTTTGCTTGTTCCTGTCGATCACTAATCTCCTTCCCTGGCTGTCTTCTATCTTGTGTTTTCCATCTCTGTTGTATCTCTCCAGTGGTGACACGCTCCTTGTTCCTGTCGATCACTAATCTCCTTCCCTAGCTGTCTTCTATCTTGTGTTTTCCATCTCTGTTGTATCTCTCCAGTGGTGACACGCTCCTTGTTCCTGTTGATCACTAATCTCCTTCCCTGGCTGTCTTCTATCTTGTGTTTTCCATCTCTGTTGTATCTCTCCAGTGGTGACACTTTGCTTGTTCCTGTCGATCACTAATCTCCTTCCCTGGCTGTCTTCTATCTTGTGTTTTCCATCTCTGTTGTATCTCCAGTGGTGACACTGCTTGTTCCTTCGATCACTAATCTCCTTCCCTGGCTGTCTTCTATCTTGTGTTTTCCATCTCTGTTGTATCTCTCCAGTGGTGACACTGCTTGTTCCTTCGATCACTGATCTCCTTCCCAGGCTGTCTTCTATCTTGTGTTTTCCATCTCTATTGTACCTCTCAGTGGTGACACTGCTTGTTCCTTCGATCACTGATCTCCTTCCCTGGCTGTCTTCTATCTTGTGTTTTCCATCTCTATTGTACCTCTCAGTGGTGACACTGCTTGTTCCTTCGATCACTGATCTCCTTCCTTGGCTGTCTTCTATCTTGTGTTTTCCATCTCTGTTGTATCTCTCCAGTGGGGACACTTTGCTTGTTCCTGTCGATCACTAATCTCCTTCCCTGGCTGTCTTCTATCTTGTTTTTTCCATCTCTGTTGTATCTCTCCAGTGGTGACACGCTCCTTGTTCCTGTTGATCAATAATCTCCTTCCCTGGCTGTCTTCTATCTTGTGTTTTCCATCTCTGTTGTATCTCTCCAGTGGGGACACTTTGCTTGTTCCTGTCGATCAATAATCTCCTTCCCTGGCTGTCTTCTATCTTGTGTTTTCCATCTCTGTTGTATCTCTCCAGTGGTGACACGCTCCTTGTTCCTGTTGATCACTCATCTCCTTTCCTGGCTGTCTTCTATCTTGTATCTCTCCAGTGGTGACACGCTCCTTGTTCCTGTTGATCACTAATCTCCTTCCCAGGCTGTCTTCTATCTTGTGTTTTCCATCTCTATTGTACCTCTCAGTGGTGACACTGCTTGTTCCTTCGATCACTGATCTCCTTCCCTGGCTGTCTTCTATCTTGTACCTCTCCAGTGGTGACACTTTGCTTGTTCCTGTTGATCACTAATCTCCTTCCCTGGCTGTCCTCTATCTTGTGTTTTCCATCTCTATTGTATCTCTCCAGTGGTGACACTGCTTGTTCCTTCGATCACTAATCTCCTTTCCTGGCTGTCTTCTATCTTGTGTTTTCCTTCTCTGTTGTATCTCTCCAGTGGTGACACTGCTTGTTCCTTCGATCACTAATCTCCGTCCCTGGCTGTCTTCTATCTTGTGTTTTCCATCTCTATTGTATCTCTCCAGTGGTGACACTGCTTGTTCCTTCGATCACTAATCTCCTTTCCTGGCTGTCTTCTATCTTGTGTTTTCCATCTCTGTTGTATCTCTCCAGTGGTGACACTTTGCTTGTTCCTGTCGATCACTAATCTCCTTCCCTGGCTGTCTTCTATCTTGTATCTCTCCAGTGGTGACACTGCTTGTTCCTTCTATCACTAATCTCCTTCCCTGGCTGTTTTCTATCTTGTGTTTTCCATCTCAACTGTACCTCTCCAGTGGTGACACTGCTTGTTCCTTCGATCACTAATCTCCGTCCCTGGCTGTCTTCTATCTTGTGTTTTCCATCTCTATTGTATCTCTCCAGTGGTGACACTGCTTGTTCCTTCGATCACTAATCTCCTTTCCCTGCTGTCTTCTATCTTGTGTTTTCCATCTCTGTTGTATCTCTCCAGTGGTGACACTGCTTGTTCCTGTCGATCACTGATCTCCTTCCCTGGCTGTCTTCTATCTTGTGTTTTCCATCTCTGTTGTATCTCTCCAGTGGTGACACTTTGCTTGTTCCTGTCGATCACTAATCTCCTGCCCTGGCTGTCTTCTATCTTGTGTTTTCCATCTCTGTTGTATCTCTCCAGTGGTGACACGCTCCTTGTTCCTGTTGATCAATAATCTCCTTCCCTGGCTGTCTTCTATCTTGTGTTTTCCATCTCTGTTGTATCTCTCCAGTGGTGACACTTTGCTTGTTCCTGTCGATCACTAATCTCCTTCCCTGGCTGTCTTCTATCTTGTGTTTTCCATCTCTGTTGTATCTCTCCAGTGGTGACACGCACCTTGTTCCTGTTGATCACTTATCTCCTTCCCTGGCTGTCTTCTATCTTGTGTTTTCCATCTCTGTTGTATCTCTCCAGTGGGGACACTTTGCTTGTTCCTGTCGATCAATAATCTCCTTCCCTGGCTGTCTTCTATCTTGTGTTTTCCATCTCTGTTGTATCTCTCCAGTGGTGACACGCTCCTTGTTCCTGTTGATCACTCATCTCCTTTCCTGGCTGTCCTTCTGATCTTGTATCTCTCCAGTGGTGACACGCTCCTTGTTCCTGTTGATCACTAATCTCCTTCCCAGGCTGTCTTCTATCTTGTGTTTTCCATCTCTATTGTACCTCTCAGTGGTGACACTGCTTGTTCCTTCGATCACTGATCTCCTTCCCTGGCTGTCTTCTATCTTGTACCTCTCTCCAGTGGTGACACTTTGCTTGTTCCTGTTGATCACTAATCTCCTTCCCTGGCTGTCCTCTATCTTGTGTTTTCCATCTCTATTGTATCTCTCCAGTGGTGACACTGCTTGTTCCTTCGATCACTAATCTCCTTTCCTGGCTGTCTTCTATCTTGTGTTTTCCATCTCTGTTGTATCTCTCCAGTGGTGACACTGCTTGTTCCTGTCGATCACTAATCTCCGTCCCTGGCTGTCTTCTATCTTGTGTTTTCCATCTCTATTGTATCTCTCCAGTGGTGACACTGCTTGTTCCTTCGATCACTAATCTCCTTTCCTGGCTGTCTTCTATCTTGTGTTTTCCATCTCTGTTGTATCTCTCCAGTGGTGACACTTTGCTTGTTCCTGTCGATCACTAATCTCCTTCCCTGGCTGTCTTCTATCTTGTATCTCTCCAGTGGTGACACTGCTTGTTCCTTCTGATCACTAATCTCCTTCCCTGGCTGTTTTCTATCTTGTGTTTTCCATCTCAACTGTACCTCTCCAGTGGTGACACTGCTTGTTCCTTCGATCACTAATCTCCGTCCCTGGCTGTCTTCTATCTTGTGTTTTCCATCTCTGTTGTATCTCTCCAGTGGTGACACTGCTTGTTCCTTCGATCACTAATCTCCTTTCCCTGGCTGTCTTCTATCTTGTGTTTTCCATCTCTGTTGTATCTCTCCAGTGGTGACACTGCTTGTTCCTGTCGATCACTGATCTCCTTCCTGGCTGTCTTCTATCTTGTGTTTTCCATCTCTGTTGTATCTCTCCAGTGGTGACACTTTGCTTGTTCCTGTCGATCACTAATCTCCTGCCCTGGCTGTCTTCTATCTTGTGTTTTCCATCTCTGTTGTATCTCTCCAGTGGTGACACGCTCCTTGTTCCTGTTGATCAATAATCTCCTTCCCTGGCTGTCTTCTATCTTGTGTTTTCCATCTCTGTTGTATCTCTCCAGTGGTGACACTTTGCTTGTTCCTGTCGATCACTAATCTCCTTCCCTGGCTGTCTTCTATCTTGTGTTTTCCATCTCTGTTGTATCTCTCCAGTGGTGACACGCACCTTGTTCCTGTTGATCACTTATCTCCTTCCCTGGCTGTCTTCTATCTTGTGTTTTCCATCTCTGTTGTATCTCTCCAGTGGTGACAGTTTGCTTGTTCCTGTCGATCAATAATCTCCTTCCCTGGCTGTCTTCTATCTTGTGTTTTCCATCTCTGTTGTATCTCTCCAGTGGTGACACGCTCGCTTGTTCCTGTTGATCACTCATCTCCTTCCCTGGCTGTCTTCTATCTTGTATCTCTCCAGTGGTGACACGCTCCTTGTTCCTGTTGATCACTCATCTTCTTCCCTGGCTGTCTTCTATCTGTGTCATTCGTCTCCAGTGGTGACACTTTGCTTGTTCCTTTGATCACTAATCTCCTTCCCTGGCTGTCTTCTATCTTGTGTTTTCCATCTCTGTTGTATCTCTCCAGTGGTGACACTTTGCTTGTTCCTGTTGATCACTAATCTCCTTCCCTGGCTGTCCTCTATCTTGTGTTTTCCATCTCTATTGTATCTCTCCAGTGGTGACACTGCTTGTTCCTTCGATCACTAATCTCCTTTCCTGGCTGTCTTCTATCTTGTGTTTTCCATCTCTGTTGTATCTCTCCAGTGGTGACACTGCTTGTTCCTTCGATCACTAATCTCCTTCCCAGGCTGTCTTCTATCTTGTGTTTTCCATCTCTATTGTACCTCTCAGTGGTGACACTGCTTGTTCCTTCGATCACTTATCTCCTTCCTTGGCTGTCTTCTATCTTGTGTTTTCCATCTCTGTTGTATCTCTCCAGTGGGGACACTTTGGTTGGTCCTGTCGATCACTAATCTCCTTCCCTGGCTGTCTTCTATCTTGTGTTTTCCATCTCTGTTGTATCTCTCCAGTGGTGACACGCTCCTTGTTCCTGTTGATCAATAATCTCCTTCCCTGGCTGTCTTCTATCTTGTGTTTTCCATCTCTGTTGTATCTCTCCAGTGGGGACACTTTGCTTGCTCCTGTCGATCAATAATCTCCTTCCCTGGCTGTCTTCTATCTTGTGTTTTCCATCTCTGTTTTATCTCTCCAGTGGTGACACGCTCCTTGTTCCTGTTGATCACTCATCTCCTTTCCTGGCTGTCTTCTATCTTGTATCTCTCCAGTGGTGACACGCTCCTTGTTCCTGTTGATCACTAATCTCCTTCCCAGGCTGGCTTCTATCTTGTGTTGTCCATCTCTATTGTACCTCTCAGTGGTGACACTGCTTGTTCCTTCGATCACTGATCTCCTTCCCTGGCTGTCTTCTATCTTGTACCTCTCCAGTGGTGACACTTTGCTTGTTCCTTCGATCACTGATCTCCTTCCCTGGCTGTCTTCTATCTAGTGTTTTCCATCTCTGTTGTATCTCTCCAGTGGTGACACGCTCCTTGTTCCTGTCGATCACTAATCTCCTTCCCTGGCTGTCTTCTATCTTGTGTTTTCCATCTCTGTTGTATCTCTTCAGTGGTGACACGCTCCTTGTTCCTGTTGATCACTAATCTCCTTCCCTGGCTGTCTTCTATCTTGTGTTTTCCATCTCTGTTGTATCTCTCCAGTGGTGACACTTTGCTTGTTCCTGTCAATCACTAATCTCCTTCCCTGGCTGTCTTCTATCTTGTGTTTTCCATCTCTGTTGTATCTCCAGTGGTGACACTGCTTGTTCCTTCGATCACTAATCTCCTTTCCTGGCTGTCTTCTATCTTGTGTTCTCCATCTCTGTTGTATCTCTCCAGTGGTGACACTTTGCTTGTTCCTGTCGATCACTAATCTCCTGCCCTGGCTGTCTTCTATCTTGTGTTTTCCATCTCTGTTGTATCTCTCCAGTGGTGACACTGCTTGTTCCTTCGATCACTAATCTCCTTCCCAGGCTGTCTTCTATCTTGTGTTTTCCATCTCTGTTGTATCTCTCCAGTGGTGACACTTTGCTTGTTCCTGTCGATCACTAATCTCCTGCCCTGGCTGTCTTCTATCTTGTGTTTTCCATCTCTGTTGTATCTCTCCAGTGGTGACACTGCTTGGTCCTTCGATCACTCATCTCCTTCCCTGGCTGTCTTCTATCTTGTGTTTTCCATCTCTGTTGTATCTCTCCAGTGATGACACTTTGCTTGTTCCTGTCGATCACTAATCTCCTTCCCTGGCTGTCTTCTATCTTGTGTTTTCCATCTCTGTTGTATCTCTCCAGTGGTGACACGCTCCTTGTTCCTGTCGATCACTAATCTCCTTCCCTGGCTGTCTTCTATCTTGTGTTTTCCATCTCTGTTGTATCTCTTCAGTGGTGACACGCTCCTAGTTCCTGTCGATCACTAATCTCCTTCCCTGGCTGTCTTCTATCTTGTGTTTTCCATCTCTGTTGTATCTCTCCAGTGGTGACACTTTGCTTGTTCCTGTCGATCACTAATCTCCTTCCCTGGCTGTCTTCTATCTTGTGTTTTCCATCTCTGTTGTATCTCTCCAGTGATGACACTTTGCTTGTTCCTGTCGATCACTAATCTCCTTCCCTGGCTGTCTTCTATCTTGTGTTTTCCATCTCTGTTGTATCTCTCCAGTGGTGACACGCTCCTTGTTCCTGTCGATCACTAATCTCCTTCCCTGGCTGTCTTCTATCTTGTGTTTTCCATCTCTGTTGTATCTCTCCAGTGGTGACACGCTCCTTGTTCCTGTTGATCACTAATCTCCTTCCCTGGCTGTCTTCTATCTTGTGTTTTCCATCTCTGTTGTATCTCTCCAGTGGTGACACTTTGCTTGTTCCTGTCGATCACTAATCTCCTTCCCTGGCTGTCTTCTATCTTGTGTTTTCCATCTCTGTTGTATCTCCAGTGGTGACACTGCTTGTTCCTTCGATCACTAATCTCCTTCCCTGGCTGTCTTCTATCTTGTGTTTTCCATCTCTGTTGTATCTCTCCAGTGGTGACACTGCTTGTTCCTTCGATCACTGATCTCCTTCCCAGGCTGTCTTCTATCTTGTGTTTTCCATCTCTATTGTACCTCTCAGTGGTGACACTGCTTGTTCCTTCGATCACTGATCTCCTTCCCTGGCTGTCTTCTATCTTGTGTTTTCCATCTCTATTGTACCTCTCAGTGGTGACACTGCTTGTTCCTTCGATCACTGATCTCCTTCCTTGGCTGTCTTCTATCTTGTGTTTTCCATCTCTGTTGTATCTCTCCAGTGGGGACACTTTGCTTGTTCCTGTCGATCACTAATCTCCTTCCCTGGCTGTCTTCTATCTTGTGTTTTCCATCTCTGTTGTATCTCTCCAGTGGTGACACGCTCCTTGTTCCTGTTGATCAATAATCTCCTTCCCTGGCTGTCTTCTATCTTGTGTTTTCCATCTCTGTTGTATCTCTCCAGTGGGGACACTTTGCTTGTTCCTGTCGATCAATAATCTCCTTCCCTGGCTGTCTTCTATCTTGTGTTTTCCATCTCTGTTGTATCTCTCCAGTGGTGACACGCTCCTTGTTCCTGTTGATCACTCATCTCCTTTCCTGGCTGTCTTCTATCTTGTATCTCTCCAGTGGTGACACGCTCCTTGTTCCTGTTGATCACTAATCTCCTTCCCAGGCTGTCTTCTATCTTGTGTTTTCCATCTCTATTGTACCTCTCAGTGGTGACACTGCTTGTTCCTTCGATCACTGATCTCCTTCCCTGGCTGTCTTCTATCTTGTACCTCTCCAGTGGTGACACTTTGCTTGTTCCTGTTGATCACTAATCTCCTTCCCTGGCTGTCCTCTATCTTGTGTTTTCCATCTCTATTGTATCTCTCCAGTGGTGACACTGCTTGTTCCTTCGATCACTAATCTCCTTTCCTGGCTGTCTTCTATCTTGTGTTTTCCTTCTCTGTTGTATCTCTCCAGTGGTGACACTGCTTGTTCCTTCGATCACTAATCTCCGTCCCTGGCTGTCTTCTATCTTGTGTTTTCCATCTCTATTGTATCTCTCCAGTGGTGACACTGCTTGTTCCTTCGATCACTAATCTCCTTTCCTGGCTGTCTTCTATCTTGTGTTTTCCATCTCTGTTGTATCTCTCCAGTGGTGACACTTTGCTTGTTCCTGTCGATCACTAATCTCCTTCCCTGGCTGTCTTCTATCTTGTATCTCTCCAGTGGTGACACTGCTTGTTCCTTCTATCACTAATCTCCTTCCCTGGCTGTTTTCTATCTTGTGTTTTCCATCTCAACTGTACCTCTCCAGTGGTGACACTGCTTGTTCCTTCGATCACTAATCTCCGTCCCTGGCTGTCTTCTATCTTGTGTTTTCCATCTCTATTGTATCTCTCCAGTGGTGACACTGCTTGTTCCTTCGATCACTAATCTCCTTTCCCTGCTGTCTTCTATCTTGTGTTTTCCATCTCTGTTGTATCTCTCCAGTGGTGACACTGCTTGTTCCTTCGATCACTGATCTCCTTCCCTGGCTGTCTTCTATCTTGTGTTTTCCATCTCTGTTGTATCTCTCCAGTGGTGACACTTTGCTTGTTCCTGTCGATCACTAATCTCCTGCCCTGGCTGTCTTCTATCTTGTGTTTTCCATCTCTGTTGTATCTCTCCAGTGGTGACACGCTCCTTGTTCCTGTTGATCAATAATCTCCTTCCCTGGCTGTCTTCTATCTTGTGTTTTCCATCTCTGTTGTATCTCTCCAGTGGTGACACTTTGCTTGTTCCTGTCGATCACTAATCTCCTTCCCTGGCTGTCTTCTATCTTGTGTTTTCCATCTCTGTTGTATCTCTCCAGTGGTGACACGCACCTTGTTCCTGTTGATCACTTATCTCCTTCCCTGGCTGTCTTCTATCTTGTGTTTTCCATCTCTGTTGTATCTCTCCAGAGGGGAGAGTTTGCTTGTTCCTGTCGATCAATAATCTCCTTCCCTGGCTGTCTTCTATCTTGTGTTTTCCATCTCTGTTGTATCTCTCCAGTGGTGACACGCTCCTTGTTCCTGTTGATAACTCATCTCCTTCCCTGGCTGTCTTCTATCTTGTATCTCTCCAGTGGTGACACGCTCCTTGTTCCTGTTGATCACTCATCTTCTTCCCTGGCTGTCTTCTATCTTGTATCTCTCCAGTGGTGACACTTTGCTTGTTCTTTTGATCACTAATCTCCTTCCCAGGCTGTCTTCTATCTTGTGTTTTCCATCTCTGTTGTATCTCTCCAGTGGTGACACTTTGCTTGTTCCTGTTGATCACTAATCTCCTTCCCTGGCTGTCCTCTATCTTGTGTTTTCCATCTCTATTGTATCTCTCCAGTGGTGACACTGCTTGTTCCTTCGATCACTAATCTCCTTTCCTGGCTGTCTTCTATCTTGTGTTTTCCATCTCTGTTGTATCTCTCCAGTGGTGACACTGCTTGTTCCTTCGATCACTAATCTCCTTCCCAGGCTGTCTTCTATCTTGTGTTTTCCATCTCTGTTGTATCTCTCCAGTGGTGACACTTTGCTTGTTCCTGTCGATCACTAATCTCCTTCCCTGGCTGTCTTCTATCTTGTGTTTTCCATCTCTGTTGTATCTCTCCAGTGGTGACACTTTGCTTGTTCCTGTCGATCACTAATCTCCTGCCCTGGCTGTCTTCTATCTTGTGTTTTCCATCTCTGTTGTATCTCTCCAGTGGTGACACTGCTTGGTCCTTCGAAATACTCATCTCCTTCCCTGGCTGTCTTCTATCTTGTGTTTTCCATCTCTGTTGTATCTCTCCAGT